>CM065596.1:46292481-46892481 GCA_033119425.1 Bufotes viridis | reverse complement strand
GGTTCACCAGATTAAAAAGACGTTTTTCTCTTGTTGATCCAAGGCTCCCTTCCTAAGTTATGATACTTTTTCTTAATATACAAATTAGGCCTGTTGGGCAACGAGGGCGTCACCTTTGCACTTGTTGCCCCTAAGCTCCACCACTTTCTGTGCCTAGCTCATTCCTCGCTGCTTATCCACTGCCCGGACCTGTCAAAGCAACCAGGCAGGGGCTATCCACAGAAAGGAGCAGAGCTTGGGTGACCAGTATATGTGTGCTTTCTTTTACGGCTCTTTTTACCTCACAAGTCCTCGGATATCTTCTCCAAGCCAATGTTGGTCTTCAAGATGTTCCTGGAAATGTCAGTATAAAAAGAGCCGTCAGTGATCTTTGCAGCATAAGCACACAGTACATTGCATGGGCCTCTAATAGATAGTACTTTCCTATTAACATTAATTCCTGTAAGCCACTTGACAAAACAGCGCGCAGGGAGCGTTCATCCTGTGACGCATCATGCAGACAAGTCAGAAGATGAGATCAGCGGGCGTCTGTCAGCTTGGACCAAGACTTCCAAAGGGGCTGTGGTGGTGCCTGGAGGTTTCCGAGACTGGATCTCTCTCACAGTCCATGTAGAAATGCATCACTGAAACCAATAGGCTCACACTCTAGGGACAGTTGTCTTGTCCACAGATATCAGGGGTGTGACACAATGGTCAATCTGAAAAACATCCAAACCCACTTTTGACTTTAGCACTTCACGTCCAATCAATGTCTTTAGGTCCATAAATGTTTTTGGGTAGACATTTGCTGGACGAGCATGCAGTGCTCCTGACCTCCTTGATACACTTGGTTGAGTATGCATGTGTTCTCAATAGGGAATAGGCAGTTACCAGACACCTCTGACAGGAGGCTTATTGCCCTTGAGGACCCTAAGGATCGGGCATGTTGAAATCCAACAGTTCAAACTTTCTTTTCCCCAACATCTACCATTGGGTGATAGTCAGAAGGCTCCCCCATACATGTTAGATGTAGAGATGAGCGAACTTTAAAAAATAGTTCGGCGTTCGGGTTGTGGTAATCGCCGCATCCCGTTATGGATTCCACTACTGCGGACTATCCCGGCATATGGAATCCATAAGGGGCGGCTTCCACGAACCCGAACTGTTGAAAAGCCGGAGGACCTGGGGTGACGTCACCAACATGTGATCAGTGCAGGGGGCGTGGCTCAGCACTGGATTTGATTTGACTGTGTGCATCTATCATATGGTACCAGGGCCACGTAATCTGGTATCACCCAGTTCTTCCAGGATCCTGAATGGGAAGAGGGAGGGGGAAAAGACATGGCTGCAGCCTGACAGAACAATGCACTGCTTTTCTACTACAGTTTTTATGATCTGACGAAACAAAAGCAAAAATCTTTTTTTAGGGCTTGCTATACATTGCAACATGTACTACTTAGCAAGTTTTATGGGAGCAGTTCTATGAACATTCACCAGAACTACCTCTGCTAAGGCCTCATGCACATGGCTGTTGTTGTGGTCCGCGTCCGAGCCGCATATTTTGCGGCTCGGGCGCGAACCCATTCACTTCAATGGGGCCGCAAAAGATGCGAACAGCACTCTGCATCCGTTGCTCCATTCCGTGCCCCCGCAAAAAAAATAGAACATGTCCTATTCTTGTCCGTTTTGCGGACAAGAATAGGCATTTCTTCAATGGGCCGCGTTCCGTTAATTGCGGAACAGGACGCGGAGCAGCTTCCGTGTTTTGCGGATCCGACTGCAAAACACCAACGGTCGTGTGTATGAGGCCTAACTGTGGTTGTACTATTACTGGCTTTTGTTCTTCACACTACACCGTAACATGTGGCCTTAGCTTTAGATGGCCTTAGGGTCCATTCACACGTCCGCAATTCTGTTCCGTATTTTGCGGAACGGAATTGCGGACCCTTTCGTTTCAATGGGGACAGACGATGTCCCGGCCGGGTCCGCAATTGTGGATCCGCACTTCCGGGTCCGCAATCGCGTTCCCGAAAAAAATAGAACATGTCCTATCTTTGTCCGCAATTGCGGACAAGAAAAGGCATTTTCTATGTAGTGCCGGCAATGTGCGGTCCGCAAATTGTGGAACGCAAATTGCTGATGTCCGTGTTTTGCGGATCCGCAAAACAAACACGGACGTGTGAATGGACCCTTACTGTTAGTAGCACATATTCTGGCCCTCAAGAACATACTGGACCGGAGAAAATGTCACCAAGCCGACTGCAAAATTAGATCTAAAAAGTACCATTTTCATTTGTATGACTTTTCTTGCTTTTGAAAGCTTTCACAATACAGTGACGTGTCCTGTTTGCACAGCTATAAGGCCAGACGCTTGCTGACAGGAACCGGTTAACTGAAATACACTATTTCCATTACGAGCACTGTGTTAAGTACTTTCCTGCCTTATGAAAATAAAATGCACTTAACGGAAAAGTACACAGTCAGTAACTGAAAGTGTGTACAGAAATGAGCAAGGGCCACAAATGTGCTCACCAATCCTCTCCATGAATGATATCAACTAGGCCTACATTGTAAAACAAGCAGATATATCGCCCGCTTGCTCTAACAGCCAAATCCACGTCACCTGAAAGCTACTGTTCCATTTACTAAGCACTTTACACGTGTACAGCAATGCAAGCCCTCGTCTGAAGGGTGGATACACTTCATGTATGTCTAGTGGACTGCTGGGTGTAACTGGCTTTAATAATTACTGTCTTTCTGTTTTTAAGAATGAAGACTCTATGGCCAGTGAACGTTAATGGGCCGACCATTGATGCCTGTCATGGCATGCTGCCAGGTAAGTTAGCAGGCTTCATAGACGCATCTTTTCTACTACTGGCGATGAGGTGGACCAACTCGGTAACTAATGGATTTGGTGACGGACTAAACCAGGGACTAAGTCTATAGTTCACACTTCAGTGATTTCCAAAAAAAAGGGGCAAATATTTCCATTATCCCTCTGTAGGCTCCACTACTGGTTCTGGCTCACAATTAGGCCCTATTCGCGGGACCACAGGTCTGCGAAACACGAACAGAAGCTGTGTGAACTCCTGATTTCGGTGTGTCCGCGATCTGCAAGATGCGGCAAAAAATAGGATATCCAATGTTCTGTAGGATTGGGGATAACTATCAGAAAGGACCCCCAGCCTTAGGACCCCACTGTTCTGATAGTTATCCCCTATACTACAGAAGATAGGATATCCTATCTTTCGGTGCATCTTGCAGATCGCCGACCCACCGAAATCAGGAGTTCACACAGCTACTGTTTGTGTTTTGTAGACCCGTGGTGTGAGCCAGAACTAATTGTGAGCAAGAACAGGGGCCCCGTACCCCTTGCAGCTCTCCTGAAATGAGCGCTGTACTCGGCTACCTCTGGAACTCCCGTCATTTGAGGAGAGAAGCAGGGGGCCTGGGGCCTCCGTTCTCAAGAACGGTGAGGGTCGCAGCGGTAGGACCCCCATCAATCTGATAGTTATCCCCTATCCTAACTTTTACCCACCGGAATACCCCTTTAAGTAAACAGAAGACAGGGAGCTTTATGAATGCACAAAATGGGCCACTTTAGAGGTATTTTTCTAATAGAAATGTGCGATTTCAGTAATTAAAGTATATTACAAAAATGGTCAGCATCACTGCCCCTACACATTCCAAAAAACAAACAAAAAAAAAAAACCGGACAGTTACACTGTAATTGGGGCCTGGTGCAGCCTGTACGGCCGTGTGGTACCAGTCCGTGCCTTGTGTTTGTACCTAGGCTGCGTCTGTGCACTAGTCACAGCGGGATCAAATTAACTAATTAGAATGAAACGGTTTATTCAGTGTTGTTATTGGCCCGGGGTGACCCACAAAACTGTGCGCCATTAACCATGAACACTGAAAAAACAATTTGGTTCTAATTAGTTAATTTGATTCCAGTGTGGGTCATACAGCCTCGCGGTACTCCGCCGCATCCCAACTGCGCCGCGTGGCCGCACCGTTAAATGGAATCTGTCACCAGTGACCTCACTATCCAACTATGCGCACACACATAGCTGTAGTTCACCTGATTAAAACACTTTTTTCCCATGAGAAGTTCTTTTTCTTAATATTCAAAATTAGGCCTTTGGTGCAATGACTGTGGTCCCCATTGCTCTTGTTGCACCCAAGCTCTACTCCTTTCTGTGACCAGCCCCTCCCTTTCTTCTGGCCTTGTCAATCAAAGCAGCAGGGGAGGGGCTGGCCACAGAAAGGAACGGAGGTTGTGTGCAACAAGAGCAAGGGTGACGCCCTCATTGCACCAAAAGCTTACTTTTCATATATATAAAAAAATAAGTATAACTCGGGAACGGAGCCTCAGATCAACAAAAGAGAAACGGCGTTTTAAATCAGGTGCAACTACAGTTATGTGTCTATTGTAGCAAGGTGTACAGTGCAGGAGTACTGGGTGAGATAACTAAAATCTAGAAGTGTGCAGTGGTGTCAGCAACGAATAGTTTGCTGAGACAGTTTTGCTTAAGTTGTATTCTGGGCTGGACTTTATTTGGACTGGCAGTTAGGTTTGGTAGTGGGAGCTGCCGGTCCACACCCTTCCAACATGGGTATTCCCTCATACCTAGGGTGAGCGCAGGTGAAGCCTGCCCTGATCAAGGCGGCATAAAGCCCATCCCAGGCTGTCAGTCTGGGTGAAGTGTGTGTGATCCTGGAGCAGAGGCTATGTGAGTGGTCTCAGTCAGGAGGACTGAGTGGCCACAGCGCTATGCGAAGCCTGATCACTTAGGTAGGGACGCATTATGTTTAGTTAGAGCCCAGCCGGGCAAGTGTTCATTGTTTTGTACTATTTGTGTCGTGCTGTGTCTGAAGACTGTCCAATAAATGCACTGTTTAGACATGCAACATGGTTGTCAGCGATAATTCTGTGAGAATGACCCGCATAAAGGAGACGATTAGAGATGAGCAAATTTCATATTTTCACACTTCGTTTGGTGGTAAAAGGTGAATCACGTTATGGATTCCGTTACCACGGACCATAACGCAATTCTACGATGGAATGCACAACAGAATGCCTTTAGAGGCATTTCGTTATTCATTCCGTCATAATACAGGGCTCCAGATGGTGACCAAAATGGTCGCCAATGCGAATAGGAATTTGCAAATGGCGATAAGAAATTTAAGTCTTATCGCCATTTGCGACTTGTCCCACCGCTGCGCTGCAGCTTTAAGAAAAAAAAAAAACTTCAGCAGACGCAGCGAGCGGCACAGCACAGGCAGCGCAGCCTGAAATAACCAATAGCAAAGCTCCATACAGTAAGGAGCTTTGCTATTGGTTAGTTTGGGCGGGCGCCAAAGCCATACAGCGCCCTGCACCAGAGAAAGCCGGCGGGAGATGAAAGGAGGAGGGGCCGGCTCTGGGGGCTGAAGGAAGAAGTGCCGGGCGCGCTGAGGAGCCGAAGAATCAAGATGGGGCCGCATAAGAAGAAGACAGAGCAAAGTGTTGTGTATCCATGTGTGTAATGTATGTAGTGGAGTGTGTGATCATCACATACATCATACAGTACACATGTATACATCACTACATACATCACACACATCACATACTGCACTACATACATCATACACATGTATACATCATACACTGCACTACATACATCACACACTGCACTACACACATCATACACTGCACTACACACATCACTACATATATCACACACTGCACTACACACATCACATACTGCACTACATACATCATACACATGTATACATCATACACTGCACTACATACATCACACACTGCACTACACACATCACACACATGTATACATCACATACTGCACTACATACATCATACACATGTATACATCACACACTGCACTACACACATCACACACATGTATACATCACATACATCATACACTGCACTACACACATCACTACATACATCACACACATCACACACTGCACTACATACATCATACACTGCACTACACACATCACTACATATATCACACACTGCACTACACACATCACATACATCATACACATGTATACATCACACACTGCACTACATACATCACACACTGCACTACACACATCACACACTGCACTACACACATCACACACATGTATACATCACATACTGCACTACATACATCATACACATGTATACATCACACACTGCACTACACACATCACTACATACATCACACACATCACATACTGCACTACATACATCACACACTGCACTACATACATCACACACTGCACTACATACATCATACACATGTATACACCACACACTACACACATCATACACTGCACTACACACATCACACACATGTATACATCACTACATACAGCTCACACTGATGTATGTAGTGCAGTGATGTATGTGTTGCAGTGTGTAGTAAATACACAGCAGGCTATTATAGCCAAGTGATAACGTACAGGGAGGTTCCGCCATATTGGACTGGACTTTATCACTTCGCTAGAATTGCTTCATGTTATTAGACCGGTGATGGTTCCTGCACACCCACCTCTTAGGCCCCGTTCACACCACTATTTATTTCTGTTGTTCTGCTCTGTTTGATGAGCAGAACAATGAAAATAATGGAAGTGTTGGATTTTTGTCATACGATAAACATATACAAAAAAAAAAAACGTATGTTTACGGACGCCTCAGACAGATGCCATACTGTGGCATCCATCCAATAGAGTTCCATTGTACAAAAAAAACATATATGCTAATTTATTCGTTTTTTTTGCAGAATGGGAGATCGTAGTGCACCACGTCTTCCCATCCTGTAAGGTCCAGAAAAAAATCTATACATCTTTTGTACAATGGAACTCTATGGTGAGGGATGCCGCAGTATGGCATCTGTCTGAGGCGTCCGTTATGTTTCAGTCATAGTATAATATAACATATGACCGAAACATAATGTAAACCATGTGTGTGACTGTGGCATCAGTGTTCGGTCAGTGATTTCCATCAGTCATTTTTAAGCCAAAACCAGTTGCGGCTGTAAACACAGAACAGGTGCTGATCTTTCCCTTATACCTTATGTCCGTGGAGGCTCCAATCCTGGTTTTGGCTCACAATCACTGATGAAAATCACTGACCAAACACTGACGTGTTAATGAGGCAATTTTTTCTATCATGAATATATATCTATTTAAATTTGGCGACTAAAAATTTTATTTGGCTCCTAAATTTTTCAGTTTAGGAGCCAATGGCTCCTAGGTAACTTTTTTAGTCTGGAGCCCTGTAATAGAAGTCTATGGGCTGCATAACTGATCCGTTTTGAGACGATCCCTTACACTATGAAAACATCTGGATATGGAGGTCGCTGGTGACAGATTCCCTTTAAAGGGATTTTCCAGGTTCATTTTCGGCTACTAAGTACACGACATGCGGCCAGACAGCCCCAGCGGCCAGACAATCTGCTTTGGTCCCCTCAAACAGATGATCGGCAAGACTTAAATATAGGCTCTCAATTCCAAATCCCCCTTTAATCTACATAAGTAGCGGTTATATGCCTGTCATTTACATTGTCTTTGCCTTTTGCAGAGAGGACGCAGCGTGACCCAGTCTTGGATGGTGTAACCCACCTACAGCATGAAATATTTGGGAACGTACCAGCAGAACTTCAGCACCCATCTGCCAGTATCCATTACACCTCCCTCACCTCTTTAGCAGAGCCAAGGGCCAAGTAAACGGTTGGACATACGCCGTCTCATGACTGCGGGGAGATACTGGAAACGTGTCCTTGTTGCCAGTAGAGAGTTCTCCATGAAATTGTACTAGGAAAAAAACTGTCTGATGGACAACAGGGCAACTCTGAGGTCTCCACGCAATGAACGTTCTGACATATAATTAACATAACATTTAATTTTATCAAATTTTTTAAAAATGTGTTGTCATTTAGTGGACTTGCATGTATTAAACGAATACATGGCTGTGCTACACTGGCGTCAAGGCTTCAGCTTCTGTTCAGTATCACGAAACCATAGGCACGAGTGTAGCAGTATGGCGCCTCCATGAGGTATGAAAATAACCTTTCTAAGCCTTCATATAAGATCAGATGGGGGTGCAGTACAGACTGAGCAGTCTATGGCCACCATATTACAGATCAATACAGCACTGATCCTTAAAGAGGTTATTCCATGATTGATGTAAATGAATACATACATGATGATCTCTCTAATAAAACTGGAACCAGCCCTGGACCTCACATGGATCCAGAAATCTCCCCATTCATTGCTCCAATTGCTCTGCTAAATTTATTTCAGGCTGAAAGCTCAGACGACGTGTCCTTTCTGCTTCAGCATTCTCCCTATGGCCCCTTTCAGACAAGACTTGCAGAGTGAACTTCTAGCACTGCTGGGGTCGCATAGCATTATATTGATTTATGATGTTATGTAACCCTTAGGCCTCATGCACACGACCGTTTTTTTATGCTGTCCGCAAAAAGGGGTTCCTTTGTTCAGTGATCCGTGTCCGTTTTTGCCTTCCGTTGTGTTTCCGTGTGTCTTCCGTTTTTTTTAGCGGACATGACCCAAAAGATTTTACCAAAAGACAGGCTGACAATGTTTCCCAAGTGCCCGCCAAGGGATCCGCAAAAAAAACGGACACGGAATGCGGATGACACACGGATGGCCATCCGCATTTTTCACGGACCCATTGACTTGAATGGGTCCGTGAACCGTTTTTCACGGACAAGAATAGGACAGGTTATATTTTTTTGACGGACTGGAATCACGGACCACGGACGCGGAGGACAAACGGTGCATTTGCCGAGGTTTCCACGGACCCATTGAAAACCAATGGGTCCGCAGAAAATCACGAAAAACGGAGCAACGGACACGGAATCAAACAACGGTCGTGTGCATGAGGCCTTAGAGGTCTGGAATGTATTGGATAACGTAATGATGTCAGTGTTATCCAATACATTCCAGAACTGTAAGGGTTACATAGCATCATAAATCAATGTAATGTTATGCGACCCCAGCAGTGCTGAAAGTTCAGGACGGGTGCTGTGCTGGGAGTCTGGAGCGTGACAGTCGCTCATCTGAAAGCGGGCTATTACAGCTCAGGGGGTGTGTGCTTTCTGCTACAGCTCTCTCCCTATCACAGCTGAAGGGGTATATCCTTTTTGCCGCAGCTCTCTCCCTGTAACTGCCACAGCTTCTAACAGACGATATGGCTGGTGGCAGTTGAAGATTTAAACTGAGCATGTGTGACCACCTTAGTTAAGTGGATAAGAAATAAGGCAAAGAACAAACAGTAGGTGGCGCTCTACACATACAATATATTGAATAACTCAGTGTCTATACTAAATTTTTAATTACATGCAATTACAAAAGTATTCAGATCCAGGTGCTGGATTGAAAAATGCAGAATATTTTTATGGAACGACCCTTTTAATGCAGATACGTTAAAATGATACACAATCTTATTTTAGTTAAATCCATTTTTGGGACACCTGGGTGACAGGCTCAGTAAGGTATAACAACCACCAAAGGTCTTGCCATGCAGTTTTCCCAGATTCCATAAAGGGGTTTCTCTATGAAACTATTTGTGCGCAGACGTTAGAACAAGGGATTCTCTGCTCTTGACTCCCCTCTATAAGGCATTATGCACATGGTCGTGTCCGTATTTTGGTCCCCAAGAAATGGATCCGCACAATACAGATACCTTCTGTGTGCATTCCGTATTTTTTCAACTTCCATCAATGGAGGAAAGGGCTATTCTCTTTTACAATATGGACAAGAATAGGACATGTTCTATCACTTGCTGCACGAATCTGCAAAAAGCACTGATGTGTGCATGGTCCCATAGAAATGAATGGGTCAGTGTGCTATACGCAAAAAATGCATGAAACCTTAGCCAGGGCGGAGGTTCCTGCTCTGAAGGACTCGGCCAACACATCTTTAAAGGGGTACTCCCATCGCTTCAGGTATGCCATCAATGTCAGATAGGCACAGGTTCCACCTCTGGGAGAAGGGGCTTCCCACCCATTGCTATAGGAGTCCCAAAAACAGCTGAGCGAGCATGCGCTGCAAATTTCAGATGTCGCATAGAGGTGAACGGAGCGTGCACCATGCAAGCACGGCCATCTGTTCATTCACCGCTAGAGGACTACTGGAAATAGCCGATCCAGCGCTTGGCTATTTTCAGAAGTCCAATAGTGGTAAATGGAGAACTCACTGGCAAGAGCGACCACCTCTCCAATCACCACTATGGGACTGTTGAAAATAGCCCATCCAGCGCTTGTCTACTCTCACAGCGGCGAACGAAGAGTGGCCACACATGCGCAGCTGCTCTCTGTTCACTTTATGGGCCCTGTTATGGAGATAGGAGAAAGTCTCAGGCGTGGGACCTGCACCAATCTGACAATGAAGGCATATCCTAGCGTTATGCCATCAATGTCCTGGAAGGGAATACCTCCTTAACATGAATCCCTTTAATGGCAAATCTGCCTACTTATACCCTGATTCTCCTCTAACGCTGCATAACTAGGCACATATGACATAGAGGAGTCTGGGAACAGTAGGCGACAACCCCTTATGGAAGTTATGAATATGGCCAGGCTGGTGGTCAACCAACGGTCCCAGAGGCAGATGTGAGATTTGGCCCAACACTAGTGTTGAGCGAACGTGTGTTTTAAGTTCTGCGTCCAAAGTTCGGGTTATCGAAGAATCCCGTTATGGATTCTGCTACCACGGACCATAACGGAATTTGGAATCCATAGAGGGATTCTTCGATAACCCGAACCCCAACTTTGAACGCAGAACTTAAAAAACAAGTTTGCTCAACACTACTCAACAGGACTTTTAACAAGTTAAAGGATGATTCAATAGGTTCTATTCTGACTTGTGATTTTTGGGAGAAAGGCTCTCAATACTAACACATAGAATCTATGTTAAAGGTTCCAGCCTGATAAGCGGTGCGGACACTGATGATGTCATCTCGCTCTTTAACTCTGCAGTTATAATCTCTGAGGTCCACACACTTATCAGCACTTGATTCATTTTCTTATCAGGAGTGACCTGCTCTCTACGTGGCACTGGATGTGTAACCGGACATTTTCCCTAAGGTGCCCATGTACTGATCAAAGTCTAGTGGCACACACTGGTATCAGCGGCCCGTCCTGGATGAAGACCGAGCAGCAGTCACATCCTTCACCGTGGGATATAATTAGAGGAGTTTATCTTCACCGAGGCTCCAGCTTCTTACAACTGCTTAAATTACAAGTTGGTTTTCTCACCCAGCGAGAAGTAAGATGTTATCAGGTTGCTCACACTTACAGTACATGAAGTTCAGCCTCCTTTCTGACACTTAGCAACACGTTCCTCAGATTCGGTTACATTTATAAGTGAGGAGTCCATATGAGAACGTGAAACAGGCATCAAGTCCAGAACAAGCATCCACTAAACGAATAAGAGAATATCAATTTGCTAATAAGGCGCGTACTAATGTTCAACCACATTCAAATACTTGTCACTGCAGCCTCCATGGGAGCAATGCTCGGGTTACCAGCATCATCCACCACCCTATAGATGGAGCAGTGTAGTTCCGGAACGCCAGAGCTATTCTGATACAGATGATTGGCGTGGGAACAGGGTGTCAGACACTGCTAATCTGAGGGTACGCCATCAATATTAAAATCCTGGACAATAGCCACACACATTAGATGTACATTGGCCATATAGTAGGACTGCTTGACCTTTCCTAGATGGCAGATATCGGGGAAGAGAAGGCTTGGGCTGCTGAATTACAACATGCCCGATCCATTAGGTATTGGGGAACTAGGCGGACATCAGAGGAGTCAGCCATAGAATTTGTATGACCAGGCATAGACAACCCTTCTGCTCATTCCTGAGGTTCAGGGTTTCAGTGCCTCATTAGTAAACCGATTAAATGTAAGCCATTGGTAATCCGTCACATCACAGAAACAGGACAGATGGACTGACGTCAGCTAGATGACGCATATGAAAGCCCGCTACCGGTAATCCTGAAGGTTCAGCTGCGGCTCATGACTTCATGAATACAATTACCAGGTTTCCCGGGGCGGCGGAGAGACCTTTAAACTGAAATCTGATCTTAAAAAGCAGAATACGCTGAAAATAATGCATAGCCATTAATATCTGGTAAGCAGAAAGCTCGTCGTGTTCGAATTACCTTCACATTGATCTGGGGAGGCTGTGGAGGGATTTAGTGATCTGGGGAGGATGTGGATGGATTTAGTGATCTGGAGAGGCTGTGGAGGGATTTAGTGATCTGGAGAGGCTGTGGAGGGATTTAGTGATCTGGAGAGGCTGTGGAGGGATTTAGTGATCTGGGGAGGCTGTGGAGGGATTTAGTGATCTGGAGAGGCTGTGGAGGGATTTAGTGATCTGGAGAGGCTGTGGAGAGATTTCGTGATCTGGAGAGGATGTGGAGGGATTTAGTGATCTGGAGAGGATGTGGAGGGATTTAGTGATCTGGAGAGGATGTGGAGGGATTTAGTGATCTGGAGAGGATGTGGAGGGATTTAGTGATCTGGAGAGGCTGTGGAGGGATTTAGTGATCTGGAGAGGCTGTGGAGGGATTTAGTGATCTGGAGAGGATGTGGAGGGATTTAGGCCCTTTCACATGAGTGTGTCCGGATTAGGTCCGGATCCGTTGTGGATGTGTTCAGTGAAAACTGTACGATTTCGCAGGCAAAGCCATTCAGTTTTGCCTGCGATTGCGTTCAGTTTTTTCCGCACGAGTGCAATGCATTTTGATGCGTTTTTCACGTGCTTGATAAAAAACTGAAGGTTTACAAACAACGTCTCCTAGCAACCATCAGTGAAAAACGCATCGCACCCGCACTTGCTTGCGGATGCAATGCGTTTTTCACCCAGCCCCATTCACTTCTATGGGGCCAGAGCTGCGTGAAAAACGCAGAATAAAGAACATGCTGCGATTTTCACGCATGCAGAAGTGATGCGTGAAAAAAAACGCTTATGTACACAGACCCATTGAAATGAATGGGTCAGGATTCAGTGCGGATGCTATGCGTTCACGTCACGCATTGCACCCGCGCGGTAAACTCGCGTGAAAGGGGCCTTAGTGATCTGGAGAGATACTATTAGCAGATCAGAGCGGCCGGTCTCTCACGGAGAACTAATATCAGTGCCGCACAGTACTGAGGTTATAGGCAGGCTGAAAAGGGGGTTAGGATTTAGGAGAAGTCACCCCTGTAATAAGGTGATCTGGAGGTTTTTGGTCATAGACGACCTGCACAATGGGTGGAATAACTGCACTTATTGTACAGCATTATACTCAATGCAAACTCCATTGTAGTACTTGACAGGGGTCGTCTAACTTCAGGGAATGGCATTATCATGTGGACTGGAGAAAGTTAAAGGGGTTGTCTCATCATGGACAATGGGGGCCTATTGCTACAATATGCTCCCATTGTCCCACTGCTGGGACCCGCACCTATATCGAGAACCGAGCCCAGGAAGGTGGTGGCTGGAGAACTCTGATCCGGCCACCACCAAGCCGGCTCCCCATAGCGTACTGCGCATGCGTGGCCCCCGCTCCCATTCATTCTATGAGGCCGACAATCATGGTTATGACCACCCTGCAATCCATCAGTGGTGGTTGTGCTCTTATACTATAGGAGAAGGCTTCGGCCTCTCTGGTGTTCGGCACAGAGGGAGTGCGCATAGTGCTGGTGCTTTTTCTTATAGTGTGCAAGCACGACCACTGCTGCTGGATTATAGGGTGGTCAGGACCCCTGGAAATAAGCAGTGTATTATACAATGGAAAAATGAATCCAGCCAGAAAAGGAGACAATAATCACAATTTGCTGAAGTAAGACAACCTTTCACATCAGCGTTTTCCTTTCCGGTACTGAGATCCATTAGAGGAGCTCCATGCTGGAGGAAAACGCTCTATTTGTGTCCCTGTTAATTGTCAATGGGGACAAAACTGAACTGAACAGAGAGCACCAGAATGCGCTCCATTCCATTTGGTTGTGTTCCCATACCGGACAGGAAAACACCGAAAGCAGCGTTTTTCTGTCCAGCATGGGATATGGAGCAAGACGGATCTGACGTGAAAGACAATGTAAGTCAATGGTGCCAGATCCGTTTTCTCAGACACAAAAGAAAATGGATCCGTCCACCATTGACTTTAGGGATGGATCCGTCATGGCTATTTTAGACATAATATAACCGGATCCGTTCATAACAGATGCAGCCGGTTGTATTATAAATAACGGAAGCGGTTTTGCTGATCCATGTCCGGGTTCCGTCCTGTTCCGGGTCATCAGACATATTCTCAAGCTCACATATCTTTCTTTTAAACTCTCCCCCGTATCATTCACATTTTCCACGCTATCTGAGGCACAATTAGTTCACATATAACATTAATAATGCAAAACGGCAACTGAAGGAGTACGCTGCACCGGAGAGACAGGCTTCTGGGGATGTGCAGAAATGTCAGTAAGACAACAGGGTTACAGTTGGAGTGGCATGAAGTGTAACATTTTATAAATCCACCACTCCATTTAAACGGGGAACATGGCGCCTCAGCGGTCAGACCTCCGCCAAGCAGACACCCGCCCCCCTGTGGATGGGCTATAAGTGATGGTCATGGGACTACTGCTTTAATCAGGTTCCATTATCAGATACAGGTTCCATTCCCAGCACCCCTGGGGTAAGGCTACTTTTACACTAGCGTTTTTTTACGGATCCTTCATGGATCTGCAAAAACGCATCCATTACAATAATACAACCGCATGCATCCGTCATGAACGGATCCGGTTGTATTATGTCTTCTATAGCCATGACGGATCCGTCATGAACTCCATTGAAAGTCAATGGGAGATGGATCCGTTTTCTATTGTGCCAGAAAACGGATCCGTCCCCATTGACTTACATTGTGTGCCAGGACGGATCCATTTGGCTCAGCTTCGTCAGGCGGACATCAAAACGCTGCAGGCAGCGTTTTGGTGTCTGCCTCGCGGAATGGTGACTAAACGGAGGCAAAATGATGCATTCTGAGCGGATCCTTTTCCATTCAGAATGGAGAGCCCTGAACGGATCTTACAAACGGAAACCAAAACGCTAGTGTGAAAGCAGCCTTAGGCATTTTAGGGTACTTTCACACTAGCGTTGATGCGAATCCGTCTGTTTATTTGTACAGACGGATCCGCACCTCTAATGCAAACGTTTGTATCCGTTCAGAACGGATCCGTTTGCATTAGCTTTAAGGAAAAATGACAAAGTCCAAAACGGATCCGTTTTGACTTACATCGAAAGTCAATGAGGAGCGGATCCGTTTTCAAATGCACCATATTGTGTCACTGACAACGGATCCGTCCCCATTGACTTACATTGTAAAAAAAACGGATCCGTTAGGCTCCGCCTCTTCAGACGGACACCAAAATGCTGCATGCTGCGTTTTGGTGTCCGCCTTCAAAACGGAATAGAGGCGGAACGGAGCCTAACTGATGCATTCTGAACGGATCCTTATCCATTCAGAATGCATTGGGGCTTAACTGATCCGTTTTGGACCGTTTGTGAGAGCCCTGAAACGGATCTCAAACGGAAACCAAAACGCTAGTGTGAAAGTACCCTTAGTAGGCAATGTAATATAACATATAGAGAGGGGTTATATTCATCACCCGTCAATATGAGCTATCCTGGTTGTTGTTCAGTAAAACGACATTGGGGGTCATTTATCAAACTGCTGTAATGTAGAACTGGCTTAGTTGCCATAGCAACCAATCATATTCCACCATTCATTTTGGACAGCTCCTTTGGAAAATGAAAGGTGGCATCTGATTGATTGCTATGGGCAACTTAGTCAGTTCTACTTTACACCAGTTTGATAAATGACCCCCATTGTTTTCTGCAAAAACAAAACATATAATAAAAGCATTAAAAAATGGTATTAAACGGAGAGTAATGATGCTGCTGCTGGTTTAGATTATAATGAAATGCTGCACAGCATTGGTAAAGATAAAGGGGTTGTGCACCTTTGGGTGGGGGGAGTTTAGCAAACCTCACCTCCTGGGTAGACCTACAAGGGAAGAATACTTACCTGCTCCCCGGCCTCAGCAGCGGGGACCTGCCCCCCTCTGTGTCATGTCAAATGGTCACGTGACGCAAGGGGAGCAAGGAGTCGGGAGCCGGGAAGCAGGTAAGTGTGCAGTCCTAGGAGCAGACAACCCCAGGGCGCTGATCTGTGGCCAAGATTATAAACAAATCTATGTTAAATTAATTAAAAATATTTAGAATTCCTGATGTTCAAAATAAAACAAAAGAAGCGATCCATATAAAATACTGGATGAGAGGGCGGAGCCGATATCAGTAGTCAATATCCTAAAACCGCACCTTACGCCTATAATATAATCTTCGTTTAGGAGACATACAAAGCAGTCACCGCGGGGGCACGCACGTTACGATTAGTAAAAATCAGGCAGCACATTTAGATGTATAAATGTACAGTATATGACAAATGTCAAACGGATGCCTTTGATGGGCGATATTCATGATGGGCGTATTCATTTTTTTATTTTTTTTATGGATTTATAAACCGGTCATAGGGTGGGTTCACATCACATTTTTCTCATCTTTTCAACGTATACAAAAAACGTACATGTTAAATGGATGCCTCAGACTGATGCCATACATGTTTTTTTTTTACCGGACTGTGCAGGATACAAGAATGTGATGCGTTTTTTTAATCCTTTTTTTTGTAATGTATACATGAAAAGGAGGCCTAAAATGTCATGTGAACCCTGTGAACCCACCCATATTCCGCTGGTAGCATCCACCCAGAAAACCCACGCATGCCACCCCCATTGAGTTCAGTAGGACACTGAGTTTTTATTTTTTTCCCACTGGCGGAAACAGTCGTTTTCAATAGGAGGCAGCGCTAAAGTATGTGGGTCGGCGGATGAAGGTGACGCCCATGCCAAAAGGGGACATTTGCATTATTGACACGGTGGCGGTCTGCTCACGGCTTCGCTCCATTTAACGGAGCTTAGCCGCGAGTGGGTCAGCGGAGTATAAAGTGAACTGCGGTGGATTTTGACAGTGTCAAAATCCACTGTGTGAACAGACCCTTAAAGCTACAACCACATGTCCCTACAATGCGCATTGTCCGGCCAGACCCTCGGCGGGTATCTGCTGGTTATTCCGCTCCATTCAGCAGTGGCGAAACCACGAGTGGAGCCGCAGGATTCACTGTGAAAAACCATGGCGGCTTCTGCTGTGGAACCTGCGTGTGAACACGCCTTATAAGTGGGTAACATCTGTAGTAGAAAACATGTGGAGAATCCTAATAATTGTGGGACAATACTGTGGCACTGGATATAAATTTGTGCCCACCCTGCCTCCACTATACATAAGGTGAGGGCCCCTATGTGCCATCTCATACACTGTGTACCACCCAGAGACACCCAGTTGCTAGGCAACCAGACCATATGTCAAGCTACAGAAAGCCCCCTCAGGAGGGCTGTCCTTCCAAACGCCTGCAGGAAACGTTACCGCGGAGAACCACCGGTTTACCGTGTACACCGTGCTGTATATGACTGGTATGCTCCTGACATCACATTTAGTCTTCCCGGGAGCTTACCTTTGTCGTATAGCAACGTCGGCAATCGGCACCAAGTCGCTGGTAACCAGCTGCACTGCACATCCAGGCGACACTACAGTTCCCAGCATGCCTTGCGGTGTCATGTGACACTACAGGCAGCGCTCATGTATACAGGAAGTAACGTGTCCTGCTCACGTCAATCTTTATGACACGTGTATCTGACACGTGATTGACAGCCGTATTGTATAGATTCTATCTGTCTGTCTCTTATCAGTATCTGCGCGGGGAGCTGGGATGTGTAGTAACTGGTACTATGTGAAGCTGGATTAGAAACATTTTATTTAAAGGGGTTGTCTATGTTATTTTTTTTTAGAAATACCAAGCGTCTGTACAATTATGACCGAGGTGTGACAACTGGACACAGGGCACTGTCAAAGTACCTAAAGCAGTGTTTCCCAACCAGCGTGCCTCCAGCTGTTGCAAAACTACAACTCCCAGCATGCCCACACAGCCAAAGGCTGTCCGGGCATGCTGGGAGATGTAGTTTTGCAACAGCTGGAGGCACGCTTGTTGGGAAACACTGCCTTAAAGGGATTGTCCATGTTATTTTTTTTTTAATTAAAGGGGTTGTTTCACTTCCGCAAGTAGCATTTATCATGTATAGAAAGTTACTAATGTATTGTGATTGTCCATATTGCCTCCTTTGTTGTCTGGATTCATTTTTCCATCACTTTATACACTGCTCGTTTCCATGGTTACGGCCATCCTGTAAACCAGCAGCAGTGGCCATATTTGCACAATAGAGAAAAAAGCGCTGGCCTCTGATGGCTGGGACGTGCACAGTCGAGTCCTATTTTCTATAGTGTGCAAGCAACACCTCCATGGCTGAAATGCAGGGTGGTCGTAACCATGGAAACGAGCAGTGGATAATGTGAATCCAGCCAGCAAAGGAAGCAACATGGACAATCACAATACATCAGTAAGCGCCTTGTGTTAAAGGGGTTCTCCGGGCTTTTAATATTGATGACTTATTCTCAGGAGAGGTGATCAATATCAGATCGACGGGGGTCCACTGTGCGCGCCGTCTTTTCATACAACTGATCGGCGGGGGTGCTGCGTGTCGGACCCCCACTGATCTGCTATTGATAACCTATCCTGAGGATAGGTCATCAATATTAAAAGCCCGGACAACCCCTTTAACTATCCGTACATAATAAATATCATTGGCTGAAGTGACAACCCCTTTAATGCAAACTGCGTGGAACCTGATAAAATAATAGCACGTCCATTCACCTTTCCAGCCCGCTCCTTCCTCCAGCGGACGTTCGGAGTTGGACCCCCACCGATCACACACTGATGACCTATCCTGAGGATAGAGCATCAGTATAAAACACTCGGAAAACCCCTTTAAGTAGGATTGCCAAGCAGAATTTATTCTTTTTTTCTGGACAACTTGTCCCCAAATCACAGACAGCCAACATTTTTTACGGACAACTTGGAAAACCGTAATGACTGGTAAAGATTATAAGTAATTGGTGTCTACAGCTCAGAACACTGATAAGAACTCGTTATCAGAATTTACTGGGAGCTGTAAAATGGTGAGAATTTCCACCAAAAAGATCCTCAAAAAAATCACAGACACATCTATGTTCTTTCACGGTCACAGGAAAAAAGTCACCTATTTTTATGGCCCGTCAAGGAATTTCTGGCCGGTTGGCAGAAGAGAAGAATGTAAAGAATCCTACTTTAGCTTTTATTGTGATGGAGGAACGCTGCTATTTATTTCATCCCGTGTAATGGAGACCACAAGACGGCATCAAATTCGTCTTCACCAAGGAACGGACAGCTGCAGCCGGTCCCGGCAGATGGTGGGGGACATGCCGGCAGTGTATATGGTTACAGTCAGTATGCTTTCTAGGGTGGCTTACCTATTCCTACCCATAGCCAGGGTATATTATACAGCCAGCTGGTACTACTGCCCTGGTGGGCACTGTCATCATTAGCACTGCCCTGCACAGATAGGCCTCATGCACACCGTGTGGCCGTTCAGGAAATGATAGAACATGTCCTACTCTGATCTGCATTGCGCACAAGATCTGTGAGGAAAATGCGGAGTGCACTAGGAAGGTTTCTGTATTTTGCGGATCTGTGGTTTGCAGATCGACATACGGATACGGTTGTGTGTATGAGGCCATAAACAGATGATGATACTGCACATGAAGATTTCCTCTGAGATGTCCTGTGGGTACAGCTACACCAGTTGCACGATAGCTGCCGTGGCCAGGATTGCAGGGGCGTCACAATGTAGCAGGGATCCCATTAGAAATGAATGGGGTTGTAGCAAGAGTCAGATGTGTGCTGCGACTGTGACCCCTGAATCCCTAAAAATCCAGGAGCTGGATATTTTTTTTGCAATTCGGTGGTTGCAGTTGTGGTACACGTGTGACTCACGCTGCTACCCTTTCGTTTTCTATGGGATCACTGCCCTGACCAGTGTGGCCGTACCCTAAAAGTAAGGTGCTCCCGGATGTCACGCTGTGCGCAGCCTTCACAGCACAGCCAACAGCAGGAGGATGCAGATCGCGTTAGAGGAGAGGAGCGGCGGCGTCCAGGAGCAGGAAAGGGTACGTGTTTTTTTTTTTATATTTATGAGGCTGATGGACACTTCGGGGGGCTGGTGAGGGCACTGGGGGCTGATGGAGAGGTTGCTGGGGGCTGAGAAGCTACTGGGGGCTGCCTTGAAAGGCACTGGAGGCTGATGAGAGGCACTGGGGGCTGGTGGAGAGGCACTGGGGGCTGGTGGAGAGGCACTGGGGGCTGGTGGAGAGGCACTGGGGGCTGGTGGAGAGGCTGCTGGGGGCTGGTGGAGAGGCTGCTGGGGGCTGGTGGAGAGGCACTGGGGGCTGGTGGAGAGGCACTGGGGGCTGGTGAGAGGCACTGGGGGCTGATGGAGAGGCACTGGGGGCTGATGAGAGGCACTGGGGGCTGATGAGGAGGAACTGGGGGCTGATGAGAGGCACTGGGGGCTGATGGAGAGGCACTGGGGGCTGATGAGAGGCACTGGGGGCTGGTGGAGAGGCACTGGGGGCTGATGGGGAGGCACTGGGGGCTGGTGGAGAGGCACTGGGGGCTGGTGGAGAGGCTGCTGGGGGCTGGTGGAGAGGCACTGGGGGCTGGTGGAGAGGCACTGGGGGCTGGTGGAGAGGCACTGGGGGCTGGTGAGAGGCACTGGGGACTGGTGGAGAGGCACTGGGGGCTGATGAGAGGCACTGGGGGCTGATGAGAGGAACTGGGGGCTGATGAGAGGCACTGGGGGCTGATGGAGAGGCACTGGGGGCTGATGAGAGGCACTGGGGGCTGATGGAGAGGCACTGGGGGCTGATGAGAGGCACTGGGGGCTGGTGGAGAGGCACTGGGGGCTGATGGAGAGGCATTGGGGGCTGATGAGAGGCACTGGGGGCTGGTGGAGAGGCACTGGGGGCTGATGAGAGGCACTGGGGGCTGGTGGAGAGGCACTGGGGGCTGATGAGAGGCACTGAGGGCTGGTGGAGAGGCACTGGGGGCTGGTGGAGAGGCACTGGGGGCTGGTGGAGAGGCACTGGGGGCTGGTGGAGGGGCTGATGAGAGGCACTGGGGGCTGATGAGATAATACAGTACTATCTCTACATTGTAAACAAAAAAAAAATCTCAAAAATACTATATATTTGTGTCAGAAGTTGTGCTTTTTTCATTTTTAGAATAATGATACAGCCATTGTATTTGATATTTTTGTGCTGGTTCTTTTTTTTCCTCTATTTTAAGGGACACTATAGTCACCAGAACCATAACAGCTAAGGGCTCGTTCACATCAACGTTTCTCCTTTCCGTTCTCCGGCTCCGTTAAGGAACAGGAGAACGGAAAGGACGGATTCTGGAGATAACTGACACCTAACTGAGCGTAACGGAGCCTAAACACCCCATGGACTATAATGGGGTCCGTTCCGTGTCCGCTCAGAACATGATTTTTGAGCGGAGACGAACGTCCTGCATGCACTACTTTCATCTCCGCTCTAAAATCATGTTCTGAGCGGACACGGAACGGACCCTATTATGGGGTCTTTAGGCTGCGTTACACTCAGTTAGGTGTCAGTTATCTCCAGAATCCGTCCTTTCCGTTCTCCTGCTCCTTAACGGAGCCGAGAACGGAAAGGAGAAACGGTGATGTGAACGAGCCCTAAACGCAGTAGTTCTGGTGTCTATAGCATGTCTCTGCAAGCCTTTAATGTAAACACTGCTGTTTGAAAATATGACAATGAGTTACATAAAACCAGCAAACATTTACTAATGTAGTGATTTAACTTTGGCCCCCTGGATCCCGCCTTTCCACACCCTAGCATGCCCTCCACCACAACCCAATGTGCAGCGTGTGAGCATATCATAGCCAACCCACTGCTTTCCCATAGGGAAGCATTGGGAGGCTATTGTGCATGCGTGGCTTCATAGAGATGCTTTGAATCAATGCATTTCTAGGAGGAGTGTTTAGTGTGAATGCCAATGCCAGTGTTGCGCGCTGTTTCAGTTTTCACCTCAGGCAGCAGAATGGCTAGGTGCACCCCTGCCTGTACCTCCCATAGATCCAGAGATCTCCCCTTTCATTGCTCTGCTAGATTTATATCAAGCTGACAGCTCAAGGGGAGTGTCCTTTCTGCTGCAGCTAAGGGGGCGTGTCTCAGCTCTCCCTATCACAGCTCAGGAGGCATTTAAAGGTAGAAACTGAGCATGTGCAGCCATCTCAGTGAGCAGGTCAAAGAAATAAGAAGAAAACAAACTGCAGGTGGCGCTATACAGATACATTTTATTGAATAACTCACTGGATTTACAAAATTTTTAATTGCCTGCAGTTACTAAAGTATTCAGATGCATGTTCACCGGCGAATAATTCAGGACATCTCTAGCTGGGAATAGGTTCAAAATAAGTTTAACATAAAAACCTGATTTAAACATTATTTCCTTTATAGTAAGCTCATGGTGACATTCTCTGTGTGACGTCATGAGCAGCTGATGATGTCAGCGACCTGGAGGAGCCACACCTGGGAAATCCATACACAGTATAAAAGAGAATACTGAACTGCCAATCAGGTTACTGCTTTCATTTTTTAAAAGGCTTCTGAAAAATGAGAACCAGCATCTGATTGGCTGTTAGTGACAGCGCCTCCTCCACCTCTTAGCTCGCCCTATTACTTCATCGTTCAGGTACAGGTGGGATTCGTGTAGGAAAGGACGGTCTCCACAGCACGTAGAACAGGACCGCGCCATACGGAGGTTACCACGAGCTGTTACTGAGCACCACACCCCCCTCATAACCTGCGTGTGGCTCAGTCCTGGAGCCTCCTCTCACCTTGTGTGACGGATGGATAAGTAACCCTGTCACTGCCGGAGGCACATCCAGCTGAACAGCTCTCTGTTGTTGTGAAAGTCTAAAGTCTCCACCCCCTTCTCTGGAGCAAACCAATACATTTCCAGAGGGTGGGGGAGGACGCACAGGCTTGCTTCTGATTTGCTTGCATTGACCCTAGTGACGCGACTACTTCCACCTCAGCTACCCGCGGCTATGGAGGCGCAGGCTGGGTAACGGCCGCGTTGGACGTGTGGTCACGTGGTGCTTGCCAAGGGAGGCGGAGCCACCTCTTTTCGCGGAGAAGATCCCCGGCTTCACGGCCTGAGCGTGTGGGGATTGTGAGGTATTGGACATGCCGGGGAGGATGCGAGGAGGCGCCCGGGAGAGACGATGAAGCGGCTTGTGCTGATATGCTGCCTCCTCCTCTTCTCCCTCTTATGGTGAGACACATCGTGTGCTGCTGTGTGAGGGAGCTGTCCCCCAGGGGCTGTCTAATGTATGTGTGTGCTGGGGGGCTGTCTAATGTATGTGTGTGCTGGGGGACTGTCTAATGTATGTGTGTGCTGGGGGGCTGTCTAATGTATGTATGTGTGCTTGGGGGGCTGTCTAATGTATGTGTGTGCTGGGGGCTGTCTAATGTATGTGTGTGCTGGGGGCTGTCTAATGTATGTGTGTGCTGGGGGGCTGTCTAATGTATGTGTGTGCTGGGGGCTGTCTAATGTATGTGTGTGCTGGGGGGCTGTCTAATGTATGTGTGTGCTGGGGGGGCTGTCTAATGTATGTGTGTGCTGGGGGGCTGTCTAATGTATGTGTGTGCTGGGGGGCTGTCTAATGTATGTGTGTGCTGGGGGGCTGTCTAATGTATGTGTGTGCTGGGGGGCTGTCTAATGTGTGTGCTGGGGGCTGTCTAATGTATGTGTGTGCTGGGGGCTGTCTAATGTATGTGTGTGCTGGGGGGCTGTCTAATGTATGTGTGTGCTGGGGGGCTGTCTAATGTATGTGTGTGCTGGGGGGCTGTCTAATGTATGTGTGTGTGCTGGGGGCTGTCTAATGTGTGTGCTGGGGGGCTGTCTAATGTATGTGTGTGCTGGGGGGGGCTGTCTAATGTATGTGTGTGCTGGGGGGGGGCTGTCTAATGTGTGTGCTGGGGGGGGGGGCTGTCTAATGTATGTGTGTGCTGGGGGGGCTGTCTAATGTATGTGTGATACATACAGTATATGCGGAGGGGCTGGGGGTCTGATGTATATACAGTATATGTGTATTTCCTCTGCCCAAATACCGTACAGTGACTGAACTCTCCATTCAGAATGCATTAGGATAATCCTGATCAGTCCTGTTCCGGTATTTAGCCCGGAGGACGGAACTCTATGCAGGAAGAGAATAGCGCCAGTGTTAAAGTCCCCTAACACTTGTCGGATTGGCTGCATGTTGCGCGTCTCCTGCTCTTCCTCATGTCATCTGTGTATGTGCCGCGTACAGGGACCGCTTTGAGCGCAGAGATGTGAAAATCTGTAATTTGTTTTTAATAACCGTTTCCACCCTTCTTCATGGCTCATGCCCTCCTCTGACTTAGTTTTTGTAACTTTTTGGCTCTGGTGACTACTTAGGGTGTTTTCATTTGGTCTTCTAAGTTTGGTTCTTCAAACCACAGATGATCTGGGTATGGAGTCTGGAGGAACGGGCCCCCCATTCTTGTGATTAATGGGGGTCCCATCGGTAGGACCTGATCTTATAGGGGCTAACTTCAAACAAGCGGAATACCCCTTAGAAGTGTCTGGATCTGTGAAAAATCACTGACCCAAGAGTCTAGAAATGAGTCTTCAGCTGATCAGCGTCCATGGAATATGGATGACACACGGACATCTTCATGGACTAGGCACTGACTTATTTTTAACGGACAGGAAAATGTGAAGGAGTCCTCGGAGTGCCCTGTTACGGGATATGTTGAGGCAGTGTTCATCATTTCGGTGCTGCTGAATGTGTGTATTTGTCCTGAGCACTAGATTTCGGTGTCGTCCTGGTTGTTGCCGTGTGTGACACTGGTGGAGACAGTCAGTAAGACCACGTTCTCCTCATGGGATGTGGTCGTGCTGGGAGGCGATTCCTTGCACCCTTATTAGACGGTGCTTTTGTTTTATCCGGACTTTGACATGTAGAAATTCCTCCAGGTCTAATCACTGTATCCGTGTAATGCACGCGCTCATATTCTCGCTCGGTCACTATTATTACCGCACCACACATACTTCTCATTCCACTATGGTGATTCCTCGGGTCTAGGCAGGGTATTAGTATTATGTTTGCTTTAGAGGTCCATGTTTTTGGTCCAGAGCCGGCTGAGCTGAGCGGGTTGAGATCTAACTTTGTGGGAAAACTTGTCGTGTATTCATTTAGGCCTCATGCACACAGTCGGACGTACTTTGCGGTCTGCTAGATATGGGTCCCGGCTGCGTGTATGCCGAAGAACTGCTTAGTCTTGTCCGTAAAGCTGACCAGAATAGACAGCACATATATGACATCTGTGTGCGATCCGCAAGAACTGCTGATCAGATGCGGACCCAAACAACGATCGTGTGCACGAGGCCTTGAAGGGTTAATCTGTCACCACGCTCTTGGACTGTTATGAGTAGCACTGGAGGTAAGTCGTCCAGATTGCTGCTGTTTTTAAATTTCCTACTAACTAGCGCCTCTCGTTCCTCCCACTGTCAGCGTTTAAAGCTGCCCTGATACTGATACATTTTGGGACTACTGTGCATGCGTACCGGAGTCCTCTCCGTTATGTTAGTGCAGTGGACTGGTCTGTGTATATGCCCCGATCCTTCACACTCATTCTACTTACCTCCCCGCACCTCTCCTGGTCCCCGCACCGCCGCAGCTCCCCCCAGGACACTGGTTATTTTTATCCCCGCAAGGGGGGAAGCGGCGGTGCGGGGACCAGGAGAGGCGCGGGGAGGTAAGTAGAATTAGTGTGAGGGGACAATTTTTAGTCATGTGGGCGGGCCTGCTTAGTGATTGATGGCCTTCCGCTATGCTTAGATTTGCATATTTGGCCCACATGACTCTTTTGCATTAAAGGAGCAGAGGGTTAAATGAATGAAATGCAAGTTTTACTGAATCTTTCACCATAAAACTATATACCAGTCTGCTCCGCTCCTCCTGCTCTATACCACGCCCCTGCAGATTGGACTGCATTTTATGTCGGCAGGTTCCCTTTTAGGCCGACTTCTCACACACTATTCTTTCAGCATAATCCGTGCTGAGCCACGCCCCCTGCACTGATCACATGATGGTGACGTCACCCCAGGTCCTTCGGCTTTTCAACAGTTCGGGTTCGTGGAAGCCGCCCCTTATGGATTCCATATGTGGCGATAGTCCGCGGTAGTGGAATCCATAACGGCATGCGGCGATTACCACAACCCGAACGCCGAACTAATTTTTAAAGTTCGCTCATCTTTAGTCCTGATACATTTGGTGCATTTTGCCCAGCCCCACTTACCTATGCACCATCTGAGGACTGGACTTTCTGGGGGATCACTGGGTATGGATAAAACCAATGGGGAACACGGGCAACAGGCTCTTCACATGGTCAGCAGTAGTGAGAGCAGTGCGTTACATAGCAATCAGAGGAAATTCACAGGATCATCTCTAGCTGAATCTGCTATTAAAGGGGCCTCATAAGTGTGGATTTCTCGTGTATTCTGGATTATTGGATCCTAGGTCATTACGTCATAGTAAGGCCTCATGCACACGACAGTTGTTTTGGTCCACATCCAATGCGGACAGCACTCAGTGTGCTGTCCGCATCCGTTGCTCCGTTTTATGGCCCCATTTTGCGGACAAGAATAGGCATTTCTATAATGTGTGGCCCGTTCTGTTCCGCAAATTGCACGGCACGGTTGTGTGCATGTATGCTAAAGTTGATTAAACTTACCTGCATATTGGAGAATTATCATGGCACTCATTACTCAGGCATCTTGTGAGAGACCAGATAATCTTGTAGTTCTGTGCTGGAAGGACAGCTTAACCCTATTCAACCAGTTATAAGCACTAATGGGGTTGATCTTGGTGACTAAAATGCGCCCTTATATGTAAATGAGTTGCTTGGAGCACCGTCGGGCTGTCCTAGCCTCTCGGAGCACCGCTTCACCTCCGACTCTTCATGATGCCACTCTCCGTCCCAGTGAGATTGACAGGGCTCCGATGGCTGGCCCTGAAATCTCACATATGCAACGGCACAGTAGTAATCCTCGCTCATAGATCTACACTGCGCATGTGTCAGTGGTACTCTGACATAATCTATTACACTCTTCCATCTTTGTTTTTTGTAGAATACCGACTGACTCTTGGTGTCCACCTGACTAATGGATCCCTATGGACAGGTTTAGTGAATATGCTGGGTGCTTTCCTGGCATAGTCACTAAATGTTAGCAAAAAAAAAAAAACACAGTGGGAGTCATTTACTAAGAATGGCGTTTCACTCGCCAGTTTTGGTAAAAATACACGCTTTTAAATAAATTTGTTTCTGTCTGTCCGCCAGAACAGAAATCTACTCCGGCCCGGAGTTGTGATGTGCACCAGTTGTGAAATGAATCGGGCCGTCAGAAAAAGGCAAAAAGTCATGAATTGCACTTACGACACTTGTGACCCCAGCCTTAGGGACCCTCTGCCCAGTGTGAAATGGTTCTCTCAATGATCAGACGTGAGGAAGTAGTCACATTGCTGAGGTCGAGGAATGCGTTAGGTGACGTGTTAATGCATGAATGGAAAGTTTATATTATAAGTCAGGGACTGATTACAGTGCTGGGAGGACTCGGCGGAGGACGTTTCATCGAGGTGGATGCTCCTGTTTCAAAACATAGGAGGTGCCCGTTCAGCCACCACTGATTGGGCATTTCCTGTGTGTCGAGACGGGACCGGGAAGTAGAGACCAGTGATGGGATGTGTGGGGTGAGCAATCAATTAGATTTCCTCGCTGGATGTTAACCTGATTATTACTACCGTAAATCAGTGTAAAATGCAAGTAAAAATGTCAGTAATCTTAGATTCGGCAGCGTTCCCATGTTTCTGTCTCCTCTTGTCATTGCAGTGACATATTCGGTGGCTTGTGATGTCACTGCTGCCCACTGTGTGACCCACTTTATTCCGTCCAGTACGCCGCCCTCCGTTTTGCTCGCCCCAGAAGTTTACTGTAATTTATTACTTTATCCTAGCTCAGTTTCCTGTTGTAATTATAACTTGTCCTTTACTTTAAGATCCGCTTGGCAGTGGCCCCATCTTTTCTCACTCTTTTTGTCATCCTGTTTAACTGGAATTTCTGGTAACATTTAAAGGGGTTGTCTAGGATTATATATATATATTTTTTTTTAATATTCCCCCCCCAGCGTGACTTGTGAAGAGAGCTATGCTTTTCTGCTCACAGTTCCTCCGTAGTTCCCATGCTGTCTTTACCGGACTTCTGGCCCCTGCCTACAAACTTCCTGCAGGGACGGGGTCATGTGCGCCACTGCAGCCAGTGACCGGCCTCAGCAGTGACAAGCGGCTTGTGACCCCCGCAGTAGCGTGCCTCTTGGGAACACTTCACCTCTGAGGCCAGTCATTGTCTGTAGTGGTGCACATGACCCTGTCCATGCAGGGAGTTAACAGGCTGGGACCGGAAGTCCAGTGAAGACAGTGCAGTAGCCATGGAGTGCGAACAGGGTGGCGGGGAGCAGGTAAGTGTAGCTCTCTTCACAGGTCCACTGGGTGGGAATAAAAAATAAATAAATAAAATCCTGGACTCCCCCTTTCCTGATGAGTTTTTAACAGTTTGTCTAAATCCCATTGTGACCTTAAAAGGGGTTGTGTGGTTAAAGGGATTTTCTCAGATTATATTAATGATGGTTCATCCGGCCTCTTGCACACGGCCGTTGCCCCGTGGCCGTATTGCGGCCCACATACGGCAGGTCCGTAATACACAGGGCATTCCACATCACTGATGCAGAACCATTCACTTGAATGGGTCCGCAAATCCAGAGATGCGGTGTGGAGCGGAAGCCCGAAACCCCACGGAAGCACTACGGAGTGCTTCCGTGGGTTTCCGTTCCGTGCTTCCGTTCCGCAAAAAAATAGAACTTGTTTTATCTTTTTGCGGAACGGAGGGATCGCAGACCCCATTTAAGTGAATGGGTCCGCGATCAGCATGCGGCTGCCCCACGGTTGGTGCCCGTGCAAATTATGGTCCACAGCACTGGCCCGGCCAGCACACGGTTGTGTGCAAGAGGCCTTAGGCTAGACCATCCATATTAGATTATGGGAGGTCCCACTCTTTCCTTTCCCACTGGTCAACTGTTTGAAGGGGCTGGCATGCTCTCCTCCATTACAGTTCACTACAGCTTCGTTCTCTTCAAGGGACTGATACCAGGCACAGCAGCTGCTCAAACCGTATAAATCAGTGTGGACTACCTCATACACGTGCCTTATTTGGGACTATGGGTGAAATGGAAGGGGGTCCTCCTTCTGAGGGACCCTCTGTGATCTGTGTTGGTCCCATGTTCGTATGTACCCGCAGTGCTAAAAAACGATGTTTTAATTTATGCAAATGAGTATCTAGGAGCAACGGGGGGTTACCGTTACACCTAGAGTCTCTGCTCTCTCTGCAGCTGCCGCACCCTAATTGACATCCCCAGGCAGTGAAAACATCATAATGGATAGTGTGCGGCAGTTGCAGAGAGAGCAGAGCCTTTAGGTGTAACAGCCACGCCCCTGTTGCTCCGAGACTCATTTGCATATATTAAAACATAATTTTTTTTTGTAACAGGGCAGTTCTTTATTCATGCCAGACATTTCTAATAATTTAAGGCAAACCTGTTGCCGTGAAATTGCAACGTACACACCTAGGAGTGTGGGCGTTCCTACTCTGTGATTGACAGCCTTCTCTATATAACTTTGCATACAGGTAGCTGATTATGGATAGGACCGCCCACCGGACTCCTAAGTGCAGAATGAACAAAGACTTAAGTGAATAAATTACAGTTGTGCTGGATGTTTCCTTATAAAACCATCAGTCTGCTCAGCCTCGCCTGCTCTATAACATGCCGCCTGCTCTATAACATGCCGCCTGCTCTGCTTTTTAATGGTGACAGGTAGTCTTGAGTGAATCGCACTTAAGATCGTAGATCCAAAGTCGATTCGATCAAAAACTTAAATTAAAATTTTGTCTCTGCACAGCATTAAAATGTACAGGCTCCTCGTAGGCAAAATTCGTATTGCCCGAAGTCTCGCGAGAGTTTGGTGAAATTATTCTGCATTCCTATTTGCGTCTTTAGGCCTCATGCACACGGCCGTTGTGTTGCCGTTCCGTGCATTGAGGACTGCAATTTGCAACGTCCGTGCGACGGCCAGGACGGATCAAGACCCATTCAACTTGAATGGGTCCGTGATCCGTCTGCACTGCAAAAAAATAGAACATGTTCTATATATTTTTTTTTTTTTTTGCAGTGGTTTCGTGCCGCCGTTGTGCAACTCCAGATTGCGGACCCATTCAAGTGAATGGGTCCGCATCTATGATGCCGGGAGCACACGGCCGGTGCAGGGCAACGGCCGCGTGCATGAGGCCTTAAAAACATTTTAAATTAGGATTCCGAATCCGAAGTCGAGTTTGGTACCGAGGTAACAGACTAGAGACAGGTTCCCTTTAAGAGGAAGTGATATGCTGAAAATCGTTCTTCACCCCCTGGCTATCCTATATCAGTCCTCTTATCTGAGCAGTGCCGAACCGGCTGTTCACTCCTGCGTGGTTTTACAACATCCTTTTTTTTTTTTTTTAGGGTACCCGCACACGTTGCGGATTGCGCACCGTTTTTCTGCGCAGATTCTCATACGGAAAAACCAGAGCGTGTATGAAAGTGACTTGCTTTGTGGATTTTACACTTTTCAAAGCTGAGATTGGCGGCAAAACCCTATCAAACCCGCACCAAAAACCACAAGTAACACATGCAGGATTTGGGGCAGAAATGCACCAAAATCTGCACGTAAATGCAGAATTTCTGCAAGACGGCTGTGCCCGTGTGCATGTAGCCTTAGAGGCTGCTGGAAGGGGCATATGAAACTATAAGATCACAGGCTGCTATTCAGAGCTTCACCTCACGTAACATCTCGAGGTTGGGCTGAAGCTTAGTCGGCTCCTTTCCAGGTAAACGGCTCTAGATTGTAACCTGCGGTGTTGAGGGAAGAGTCATACTTCACGACTGAAGAAACATGCTGCATGTTGGGACAATTGCCTGTTAAAAATTAGTCATGATTGTATGGAGCACTTCTCATCAGATCTGTCCCATCCTCTGAATATCGCATTGTGATCATGCTGCGTCACCTGGAAGTACCTCCTTATCTGAGGTCCACCCCGATCACATCTGATCTCCCAAGCTTAGTGGATGGAATCCATTTGCAAATATTGCCTTTGAGTCAACGAAAACAAATAAGCAGCCTGTGAGACTGGGTAATAGCCAATGAGTCACTCTTAAAGGGGTTCTCCACTTTGAAGGGTCTCTTAACAATAAGCTGATCACAGGTTGTCCCTCTGTGGGGATCCCAGCAACCAGCTGTAATCTGTGATGACACCCAGCACTAAGTGTTCAATTTTCCTGCAGTGCCACCGCTACGGGGGAGGATTAAAGGGGTTCTGCAGGCTTTTAATATTGATGATCTATCCAATATCAGATCAGCGGGGGTCCGACACTCGGCTGAGTCACCCACCATTTGCTAGAACAAGCAGTGAGAGGCGCTCCCCTATCGCACTGCAGGAGATAAAATGACGGCCCATAGACTTCTATTGGGAGTGCGATATGTGAGCGCTGCTCTCTCCTCGCTCTTGCCAGCAGTTGGTTTCTCAGCGCTTGGATCCCCACCTATCAAAGCTTTCGATATGTCTCTAGGACCTATCAAAACTTTTCCGAAAACTCTGTGACCCTTTGAGCATTACATAGTTCCTGTTCTTCTCAATGGAGATACAGGACAGGTCCTCCAGAGCTAGAGATGTAACCACTGTCCTAGTCTTCCCACAGCTGAGGGTTTTTATGAGCACCAAACATTACCTAAAATATATTTTCTACTTGAGTATATGGACATGGACAGATCAGCAGTCTGCGCACATTAGGATTGTTTGGTATGTGCTATTTAGAGCTTACGCTGCGAAGGACAGAAATTGTTTCCATTATATTCCAGTACGTGGGGTGTTGGGTGTCTGCATACGTGACGGTGGGCAAATCATTTAGGGTGACGTGACTTTAAAGGGAACCTGTCACCTCGAAATCGGCTTTTACACTGTTGAAAGTACCTTATAGAGCCCCATAGTCGTGTCCTAAAGCACTTTTGCGTCCTTTTCTAAGATTTAAATTCATTGAGAAATCGCTATTTTATTCCTCTGCTGCCCCGTGTTTCAAGTCATGCTTGAAGTCAAGGTGGCAGCGGCCTGGGCGTCTGCAATCCAGCTCTCCTCGCCTTCCTGCACCTTGATTGACACACCACATTTCCATGCCCGGACTGCGCTCTCACCCCGCATGCGCAGTAATGAGCTGCTGTAGCGCGATCCCGGCTCCGGCTCGTACACTCAGCCGGCTTCACTCTCGCCACTGCGCATGCGTCCGCCGCCCTGTCAGACTCTCGCCTGGCATCTTCTAAGCTACGTCATAGAGAGCGTGATCACGGGGACGCCACAGAGGCTAGGCACAGTGGTCACGCTCCGCCCAGTCACCTCCAGATGCCGGGCGCGAGTCTGACAGGGCGGCCATCTAATAATGGCTTTTCCTTTTTTTTTTTCCCCAAGTTCCCTGATTATTACTGGTATATCTTTATTGGTTTTCTATATCTCCTGTATAGCCAGAGGGGTAAATGGGTACTCTCGTCTTATACAGAGATGGAGTATCGCTCGTTTTTCCTGGCTGCGCAGGGAGCTGCCGTCAGCCCGATTCACTTTCATGGACAGTTCCCTGCGCAGAGAGTCTTCAGTAGCCGCTATACAGTGAAAGAGAAGGCACAGCAGTGCTACATGCCTGCGGTCAGCCCGGATCTCACAGCATCATAGATCATTATGATGCTGTGAGTTCAGGTCACCTGAACCTTGGTTGGTCCAGGGAATGTGTCAGGCACTTGACCATATTTCCTTGTGTCAGACCGATCTAATATAATGAAATTTATTCTGCACAGAACGTTGCCAACATGGTGATAGGGGTTGTCCCTCAAAGAGAATCATTGTTTCTGGGCATTGCTCCCCAGAAACGTTGGTTTAGGATGTGTTCTCCTGATGAACGAGCGTTTTACTCATTCACCAGGGGATCGGTCGCATCTTTTCACAGGGCACTTAACAGGAATGAGCTTTCCTGGGAACGCTCCCTCCCGATAATTGCTCTGGTTGTAGTGCCCATGTAAAGGGGCCCGTTTGCTAAGGTAGTTTCCCGGCCCCCACATCCTTTCCATGTGGGAGGTCGTCTACTGGTATATTGCAAATCTATTCGGCATATCATGAGGGTAACCCCCTCTAATCCACGTTGACCTCTAGGACCCCGGTGCTGCGGCAGGAGCTCGGCAGTACTTCTGCTTCACATAGCACAGTCATGCAGCGGGCGGCCTGTCAGACTCCATTAAGGTGATGACGGCTTTTCTTCCTGACCTCAGTCTGAGCGGACACAAGGAATCAAAGTCCCAATACAAAGAAAGTCAGTGAGAGCGCTAGGTTTGCAATCTGATTTCGGGATTAATGTTGTTTGCATAGACCTCAGTAAAGTATAATTGTGCTGAGCTCATCAGTTTGGCCCTTTAATACGGTTACTGGGCATTAATCTGTGGAATGCTGCCAGGACGAGGAGAGCTCTGCGCATTACTGCTGGGAAAAAGGGCTCTGAGAGCAAAGCCTGAACGCCTACGTCGCGCTACGTGACCATACAGAGGAGCGTGGTGGGGAAAATGCATACAAATCCAACTGGGAAAGGCTTGTGCCCGCTGGAAAGGGGCACAACTGGGATGTTTAACCCATTGAGCTTCTGCATTAGGCACCAATTGTTCCCTAGACCTAAACGCTATAGTACATTAGTACTTTAATATACAGGATATTAAAGCTGCAGTGATCTGTCTTACGAAATAGAAATGTAATTTTTTTCTGTGATTTGTGCTACATTCACTTCCTCAAACAGTTCTCACTGTTATATATTAGTTTTAAAGGTGTTTTCCGGGAGTACGATATTGACTTATTCTGAGTAGAATACGGATTACCTATCCTCAGGATGGGTCATCAATATTTGATTGGTAGGGGATCGACACCCGGCACCCCTGCAGATCAGCTGTTTGGAGAGGACGTAGTGCAGGGATGGCCAACCTCCGGTTCTCCTGCTGTTGCAAAAGTACAACTCCCAGCATGCCCAGTCTGCCTACGGCTATCAGCCTACAGCAGGGCATGGTGAGAGTTGTAGTTTTACAACAGCTGGAGAGCCGCAGGTTGGCCAGCCCTGACGTAGTGCATCGGTGAGTGCTGTGGCCTCCTGACAGAATACCAAGCACAGCGCCGTGCATTGTATAGTGGCTGTGCTTGGTATTGCAGCCCAGGCCCCTTCACTTGAATGGGACTGAGCACAGCAGAGCAAAACCTCTTTAAGGTTTTCCCATCATAAGAAGTGTTGGCATACGGCTAAATAATCATTTCTAATTACGTTTACCTTCATCAGTCCTGAAAATTGTATCCTGTCCCGCCTAGACTACTGTCACATCCTTGTTGGTGGCCTCCGCTCTAGCACTTTTACATCCCTCCGATCAAGCGGTGGATTAGTCGGCCTAAATAATTCACCTTTCCTCCATTACTCCTGTCTCTCCTCTCTCTGCCAGTCCCTTCACTGATTCCCCATTCCCTGGAGAATCCAGTACAAGACACTGGGACATACGAGGCCATCCACAACCTGTCCCCTCCATACATCCGTGACCCGATCTCCCGATACCTTCCTACATGCATTCTCCGATCCTCACAAGACCTCCTTCTCTACTCCCGTCATCTCCTCTTCCCACAATCGCCTCCATGATTTCTCCCATGCATCCCCCATACTCTGGAAATCTATTCCCCAACATATAAGACTCTCATCTACCGTGGAAACCCTTCAAAGGAAACCGGAAAAGTCACTCCTTCAGACAAGCCGACAACCTACAATAACCCTACCGCCAGTATGCCGCCATATAAGCGCCTTCTACCCTCACTTACTGTCTCCTTCCCCCATCCCCGCGGGCAGGGTCCTCTTTTCTTCTGCACCAGTATAAGTTATCTAACTGTACTTTTTGTGTGTACACTCCTTTTATACGTACAGCGCCATGGAATTAGTGGTGCTATAATAATACATAAAACTAATATGTATTCTGTGGATGGCTGACATGTAAATGCTAAATATCAAAGCCCTTTTAGTGTAAAGGAGTCTTTCCTGACGACGGGGTCCCACGTTGAAGGGTTAATTGCGAGTGTGTAGACAGCTGAGTCTTCTGCTCCTGATGGCTTTCTCGAGAAATGTAAAAAGCCTTCGTTCCTGAGCATGTTTGCAGAGCTGTCCCCCGGGCTTCCAGTCAATGAATGTTTTATGTATTTTTAGACTCCTCATGCAGCTCGGGCCGTGAAGTGTGAGAGCGTTCTGCCTCACCGCTGGGGTAGCGTGCAGGAGTTTGTCACCGGGTAATGGAGGGGGCGCTGCTCTGTGTCAGCCTTCATGTGTGGTACTGTCGGCTGCATACATCATGTGCTTTACTGGAGAAAACCATGGTCTCCATGAGCTGACCAGTAGGGAGGGCACCAGGGCTGTGGAGACGGTGGGAATCGCTTCATACAAGGCTCTTATATTCCACCTTTCATTTTTCACAGATACTTTGGAAAATGAAACTTGGAATCTGATTGGCTGCTATTGGGAACTACCTGTTGTAACTTCGCTGCACACCTTACCCCTCTACTGTGACATCACTGTGTGCATTATCTATGTATTGTGATTCTGTAAGGGTGTGCATCATCACCGGACCGTGACTTCGCTGCACACCTTACCCCTGCACTGTGACATCACTGTGTGCATTATCCCAGTCCTGTGACATCACTGTGTGCATTATCTATGTGTTGTGATTCTGTAAGGGTGTGCATCATCACCGGACTGTGACTTCGCTGCACACCTTACCCCTCTACTGTGACATCACTGTGTGCATTATCCATGTGTTGTGATTCTGTAAGGGTGTGCATCATCACCGGACCGTGACTTCGCTGCACACCTTACCCCTCTACTGTGACATCACTGTGTGCATTATCCCAGTCCTGTGACATCACTGTGTGCATTATCCATGTGTTGTGATTCTGTAAGGGTGTGCATCATCACCGGACCGTGACTTCGCTGCACACCTTACCTCTCTACTGTGACATCACTGTGTGCATTATCCATGTATTGTGATTCTGTAAGGGTGTGCAGTGTCACTGGACTGTGACTTCACTGTACACATTGGTGTGCATTATTCCACTGTTGTGACATCACTGTGTGCCTTTATCCCACTGCTCTGACATCACAGCACACATAAACAGCGTCCTTAACGTAGTTGTCTCGCTTCAGCAAGTGGCATTTATCATGTAGAGAAAATGAATACCAGGCACTTACTAATGTACTGTGATTGTCACTATTGTCTCCATACGAAAAAGCACCAGCCTCTGTGCGCTCCCATGGTCCCGGCCACCAAAGAGGCTGATGCTTTTTCCTATAGTGTGCAAGCACGACCACCACTGCTGGATTGTAGGGTGGTCGTAACCTCAGGATACAAGCAGTGTATAATGCAATGGAAAAATGAATCCATCCAGCAAAGGAAGGAAGCAATATGGACAATCACAATGCATTAGTAAGTGCTTTGTATTAACTTCCTCTACATGATACATGCTATTTGCTGAATTGACAAAACCCTTTTAATGTATTTTGTGTCACGGTGCCCTGTGTTTACTTGTCACACCTCGGCCATCATTGTACAAACGGGCGCTTGGCATTCGTACTCTGGCTGCCTCATTCCATTCAGAGCGTTTGCTTCATGTGATAATAGTGATGACTTTTGGCAGCTGGTTCATACACAGACCACAAAAGTGTAAAGTATAAAGAGATCCAAGAAATGTTCTGTAAGATCCAGGAGTACCCGTAGACGGCGGGCATGGGTGCAGCGCTGCTTACTGATGGCAATTGGGTTTTATTGCAGTCCAATGTATTCAGCTTCTCCTTTACAGATGGATGGCAGCCTGTCATCAAGCATCTGTCACCATCTGTGGTGGAGAGTAATGTTCAATCTGTTATAGTGCTCTGTATGACTCTAACACTCAGTTCACACTTTTGCGTAAAACGCCGCGTTCGAACGCGCAAAAAAACGCACAACAGTACAGGAACCATGCATTCCTATGGGGGTGGTTCACACTTGCGCGTTTTTATGCGCGTTCGAAGGCGCCTAAAAACGTCCGAAGCATAAGCAAGTATGTTCGCGTTAATTCGGGCGTTTTTCGAACGTTTGGTGGCAATAGACTTCACTGGGAAACGCGATAGGCGTGTTGTTCGGGCATTTGTGCAGCGTAAAACGCGCCTATGGATGCGCGTTTTACAAAGTTTGCAACATGCTGAATCAGCCACCATGGAATGTCACACCTCTAAAGCACTCAGATTGGCCAAACTATATCATTGGTCATTGGCCAACTATGCAGTCAATCACATAAACGCGCGTCAAACGCGCCTACACTATTTACCAAAACACTTGAAAAAAACGCACCTAAACGCCAGTCTTGAACGCACCAAAAACGCTAGGCTTCAAAACGCTCAGGTCTGAACCCAGTGTAATGCTCCGATAACGAATGTATGTGGGGAGGTCACATCCTCTGTGTCTTTATTACACAGGTGCTCCGATGTGCTGGTCCAGGACAGGGGGGAGCAGTGGTGTGCAGAGCTCCTGCCTGTCCTCACCATGCTTCATTAAAGCCTGGCCCAGTGGGGTATCCTGCACCAATGTATGTGCAGAGCTCCTGCCTGTCCTCACCATGCTTCATTAAAGCCTGGCACAGCGGGGTATCCTGCACCAATGTATGTGCAGCGCTCCTGCCTGTCTGCACCATACTCCACTAAACCCTGGCACAGCGGGGTATCCTGCACCAATGTATGTACAGTGCTCCTGCCTGTCTGCATCATACTCCACTAAACCCTGGCACAGTGGGGTATGCTACACTAATTTATGTGCAGCGCTCCTGCCTGGACTTGCCATGCTCCATTAAACCCTGGCACAGCGGGGTATCCTGCACCAATGTATGTGCAGCGCTCCTGCCTGTCTGCACCATACTCCACTAAACCCTGGCACAGCGGGGTATCCTACACCAATGTATGTACAGCGTTCCTGCCTGTCTGCACCATACTCCACTAAATCCTGGCACAGCGGGGTATCCTGCACCAATGTATGTACATTGCTCCTGCCTGTCTGCACCATACTCCACTAGACCCTGGCACAGCGGGGTATCCTGCCTGTCTGCACCATACTCCATTAAACCCTGGCACAGCGGGGTATCCTGCACCAATGTATGTACAGTGCTCCTGCCTGTCTGCACCATACTCCACTAAATCCTGGCACAGCGGGGTATCCTGCACCAATGTATGTACAGCGCTCCTGCCTGTCTGCACCATACTCCACTACACCCTGGCACAGCGGGGTATCCTGCACCAATGTATGTGCAGCGCTCCTGCCTGTCTGCACCATACTCCACTAAACCCTGGCACAGCGGAGTATCCTGCACCAATGTATGTACAGCGCTCCTGCCTGTCTGCGCCATACTCCATTAAACCCTGGCACAGCGGGGTATCCTACACTAATGTATGTGCAGCGCTCCTGCCTGTCTGCACCATACTCCATTAAACCCTGGCACAGCGGATGCAGAGCAAGACGCCATGACCCACAATGCAAGTCAGTGGGGACGGGTCCGTTTTCTCTGACACAATAGAAAACGTATCCGTCCCCCATTGACTTTCAATAGAGTTCATGACGGATCTGTCTTGGCTATGTTACAGATCATACAACCGGATCCGTTTATAACTGATGGTTGTATTATCGGTAACGGAAGCATTTTTGCTGAGCCCTGCCGGATCCAGTAACAACGCTAGTGTGAAAGTAGCCTAAATCTATGTGAATGAAAGACACTGGGACTGATCTCAGTGTGGCTCTGACATAGAGACTGGTGGCTAACTTTTCAGGTTTTTATTCATTTTTTTTGTACATTTAATATTGTTGTATTACTAATTAGCAATATGTTCCTGTTGCGACCTTTATTCTCCGAGCTCGGCTTGTGCTCATGTTTTTTGAAATGTCAAGCCGTACTAATCCAAGTAACCTCGGCATCCTCAGGTGAGCAGGGGACCGCTCTTCTCTTGGTGCTTGACCTTTTGAGAAGTTTTTTAAATTTTTTATATATATATTTTTTAAATACATTCATCTTAAAATAAGACTGCGCATACATATATGTATTAGTATGTGATTAGTATCTCCACGTTTTATGGCGCCCATAGAGGCCTGTGGTGCTATACTCTACTTCGAGACATCTGTGTCTCATATGGCGGTATGGAGTACTTTTCCTGCTTGATTCATATGGATCCTTACGAGAAATAATGGTGACCTACTCCACTCAGTGCTCCGTTACGGGGGTATTCTACCCTTCTAGAGGCCGCACAGAAGCACCATATTGCGGTACCTGTGGTAGCGGTCCATCTGCCACTATACTAAACCTGTGCTAGAGAAGTGCAGTCAGGATTTTTATTAGGATTTTGAACATGATGCTCGGGTAAAAGTCTGCATATTTTACTCCATTGAGGTTCAATGGATATACCGTAATCCACTGCTTTTCAGCAGGAATCTATGACCGTAATATCATGCTATAAAATACACAGCACAGTCCGGTTCTGCCTAGACTTCATACCCCTTCATTGCTATAAAAATGAGTGAGGGGTCCACGGCCTGTGCATATGGTTTAATAAAGGACGCAACTTACTACAAAAAGGTTCCAGACCGGCAAAATCTACAGTGCCCTGCAAACCTTTTTCGTATTTTGGTGCCTCTCAACCTGGAATTAACATGGATTGTACGAGGATTTGCATCATTTAATGTACAGAACATGCTAACAATTGTGAAGCAAACAACAAATTGGACAAAATAACAGAAAAAGTCAATGTGCATAACTATTCACCCCCCTGAAGTCAATACTTTGTAGAGCCACCTTTTGTGGCAATCACAGCTCCAAGTCGCTTTGGATAAGTCTCTATGAGCTTGCCACATCTTGCCACTGGGATTTTTGCCCATTCCTCCTTGCAAAACTGCTCCAGCTCCTTCAAGCTCCTTCAAGGCCACTTTTTACAATTCTGCACTACACTACTTTCACCGTTTATTGCTCCGTCATGCAACTTACCACCCAAATGAATTTTACCTCCTTTTCTTCTCACTAATAGAGCTTTCATTTGGTGGTATTTCATTGTTGCTGACATTTTTAATTTTTTTGCTATTAATAAAAATTTAACGACATTTTTGCAAAAAAATGACATTTTTCACTTTCTGTTGTAATTTTTTTCAAAAAAAACTACATTTCTATATAAATTTTTCTCTAAATTTATTGTTCTACATGTCTTTGATAAAAAAATCCAATAAGTGTATATTTATTGGTTTGGGTAAAAGTTATAGCGTTTACAAACTATGGTGCAAAAAGTGAATTTCGGCATTTTGAAGCAGCTCTGACTTTCTGAGCACCTGTCATGTTTCTTCAGGTGCTAGAATGCCAGGATAGTATAAATATCCCCCAAATGACACCATTTTAGATAGAAGACACCCCAAAGTATTCGCGGAGGGGCTTGGTGAGTTCATGTATCATTTCATTTTTTTCACAAGTTAGCGGAAAATGACACTTTCTGAGAAAAAAAAAAAAAAGTTTCAATTTCTGATAACTTCTGGCAAAAAAAAAAAATCTCAGACGGACTCACTATGCCCCTCAGTGAATACCTTGGGGTGTCTACTTTCGAAATGGGGTCATTTGTGGGGTGTGTTTACTGTTCTGGCATTTTGGGCGGGGCTAAATTGTGAGCCGCCATGTAAAACCTAAAGGTACTCGTTGGAATTTGGGCCCTTTGCGCACCCAGGCTGCAAAAAGTGTCACTCATGTGGTATCGCCGTACTCAGGAGAAGTAGGGCAATGTGTTTTGGGGTGTATTTTTACATACACCCATGTTGGGTGAGAGAAATATCTCTGTAAATTGTCAACTTTGTATAAAAATTTTAAAAGTTGTCGTTTACAAAGATATATTTTTCACACAAAGTATGGGTATGTATAAAAATACACCCCAAAACACATTGCCCTACTTCTCCTGAGTACGGCGATACCACATGTGTGCCACTTTTGCAGCTTAGTGCGAAAGGCCCTAAAACCAATGAGTACCTTTAGGATTTCACAGGGCATTTTTACGCATTTGGATTCCAGACTTCTTCTCACGCTTTAGGGGCCCCTAAAATGCCAGGGCAGTATAAATACCCCACATGTGACCCCATTTTGGAAAGAAGACACCCCAAGGTATTCTGTGAGGGGTATGGTGAGTTCATGTAAAATTTTATTTTTTGTCACAAGTTAGTGGAATATGAGACTTTGTAAAAAACAAAATTAAAAAAACAAAAAAACAATTTCCGCTGACTTGTGCCAAAAATAAAAATTCTGTGAACTCGCCATTCCCCTCACAGAATACCTAGGGTGTCTTCTTTCCAAAATGGGGTCACATGTGGGGTATTTATACTCACCTGGCATTTTAGGGGCCCCTAAAGTGTGAGAATCCAAATGCATAAAAATGGCCTGTGAAATCTAAAGGTACTCATTGGTTTTAGGGCCCTTTGCGCATCTTGGCTGCAAAAAATGTCACACATGTGGTATCGCCGTACTCAGGAGAAGTGGGGCAATGTGTTTTGGGGTGTATTTTTACATATACCCATGCTGCGTGTGAGAAATATCGCTGTAAACGACAACTTTTTAAATTTTTTATTCAAAGTTGTCAATTTACAGAGATATTTCTCTCACCCAGTATGGGTATATGTAAAATACACCCCAAACACATTGCCCTACTTCTCCTGAGTACGGCGATACCACATGTGTGCCACTTTTTGCAGCCAAGATGCGCAAAGGCCCTAAACCAATGAGTACCTTTAGGAGGGCATTTTTACGCATTTTTCTTCTCACGCTTTAGGGCCCTAAAATGCCAGGGCAGTATAAATACCCACATGTGACCCCATTTTGAAAGAAGACACCCTAAGGTATTCCGTGAGGGCATGGCGAGTTCATAGAAGATTTTTTTGGCACAAGTTAGTGGAAATTGATTTTTATTGTTTTTCTCACAAAGTCTCCCTTTCCGCTAACTTTTGACAAAAAGTTTAATTTTTCATGGACTCATTATGCCCCTCAGCGAATACCTTGAGGTGTCTTCTTTCCAAAATGGGGTCACATGTGGGGTATTCATACTGCCCTGGCATTTTAGGGGCCCTAAAGCGTGAGAAGAAAATGCGTAAAATGCCCTCCTAAAGGTACTCATTGGTTTAGGGCCTTGCGCATCTTGGCTGCAAAAAGTGTCACTCATGTGGTATCGCCGTACTCAGGAGAGTAGGCAATGTGTTTTGGGGTGTATTTTTACATATACCCATGCTGGGTGAGAGAAATATCTCTGTAAATTGACAACTTTGAATAAAAAAATTTAAAAAGTTGTCGTTTACAGCGATATTTCTCACACAAAGTATGGGAATATATAAAAATACACCCCAAAACACATTGCCCTACTTCTCCTGAGTTCGGCGATACCACATGTGTGACATTTTGCAGCCAAGATGCTAAAGGCCCTAAACCAATGAGTACCTTTAGGATTTCACAGGACATTTTTACGCATTTGGATTTTCACGCTTTAGGACCCCTAAAATGCCAGGGCAGTATAAATACCCACATGTGACCCCATTGTGGAAGAAGACACCCAAGGTATTCCGTGAGGGCATGGCGAGTTTACAGAAAAAAAATTTGGCACAAGTTAGCGGAAATGGTTTTTTTTTTTTTTTTACTGTCTCACATTACACTAACTTGTGACAAAAAATAAAATTTTGCATGAACTCGCCATACCCCTCACGGAATACCTTGGGGTGTCTTCTTTCTAAAATGGGGTCACTTGTGAGGTTTTTGTACTGCCCTGGCATTTTAGGGGTCTCCGCAATCATTACACGTATGGCCAGAATTAGGAGTTTTTGCGATTCTCCTTATATTGACCATACGGGTAATGAGAATTTTTTTCGGGTTTTTCCGGGGTTGTGTGGTGATTGGTGCACTTTGATATTTTTCTCTGGTGGTCCCAAGCAAAGGGACCACCAGAGAAGCGGGCAGCAAGCAGATCAGACGCTGTTCACAGAACAACGTCTGATCTGCGATTTTTTTTCTGCCATATACAGCCTGCCAGCGCACGATCGGCGCTGGCAGGCTGTAGTATAACTACATGCAAGCGCGCCGATGGCGCGCATTGCGCATGTGCGGGCGCGTCCTCGCGTCATCTCGCGTCTCGCGAGATGATGCGCCGATGCGTCGTATCAGAGCTACAGGGCCGCCCGCAGGACGCATCCCGGCGTTAGGCGGTCCTGTAGCGGTTAAGTCTGACCACATATTTCCTATTGGATTGAGATCTGGGCTTTGACTCGGCCATTCCAACACATTTACATGTTTCCCCTTAAACCACTCAAGTGTTGCTTTAGCCGTGTGTTTGGGGTCATTGTCCTGCTGGAAGGTGAACCTCCGTCCTAGCCTCAGATCAGCACAGAGTGGTACAGGTTTTGCTCAAGAATATCCCTGCATTTAGCACCATCCATCTTTCCCTCAACGCTGACCAGTTTCCCAGTCCCATCCCCCCCATGATGCTGCCACCGCCATGTTTCACTGTGGGGTGATGTGATGTGTTGGGTTTGCCCCAGACAAAGCGTTTTATTTGATGTCCGAAAAGTTCAATTTTAGTCTCATCAGACCAGAGCACCTTCCTCCATACATTTTGGGAGTCTCCCTCATGCCTTTTCACAAACTTACAATGTGCCTCTTTGTTTTTAGCTGAAAGTAATGGCTTTCTTCTGGCCACTCTGCCATAAAGCCCAACTCTATGGAGCGTACGGATATTGTCATCCTATGTACAGATACTCCAGTCTCTGCTGTGGAACTCTGCAGCTCCTCCAGGATCACCTTAGGTCTCTGTGCTGCCTCTCTGATTAATGCCCTCCTTGCCTGGTCCATGAGTTTTGGTGGGCGGCCATCTCTTGGAAGGTTTGCTGTTGTGCCATGTTCTTTCCATTTGGTTATGGTAGATTTGATGGCGCTCCTGGGGATCATCAAAGATTTGAATTTTTTTATAACCTAACCCTGACTTGTACTTCTCAACAACATTGTCCCTTACTTGTTTGGAGAGCTCCTTGGTCTTCATGGCAGTGTTTGGTTAGTGATGCCTCTTGCGTAGGTGTTGCAGCCTCTGGTGTGTCTATGTAATGACAGATCATGAGACACTCAGATTGCACACAGGTGACATCATTCCACTAATTATGTGACTTCTGAAGGTAATCGGTTGCACCAGAGCTCTTTATGGGCTTCCTCACCAAGGGGGTGAATACATACACACGTGGCAATTTTCTGTCTTCTATCTCTAAACAATAGTTTTATTTATATATTTTTCTCATTTCACTTCACCAACTTAGACTATTGTGTTCTGATCCATCACATAAAATTCATATTAACAAAACACGAAAAAAGTCAAGGGGGTGAATACTTTTGCAAGGCAGTGAGACACTGTATAGAGGACTTGATCAGCATCTTAAGTTTTTTTTTTTTCCTTCCTTACTGTTTCCAAAAACTAAATTTAGACAATGTATAGACTGTAACGTGAGGTTTCGCTATGGTTTTCGTATTTTCTGATTCAGTCGCATCTGTTGTGCCATCTGGCTGCTTCAAAGCCTTAGAATACATTGAGGCGCATATTATAAAAACTGTCAGCTGTTTCTGCATACATGGGATTACTGTGTAGCAACTGGTGACGTCTGGCCCATGGAGATTTGTGCAGATTTCATCTCTGAAGTCTGAGTTGTGGTGAATGCAGCTCTGGAGTGTATCACATGAACTACGGCCTCTTACAGCATAAGTAATACAAAGTTAGGGTGGGTTCATAAAGTCTGGTACTCGGAGAGATTGTAAAAGCCACGTCTGATGCCAGAAGCTGGACACATTGCAGTGGGCGTGCCCTCCAGTGCTCAAGTGGAGCACAACATTGGAGCTGTCAAGTAGCTGGGTTGACAAAAACACCATTTTTTTTGTTTTTTTTTGTTTTTTTAATCCAGTGCTACTACACCAGATTGCTGGACATATGTGAACGGACCCTTAGTCCTTCTTTCGTGTTATGTCTGTAGTATACATGATCACCGAATGCAACCCAAAAATCTGCTTTGTGCTGAACACTTGCCGGCCTTGTCTATCCTGGCTGTAGTAGCATTATATATTGCTTGTGTTCGCCTGATCTGGATCTGAAAGTGGATGATCTTAATGCCGTCTTGGGAATGGTAGTGGGATGCCCAGGGGCCATGAGGTGAATTAAAGGGCTTGTCTGACAGCAGAAAAGTCAGTATTGTATTACAGGCTAGCTGTTTGCAGTGCCTCTTTATTTCTTTAAGATATCCCATTGTCTTACCTATGTCCCGGAGTTTACTTTCTGAAATCCTGCACCTACGCACATCACCGCCGGGCAGTGGCGTACACAAAATCCATGGGGCCCCGGTGCAAAACTGATTCATGGGGCCCCCTCCCTGTGGCCCGCCCCCAACCCGCCGCAAGAATTTACTCGGGCCCCCTGGATTGTGATTAATAATGCTCTTTTTACTACAAAATCACAGTGAGATAAAGTTGTCACTGTAATTTTGTAGTAAATAGATCACAGAGAGGCACAGAGCATTATCAATCATGTCACTGCTCCGTGTCTCTGCTGTCCAGTACGCGCTTGGCTCTCTTTCACACAGCGGATTCCATGCACTCCATCCGCTCGTGTGAAAGAGCCCTAAGCCCAATGCATGACTACACTCACCCAGTCCTAATAAAATCTGGTCCTACCTCATGCAGGGTGTGGCTGGTCTCGGCGTGATGTCCGCTGGATCCAGAACAAGGTCCCTGTGGTGAGAAAAAAAGAATAATCACATAAGGAAGGGATGGTGACTGTCCCTGTGAAATCACCAGCAGGGGGCGCTGTGCTGGCCTGGAAGACTGAGCCATGCCAATGTATAGCGGGGTAATCTAGTGCTACCACACAGTACTAATGCCCACCTTGTGGCCCCTCACAGTAGTTATGGCCAGATATATGCCCCCCTTACAGTAGTTATGGCCAGATATGTGTCCCCCTCACAGTAGTTATGCCCAGATATGTGCCCCCTCACAGTAGTTATGCCCAGATATGTGCCCCCTCACAGTAGTTATGCCCAGATATGTGCCCCCTCACAGTAGTTATGCCCAGATTTGTGTCCCCCTCACACTAGTAGTTATGTCCCCCCCTTACAGTAGTTATGGGCAGATATGTCCCCCCTTACAGTAGTTATGCCCAGATATGTGCCCCTCACAGTAGTTATGCCCAGATATGTGCCCCCTCACAGTAGTTATGCCCAGATTTGTGTCCCTCTCACAGTAGTAGTTATGTCCCCCTTACAGTAGTTATGGGCAAATATGTGTCCCCCTTACAGTAGTTATGTCCAGATATGTGTCCCCTCACAGTTACAGGGGACAAATGGAATATATACAGAGGGGGCAAAATGGATATATATAAAGGGGCCCTGTATGTATATATATTTATCCATTTTGCCCCCTCTGTATATATTCCATTTGTCCCCTGTGTCTGTATTCCATTTTTACCCCTCTGTATATATTTAATTTTTGTTATTGGGGGTCGGCCCCCACTCTGCTGCACTGCCAGATGCTCCCTGTGTTAGCCGGCACATACAAAAAAAAATAAAAAAAACTTACCTACTCCGAACCTGCTCTGCTCCCGCCGACTTGTTCATAATCCCGTCTTCTGGCGTGCGTCGGCAGCGTCGCGGGCCCGCGTCATCCCGTCAATCCCGCGAGACCTGGCGCGAGGTCACTGGTCTGGAGCAAGGCACTGGATGGGTGGAGGAGGGGCCACCGCGTAAGTAACTGCGAGTGCGCAGTGCTGCACCGCCGGCCAGGCACAGAGGCCGGGGCCGGACCGGCCATATACTTTAAAAAATTTTAAAATAATTTGCGGTGGGGCTGCGGGCACTACTGCAGGGGCCAGGGGTTCACAGGCGGCCGGGCCCCCTGGAGTGCCGGGCCCGGTCGCAACTGCGACCCCTGTATGTACGCGCCTGCCGCCGGGCCCAGGTGTGCGCAGAGGTTGCTCCTCGGGTCTAGTCCTTTTCTTGGTGCTGCTTTTCCTCCGTTTCGGGTTTCCCGGTTTTGCACCTGGGTTTCAGAGAGCTGACATGGCGATTTAGGCAAGATGGTGGGATGTCTTACAGAAAAAAATGGTCTCGCTCCGGAGGGCACGGACACTTGCAGCACTTGAAAAGGCCCCTGAGTGATTGCTTATTAGTATACTTTTTTGGCCTGCAGCTACACAGACAAGGGACAGAAAAGTATGATTTGGGAACTGTTTATGGCGCCTGCAGTGCAGTGGCGGTGGTATAATATGTGTAAATTAGCTGACCGACTCCAGTGCTATTGCCAGTAAATAATTTGCACTCTGTCGTATGTAGCTACTCTCTTAGTTTTGGTTTTGTGCTTCTCTTTTAGGCTTCCATCCCGCCATGTGTCCTGCACTGAGGACTCGGTTCTTCCTGCAGAGCAAGTCACAGAGAACAGCGAGAGCGCAATAAGTGAAGATGAGGCCCCAAAGAAAGAGGTACGTGCAGAGGACATCTAAATCCAGCATGGAGGATGGCCAAGAACTTCATCCTCTTATGAAAGTGTTGAGATTCCTTGCATTCTCCCATGGGAGAACTGAAGAGACCTCCTGTCTGATCGTTACGGTGAGGACGGTTACTGCTTATGCTTGGTCCAGGGTTGGGCAGCAGATCACGCATCGCTGGACTAAGCAGTGCTTTATCCTTGACCCTCAGGATATGGCTAAAGTGTAAACAGTTTCTGAATGTCACCCTGACCAGTATTTGGAGAGCTGACCGTGTTGACAGACCTGCATGCAGACAAGTATCTGTCCTGTCCCGCAGTGTTGTAATACAGGATTGTGGAGTTCCACGTGGGGCTTAATGCCCTTCAGGGTGGGAATACTGTTTAGACACAACTGCCCGGAGGGAGTTCTCACGCACCCTTTAGACTGATGTGACCCTCAGCGTGATAACTGATGGGCCTAGAGATAATAGTCTGTGCAGGGCAGAAGTCATCTTGCTGAATCATGCACCAGTCAACGTGCTAGAACGCAGAGGAATAGAACTTCATTGATGGTGTTCTTTGTGTTTGATGGGTATCTCCGTTAGCATGTACTTACTCCACTGCTTTAAAGGGAACCTGTCGCCTCCTTTGAGCCACTGAACCACCAGCTTGCCGTTATGCAGCTTGGGGTTTAGGGTCTCGAAAAGAAAGTAAATAAAATTCCAACTTACCAGGAGAAGAGTCCAGGACTCTTCAGTTGCATTGGGTGCATGCGCTCCGTGCTGATGGCACCAAGGACGGTACGTGAGGAGTGGACGCGAGGTGTCGTCGGCACAGTGCATGTGTGGCTTAAGCTGCTGGAGAGGAGTCCCAGACCCAGATCAGCATGCTGGTGGCCCCAAACCAGGTGACTGTGCAGGGTTGGATTATATTTTCTTAGTTTTTCTGGTCCTAAATCTCTCATAGTAAATTCTTTGAACAATTATACGTGAAATGGATGTTCTCAGGTCTGTGGACAGCTTTTGTCTATATTTGTAGTCCTAGTAAGGGCTCATGCACACGACCGTATAAACAAAAAATACGGATGACGTCTGTGTGCATTCTGTATTTTGCAGAACAAAACAGCTGGTCGCTAATAGGACAGTCCTTTCCTTGTCCGTAATGCGGACATGTTCTATTTTTTTTTTTTTTTTAAAGGAACGGATATACGGAAACGGAATGCTTAAGAAGTCATTTCGTGTTTTTTTTTTTTTTTTTTTTTTTTTTTTTTTTAATATCATTTTGCGGCCCGTTGAAGTAAATAGTTCCGCATATGGGCTGCAAAAAAAAAAACGGAATGAACACGGAAACAAAATACCTTTTTGTGCGCATGAGCCCTAAGGCTGCGTTTTTGCATAGTAGCTGTGTGGCCGCAGTATGCCGCTGGCAGAACAGCAACCATTTACCACGAATTGCCACAGCTTCTCTGCAAGGATAGGTGGAGCACCTGATTTTTATGCGCTTGACCTGCACTTGCTACAAAACTTCTGTAAACTGATCCAGTGCACAATGTTGCATCCAGCTCCGATTACTGCTGTGACCTGTAGCTTGATCAATTAGTAGTGCGGCAGAAGGTGTCGGCGCAGCCCCGGCCTTGCGTGTCACTTGTGTCCAGCACGATATAGCTCTGCCTCCTCTGTAATGGCCGAGCCGGTTACTGTAATGTGTAGTGCTGCCGCCTATTTCTGGCTCCTGAGCTGCAGCAAACATCTGTTAGGCAGGGGTGATGGGAATACTTCAGTCTCGGAGAAGCCCTTTAAATCCCTTTTTAAGAGAAATTTGAACTTGTGTTGAATGCTTTTTAAAACTTCACGTTTCTTGTGTTCTGAATGATACAGGAGGAAAAGGAGACGCCTAAGATTTTAGAAGCAGCAGAATCTGTATCATCTGGTCAGGCGGCAGAAGATGCCACATTAGATTGTGCTCAGGATGAGAAGGTAATTCTATTTTTGTGAGTTTCCCATCAGTTAAAGGGGTTTGCCCCAGAATGACAGCTTATCTACCCACCAGATGGGTTATAAGGGCCTGATTAGTGTGCAGGGTCTGACTTCTGAAACTCCCACTAATCATCTGAATCGGGTGCCCTCTTTGATTAGAGCGCCTGTCGAGTATGTGCATAGTAATAAGTGATATTACTGTGAGTACATATAGGATATTGGCCTCGCTCTTCAAATGTTTTATGGTAAGCATTGAGCAAAAAGAGTATCCTAAAATCTATCACCTTAATATATTTCCTATAAGCAGGAAGGCCATGCCCTTATATAAATATAAGGCCTCTTTCACACGAGCGTTTCCGGATTAGGTGCGGATGCGTTCAGTGAAAACTGTGCGATTTCACAGGGAAAGCCATTCAGTTTTGCCTGCGATTGCGTTCAGTTGTTCAGTTTTTTCTGCGCGGGTGCAATGCGTTTTGATGTGTTTTTCACGCGCGTGATAAAAAACGGAAGGTTTACAAACAACATCTCCTAGCAACCATCAGTGAAAAATGCAACGCACCCGCACTTGCTTGCGGATGCAATGCGTTTTTCACGCAACGCACAAGTGATGCGTGAAAAAAAACGCTCATGTACACAGACCTATTGAAATGAATGGGTCAGGATTCAGTGCGGATGCTATGCGTTCACGTTGCGCATTGCACCTGCGCGGAAAACTCGCTCGTGTGAAAGGGGCTTAAAGGGAATCTGTCACTAGCTTTTACCCTTGTCAGCTAAACATATGCTGACATTAAGGGTCTCCATAGCAGTCCTAATGTGTTTTTATTTTAGATATCCGAGGCTTTATTTTCTCAAAAAACAGGTTTTACCCACCTGTCAATCATCAGAATAAGGAGCCCAGGGGGAGGTCTGGCCATGCAGGGTGTTCGTCCGCACCCTCCCCCGTCAGTGCCGCACGCCGCCTCTCCAAACCTCTGCGCCGCCTCCTAAAGCGCAGTGCCGCCTCTTGCCCTGCTCCCCCGCCTTCCCGTCAAGAACCGCGCGTGCGCTGGGGCACTGCGCGTGCGCCCGTGCGGACTCCGGCAGCCGGCTTCAGGGAGCGAGCGCGCATGCGCCCGACGCCGCTCCCTCCCTGGTATGACCGCACCCTGGCGCCAGCCTCTCAGAGCCCGCGAAGAGCTGTGCCCTGTGCGCAGCGGGATCTTGACGGGGAAGGAGGGGAGGGAGGGAGAGGAGAGGCGGCACTGCGCTTAGGAGGCGGCGCAGAGGCTTGAGAGGCGGCGTGCGGCACTGACGAGGAGGGTGCGGCTGACACCTGCCAGACCTCCCTGGGCCCTGTTCGATGATTGACTGGTGAGTAAAACCTGTTTTTTGAGAAAATAAAGCCTCGGATATCTAAAATAAAAACACATTAGGACTGCTATGGAGACCCTTAATGTCAGCATATGTTTAGCTGACAAGGGTAAAAGCTAGTGACAGATTCCCTTTAAGGATGCCTAATCCTAGTAGAACCAGCTCTCATCTGCACTCGAATTAGAACGATAGAAAAACAAAACATGCCCCTGGACAAACTCCTCCGGGCATCCCCTGCAAAACATCCAGGCAACTGCAGAGGAAATGTAGTGTTTCATGGCTGCCATTCAGATGAATGGCATCTTTGTAATACTAGGATGGAAAGCGCCTGTACAGAGAGCTTCTAGAGAGAGCAGTACACCCTCCCTCTATGTTGTCCTTATGCCCTGACCTTTTTGGGCAGGAGTCGTCTTCATGAGTTGTTAAAGGCTATGTACACCTTCAGGCCCTTTATTTATTTATTTATTTTATTTATTTATTTTATTTATTTTAACGATTGACTTTTACTCATTTTGGGCTAAAAATCAGTTATTTGAAAATGTTCAGCTATTTCAAAAATACAGGGGTTAAAAATCAGTCAGGAGATCAGAGATAAAAGCTACATTTAAGCTGTCAGATGATGCAAACAGACTGATTTTTATCCCCTGTTTCTCAGAAACGGCCAAACAGTTTTACTAAAGAACCAATAAAAAAAAAAACATTTTTTAGCCGAAAGTGAGTGAAATGCAATCCTAAAAAATAAGTTGAGGACTCAGCAGTTAGAAGCCCGGACAATGTTGCTTTCAGATGGATTTCAGTGAAGAGGCGACTGTGACAATTATATCCTATCCTAGGATATTTCATAAATGTCAGATAGGGGCTGCTTCCCCCTCTGGGATTCTGTGTCCAGAATGGGACCTTGAAGTGATAGGACAGCAAGTCACATGTATGGCCACCATCTATGCACCGCTATGGGACTTCCAAAAATCGTAGAGCATTGGCTATGCTATTTTCGGAAGTCCTATTATGAAAGGAGAGGTGGCCACGCTTTCACAGTCTGGTCTCCATTTACTCCTATGAAACTACCGAAAATTACCATAGTGACAGAGCAGTGAGGGCGCTGTGTATGAGCGGTGTTCTCTCTCTTCACTTCAGGAGATAGGTGCAGGCCATAAATGTCCCAGATGGGACAACCACTTTAAATGCAGAGGAGCCACACATGGCTGACTGCATTCACGCTCATCATTTGTGAGGATTTTGCACATGACTGGCTGGTTGGCTCTTCCTAGAAACCACTTTAACGAAACCCCTGTTTCAGACCTATTAGCCTTTGTAGATGATACCTTATGTAGCCTGATGGTTAATTTGTCTATCCGTTTTCATTTCTGCTGTGTATTGTAATGTGACTGTATAGTGAAGTATCATTTTTCTGCAGGGTAAAAATTCTGAGCCGGTACTTGATGTACCCCTTGGTGACGTTGACGATAACAATGTGGAGAAAGCGGCTATGAACCTGGCGACAAGTGTTGAGAACATTTCCAGTTCCTCTACCTCAGAGATCCCTCCGGACCCTCTGCCTGAGTAAGCCTGCTTTTAGAGGATCTGATATAAAATCTTCCTGTATGTTACCCCCTTGTATTTTTGACGACATGTCGTCTGATTTTTCTTTTGCCTGTTCTGTATTCCCATTCTTAACTGAAATGAATATTCAAACTAGAAAAAATTATTTTACTACTGAAATATTTGGTAAGGTGCTTTTACGGAGCAATATAAATGTATTGGTAGTTAATGGTAATGTTATAGTAGTAAATATTCTAGCTGTTAAAGGGGCTTTTAATGTGGTAAAGGGTCGCGAGGCTATTCGTTTCTGATCAGTAGGGTTCCCAGGGGTCAGGTGAAGAGGAGGAAGTTTTAGTAGAGCACCCATCCCTATCCCTATCCTATCCCTATCTGTGGTTTTCCTTAAATGCTGCCAACTCCTGCAGTCGGGTGGCTGGGATTGAGGATTGATGGATGTCCCTGAGTTCGAACGCCCACCGATCATAAAGGGATGGCATGTCCCAGTGATATGACATCACGCTATAAGGTGAAAATAACCCCTCAAAGACATACTTCCACTCAAAATTAGTATCCACCTCTCCCATGTTTCACCCATAAGGTTCCAGGAAGCTTAAACATATATGGGGATATGTCTCAATGTGTCCTCCATATGTGGAGCTAGGGAGTTATTGTGTGGTGGAGAGAACATCTGTACTGACCTTCATCTCATTGTGTGATCTTCAGCAACACCTTAATTGCTGATTACCTGCCGAGTACACCCCCCCCCCCCCCCCGTCCTGGAACCTTGTGCATGTGACATAAGTAGGGAATGAGATATTGTGGTTAAAAGACAAGAAACCTGTGAGCTGGATATTGCCGAACACCCCCACCACCACCAGACCTGACCATTCTTCTCATTTCCCTTATTGTGTCCTTCATTAACTCAGCGGACGGCTCATTTCTCCGAAAATCCACTTTAGTCCCTGCTCGTGGTGAGATCAACTCAGCAATTTGGAGTTTAGAAGGTGAAGGCCTTAAGACTTGAAGTCAGCTTCTCCATGCCCCAAATCCTACCCCATCGCTATCAACCTCTATTGTTCAAGTTCTCTTCCTCAGGGACATCAGTCCGTAGCAGCGGGGTGGGATACGGGCGCATCAAATTACTTGCCTATGAACGCTTGCCCCCGATTGGCCCGACAACCAGCCTGTCCAAAATGGCCTTTAGGTGTGTCCAGTGTGATTGTGTTATTTGTATATAGAGAGAACTTGCATACAAGTTGAGTTATTTTGTAGCTCCATTGCTTTACTTGTACAGAGATGGGAATAGCCTGTGTAAGCACTGGTCGGGGCTAGGTGGAGTGACAGAAAAGGGCGAGCAGGTTGCGCTCCGCTGTGTCCGTAACTTTCGTCACCCTTGGCTTGCACTTACTCTGGTTACTTCTATCTCTGCCATGAAAGGCTGAGATGGTAATAACCCTATAAAGGGCCACTGACCCTTTGATCAATTTGAATGCTGAGCCCTCCACCAATCCCTAGGACGAGTGGAGAGAAGTGCGCACATATCACTCTCTCTCTCCTCCCTGTCGAGGACAGAATGGAGACAGGCCCATAGACTTCTATTGAGCTCATGCAGTGAGAACAGAGAGCGTATTATTCGTGTGCTTCCCTCGCCTCGTTCTAGGGGTTGGTGGCGGGCTCAGCACTCAGATCCCCACCGATCGCAACATTTGATATGTCTCTATATGACATGTGAAAAGTCAGTGACCCTTTAATGTAGTGAGAGAGTCAGTTTTTCCTACATCAGATAACTACAGCTTCATAGATGGCCTGCGGGGAATGCCTGCAGCATTGAGTATACAGCTCTGGAGCATTAGCCTGAAAGCGCACTGTTTGTAGTGTAAAGTGGAGTTTTGTAACATGTCACCGTATGGTAGACTGCACCCTTCCGTGTCACTAAAGAACAGCTTTGGGAGCTTTCCCTGTGTATATAGCAATGGGAGACTGCAAGCGGTGTGAATTCAACCTTACATACACGCACGCACTGCTGGGATATTTTAGCCTGCAGAATTGTGAGTGTTATTCGGCAGTACGACATGGTATAACTTAGGAAAACTACAAAGTAAGGAATGCAATGGATTTGCAAAGTAGCTATTAACTCTACATTCAAGCCAGTGCTCAAAAAAAGACTTGCACATGGATTTAAGGGATAGCATAGTTTTTCTGGTTGAAAGGGTTGTTGCAGCCAGCTAGGGCTAAAATGTTCATGCAGGCTGTTCCGGTTGATCCCATCCTCCGCCGGAACATTTTTCGCGCTAGTGTGTAACTAACCTAAGGCTACTCCCTGACTTTGGTCATCTGCAGCCTGGTGGCTGCCCTGTGGCAACACATGATGTGTTGTTATGGTCCCCCGGCTACCAGTGGACTGTATTACATTTTTTTTTTTTTTTTAGACCTTTTAAGGAAAACCGCAAATAAATAAAAACGAATTTAATTGTGTTCTTTAAGGCTACTTTCACACTTGCGTTGTTGTTTTCCGGTCATTAAACCGATCTGGCACTCAAAACAATGTAAATCAATGGTGACTAAGGAGCCTAAAAAAAAAACATCCGTCACCCATCGACTCAATGCATTTAGTAACGGATCCGTTTTTTTCCCGGGTTTTTTTTATTTCACACACCGCATCCTAACGGACCGAATGCATCCTGACGTGCAAAATCAAAACGGATCCGTTTAAGTGCAGCATTGAGATCCGAAAGTGTGAAAGTATCCTAAATCTGTGAGTTGGCATGAAAATAAATTATTAAAATGAAATACACTCTGTTGGTTGTATAAATGGCTGTGACCGCTTGCATGGGCGATTTTTCCCTTTAGATTTCACTTTTATCACCGTATTTCTGATAAGGTGAGAAAAGACCTCTGGGGAAAATTTTAACTTTGTCTTTTTTTTACACTTTTCCACTGTAGCTGGGGTCTCCATAGGAGCAGGGAAAAGAGCCTTATGGTGACAACAGTCACTGGCAGTGCTGATGTGGGTTTGCTAAGATCCAGCAGCTCTGCCATGCCCAGAGACACCAGGTGGTCACACGATCGCCAGATCCAACAGAGGAAGCGGCATTGACAATCTCTTCTTGCTCTCTCTCAGCAAGGACGTGACTACTGCAGCCAATTGCTGGAAGGGAGTAAGCTGAGCAGTTCTCGCTGTACTTTACTTGTTATTTAGTAATATTGCCCATTTGTATATGTGTCTTGATATGCTTTCTTGTACCTAGGGCGTGCCAAGTTTCCCCGTCTTATTATTTATTTCACATGAGCTTGTAGCTGGCCTGCCAACTCTGGCTCCAGATACCAAAATAGCCCAAACCCCTTTGTTCAGCAGGAAGGGATGTGGCTCATTGGCTGCCTCTACGGTTCGCCTGGCTCCTTGGAGCATACTGATTTGCCGTTTTAGTTTTTTTTTAGTTTTTTTTTTCTTCATATTTTTATTCCCTTTCGTTTTATGTTTCATTTATGAGTCTCAGAAATTGGTTCTCAGTTCAGTGTCTTGTTCTGTGACCTTCTGATTCCGGTACTTTGCACCAGGTGACTGTACGCTTCAATACATGGTGTCTGTTCCCGTCTGGATGAGCAGTGGCTGTAGTGCTTCATCTGTGCCTTTTACTCCATAGTGAGACCACTTGGTCCAAGTGCGGTCTCTAGAATAGGTGGTGGGGCAGATTGCAGGCTGATGTCAGTCAAAGCTATTGCACTTTCGACATCTTCCCGTTGATTCTTCTCCAAATATATATATATATATATATATATATATATATATATATATATATATATATAATGATGAGTGTGTGTAATATATAAATATATACTAAAAAGAAAAATATCTGGCAGCACTGAAAAGGATTTTAAGGTGGGTGCTCTGCTCCTGGGTATATGCTCAAACCCAATATACAAGATCAAACAGCAAGCGGCACTCCAAAATAGAAATAAATAAAAAGGTTTTTAATCACCCATGTAGAAACGATGTGTACTTTTGATCTAAAATTCACTTTTTCAGTTGGTCGGTATTAAAATTTTTGAGGCCCTTTCTCTGTATGGACTTGAGATTCTCTAGAAGCATTATCTGTATTTTGTGGTGTTCCATCAAGCAGCTCAACTGACGGCTCCTTATCTCTTCTCTCTGACATTATAAACACTCGTTAAAGCTCAATCCTTATCTTAATGATAAGAATGTGGCTTAAATAAGTGTTTATTAATTTAGTAGAGATAAGGTTTATTAGCTGGTGGGCACAAAGTGAAAGCAAGACAAATAGTTAACCCTTTGTGACAGAACTGAATATTTTTAATAAACACCAATTGAAAAATTATTTTTAGCCCAAAATGAGCAAAATACAATGTCCTGAAAGTGTACATAACCTTTAAAGCCTGGGGTATTTTTTTCCCTCAATGCTCCAGTGTTTCTAACATAAATGAAACAGCTTTGTCGTCTTAAAAGTTGGTCTACAGCACCTATGTGGGACTGATGTGGCACCATAGTAACAGAGTACAGGCAAACTTTATGTAGTCAGATCTTAAATTCATGTGCTGCCCTACTCATGTGAAAATGGGGCAAATGGAAGGGAATTCAGAATCCAATTACATAGCGGCAGGTTTACTATTAAAAATGCCCCAGTTTTTTGTGCAGTTATTCCCAAAAGACTGGTGTACGTGCTTTGCCGTGCATTTGTCAAGTGTCTTAGACACTTTTCGGACGAGGTGTAAAACGTGTTGTAAAGGCGTGTGTCTTAACGGAAAGGGGTGTGACTTTGGTGGAAAGAGGCACAGCTTAAAGGGGGTTGTCTAAGTTATTCTTTCATTCTTTGTACTTTTCTATCCAAACAAAAGTAGTGGATTTTCTATTGACCTAGTTATTTACATATTTAGCTAAGTGTCACGTGACCTGTGACATCATCTTCTTTGCCTGCCATGGTGGTGACACGTGTACCAGCCTAGCGCTGCAGGAGGGAGCACTCCTTCCTTCTGCACGGACTGTCGCTGATGTCTGACCTGTAGGCCGTGCGTGTTGAAGCTTGAACGAACAGCGCTTGCCCGTGTACCAGTCATGTGCATGGCACATCAGTACGGAGGCCTGAGATGTAGGCGGAGCTTGTTAGAGCAAGAAGCCACGCCCACTGCACATTACAGGATCCCTCTAAAAAAAAAAAAAGAGAAAATGTCCTATTCTTGTCTGTTTTGCGGACAAGAATAGGCATTTTCACACAAAGCTGGATGCATATGGCTGGTGCTGGTATCTGTATTTTGTGGATTTGCTTCCTACAAATTTGACCATATTGTGGGTTTGGATCGAGCACCTATATGTCTGCCGCTGACTTCCAGGGAGTTGCCCTGGCCACACCGCTATCCCTGCTCCTGTGAGAAAAGCGCATTACAAATGTTTGTCATTGTCCTAAATGGACACCGGCAACAACCCACTTACAGCGTGGTCAATCTGTTTCGGCAGTGATGTCCATCAATGTGATGGAAACCAGTAGTGCTACCTGCAGAGCTATCCTTGGCATTTGCTATGCAGCACGTTTTTAAAGAAAGGCTTTTACTTTGCTTAGTCCTTTAAACATATTCTTTTTAAGCTGCCCATGAGTATCAGAGCAAAGCCTGGTGGTAACAGCTGTCCCTCTACCAACACCCCCAAACGTATAGATCTTGCCCCTCCAACGTAAGCAAGTTTTTTGCACCCTCACCTTACCAGATGATTATTTGTCACTGGAAGACGTGCCCAGGACCAGACCAGCCAAGGGACGAGAGAGAATCCCTTCCGACTGATGCCCGCTTGATACCCGCCCATTACTGCAGGCTTGACTCTGATGTCTATGGGCAGCTTATGGCCGAGTGGTCATGCTCTGCGCAGCTCCATGCTATGAGGTCATTGCGTTGCAAATTTCTGAATCCCCTGAAACCTCAACCCTGATTGAATGCAAACGTCTTCAACATTTCTGCCTCTTAAAGTGTAACTGTACATTTTAGGAAACCCGTGACACAGTTTGATCAGTGGGGTCTGAGTGCTGAGACCCTCACTGATGGCAGAAACAAAGGGGCAGAAGTGCTCAGTCTGTCTCTCCTCGCTGTATGAAGACTAGCTTGGTCATTGAGCCTGTCCTCAGAAGGGTCTTCTTCAGCTAGTGACTAGAGACAGTGTTCTGATAATTTCACCAAGGTAATTTGGGTGGTGGTATTGCTTCCTTCTAGCATACACCTGTAGCCCACGGGCTTGTATTACCCTTTTCTCATTTACCATCATTTTTACTGCATGTTAAAACTTAAATTCTTTATTTAGTTGCATTTCTTAAGATCCCACTGCTCAATTAAAAACCCAGGGGGCAGTCACCATGTCTGTCTCACTTTGTAAACTAGTATTCTCTCGGAAATGGAGATTGTGGCGGAGTGCGCTCCCGTTCTCCACTGTCCCCACAGCCTCTTTCAGTTATTAAGTTTTTGCACTTTTTTTTTCTTTCTAGCATATAGTGTTTGTCTAATGGCTGCATTAAGCGTGATGTGAACCCGCCTTAACAAGTTTCAATGGCGGGCAATACCTAGGCTAGCTTAATACCATAACTGGGAGATTGGAGTCAGACCGTACCGAGCGGGAGCGCACACCACCACGATCTCCATTTCTGAGATAATACTAGTTTAGTACTGAGACAGACATGGCGACTGCCCACTGGATTTTTAATTGAGCGCCGAGGTCTTAAGAATTGTGACTTAAAAAAGGGGGTCATGTATTAAAATGAAATACGCCTGTATCAGGTGCAGATTGCGGCGCAGTGATTGCGCCGCAATCTGCAAATTTTCCCTGCTCATGCCAGGTCTAAAAAGCTGGACGGGGAAGGGGCTGGTTGGCCGACCCATCTCATTCATCGTTTTCTACATCTGTTATTGGCGTAGAAAATGGTCTAAATGTAAGACAGATTGGAAACTGTCTTACATTTAGAAGCAGCGATGGACGCGCCGAAGCTATGGAGAGGCCTGCTCCTGTACATAACTACAGCGATCCATTTCAGGGGCTTTATTAAGACCGGCGACTAAAACGCTAGTTTTAATAAATGTGCCCCAAAGTATTTACGTTTAAACATGCACTAAAAATTAGGGTGAATGGGAAAGGAGTAATACAAGCCATGGGCTACACGTGTATGCTAGAAGAGACAGTGCTCAGCCCCTTCGTTTTGGTGATCCGTGGGGGTCTCAGCAGTCTATATGATGTGAAAAGTCTTCTAAAAATGCAGTTCCGCGTTTAGTCCGTGTAGGAATTGATCTGGTGTGCCTTCTTATGCTCTCCTATCTTTTTTTTTCTGGCCACCTTAAATGTCCATAATGGTTTTTGCATGGTAAGGATTTTACTCTCCCAATTTCCCCTGGGTAAAAAGGATGTTGTTTCTCTCCCTTCAGTGCGATAGAAGCGTCCAGTGTTCCTCTCCCTGTAGTCAGCTCTAGTGACACTGAGCAGTCAGAACCTGACTGTGAGATTGGGGGGGCAGTAGAGGTTCCTCCTCAGAGCGAGCCATCCTTTATCAGTCCACCAAGGTGAGTACTGAAGTAGGTTGTGCTTCTTAAAGCAAAAGTCATTCCAAAACGAAACCAGGAAAAGGTAACTTCATCCGCTACTAAGGCTACGCAGCATCCCGTGGCTCACCTGCTTTGCTTGCATTTTTTATTCTTTGCGCCTGTACATTTGCATATTGTCTATGCATGGAAGACATCAAAGCTCAAGTGCGCCTGAAAGGCCTCCAGGAGAGCTTTACTGTAACAGTAAGATTTCTGCTTTCATACTTTTAGGGGGGAGCCTTATTCTGCCCAGCTGACGCATGCGCAGTGAAGTGGGGTGTGCTGGCCCCGACTTCATCTGCACATGCAGCGAATGCCTCAGGACTGCTTGACTACTCCTGACGTGGGCACTGCCCCAGAGTGCTACTTTATAACTTTAGACAGCAATTTCCAATCTTTTAGAACAGTAGGGTGCTGTATATTTGACCGGTTCCCGTTAAATTAGCCATAGGTTTCCGGCAGGGTCTTTAGTGTCAGTCACCTTTTGTCTTTTTCACGCCTTTTCCTTTACGCTTTTGCTGCTGCACATTTTGCTTTTTGTTTAATTGATGCAAATATGTAATGAACAATGGAAGTGACGTCCAGTAATTCATAAGAAGAGCATGTGAGGTGTTTGATGTTCCAGCGAGGGAGCTGGTGCGATCCATTTATTTGTCCGTCCCGTGTTGTTGTGTCACAGCTTACTGCTCCTGTATGAAGTATACATCTGTCAGTGCTCACTCTCAAAGACATGCATGGTTTACAATTGGCAAACAGATTTTTTTGTATATATTGTTTTTCTTTCTCTTTTTTTTTATTTCCCCCCCCCTTCTTTCATCGACCCCTTTTTAGTTTTGGCAGTGAACATGTCGAAAACATCTCGGTTTCAAACAAAAAACTAAAAGCGACTTCCTCTGACGTGGAGGCCAAGGCATCAAGTCTAGAAAAGGACGCAGAAACCCAAAAGTTATCTCTCAATTTTTCCCAGGAGTTAGATAAAAAGGTAAGTGGCGGTGAACTTCTGCTTGGAGTGTGCACACATACTCGCTCCTTAAAGGGGTTGGCCCTTCTTGCGCTTTGGTTGCATATTGCTAGGATATGCCACCAGTGTCTGACAGGTGCGAGTTCCAGAGGTCTCTAGAATGGGGCCTCCAAAGAGAGCAAGGGCGCACTATGCATCTGTGGGATCCCTCTATTCATTTCTATGGGACTGACAAAAATAGCCGAGCGCCAGCTCGTCCATCTCTAGAAATCCCATAAAGGTGAATGGAGAGGTGTGGCCGCGCTTGCGCAGGGCATTCCCCATTCAGTTCTATGACAGTTCTGGAAATAGTTCTCTTTTCATAACTCCCATAGGAATAATGGGAAGCACACTGTTTATGCGCCTGTGCACTCCTTTGCTTTCCCAGAGGTGAGACCTGCACATATCGGACATTTATGGTCGATACTAGCGGTTTGCCACCATATACTAGCGGTTTGCCACCAAAGGATGAGATGGACCAACGTCTTTAGAGGTGCCTCTGCATATTACCTTCACTGTGGTAGGCAATGTATGGGGCAGCCCAACAGTCTCACACGGCAGACGTCTGATCCTCCATTCCCCAGCCTTACTGGTGTCTGGCAGCAGATTATTCCCTTATTAAAAATATACATTCACGTGAAAAGGAGGGGAACGTTGGCTAATAGCCATGCAATGGGACTGGTCATCTTCAGGCTTCACTCATGAATCCATGTTCATTTTTTGGCCTAAAATACAACGCATAAAGAAAAAGGCAATATACAGTAGGTCAAATATAGTGAGACCTCACCAGAAGACCACCCTTTTATCCAGACCAAATTTTGAGTGACAGATTTTCAGTTCCACGATATATTATGCACACTGCCCATTTTCTTTGTGAAATCCCCTCTAGAAGACAACTTTTCAGTGCAAATTGTTGGTGATTTTCTCAAACAGCTTTACATTTTTTATTTTAATCTGAAGTGCTGTATATCAAAGTTTTCCCCTTGAAGCCCCGAAAATGGAGGCGAATACAGTCCAAGCTATAGCATCTCATCAGCTTGATTATACCTTTTGAAGTAAAAAACAGTGGTGTACTAATGCCTATGTCAATTCTAGATGATCAGCAGCAAAGAAGTAACTGGAGGTGACCCGGTGGTTCCTGGAGACACAAAGGATGACATTCCAACCTTCGATGAATGGAAGAAGCAAGTCATGGAAGTAGAGAAAGAAAAGAGTATGTGATTACCCCCAACATGGTGCTGTACTGTACAAACCTTCCCCTGTGCAACATTTAGGGGGTCATTTATCAAACTGGTGTAAAGTAGAACTGGCTTAGTTGCCCATAGCAACCAATCAGATTCCACCTTAGATTTTTCAAAGAAGCCATCAAAAATGAAAGGAGGTATCTGATTGCTATCGGAAACTAAGACAGTTCTACTTTACACCAGTTTGATAAATGACCCCCTCAGTGTTTAAAGGGGTCTCCCAAGCTCTGTTGTAGGAGCTGAGCTGCATTAACCAGCGTGACCACTACAATTTCAAGAGAGCTGCGCCTCCAGCTCTGTTCAAAGTGGCATTTCTGGCAGCTGCAAGAAATGGCTAAACTGTGGGGGTGCTGGACCCCCGCTGACTGGATATTGATGACTTCTCCCATGGATAGATCTTAACTAGAGCTCAGAAAACCCCTTTAGTATCTGTGCAAAATGGGCACAAAGACCAAATGGAGATGAGCATGTCACCGAGGTCTCATGCCCATATTTTTCTTCAGAACAGATCCATAGAAGTCACGCGGTCATGCTCATATGCCTGATCTGATGATCTCGCTACAGATCCTATTCCTATGTCAATGAAAATAGCCCTTCCTATTAAAGGAATTGCTAAAAAAAAGATCAGTGCAAATGGTAAATATCGATTTGCAAACCGAAAATCTGGTGCAGCCGTACACAGTGTCCTGGCATGCCCTGAGCTGTTTAGCACTGCCGACCTGTGCAGGGTATAATATATTCAGGCAATGTTTTGCCCTGTTTTTCATTTCAGCAAGACCTCACTTCTATGTTGAGAACTGAGGGTATTTCAAGTTACAGTAAATTAACTTGAAGGGTCTACTTTTAAGAACCCGTTTAATTCGATAGATCCTCTGACAAGTGGCAGATAGAGGAAAAAGGCAAGAGATTACTGAAACTGAGGGCGCAACACTGTAAGGCCTCCCAATTGGAGGGTCACCTTATGGAGTTGTGCCAATGATGGGCTGCACTCTACTGTAAGTGTGTAGTAAGCTTGCCGGGTATGCAGCTGCAGGTTATAACCTGAAGGGGAAGTGTGTATCCCTGAAACGCGTTGATTTCCAATAAGATATCACCTTCAACTTGCAGTGGTCCTTTGCTCCGTGCATTACCTCTACATGTACCAGATAGGGGAAGTGGTGCTGCTGGGATTCCTTGGTGTTGTCAACGGGGGGAAACTAGTTACATCAATGCTTGAAGGATTAGGGGCTGTTCACACGTGGCAGATTTTTTGCAAACATTTCCAGATTCCACTCTCGTGGGATCTGGAAATCTGTAAGAAACAGATTTGTTTCAGAAATTTCTGCAACTCCAAATCTGCGACATGTGGCTTCATGCACCCCTGGTTTTGATGGATGCACATGGTGACAGATCAATAGCTGGTCTTTGCGGTGGCTTTCCGCTCTTGGTAGTAGATGTTACCTCCAAATCCTTTAATAGGGCACTTCTTCAAACTATAGAGAATATGTTAGACGTATAGCATTTGTATTTCTAAGGGCCTGTTCAGGTGGCTGATTTTCAGTGTGAATTTTGGTGCACACGCCATACTGAACAGTGTGTAATCCGCATCTTACTGTTTTCAGTGAGCATTTCCAGCGTAGTTTATATGGTGCGGATTTAAAATGCCAATTATGAAAAAATAAAATAAAAAATTGATGTGAATTTTCGAGGTACAATTGTTGTGGTTGGAGTGCAAAATGCAAATTTGCAAAAATCTGAAGCCATCTGAACACGCTCCTATGGGTCAAAAAAGCGGCGAAATGTATACTTGTCCCTTACTAGATTTTATAAGCGCCTGCCCAAGGCCAGACTGAGATTTTCATGCTCGACTGGCTTTATACTAAAATTTATCCCATGTGAGAGACTGGAAAGGCCACCGGCAGCCAGATATCCTGGGATCAGCACCCCGGTCTAGTCCCGTCTTTTGTAGTATAATCTCTCCAGAGCTTGCATACAAAGAGCAGATGAGGAGCGCGTCCTAGAATTTGAAGTCTTTTCGTTGGCCAGAAATTTGATTTATTTTTTTTTTTTTTTTTTACATTTTAGCAAAACGGGTGATTACCTTAATAACATTAATACCATTTCACAGTTTCGATCTCTATGAAAAATTTGGGTTCTTAGAAATACTTCCTGGTTTCTGTAACCAGTTCATTTCCCATCTTTTTCGACCATTCATACACAGAGCAGTAATCAGAATTCTGCCGGGTAATGGACCCCAGGTTTAGCTGCATTTCACGGTGAGACGTGTGAGAGCTGCTCAGCGCTAGCCGAGTTACTGCTGGCCTTTGCGAAGTGAAAAAAACTGGACATATCTTTAGAATACATTGGAGAAGGAGACCACCTGTTAGTCACAATAGAATGACAGTATTCACACCTTGGCACCCAGTTTTCAGGAGTTGGGGTAGGCTTCCCAGCATTCGATCCCCTTCAATCAATGATTTAGGCACGTCTTATAAAAAAAAGATTGTGTATCTTGCAGCACACCGTATTTGGCCTGCCGCTTTTGGCCAGGAAAATGGGCAGGGTTAGGCGGTGGGGCTAGCGTTAGCGCCGCAGATTGAGTACAGTTTACAGCGGTAATTGCCTGTCCTTGCGCCAGAAACTGAAATCTACAGCTGTAAACATCTGCCAAATTTATAAAGAGGGATGCACCATTTAATAAATTTGGCAGATCTTTCTCCAGCGTACTTTGGTTTATGGCTGGCGTATGACGTGAACGGTTGTAGTAAATTTCCCCCACATGCAGGGGGCATTTAAAAGCCTTGCAACATGACTAAGGAGATCCGGTGAGAGACCCGTTCATTGACAGCAGTTCCTGGGTTCTAGCCCCATGTCGGTACAAAGCTGGTTCCTGGTTTTCTTGGTGAGAGAAACTGGAGGATACGGTTTCTCTATGTGGAGATCGCCAGCTCATGAAGGGATTCTTAGGGCCAGTTCACACTTTTGGCATGTTTCCACCTCAAAATGGGCTCCAAAAATGTCTCAAAATAGCCACCCATTCTTTTCGATAGGAAGCAGCACTTGCTTTTTTTCCACGTAGAAAAAAGAAGCAGCATGTCCTATCTTGGGGTGGATATGAATGGGAAGTGAAAAAAATAAATAAATCTGTACATGCCTGCACGGTATTGGCTGCAGAACCGCACGCTAAAAATTCAGTTTTATATTAAATTGAATGTCAGTTGTTTAAAAAAAAAAAGCACTGAAAAGCCACATTAAACGTGTCAAAAACGACACCAAAAACGCATAGGAAAACAACACAATGAATTTTGCAAATAATCTCTCTTCCAAGGTGAAAAATTTGTTCCAGGAGGAAGAAACTAACTTTTCATTGTGGAGCATCCAAGCTATTAACATGATTCCATAGCCCCCCGAGCAGCCCATGTGTGCAGGAGGCTGTCAGTTGGTTTTCATAAATGCTCTTGGTTGCAAATCAATTGCTAGTCTCTCCAGTGGCATCCAAGCCAGTCAGATCTTTCCATCTTTACAAGTGACGGGTTTTCCAAGTTTTCGTGAAGATTGCAGATTTCACAAAATATTCCTAAAGGGGTTAAACCATGATTAATGTAAAAAATCTAAATAGGACATCATATAGAACATGACAATCTCTTTCTAACAAGAACTAGAACCAGCCCTGCACCTCACATGGATCCAGAGATCTCCCCATTCATTGCTCTGCTAGATTTATATCGACCTGACAGCTGAAGGGGAGTGTCTTGTCTGCTGCAGCTCAGGGGGCGTGTCTCAGCTCTTCCTATCGCAGCTCAGGGGCGTGTCTCAGCTCTCCCTATCACAGCTCAGAAGGCAGTTGAAGGATGAAACTGAGCATGCGCGGCCATGTCAGTGAGCAGGACAAAGAAATAGGAAAAATAACAAACAGCAGGTGGCGCTATACAGATGCATTTTATTGAATAACTCAGTGGCCATGCAAAATTTTTCATTACATGCAATTACAGAAGTATTCAGATCCAGGTGGTGGTTTAAAAATATATTTTTTGTGGGCGAACCCCTTTAAAGGGCATTTGTCGGCAGATTTGTACCATCATTTTTCTCAGTAATGCGGACACACATGAAGATGGGACCAACACAGATGTCTTCGGCTGCCAAGCGCACATGTAACAGGTCAGCCAGTGTCCAAGGTACAAATCTGCCGACAGATGCCCTCTAAGCCTCGTGTAAAACCACAGCAGGCAAAGTGGAGGAATTGGCCATGGCAACCGCGTTCCAGCTTTCCGCTCTCCCAGCTTTAGAGCCTGGTGGCAATGGTTTGTCTATATGACAGGTCATATGGGTCTTTTCTACAGGCTGCTCATGGGTGAGATATTTTTAATATACCCATAATCCTTGCATGTATTTCTTCCTTAGAGATAATTTTATAGCAGTTTAGGCAATTTTACAGAAAATGCCTTTAACTGGCATGCATATTTTTTTCCCCCATTTCCCCAGAAACCTGTTGATGGCTGGAGAACTTTCTCCCATACTACAGCGGTTACTCGGCTTCTTTAGGTCAGATATTTATAACAAAAGGCATTTGTGGCATTGGAAGACGGTCATACGAGCTTTATGTTTAGCTCCTGGAGCGAGGATCTGCCCTTCAGTAAACTCGTTTGTGGCATCACTAGCTTGTCTTGTAACATGGAAAATAATTTGAAAGAGTTTTTGATATATCATTTTGATCAGTGGTGGTCCAAGTGCCCAGACTCCCACCGTACGAGGAGAGAGAAGCTCCCACATTTCGCGCGCTCTCTCATCACTTAGGAGGAGTGATTCGAGACTGGCTCATAGACTGTCACCAGCCCTGTCTTCTGTTTAGAAGCTGTGGCAGTTACAGCGAAAGAGCTACAGGACAAAGGACACGCCCCCAGGGAGTACTCACTCTCTGAGCTACCAGCCTACAATAAATCTTTTAGAGTGGTGAACGAGGAGATCTCTGGGTCCATGTGAGGTACAGGGCTGGTTCTAGCTTTGTATTGTCATGCACTATGTGATGTCTGATTTTTTTTACATCAGTTATGGTATAACCCCTTTAAAGGGTTTGTCAACTTTTTTAAAGGGGCCACATCTCTCAATCCATGTAACCACTGGTCAGTCTTGTCAAGCCCATTGGTTACGTTCAATTTTTGCAGCACAGTTTTACTCAAGTGAGTGGGACTGAGCAACAAAACCAAACAGACGGCACACAGTACCGTACTTGGCATACCATGAAGAGGGCGTACAGCTCAGCGGCAATCAGATATTGATCTATTCTGAGGCTAGACCATTAGTATTCCTGGATATCCTCTTACAGCTCGCCAGTGGGACCAGACCAAAAATATTCTTCTCTCCTGTGATTTTTTTTTTTTTTTTGCGTGCTTTAAGAACCATACATCTTATGTTACATAACCAGACATGCTCAAACGTAATTCATAAATCAGAGTGAACACCGATCAGGTATACAGGTTGTCTATAGTAATGAGCCAAAAAAGCATATTGTTTCTGTAATGAGAGAAAAAAGAACTAAAGTCTTTTTAAAAAAATACAATGTAATAAATATGAACTCTTTCTTTCTAGGCCAGTCCATGCATCCCTCAGTCAACGGGGTGCAACATACTGTAAAGGTCCAAAAGAATAGGAACAATTATGCTTCTGTTGAGTGTGGGGCAAAGATCCTTTCTGCAAATCCCGAGGCCAAGGTAGGTGTAATAGACGCAATTCTTTCAGTTCTCACATAAAGGGGTTTTCTTTTTGTATATACAAAGAATAATGAAAGTGGGCGCATTTTAGAGTACGAGTGGCAGCTTCTTGCATTGTGGTTTGCTTGAAGAATTTTCATTAAGGGCTCCAATTTATGACAATGCAAAAATACATGTGCCAACAAATCACTGCAAAGCTGAGGGTCCCATCACTGCCTCTGGGTGGCCAAATGTAGACACGTTAGAGGGTTATTTATTATCCAAAAATACGCCTATGTTAGGCATATTTCTGGCGCAGATTGCGACGCAAAGGTTATTTGCGCCGCAATCTGTGACTTTTTCCCGCTCACGCCAGGTCTAAAAAAAAAAAAAAGTGGACGGGAACGGGCCGAGAGGGCTGTCTCGTTCATCATTTTCTAGCCCTGCTTTAGGCGTAGAAAATGGTCTAAATCGGACATCCTCAACCAGCGGTCCTCCAGCTGTTGCAAAACTACAACTGCCTGCTTTAGGCTGTCCAGGCATGCTGGGAGTTAGGTTTTGCAATAGCTGGAGGGCCGCAAGTTGGGCACCCCAGGTCTTAATGTAGGCCAGTGAAGGAAGCTGGCTTACATATTAATTGGTGCTGGAGGCGCCTAAGTTATGTACAGGCCGGTGCCTCTACATAACTGTGGCGGATCCACCACCAGCGGAGGGGTTATTAAGACCGGCATCTAAAACACCAGGCTTAATAAATGCAGAAACGACTCCTAACAGAGTATCACAAAATTACCTTGTTTTTAATTGCGTTCATTTGTTTTTTCAGAGCACATCTGCCATACTTGTTGAAAACATGGATCTGTACATGTTAAATCCTTGTAGCACAAAAATATGGTGAGTAACACGCTATTCCGTATCTTATGTCTGGAATTCTATATAAAATGTATGTGACCATTTCACTGTGGAGTACTGGCTGGCTTTGGCTTTCCCTAGTAAAGATTAATGGGTACGCTGCCATCTTGTATTGGCCTGTACGTTATTACATTGTGTAAATCTGATGTAAGTGTTCCATTATTTTATGTTGTGTGGTTTTTTTTTTTTTTGGTGTGAAAATGACGTGTTTCTGGGTACTTTCTTTCCAGGTTTGTTATCGAACTCTGCGAGCCGATCCAAGTTAAGCAGCTTGACATTGCGAACTATGAGCTCTTCTCTTCTACTCCGAGGGACTTCCTGGTGTCCATTAGTGACCGGTACATCGCTCTTTGTTGCATATTCATTTGTACAGGGAAATTCACTCGAAAGAGACCTCGAATATTCTGTTGTAACTCCTCTTAGGATAAAGCAGTAATTTCCTGCCAGACACATTTCAATGAGGGGCTTCATTTTTCTAAACCTATTGGCAAGCATATTGGGTTGGAATAGCAGCAATTTCACTTTGGATATTTCCCTCAAATCTTCCACAGCGCGAGGCTTGTACCAATAGATTTTTCCTTTAAGCATAACCTAAAGGAAGAAGTCTGGTTGTGGCCAAAGCCCCTTTCAAATTCCGCTTGCCGAAGAAGGACTCCATTTCTGCCATCCTCATTGCCGATGTGTTAGGCTACTTTCACACTAGCGTTTTTTACGGCTCAGTCATAGATCTGCAAAAACGCTTCCCGTTACAATAATACAACCGCATGCATCCGTCATGAACGGATCTGGTTGTATTATGTCTTCTATAGCCATGACGGATCCATCTTGAACACCATTGAAAGTCAATGGGGGACGTATCCGTTTTCTATTGTGTCAGAGAAAATGGTTCAGTCCCCATTGACTCACAATGTGTGTCCGTTTGGCTCTGCTTTGTCAGGCGGACAGCAAAACCCTGCAGGCAGCCCTATGGTGTCCGCCTCCAGAGCGGAATGGTGACTGAATGGAGGCAAACTGATGCATTCTGAGCAGGTCATTTTCCATTCAGAATGCATTAGGGCAAAACTGATCCGTTTTGGACCGCTTTTGAGAGCCCTGAACGGATATCACAAACGGAAAGCCAAAACGCTAGTGTGAAAGTAACCTTACACGTTGCCCCATCTCGCTGAAAGTGACCTTCCGTTAACTCCCGATCGTCCAGTTGATTTACGAACTGTTAAAAAATGTTCGGGTACACATCGCACCATGAAGACGTGCTGCTCAATAGTGTACACCACCACCCTGATGAGAAGTTGAGTGAAGAGGTATCGGGGTATGCACCGAAAGCCACAAAAAAGGCTAAATGTAGTGAGGGCTGTCCAGCGCCTACCTCATCGCTCTGCTGTGGGGGCTTCCCATCTTGTTTCAAAGCCCCATATTCTGAGGAGCACGTTGTTTTGTTCAGATTGCAGGAGTTATTACCGAATATTCGGGGCCTCTTTCGAGTGAACCTCCCTGTACTTAGTCTGAGTTATAAAGTCGATAGGTTTATTAAGATGTGAAGAAGTGTGTAATATTAAGAGATTATTATGAAGTAGTAGTACATGCACATTTAGCCCCTGTTTCGTATAGGAAACTAGAAAATACACAGTACGTTGGTTTTATTTCCTGTTTTTGGCCAAATTCTTTCTTACACTGTGAACTTGGGTGGGGGGAGAGATACCAGAGGCCAGTATGTAGTGTGACGCATAACTTTTATGAGCCATTTCATAAATACATTTTGTCTTGCTTTTGCCGTCGTTTCTTTCTAGTTACCCTACAAATAAGTGGGTGAAACTGGGAACTTTCCATGCACGAGATGAAAGAACAGTCCAGAGTTTTCCTTTAGATGAACAGATGTATGCAAAATATGTCAAGGTAATGCTTCTGTGTCCACGCCTTGGCTCCACAATAGTAGAAAGGAACACTCCATTATATCACTGCGGATTGATGAGAACATAGCAGGTCCATGGGTCATCTAGCCTAGGCAAAAGACCCATCCCAGATGGCAAGTTTGAAGGTGCTATTCTGCCACAGGTCTTTCATAAAGCCCTGCCTTTAGCTGGTAATTTAGGAATGCCGTCTGGGTGGATGCAGCGCGTAACATTTAGTGCATCGAAAATGGAGAAAGAAATGAAGCAATAGAAATACTTGGTTGTCCAAAGCGGTCATGCAGATCTATGTGTCTCTGTGGTAACAGACTACAAATTTCCTATGTAGTCAGATCCTGAGGTGATACTCCTCTCCACCTGTCCCCTACTTGTTAACGCTTTTATCAAGATGTCTGGGACAGAGGGAAGAGCGGGGGCTCGATTAGACTTCAAAGGGCTTATTCGTAGCTGGTGAACATGGAGTTACATAGGTCTGTGCCCTATGCATGTCTCATACCAGAATGGTCGCAAACCAGTATACATAGCCAAGAGCAAGCAGTGGGTTGCAGATGGCGGCTGAGTAAGCAGTGAGAAGAAAGAGAACATCGTCCGAAAGTAAAGTGCCCTGTACATAAAAAGTACCTTGTGATTACTGCTATTAAGCATGCAGTCTTTTGGGATTTGCTGTTGGCCTTTGCCATCTTGTAGATCTCCAAGGAGTTTCTGAAACTGCTTCTGTACCTCTGTAGCTGCTTCTGGGAAATTGGCCTTCGTCTCTGCAGCCTCTTCAGCCTGTAGACACTTGAAAACATGCAATGTACATGCTCGCTGGCCTGATTGAGGGTCTCCAAATGCCCTTAGTTTAAGAAATGGGCTATGCCATCAATGCGGTGTCCATTCTCATTAATCATGGTCAGATATTTATGGCCTGTCTTATCAATAGGCTGAACATGTTTCTATGGGTCAAACCTTAGTCGAAAACTATACGTCCCCTCTGTTTTACTGGCACTGTGAGGTCCATGTGCAATTAAAGCTGGAATTTATTGTGTGCGGTTGATTTTGCAGCAGAATTGCAGATATTCTTGCTTAACTTCAAGGAGTTTCTGCATACCTTTACCCTTTATGTAGAGGCATGAAATTCTCTTCCCGCTCAGCAAACTTTATTACGTTACTCTTTGATATGCCGCCAGCCCCGCACCCCTTTATATTACATGTTTTCGTGTGTATCCTGAGACTGCAGATATGTGACTGTCTTTTAGTAGCTTTTTCTATACTCCACCTTTTATCTATGTAAGATTTTCAGTGTGGATTTCAATAAATTCTTTTCTGCCTAGTAAAAAATGAACTTGTGCACAAGCTGCTGCTCCTGAAAACCGCTGTTTTCTGTCTAACACTGTCTGGCCGACCTGCAGCCAATCTGATAAAGTTGTAGTGTTTTGCGGGTTTTAGCTTTTCAGACACCTGATCGCACTTCTCCTATTACAGCTCCTGACATATACCTAAATTTTAAAGGACAACAATATTTTACATCCAGCTTTTGATATGTCTGAGTGGCATTAGAAGCGCTCACTGGACGCGGTCTTTCCTTGCTGCTTAAAACTGCCTAAGTGGAAAGTTTGTGAGACCGTCTTAAGTTCAGTGAGCGCTTCTAACTCCTCGTTTTAGTGATCTGCAGTGGTCTCAGCGCTTGGACCCCCACGATCAAAACCTCACTGTGATATTAGTCCTACCTGGAAATGTAGAAGTAGGCAGCCATTCAAATAAGCTACCACATAATACAAGGCCACCATGATATTTCAACTGGCAGCGAAACGCCCCCAAGCTTTGGACACCAATGACCATTGTCCTGAAAGATGGATCAAACCCTGTTAGGGTCCATTCACACGTCGGCAAAATGGGTCCGCATCCTCCCTGCAATTTTGAGGAACGGGTGCGAACCCATTAATTTTCAATGGGGCCGCAAAAGATATGCACCATGTGCTGTCCGCATCCGCACTTCCGTTACGTGGCCCCGCAAGAAAATAGAACATGTCCTATTCTTGTCCGCAGCCATGGACAAGAAAAGGCATTTCTATTATAGTGCCGGCCATGTGAGGTCCTGCACACCTTGCGCATTACGCATGGTTTCTCAGTACAGATTCTCTTTCGGAAAAACTGCAGCTTAATACACTGCCAGCAAAGTGAATGAGATTAGTCCTTTCCTGCGAAAATTCACCTGCTGTGGGGATTTAGAAAATAAATCTGCAGCATGTTAATTCTTTGTATTATTATTATTATTATATTATTATTATTATTATTATTATTATTTATTTTTATTTTTGTGTGCGGATTTCGTCCTTTTTCAATGGATGAGTAAGATCTGTGGAAAATCCACATCAAATCCAGAGATCTCCCAATTCATTGTTCCATTTGCTCTGCTAGATTTATATCGAGCTAGCAGCTCAGGAGGGCATGTCCTTTCTGCTGCAGCTCTCTCCCAATCACAGCTCAGGAGGTAGTTTAAGGGTGGAACTGAGCAGCGAGGTGGACAGAGAAGTAAGGAAAAGAGCAACCAGCAGGTGGCGCTAAACATCTGCATTTTATTGAATAACTCAGTGGCTATACCAATTTTTTAACTACATGCAATTACAAAAATATTCAGATCAAGGTGCTGGTTTGAAAACGGCAAAATATTTTTTGTGGGACATCCCGGCAAGAGAAGAAGTGGAAGTGGAGGCACGGACAGCTGTGAAGTAGCCTGCGCCGCCTCTGCCGGGTGAAATGACTTGACGGCGCGTGAGCACTGCACATCTTCGCTTGTTGGGTTGAAGATGAAGTGCGCAGGCGCAGCAGGATACCGGAGAGGTGGTCTATGGGTGTCGCTGGAGCGATGCTAGAGTGGCTCATTTGCGTAATTTTAAAAGTTCATATTTCTCTGAACCATAGTACCAACGGACATAAAAAAGGTATTGTTTTACTGAGCTGGATCAACCCTAATAGGCTTTATGCATGGTAGGGTAGGGTTGATCCAGATGACAGGGAATCTGTCACCAGGTTTATGGTCCTATATGACTGCAGCCGAAGACTAGTTTCACACTGGTGCTTGAGATCTGGTAGGCTGTTTCGGCAGGGAACAGCTTGCTGTATCTCTCGGCATTGCCGGAAGTCTGTAAGTCTCTGTGCGGCCCCATTAACTATAATGGAGATCGGCTGAGATCCGGCTGCAACCCAGCAAATAATCCCAGAATCGGCCGGAAGAAAACAGCTGTGCTCATATGTGCTGGGTTGCGGACGGATCTCTGCCAGTCTCCATTATAGTTAATGGGGTTGGATGGAAACTTCCAAACTTCTGGCAATGCCAGAATGCAGAGAGGGTCCAGCAGGCTGTTCCCTGTTCTGACCTTGTGATTAAAGCTGGTGCATAGCTGTCAGGCGGTTACTTGTTTGGCCAAGCTCTTTTGCTACTGCCCCCCCCCCCCCTTACACATGCATGCTAAGCTAGGTCAAGCATGCAGGTGTTCTTAATAGGTAGAGGGAAACAAGCTGTTGCCTGACACTTCTGAGTGCTTCCTCTAACATTGGGAATATCAGGACACCCCCATATACATTAGATGCTCGGCTGGCCATGCCACGATCATTGCATATTTCCACATTGAGGTTGAGATCCATTTAATACAAAAGTCCTGTTTCTGTAGCTTTACTTAGAAGGGACCTCGTGACCCTCGCTGAAGTGTATAATGGATTCTGTCCAATAATAAAATGAAAGGAGCTTCTGTTCTGATCTCTTCCTTGAGAAATGAATATGGCATAATACCGCGAGGCTTGCATTTCTCTGCATCTGAGACAAAGGACTGTAAAATATTTGTCCGCAACAGATGGGGCGGGTGAGCGTCCAAAGAAATGACTGAAACGTTGCGATAACTACACTGCAGTCATTAAGAGTGACGTTGGGCGAGGACCCTGATCAAGAGATATCCGACGCCCGTTCAGATCTCCCCATATCCGACGCCCGTTCAGATCTCCCCATATCCGACGCCAGTTCTAGATCTCCGCACTAGTCCGGAATGCCCGTTCAGATCTTCCGCGGTATATCACGACGCCCGCTCAGATCTCCCGATATCCGGCGCCTCGTTTTAGATTCTCAGCCTATATTCGCTGGACGCCCGTTCAGTATTCTCCCCATATCCGACGCTCCGATTCAGATCTCCCCATATCCGAGCAGCCAAGTTCAGATCTCCCCATATCCGACGCCCAGTTCAGATCTCCCATATCCGACGCCCGTTCAGATCTCCCCATATCCGACGCCCGTTCAGATCTCCCCATATCCGACGCCCGTTCAGATCTCCCCATATCCGACGCCCGTTCAGATCTCCCCATATCCGACGCCCGTTCAGATCTCCCCATATCCGACGCCCGTTCAGATCTCCCCATATCCGGCGCCCGTTCAGATCTCCCCATATCCGGCGCCCGTTCAGATCTCCCCATATCCGGCGCCCGTTCAGATCTCCCCATATCCGGCGTCCGTTCAGATCTCCCGTATCCGGCGCCCGTTCAGATCTCCCCGTATCCGACGTCCGTTCAGATCTCCCCGTATCCGACGTCCGTTCAGATCTCCCCGTATCCGACGTCCGTTCAGATCTCCCCATATCCGACGCCCGTTCAGATCTGAGATTAGGCCCCTAATTTGTAGCAGTCATTTTCCGCTATTTAACCTCATACATTTGATGCATCCTATACTGTTTTTCCATTGCATGGTACACCAATTTTTATTTTTTTTTGCTGCATTTTCTTTTTTTTTTTTTTTTTTTTTATGTAAGGGTGCATATGCCTCCTCCTCAGAGGTTTTCTATGTCAGTCAGGTTACACGTCTCGTAGTCCCACCATTGTTCTTCATTTGTTTGATTACAGAACGTATTGTCACATGTTCCTCTAATGTATTTGCTTAAACAGAAAAATCAGCAGGATGTATATCCTGTTACCAAGTTGTGGTTTCTTAGAGTATTGGCATCGAATTAATGATTAACCCTGCCCAGAAGAAGATGGATTCAGTCCTTTACTTTCTTGCCTTATCAATCGCTTTACGTTCGTTTTTTACATAAACCCAAGGCTTATATTATTGTGAAGTTACACTTTGATTTAAAAACAAAAAAAGTTGTGGTTTCCTCCAATCTATCTGGGTCCAACTATTGCCTTTTAATAAAAGACGTTTTTGTGTTCAAGTGAATTGGACGAAGCTGCAATACCCTCTGCAGCCACAGCATATAGTTAAGTAAGGAAGAGACCACAGGGTATTGTCAATGGGGACAAAACTGAACGAAACGGAATCCACCAAAATGCATTCCGTTCTGTTTGGTTGCATCCCCTTCGCGGACAGAAAACTTGGCAAGCAGCGTTTTTCTGTCCGCGATGTCGTGCGGAGCAAGACGGATCTGTCCTGACACACAATGTAAGTCAATGGGGAAGGATCCGTTTTCTCTGACACAATAGAAAACAGATCCATTCCCCCATTGACTTTCATTGGTGATCAAGACGGATCCGTCATGGGTATAGAAGACATAATACAACCGGATCCGTTCATGACGGATGCATGCGGTTGTATTATTGTAACTGAAGCATTTTTGCAGATCCATGACAGATCTTAAAAAAAAAAAAAACGCTAGAGTGAAAGTAGCCTTAGCTGCTCCCTGCTGTTCCAGTCCTCCGTGCTGCCTCCTGTATGTCCGTGTGCTGGTCCCCATGCAGTGCTTACGTCTGCAGCATCATGGTCATATGCTCTGCTGCACCCAATGACTGGCTTCAGCAGTGATATGACAGCAAGCAACCTCGCTGCTTTTGCATTTACCTCCACCATATCTGAAAACGAACTGTAAATAGACCCCATAGCTGGCCGTACACCTCTACATCCCACTACCTGATCCTGCATGTGTGCACGTGTTCACCGCCAAGCTTTTCTCCTCGGCGAGAAAAAGATTGGACATGTTAAATTCCAACTGCCTGATCCTTCTGTCCTCCAACACCTGCCGTCCCACCCAGATTGATGGTTTTGGCCAGCATTTCTTTAAGGCGTACGGCCCTCTTCAGCACTTTTTTTTTATTTTTATAGTATATTTTATTACTATGTGTAGAGGGGCCTTCAGAATACTACAACTTTATTTCTTCTTTCTTCCTGTGCTTTGAATGGTCTTCATTTAAATGCTGATTTCTTAGAAGATATGGCTTGTCGCATGTACTGTGTTTCTGTACTGACACTTGTTTTTCTTTCTCTTTCCTCGTTGCTTCAGATGTTCATCAAGTACATAAAGGTTAGCAACCTCCTCTGAATGTTTTATGCACAGCAGATGAATGCATGGCTAGATGTGCAATATCTGATCACTAGAGCCGATCCACTTGCTTCTAGGTGTCATTAATTAAGCGCACTGAGCGTCGACTCCTCGGAATACTCTTATGGTTTCATCTGACTTTTTTTTTTTTTTTTGCGTTCTTTAGGTGGAGCTTATATCACATTTTGGATCTGAACATTTTTGCCCGTTAAGTCTCATAAGGTAATGTGAAATTCTAAGCATTTTTATCCATAAATATGCTACAATAATTCCATGTAGGATATTCGAGCAGTCTTTCGGGCAAAACAAGTAAAGTGGAAATGGATTAATAGGGTTGTGCAGGGGTCTTATATTGATGACCTGTCGTCTGGATAGGTTATCAGTATCTGATCGGCGGGGACCCGGCACCCCTGCAGATCAGCTGTTTGAAGAGGAGGCAGCGCTCCATGCAAGCAATGCCTCCTTTTCATTACATTGTGTCTCGTTTTGGAAGCGCAGTGTAATCACAAATATCCGCTGCATTCACTTGAATGAAGCGACTGCTTGTAATTACACTGCATCACAGCTGCAATGGAGAAGACGCATAGTGTAATGAAAAGAAAGCAGCGCACGCCTGGAGCACCTCCTCCTTTTCAAACAGCTGATCGGCGGGGGTGCCATGTGTCAATCAGATATTGATGACCTATCCGGAGGTCTATAAAAAAAAAAACTGCACAACCCCTTTAAGGGTATACTGACTCATGACAGATTTGTTACAGAAACTTCTTTGACTGAAAATCTCTTCCTCACATCTAATTGGGGTTGGCTCTCTAGCATGTACATGGATTTCTGTAAGAGCAATCAGATGAATGGGACAGTCGCATACATTTTTGCAACTAATATGCTAGGTGTGAAATCACCCTTAGGGTACATCCAAAAAGGATTGAAACACTGCAGATTTCAGTGCCGCAAACCCACAGCGTTTTACAGTACCAGCAAATTGGATGAGATTCTTGAAGGGGTTGGTTCATCTTGCACGTTGGTGTTATTGCTAGGATATGCCACTAATGCCCTTTAGGTGCAGGTCCCACCTCTGGGACCCATATGTATCTCTAGAACGGGGCCCCCTCAGTGAATAAGGGCGCACTACGCAAGCATGGCCATCCTCTGCTTCTACGAGACTGCTGAAAAAAGCCGGGCATCGACTATGCTGTTTCTGGAGCTTCCATACAGGTGAATGGAGAGCATGCCACACACGCGCAGTGCAATCCCCTTCGCTTTGGCGGCCCCGTTCTAGAGAGAGATGTGTAAATTGACTTGTGGTGCAGGCTTTGAATCCAAAGCAGCATCCACGACATACCTGCATGTCACTGATTTGACCACGGATCAGCTGCAAAATCCGCACTGTTTATGTCCACCTCAAATTCGTGCCCTGCTGCCGCACCCTCAAAGTGGTTGTCCAAGATTCTGTCAGATGCTGAAACCCTTTTTTATTTCAAAATGGTTTTCTGACTGAGAAGCAGATGGGAGTCTTGATGCACCAGAACTCGCTGATTGGACCCCAGCCGATCTTTTATTTGATGACCTATCCTATCCTCTGAAAGTTCAAGGTCTAATCCATCCCATATCTGTATGTCGTCTGTATACCAAGATGTAGTTTTATTTTTTTGGTTTTGTGGTTTTATTCATATTGATTTGATTTTTTTTCTAGGTATCTTAAATGATAGTTGCGTTCTGCAGATTAATTTGTATTGTTCCCTTTGTCTCTTAGGGTTTTTGGCACCAGCATGGTAGAGGAATATGAAGAAGTTGACTCTCAGTATCACTCAGAACGCCCAGATATTTACGATGAAGATGAAGGTAATTTAATCTCTCATAAAAATAATTTGACACTTGTCTTACTCATAACATTTGTTGGTCCCCGTTATTGCTCATAACTGCAAGGAATAGTGTAATACCAGCAGCCCTGGACATATTTAATGTATGGCTTGGTGGAACGGGCCAAAGGCAACCTTGTACATCTCAGACTACATTGAAATTCAAAAATAATCTTAGATTTTGATGCAAGCAAAATATGCAATTCCAGCAACAGAAATGGAGTCAGTACGTCGCCAGGTTGCACAGCAGTAGACATAAACTATTCCACGTATTGCAGAATGTCCAAATGTTAAGGAGTAGGATGCAGGGATCGGGCCGCTTCATTCTGAACGATTTCCCTTTAGATAAGCGGTGCCCGAGGTGACTGTTAGTGACTTATCCCATCATGCACCTGCTTAGTAGCCACACAACATTTCTCCCCTTTAAATTTCTAAGCATCCTTTTTCTTGCATTTTAGACATTTTACCCAGTACAGCAATACAGTGGCAATCTAGTGTCTTCAGTGAGGGCTTCAGTCTGATGATAAAATGAGAGAATCTTTTGTTTCTATGCTTTTCCTTCAGAGTTGAATGTGACATATAATATCCCGAGGCTTGCCTTTCTCTTTATCTGGGCCAAAGGTCTGAAAAATCTTTGTCCACAGCAGCTGGGGCGGGTGAATGTCCAAAGAAATGACTGAAACAATTCAATAAGTGTACACTGCAGTAATTCAGAAGTTTCACCTTGGGCGATTTAAGAGGCAGCACCCAGTCAGGGCCTTCCTGGCCAGATAAAGATTTAATATGAAATATGTCTGTATGTAATTCTCACTCTGACTTCCAGATTACCCAATGGATTACAACACGAGAGACGACAAATCATCAAAGAATCTTCTCGGCTCTGCTACAAGTGAGTGACGCAATCTGCAAAATAAGGAAATAATCCGGTTTATCCAAATTATTGTGTCTGTACAAGACAGGGTAGACTGCATTTCAGTATATACAGTTCAAGTGGTAATTCTACTGTGATAGGACTGCCCTGAGATTGGGGGATTCATAAGGCTCGCCATACACATTAGATAGCTCCTGATTTCCCCCCCCCCCCACATAGACATGCCTGCTCAGCTGGACCAAGCAAGCATATGTTCTCAGTGGAATGAGGGGGGATGATTGGACATCACTAGGGATGAGCAAATCGACTTCGGATGAAACATCCGAAGTCGATTCGCATAAAACTTCGTTCTAATACTGTACGGAGCAGGAGCTCCATACAGTATTAGAATGCATTGGCTCCGATTAGCCGAAGTTATTTGCACAATAACTTCATAAATTAATTTATACTGTAAAAAGCAATTTCCCGAACTCTGGTTCAGTTCCAAGGTACTACTTGGAACTAAACCCGAGTTCGGGAATGGTCTTTCAACAGAATAAATTAATTTATGAAGTTATTGCGCAAAGTCTCGCGAGACTTTGCAAAGCAATAACTTCGGCTAATCGGAGCCAATACATTCTAATACTGTACGGAGCTCCTGCTCCGTACAGTATTAGAACGAAGTTTTATGTGAATCGACTTCGGCTGTTTCATCCGAAGTCGATTTGCTCATCCCTAGTGATCTCCAATCATCCCCCCTCATTCCACTGAGAACATATGCTTGCTTGGTCAAGCCGAGCAGGCATGTTTATGGGGGGGGGAAGAGAAATCAGGAGCTATCTAATGTGTATGGCGAGCCTTATGAATCCCCCAATCTCAGGGCAGTCCTACCACAGAGTTACAGTCGATTTGCTCATGCCTAGTGATCTCCAATCATTCGCAATTGATGGCCTCTCACTATCTGATTGGTGATATTGGACACTCCGCTGATCAAAAAAATTTTTGAATCTCTTTGATATTTAAATGGTTCCAATTCCAAGATATTACCACGTACAGATTTGAAGCCTGGGCCTGTGTCCCCAAAGGCAGAATAGGCTGGGTCATTAGGCGGTTAATAAATCCCCCACACTATGTACCATGTAAGCACTTTTAACCACTCAACTACCATATGGGGGACATTTGCTTACCTATTTACGCCACCTTTGTGGAACAAATAGGATCACACATTTTGTTCACACAACATTTGTGCAGCAAAATGTGCGATATTTCCCCCTTCATTCCATTTTTCAGAAGTGGTGAGAAAAGAGGGCGTGCTGTGGGCAGGTTGCAGGTGGCGCAGCAGGCTTGCCACACTTATCTCTCAGGCCAGTTTTCTGGCGTCAAGAAAGCCTTAAATCTATGAGAGCTAGGAAGCTGCCATAGATTTGTGTCGCACGGACAGAAGATGCACCAAATATATGAGAGGCGTGCAGAGGCGAGGGAGAATCGGTACAGTACGCTGGTCTTGATAAATGTCCCCCTTTGTCCCTACATAATACTCATTTGTAGGCAGGCTTTGTGTTTGCTAGTAGAGCTGCATCTCCACGAGGCCCTCTTAAACAGGCCGAGAGAGCAGGCAATGATCAGGAATGAGCTATCATGTCCTGCTAGTCGCCTGCTTTTACATGCAGCAATGATTGGGGCTGAACTTCTTGTTTGACGGCCACACATCCCTTTTTACACGTGTTGTGCTGCCGACAAATGAGGATTTTATGTCTAGCGCCAGTGCCTTTACATGCGGCAATTATCGGGAACATGCATTCGTATAAAGCTCATCTTGAGAGAGGCTTAATTGGTTGTTATCCTTCAAGTGTCAAGAAGCACTGACCATGACTCATTAGAGGACCGGTCTCCTCTCCTGACACGTCTGTCTTAGTAACTACTTACGTATTCCATGACATACCACCTCTGGAGCGTCTTTTGTCATAACTAGGTGGATCCTCTGTTATTCCTCCAGAATATTTATGACTAAATTGACAACTAGCCATTACCACTGTCAACGGAGTGTGTCCTGCACAGTCTGACACTGTCAGAATCAATTGCACAGTGTGTCGGTAACTCGCAGTTGTCAGTTTATTCATAAATCTTTAGGAGGACGAAGAGAGGATCAGCACCGTGATAAGAAAAGATGTTCCAGGGTCGTGATATTGAAGGGTAATGCAAGTTTTTAGTATAATGGACCTGTCAGGACAGCTGGCCAGTCCTCCTAAATGAATGCAGTCTAGTTTTAGGGGTGGTCAAGGAAAATGAATTGTGTGTTGCACGCACGGCTAAACCTGCAAGCAAGGGTTCATTTGAAAAGGTAATAATGTGGGAAAATGACAATTGCTTCAGTTTTGTGTATTTTGGGCTTTTTCATTGTTGCTGTGAGCTTAGCTGCTGAATGTCATCTGATCCGCTGTTCTTCACAATTAGTCAGTACTACACGACCGAAAACTCCACACATCATCTAGATTGTTGTGTAACAACCAAAAACGTCTTACAAATTATATAACCAAGAATATGGTACATGAACTGTTAACGGGGGTTATGAGACTAGACAAAGATGGATGGTTTATTCAAGAAGCTGTGCCACTCTTTTGTATAGGCAGCGTCCGGTATTGCAGCTCAGCCCCAGCCTTGTACAGTTCCTTACAATAACAGCCTCTTTAAAGGGGGTTTCCATTTCTTTTCTAAATGAGGCATAGTCAGTATAAAAAGTTCTGTAGCTTTCTAAAAACAACATAAAAAAACTTGCAATTCATTACCTTTTTATGGTATTAGTTTGCTGTCAGTGAATAAGAACACTCCAGTCAGAAGCAGTACACCTTTGCTCTTGGCTGTGAAGTGGATACAATGTATCCAGTGTGCTGTACACTTACCCTGGGAACACACCTGAGCGTTTTTCAGCGCGTTCAAACGCGCTGAAAAACGCACAACAAGTGAAAACCCATGTATTCCAATGGACATGGTTCACACTTGAGCGTTTTACAGCGCGTTTGAACGCGCTGAAAAACGCACAACGCTGGCGCTTGTGCATGAGCTTCTTTGGGGCGTTTGCCCAGCGTTTGCACCCATTGAAAAGCATGGGAGCAGCGCATATAAGAATATGTGCGCGTTTTCGCTTCAAAAGCGCGCATATGAGCGCGCGTTTTTGTAGTAAACCAGCAGAAAGGCAGAATCTCCACCCACCTTTGCTGGGTGGGGATTCTTTTTCTGCAAACTGTAAGCTGTCAATCAAAAAACGCCCCAAATACGCGCGTTGCAAAAATACAAAAACGCCTGAAAAAACGCGCGTTTTCCGCGGAAAAAACGCTCAAAAAAACGCCTGATCCAAAAACGCCTAGGTGTGTTCCCAGCCTTAGACTCCAGACTGGTACATTGTAGCAAAGTAGTAGAGATTTGTGCTGCTGCTCATGTGTTTAGGTCACAGAGCTTTGCTAGGTATGTATGGTTTGCAACTTCAGGATGTAAACCATAGCGTTCTCGTTCATTGACTGCAATCGGATCTCTTGAAAATGGTGAGAAATAGGGAATAAGTATTTGATCGCTGGAGCTCCCCCGCAATCACGAGAATGGTGTCTGCAAGTGCACTTACCCGTGAGGGTGGAGCAGTGGGGTGCATGTGCGTTCTCGGCTCCATTCACTTCTATGGAGCTGCTGCAAGTACTTGGCAGTCCCTTAGAAGTGAATGGAGTGAAGGACGCACAAGCCCACCACCGCTCCATTCATATGGCACAGTTTGGCGGCACTTGTGGACCCCTGCCCCAGAGGGCAGACCCTCAGCGATTATTTATCCCAATTCCATGGATAGCAAACAAGTATTGCTAGTGGCACAACCCCTAAATCATTGTTTATACAAAAATGGAAACCCCCTTTAAGATCTAATAATCTACGCCAAAGTTAAAGCCTTGTTGAGCTGCCGTGGTCCCATCGGTGTCATTTAAACATTCCGTAAATATACGTTAATTATTGTGAAATATAACTCCTAACTGAAAGGACTGTGCGCTGTATGTGTAGTCCTAGGGGTGATGTGTAATAAAGGCAGGCGTAACCTGGAGCTTATTTCCTGGCCCGTTAGGTGCGCCGTCTTTTATTGCTATTCTGCCGGAGCCTAGTCTCCATACCCGAGGGCAGTGAAGTAACGTTTGCTTGTGTTCCTGCGTTCTCTTCAGATGCCATTCTTAGCATGGTGAATAATCTTGCAGCTAACATGCTGGGGGCGAATACTGAGGAAGAAATCACTGAAGGGAAAGGTAGCTGCTTTATCTTTATATTCCAGTGTTACCATGACCTTAGTATGAAGGGATCTATGAGGAAGGTATTCATTCCTATGGGACGTTTCATTGCTATTGGCAGTGGAACGTGATCAGATTATCCGGTAAGAGAATGGATGGTTTTATCGCTTCGTATAAATTCATCCCACAAATCTAGTAAATGACGGGGCTTCTCGTGGCACGTGCCCTGCACCGCTGCTCTGTTGATGTCCGCATACTCGATATACTGTACGCATTATATGTACAATAGCGTTATGTACTTGTACTTTTGTGGCCTAACTGCTAAGCAATGCAGCTCTGAGGAGCAGTAGTCCTCTAATCACTGCTATGGCGGTCACGTGTGATTCAGGATGTCTAACGGGTTCTCATTTGAGAAACACTTATCGCTTACCCACAGGATAGGTGATCAGTGTTAACCCCAATGATCACAAGAACAGGAGGTCTATAAGTCCAACTGTGACGGCAGTGGTAGTGCACATGCTCCATTCACTGCCAGGAAATATACCATAGGATGGGCAACACATATCTGAGCTATGGCACGCTTGTCCACTAATCCTTGGCCTATTTAGTTCACACTCCTGGTTATTTTTCTATTCCTTTTAGTTTCTTCTTCCACCATACAATACATTTTACCCGGTTAAAGGGGTTGTCCAGCTTTGAAACACTTTTGGACAGCCCCTCTCCCAGCCGAGCCTGTGAAGAAGCATACTTGCCCGCTCCTTGCCGCTCACTTATTGGACACATCTCCAGTGCAGCCAGTCATTGCCTGTAGCTGCACACATGACCCCTGTCAATTCCAAGGGTTGACAAGCGCCGTCCGGTGCTAAAACCACGCAGTGAGGAGCAGGAAAGTGTGCCTCCTTCTACAGGTCCAGCAGGAAGAGGAGGCTACCCAGAACTATTTTAGAGTTGGATGATCCCCTTTAAGAATTATGCCCCAGAAGTTTTCTAGTGCATGGCCTAGAACTTTAAAGGGGTTGTCCGGCGTAAGACTGCTGTGGCCAGTCCCATGTTGTGTCTGCAATGGAGCAGGAAGAACAGGGACTGGCATAGGGACTAGGGAGGCATCAGCATGGAGTGGTATGGGAGTGGACAACCCCTTTAATTCTTAAATCAGCCAGAAAAAAAATTCTCTTTGACATACACCGTGCTCAATGTACTGTATGTATTAGAGACAATAGTGCTGCTAATGCCTTAATTGGACTTGCTTATGTGAGCGCCAGGGAGATAGCAATGTAACACAGAGTCTAACTAGTCATAATGACACTGGCTGCGGTGAAAAGAAAAAAAAATCAAATATATAAAAGGCCGATGCTGTAAATTAAGTCATTGTAAAACAAGAATACCGTAAAATCTTTAAAAAAAAAAAAAAAAAAGTCACAGATCTATTCCCACTATTAGTAGGTTTATGGGTGCCTCTTGACATGTTGTTAAGGGGGGGTTCACACTAGCGTTGGGGATTCCGTTATGGGTTTCCGTTATAACATGGTTATAACGGAAAATAATGGTATCCGTAAGACGGAAGGACGGATCCGTTCTTCTGCCCATAGACTTGTATGATGACGGAATGCAAAACGGAAGCCTTTAAAAGGCATTCTGTTTGCTTTCCTCCCTAATAGAAGTCTATGGGAATCAAAACCGATCCGTCTGGTTCCCGGTCGATAGGACTTTGTTTTCCGTCTTGTATAACGGGACCCAGACGGATCCGTTATGCTTCCCATAGACTTCTAATAGGACGGAAAGCAAACTGAATGAATGCCTTTTAAAGGCTTCCGTTTGGCATTCTGTCTGGGCATTCCGTTAGTTTCCATTTTAACAATGTTATAACGGAAAGCCATAACGGAATCCCTAACGCTAGTGTGAACCCACCCTAACTTGCCTCCCAGTTAACTAGGCACCCAGACACATTTACTAACACACAGGTACTAAGGTCCCTGGCAAGATTTTTACGTGCAAGTTCACCCAAGGTCTCACCTGTACTAGGGCTTAAAATGAATGCTCTGATTTTAAGAGAGATGATACAAGTGAACATCATTTTATTACATAAAGTTGATTGCTTATTTTTATATATTTTCAGTCTTGAATGGGAGTAAGCCCCAAAATGTTACCACCGAAACTCCAGCCGCCAGTACGACAGAGACACCCGAGCAAGTACCAACTCCTACCGCTACGTAAGTGGCCTTTACAAGGTTGTGAGCTGATTACCGCATGAAGGCCTTTTTATAGTTACAGTAGGTACAGGTGTTGGTTTTGTTGTTTGTGTGCACCTCGTTGTCTAGTTAAGAGCAAAGCCTTAACTAGTTTCCCATAATTAACCCTTCTGCTGCCCAGCAGCCTTTTGATGTGCACAACTAAGGCTACTTTCACACTCGCGTTTGGGGATCCGCTTGTGAGATCCGTTTCAGGGCTCTCACAAGCGGCCCCAAACGGATCAGTTTAGCCCCAATGCATTCTGAATGGATGCGGATCCGTTCAGAATGCATCAGTTTGGCTCCGTACCGCCTCCGTTCCGTTCTGGAGGCGGACACCAAAAAAGCCGCGTTTTGTTATCTGCCTGGTGGTCCGGAGCCAAACGGATCCGTCCTGCCTTACAATGAAAGTCAATGGGGACAGGACCGTTTGCATTGACACAAAATAGTGCAGTTGTAAACGGATCCGCCCCCCATTGACTTTCAATTTTTTTGCACATGTAATACAAACGGATCCGTCCTGAACGGATGCATTCGTTTGTATTTTCGGTGCGTACCCGTCTGTACAAGTACAGGACGGATCCGCACCGAGCGCATATGTGAAAGTAGACTAAAATCTGCATCATAAAGTAAAAAAGAGAGGTAGAGAGATATAGATATATGTAGATATATATTTTATCAATGCAGTAAACAAAGTTGGACCAGCACCTCCAAACAATGAAATAGAGTGCAGGCGCACACTACCACGGCTGACTTTCAAAAGCAAACTGGATATGTAGCAGTACACTGCTCTGGGGGTAAAGATGCTAAACAAACACTGGAAACATGGGTTAATCTGAAGGAGAGGCACGTCTCCTAGTGTAGGTTCCCGTCTGCAGAAGCCACTTTGCCGTTGGTTAATGGGCCTGACACAATTTTGATAACAAATTCTAATTTTCAAGTATCGGTAGTATGAAGTATAGCAGTAATGCATTTCAGATTCTCCCATGTTTCCAGTGTTTGCAGGTGTGTTTGTGTAAGGAGCAGTGTGCTGCTACATGTAGTGTTTGCATAGATTTTATCAAAGTAGACACCTACGATCATTGTGTAAATGCCTCCAAGCACTTTATTCTTGCAGTATTTGCAATCAAACTGTAACACTTTTTTAAAAATAATATTTTCCCATTTAATAGCTTAAAATGTGAGCCAAGCAGAATCTTAGATTTCAGACAAAGGCTATCACCTCCCTGTGGTCATTGGGAGGCAGTGCAGATAGCGAGATGACAGTAAATGGTGTGCTACACAGCCCGACGTAGCGGAGGAGACAGCTGCTGTTACATCAAGCAATCTCCACTGCAGCATAGGGAAGGAGCGATCGTTATACCATCGTGCGTCCTCATGCTGTAAAGTGTTTTGCCGGTGACAGATGCTTATTAGACACCGCGGTTGGTTTGCCCGATGATTGGGCAATCGGCGCAGTATTACACTGCCAGATGATTGCTAACGGGTGTTCATGCAAACGCTCGTTGGTCGATTATCTGCCGAAAAATCGTGCAGTGTAATACAGGCTTTACTGTTTTCGTTTATCCCTTGTGGCCACTTAAAGGCAGGACAGGGGTGAGCTTTCTTCCTGATGTTATTTGCTACTCCTGTCTTCATCCTTCACTTAGCAATGAAGTTCCTGGGAAGCGGTTGTGAAAGGGTTAATGGCCGATGATTATTAAATGTATAATTCTCCCTTGTATTCAGATGTTGATTGGTGGTTCTAAAAGGAACCGATTTAAAAAAATATATATATTTTTGATTTTTCACTCAAGGTTGGAGGAAGAGAGTGTGGCCCCTGCGACTGTGTCTGTACCTGAACTAGAGGCACCCAAAGAAAGTCCCATTGTTCAACTGGTCCAGGAGGAAGAGGAGGAACAGCCAAGCCCATCAACAGTGACTCTCTTAGGCAGTGATGAACAGGAAGAAGAAAAGGTCTCCTGGTTTGAGTTTGAGACCCAGGTTTACTGTGGGGAACTGGCCACCATCTGCTGTATCTCCAGCTTCTCAGAGTACATCTATAAGTGGTGTTCAGCTATTGTGGCCATTCACAGGCAACGGAGTAAAACAGCAGAGTACAAACGAAAGGAGGAAAATGACTCTCAGTCCACTCAGCAGCCCTTAGCCACTCCGACTAGCACTGAGCCCTCAGCTGAACCATCTGAGAGCAGCATCGCAGAGAAGGCCACCACTGATTTCATTCTGATAAGTCCTGGAGACAATCTACAAGCAAGCTCTGGCATTAAGATCATAGAATCCATCCATTTGGAGCCCAGTCACACCCAGACCATTTCTCAGTCTGTGGCAGCACACGAAAGCATGTCCTCAAATGTGCCCCCTTCAGAGGTCAACAAAATGGTGACAACTCCTACCCCTAGCCTAATTTCTTCAGATGCTGTACAGAATCAAACAGCAGAGCTACAAACGAGCGAGACTCTTATTTACGCCGAGAAGCCAACTTTAAGCATTGAGGACAGTACCTTAGCAAGTGTGGTGGAGAGCACCAAGGAGGAGCAGGTTGACTACGCCAAACTTATCAAAGCTACAGAAACTCAGCAGATTCAAGAGCCTAGCCCATCTACTGTGGTGAGTGAAGTGGAAACGAAAGAAACCGTGAAGCCTGTAATGACGCAGGTTGTCGATAGCCTGACTGCGGTGGAGAAAAGGGAAGAAGAGCACATTACTGAAGATGCTTCCATTAGTGGTAGCCTGCACAGAAGTACTACTGATTTCTATGCTGAACTGCAAAATGCTACTGACCTGGGTTATACCAATGGAAATCAAGTACATGGTTCCAACCAAAAGGAGTCTGTCTTTATGCGTCTCAATAACCGTATTAAAGCCCTTGAGGTTAATATGTCTTTAAGTGGTCGCTATCTGGAAGAGCTTAGTCAGAGGTAAGAAAAATCAATTTGCTATTTTGCTATTGTTTATGTATGTGCTGATGCCTGGACCCTCTTCCTTTAGCCATAAATGAGAGCCCCTGGTAAGACCAGTTCTTGCATTGGTGGTCTCCGCATATTCCATGGTCACCTGCTCATACGAATCAGCCTGCAGAGTTGACCTGTCCTCTACAGATAGTGACAATAGGTTTCTTGTATCGAGAATTAATGGAATTTGGCAGACTGCAGTCTCGGTAGCACTGGAGGGCAGATTTTTATTGGAGGAAATGGGATAATTGTTTAATTTTTTTTAAGGTATCGCAAACAAATGGAAGAAATGCAGAGAGCGTTTAACAAGACTATATTAAAACTTCAGAATACTTCTCGAATAGCAGAGGAGCAGGTAATGTATGCCATCTGGATATTTAATAGTAAACTTAAAGGGGTTATCCAAGTTCTATAAAGTTAATCTAAACTTCTTTGTATAAAACATTTTTGTAAATTACTTGCTTTAGAAATAATGCGGCATTTAGATATTACAGAATGTGGTCATTGGACCACTGACGTCGCCCTCCCAGCTCCGTTGGTGATGTCTCGTTTACATGCTGGTCCCTGCTTGAGCGAGTGGCCCTGCCTGTAAACGAGACATCACTGGATTTTGTGCCCGCCCCTTCTGCCTCTCGGTCTTCATTCAGCACGGGTCTGGTAAGGATCGCGCATGCGCGATCCTTACCAGAGCCGTGCTGATTGAGAAGACAGAGAAGGGGCGGACACCAAAGCCTGGATGCTGATCAGTCTGGGAATTTGTGCACGCCCCTTCTGCTGAAGACCGAGAGGCAGAAGGGGCGGGCACAAAATCCAGTGACGTCTCGTTTACAGGCAGGGCCACTCGCTCAAGCAGGGAGCAGCATTTAAACGAGACATCACCAACGGAGCTGGGAGGGTGACGTCAGTGGTCCAATGACCACATTCTGTAATATCTAAATGGCGCATTATTTCTAAAGCAAGTAATTTACAAAAATGTTTTATACAGATATACAAAGAAGTTTAGATTAACTTTATAGAACTTGGATAACCCATTTAAGTAGGGAATAGGTTGGGCTGGCCACTGACATAAAATGTCTTATCTAAAATGCATTTAACTGTTTTAGATCTATAAAATATTTAACACCCTCCGTTATACATGTACAGAGGAAGTTTGGCATTTCAAAATGGAGCCTGCTGAGCAACTGAGCAGGCTCCATAGCTGCCGGGTTTCTGCTGTTTTAAACCGCATACACCCAGGGCTAATGTCTGTGATCAGTGATGAAGCCGATCGCAAACATTTAACCCCTCAGATGCCATGGTCAGTTGTGACCACGGCATCCAAGAGGCTTTACCTGGGAGCGCTGGGCTCTCAGGGCTTGAACAGCTTCTCTGCGCTGAGATCGAAGACGTTGTTGTTTTGCTGAGGTAGCATCAAGCCGAGGTTACTACAGCAATAGTTCCTATGGAGGGCATCATAGGAACATGATGAGGCTCTCATAGGATGCAGTGGTAATTCATTGCAGTTTGTGGGAGTAGTGATGAGACGATTGCAAGTCCAAAATATATAAAAAATAGAACAGTTCAAATTGCCTCTTTTTCCCCCATACGAATTCTCGTCCGTGTGAAAGGGGCCTTACAGTATATACTTTTTTTGCATAGACCCTTTGAGTAAGAAAGCAGTCATCTGCAGGTCAGAATATTCCTGCTGAACCTAGGAAAGTGACATTTTAAGAAGAGCTTATGTAGAAGGAAATGCACAAGAAGTAAAATTCACTGGATGCATCTGTTTATTGTAACATTTTGTTTGTCTTCATATTTTGGTTGTTTCCAGGTTTTCTTTATAACAAGACTGATTCTTTTTTTTTTTTCAAACAGGATCAACGTCAAACTGAATCCATTCAGCTGCTTCAATCTCAGCTTCTGAATATGACCCAACTAGTCTCCAACCTGTCTGCAACAGTCACCGAACTAAAGCGGGAGGTAAGGGTCTGTGTCCTATGTATGGTGTGGATTGTTACTTCTGAATGTCAACACAGACTATACTTGGAGGTAAGGTGACAAGTGAAGAAACGTTTCTTCTTTAGCGCCCCATCCTAACTAAAAGCTCGTTCCAACAGGTCTTCACCATGCACGTAAAGAGATTTTTTTATTTTTTATTTTACCCCCCCCCCCCCCCCCTCCCTGCCAGACTTGAGGACTCATGCATAGTTACCTGCTTTCCTCGGTTCCAGCTTTTTTGGTCCATTGTAGTTTTTGCCTCACTCCGGACCCCACATGTAAACTTCTGCCATGATCGTAGGTCACTTGCGCCGCTGCGACCAATGACTGGCCACAGAGGTTTCGTGTCCTCCAAGCATCACATGACCCAGTGACTTCCCATTTGTGAAATATGTCTTTGCTGCGGGCAGTCATTAGCTGTGGCAGCGCACATGATCCTCATCCTTGCTGGAAGTTTACAAGCACGAACCACATTGCAGTGAAGGGAGCAGTGGACCAAAGGAGCCGCAACTGAGTGGGGTGGGGAGCAGGAGAGTATTCTTGCCTCCATAGGACTGGCAGGTAAGGTAAGGGATTAAACATTTTTAAAAAGCTAGAAACTCATTCAGAAATCACCTAGAGCAGATCTTTTCAGTCTGAATGTTCAGAGAAGTAATAAGGTCGCTATCAGGCATATGTGTTAGGTTACATTCCCGTGCGGTGATCGCGAGGCCCAGACTGACGTTCTCTTTTTGTCAGCTTCCAAAAGGGTGGCCTGTGAGTAACTATTGAAGGGTCGGGCTGTTAGAGATAAGAGACCTCAAAAATAGAGCGAGAAGTAGAGATAAGAGACCTCCCAGGTATGACAGGAAGCTGCTGAGGTCTTGGCCATGGCTTCTGAGCTGTCTGCTCAAACCCTGTATCACAGTCTAAAAGCTGCTACGCCCACTGGTGCCTTCAATTCTAGAAAAGTCCGTTTTCTCATAACTGATAATGTAAGAAACGTCTCGCCCTCATTTTAATGTTTTCTGCCTCCATACTGCAATCGCTCACTCGTATTTGCTTTATAAGACACAGAGTCTGTCTAAAAGCAAAAAATACGGTAAGATGTAGTGAAAAACCATCCAGAAATGTTATCTTGTTTCCATGCATAGTACGGCACCACCTGGTGGTCACAGTTTGTGTTCACATCCTTTTATTGAGCAGATGGCTGCTGGTCACCCATGTTCAGTCACTGCCAGGTCTCTGCACGGTGTTGCTCTATTCACAGAGCAGATAATAGATTGGGCTATTTCCTGCAGAATGTTATCTTATTGGCTTTGAACACCAGGTGGCGTCCTACTATGTAAGTAAATGTCATCTCTACGAACAGCACTTAAATGTTAAATGTTTTATGACCTGTAACTGTGGAACACCGCTTTATAGTGATTTTTTTTATGGCATTCACTTTTGTGTGCACTAGAAAAAAAAAAGTTACTATTTTGTGGCCAATGAACCACATGGGGCTGCACAATGCATTTGCTCAAGTCTTAGCATTACTGTTTCTGCATTGCGTTTTTTATGATTTATATATTTTTTTCAAGCTCCATTCTTGTATTCCAGGTATCTGATCAGCAAAATTACGTGGTCATCTCTCTGATCTTATGCATCGGTTTGGCATTATTTATTTGCCTTCGCTGTAGAAACTCATCTCCGTTCAATGATGAAGACTTGTCAAACATCCCTAAGAGCAATAATTACCCAAGTCCCAAACGGTGAGTCTATAAATTATCTCAAAGGATGTACTGAAATGGAAAGCTGAAATGTGATTTTTACAAATATATATGTAATGCTAGAATAAGTCCCCGGCGCTGCCCGAGTATAAAGTGTTGTTCTGTTTGTTGGTTTACTGGATTTGTTCCAAAGGTGCCCAGGAGGCTGGTCCATGCCTGGGAAAATCGCTAGTAGCCCTACATACCCCGCCAGTTACACACTGTTTATTATATTAACTGTCCCCCATAACAGGGACCTCCAGAACACCCCGTCCCTTTAATTGTGACCTCCACAGTGTGCCCCCCTCCTTAACGAAGAACTCCCGCAAAAAAATGTTATTCTCTGACCTGTTAGAAAGTATAATATGTTGTGAAGGTAATCTTCTATCCAGCATCTGTAAGTTATCCCTTCCCTTCAGATCCTCAGCTGTGTCATGTGACCAACAATCAGACTTTCCAAATAACACAGCTTATGTGTGGACAGAAAGTCCAGTTTCTCTATGTATTCCTATAGGAGCCTCAGTGTCAGTCTCATAGGAATGGATAGACAAGAAACTAACCTCTTGTCCTGTGTCAGTTAGAGATCAGAGAGCTGGTCACATGACACAGCTGAGGATCAGAAGGGAAGATATTACTCTCAAATACAATTCACTACAGATTACATCATGCACCTTTCTAACAGGTCAGAGAATACATTTTTTTTCTGTGGGAGTGCTACTTTAACAATACCCTCCACAGCATCCCGCCCCTTAACAATGACCTCTACAGCGCCCTGCCCCCTTAACTGTGACCTATAACAGTGAAGATAAATGGTGTAAAACTGTGTATGTCAAGAGGACAGACACTGATTTTTATAATGTAGATGTTATCTTAGTGTTAGACCCAATTCATACAGAGTCTATTGCCAGCTGAATTTAGTGCCATTCCTGGGTACCCTCTATTCAGTGCAGGCGTTGAATGGTTAATGGATCCTTTTTGCACTGATACATGGGATTTTTCTGCCTGCATCTGGGCATGGGCCAGACATGTCCATCTTCTGTTCAGCCACTGCACAGAATAGAAGGTACCCAGGAACTGCAGGCCATGGAGGAGGGTGACAGGTGAGGATGTCACTGAAACCGGGGCAGCCGGGGTCCTCCATTAGAGGGGGGGCAGTATACAGTTTTGTTTGTTTTGTGTGAGGCATTTTGACAAATGACATTGCAAATTGGCCAGCCCCTTTATATATCCTGGGCAGTGGTTAGTACCGTGCTGTTTTGTGATTGTATCTCTAGCAATAGTGATTATATATTGCCAATTAAATGTACTTTACATTTTTTTTTCTTTTCTAGATGTTTTTCATCATATGATGATATGAATCTCAAGCGAAGGACCACATTTCCTCTTATCCGCTCCCAATCATTTCATCTATCGAGTAAAGAAGGTAATGCATTTCTTAATTGGATTGCATGAATGCCTCTATATACTTATATAATGCTTTTACACCCTTCTTTTAGTTTTTTTCTCCCCTGTTGATGTACAACTCATTATTAAGCCTGGCATGAAGGTTGTCCCACCATAAGAACTTATCACCTGTCCTCTGACAGTCCTGCATGCTGCTGCTGCTCTATTCATCTCTGTGGCACTACCTGAGATAACTAAGCGATGTACGCAGCCGTCTCGCGCATGGGCATAGAGCGGAATGGAGTGACCATCGCACTCTCCACCTGGACGCTGTGACCCCCATTGTTATGATCGTCTCAGCAGTTAGGCCCCCACGATCAGATACTGACTTGTCTTCTATGACTAGTTGTTATGGTGGGTCAACTCCTTTAATGGCTTTAACTAATTAGATGATGTCTGATGGACTTGAGAGCATAGAAAACCTGGAATAAATGCAAAATGGAAATAACCAGTTGCTGTATTGCCACCAAGTACTCGGAGCTGAAAGCTGATTAAGTCAGATAAGAAATGAAGGACCCCACGTCCACATTGCAGCACGCTCCTCTAAACCGGTCTTGTGCACTTTCTTGGTCATCAGGAAATTACTTGGACAGAATGTAGTTTGTGAATTTTATATTGGTTATTGTTGAACCAGTAGTTGAATCCGTGCATAAACCATGGCTGAGTAGCCACACACAGATTTGCCCCTTTGAATGGGGTAAATCTGCGCTTCCATCTGTGGCATGGCAAACTACAGCTCTGCAGCTAAAAACCAAAGAATCCCTTCTGTGGCAAATACGTGGCAGATTGCTTTAACATGTCTGAGTCATGTGGACATGAAGAGGCTGGGTAGCAGAAAGTGTACTGCATTGCAACGGCTGAAGTCCGACACAGATATGACACATATAAAGCATGCCACGACTTGGTGCCAGTTCACATTTCCGCCTCAAATCGGCACCCCAAAAAACTCCTCAAAACAGCCTCCCATTCATTTCAGCAAATATTATCATGTAGATAAAGTTCACACAAGCCACTTACTTATGTATTGTGATTGTCCCTATTGCTTCCTTTGCTGGCTTGATTTGTGTTTCCAGCACATTATACACGGTTCATATCCAGGGGTCACGACCACCTAGCAATCCAGCACCGGAGACCACGCTTGCACAGTAAATGAAAAAGCACTGGTCTGTGGTCCCGGTCACCTGAGAGGCTGGTGCGTTTTCCTATTGTTCAAGCACGGCCACCACTGATGAATTGCAGGGTGGCCATGACCTCTGGATGTGAGCAGTGTCTCATGTGATGGATCCAGCCAGTGAAGGAGGCAACATGGACAATCACAATGCATTAGTAAGTGGCTTGTATGAACTCTCTCTACATGATAAATGCTATTTGCGGAAGTGAGACAACCCCTTAAAGGTCTCATGCACACAAACGTATTTTGTTTCTGTGTCTGTTCCGTGTTTTTTTTTTTTTTTTTGCGGAATGGGATGTGGACCCATTCATTTCAATGGGTCTGAAAAAAAATGCGGACAGCATGTGCTTTCCGCATCCGCATGTCCGTTCCATAGCCCCTCAAAAAATATAGAGCGTGTCCTATTCTTGTCCGTTTTGCGGACAAGCATAGGCATTGTTACACTAGATCAACAAAAAAAAATACATCACGTTGCCTGCATGTAGCCTAAGACTGAATTATTTTTGTGTAGCTAAAAAGCAGGCATGTTGCTAGAACAGGGCATGAAACGTGGATATCTTCTGTGAGATGGCCTCAAACCCCTGAACTAAAGGGTAAAAGCGGTAGCTAATCGGCCGTACAGCTTTCCCTTACCTGTTCTGCCTCTCAGAATCATCTCTGCCCTTTAGTTGAGAGGACCGGGATCGTGGCACACTTCCCTGCAATATGGAGCAGTTGCACCTTCTACATGAGTCCTGAATAGTCATTGTACAGATGATCGGATTTCAATGGGGCTGGAGCGGGTGAATATATCACTTAATAAATATGAAAATCTGTAAAATCAGAATGTGACATGTAGGATATCCTCTGCATGCACCCTGCGGTACATCACCCTTGGAGATCTATATCTCGGTTACTTACCCGGAGTAACCTGCTGCGTTCTGCTTACATTAGTGAAGAAAGATGGATGCAGTGCAGGGGTGAGGAAGGTCCGCTCTTAGAGGCAGTCTGCATCCATCACCAGGAACCCGTAGTGTTTATGTTTAGTCCTTTTAATCTTTAAAGCCTGCCCCAGTAAATAGGTATTTAGCATCACTCCTACTATAATATACAGGCGAGGGCATTGGCTCATCTCTTTTCTATTTTTTTTGCTGTAAAAAGACCTTGGATGCCCAAACCAATAAAGACTGCAGGAGAAATGTGAGAAAACACTGAGAGGAGAGATAAGTGTCTTATGGGGGGGCCCGTCATGCAGTTTCTCTCCATATGAATGGGTCGCATTCTGCAGCACCGTTCAAATGGCATGGGACTGCTGGAGGTAGTGGAGCATCGGGTCTCCCATAGATTCTCAATGCTCCCTAAAGAAGAAGAGGAGAGTGAATCATAGGGGGGACCGCTGTGTAGAAAGATGTGCTCTTGTAGAGCTTCTCATCTGGAAATGTTGCGCTTGGGGTGCAACAGCCTGCTGTGCCAATCCACAGATAGATAATCCAAGGTGCAGCCAGACGCTCCTTCCCGATTGCTTGTCGCACCAGATCAACGTCTGAAGAAGAATCGGAGAACAGGCATGAGACAGCGGCACAGCCAAGGTAACACAGTGACTCTTCCCCATCTCGCATCCCTGTTCTCCTCTTCTTCAATAGATTTTTCTTTTTATGGAGTGTTATCTCGGGTGGTTGCAGCAATCTAACATTTGTCGCCTCTCTTGTGGATAGGTTTTAGTTTTGGGGCAACTCCTAAATATCTTAGTAAAGGGTTAAAATATGCTGGTGTGTCCTAAGGTACACTATAAGTTTCAGGTAGGCGGAACAGAAATTTTGGGACCTGGCTACTGAGGCACAAATCTTCACATTTGTGTTTCTTACATCCAGCGTTCAAGGAACCCGAAGTGCTTGTATTGTGAGGAGTTCCCACAGAGCAAACAGCGTGAAGCCAGGCAGTCGTCGGTGCACAGCCTGTTCTGTATGGTCTCATGGCTGGATCTCAAACACTTGTTACGTAATGTCACTGGGCACGTCTACAAAAAATACCCTGGTTAAAAAAGGGTCCGAATTTTTTTTTGTGGGTGTGTGTTAAGTGTCTATCAGATTAAAGGGAGTCTTTCACCCCAAATGTGCACTATCGCACACTAACACCATTGCGTCGATAACAGTCCCCACATTAAAATCCTACTTACCATAAGGTTGTCAGTTGCATAGTTCGTCTAAAAAACACTTTTATTGTATATGTAAATCAGGGTCTGAAGGTGCCCAGGGGCGGCGTTCCAACGGCCGGTGCCCAGGCCCTGTGCTGATTTCCATGTGCAACCCCTCCCCTTTCACCCATTTGGCCCGCCCTTTCTCTGGCTGACCTCCTTCTCTTCTTTTGAAATCCAGCGCCTGCGCCGATGACAGCCCTCTGATGCAGCGTCGGCTAGAGCATGACGTATGGGCCGGCGCATGCGCAATGTACTACCCATTACTGGCAGATGCCTCAGAGTATCCAGTGCGCATGCACCGGCCAGTACGTCACGCTCCAGCCGATGCTGCATCAGAGGGCTGTCATCGGCGCAGGCGCTGCATTTCAGAAGAGGAGGTAATCAGCCAGAGAAAGGGCGGGCCAAATGGGTGAAAGGGGAGTTGTTGCACATGGAAATCAGCACGGGGCCTGGGCACCGGCCGTTGGAACGCCGCCCCTGGGCACCTTCAGACCCTGATTTACATATACAATAAAAGTGTTTTTTTAGACGAACTATGCAACTGACAACCTTATGGTAAGTAGGATTTTAATGTGGGGACTGTTATCGACGCAATGGTGTTAGTGTGATAGTGCACATTTGGGGTGAAAGACTCCCTTTAATGGCCTTTAGAAATAAAACTTAATGGTGAGCGTCTCCATGCGTGTAATGTAGCAGATCATCTCATGTGATCCTTAGCTGAAGAGATGCTAGTCTATAAATGTATGAGAGTGCATACAGGATGAATGATAAATGATTTTAAATGTTTTTTTGCCATAAGACCTTGTCAGGTTTTCCTGCCTTTTACCGCTAAAGGGAAGCTGTCAGGATGTGCATGATGATCTATAGGTAGCCTGGTACAGAGCAGGAGGAGCAGATCCGATTGATGTATGGCTCGATGGGAAAATGTTTGGCAAAACTTGTATTCTATTTATTGAAATCTCTGTTCTTTCTGTGCTTAGGAGTCCAGTAAGGGGTCCCACTCAGTGACTGACTGCCGGACCTGTATGAGTGTGATTACAGAGCTGGCTGTCACTGAGTAGGACCGCCAACTAGACTCCTAAGCATAGAAAGAGGCAAGATTAGGGGTTAATGCCCTCTAATGTATTTTCTTTCTGTGTCCGTTCAGTTTTTTTTTTTTTGGTTTTTGCGGACTGTATGCAGAATCATTCATTTCAATGGGTCCACAAAAAATCCCGAAGATACTCCATGTGCATTCCGTTTCCGTATTTCCGTTCCGCAAAAAAATAGAACATGTCCTATTTTTGTGCTCATTACGGACAGGGATAGTACTGCACACGGACGTCATCCATATTTTTGGGCAGATCGTTTTTTGCAGACCACAAAATACATATGGTCGTGGGCATGAGCCCTTAAATATAAAAAATACAAGTAAGGGCCCGTGCACACGACCGTATGTATTTTGCATGTGCATTCTGTATTTTCTGTGGAATGGAACAGCTTGCCTCAAATAGAACAGTCCTATCCTTGTCCGTAATGCGGACAACAATAGGACATGTTCTATTTCATGGAAAGAAAATAAGTTTGTGTGTATGAGCCCTTATCCTGAACGTTTTCCTCTAAATCTATATATCAATCTGCTCTTCTCCTGCTTTACACCATGCTATCTGCAGATCAGGCACCAGGGTTGTCCTGGTAGGTTCCCTATAATATTACTTATTACAGAAGGGCATACCGCACTCATTCATAGCGGTATGATTAAAGTAAAACTATGTGAGAACTATTTTGATTCACATTTGTTGAAGCAATTTTCCAGGACTTAGATACAGGTAGCCTATCCTCGGGATACCTCATCTAATTCAGATCGGTGGAGGTTCAACACTGCACAGCTGTTTCCGATCCACACCAGCATCGGGTGTCCTTTCCACTGCAGGAGTACTGCAGCTCTGCTCCCAGTCACTTAAATGGGAGCCGAGCTACACTACTATGCTAGGGCCACACAGTGGACTTGAACTTCTGCTTCCGACTCTTGGCCAGAATGTGTGCAGGCAGAATGATATTGATAACCCAAGTCCTAGAAAACCCCTTTAACTTTTTTTTATTTGGTGTACCATTTAGGTTTTGTTCAGTCTGCAGATTTAAAGGAAAAACTAGTTCTGCGTGTAGCATTACTCTTCCGGATGGACCCTATTAGAAGTCAATGTAGTCCATAGGACACCAGTGGTATCCGTTGTATAATTGACCTGACCTTACCCACTTATATAGCACTGACAGATTCTGCCGCACTTTCCAGTCATTATCATCGCTTGCTGTTCCTCATGGGGCTCACAATTATAAGTTTCCTATCATTTGTATATCTGCAAAAAAAACTTCAAACCATAAATTGCTTCAGAATCCAAGTTACAGTGCATGGTATTTATGGTCTCATTTTCTGTAAATTGAAAAATTGCATGTATGATCATGTTTATTTATCTATTTGTTTTATATTAATAGTGGATCCAGATGATTTGTACATTGTGGAGCCTTTAAAATTCTCTCCAGAGAAAAAGGTAAGATTTTATTTTTATTTTTTAACATTTCTACATATCTTGTAGCACACGCTTGCTGGTGCATGTACATTGTTTGACCAACAGATGGCAATATTTCATAGCAAAAAAAATATAAAGTATATATATCGCTTTTTTTTTTCCATTACCTACTAAAGCCAGCAGGGTGCTTTCCACTTCATCTCACATAACCACAGAGTACAGTAGACAGGCACCTCCGTCATAGTCGTTTGACACAAAGCAGTGATAGATTGGAGATCCTTAGATGCCCCGAGTAAGGCTGGCCATACAAATTAGATGGCTGTCAGCCGAACAGTCATTCAGCCAATAGCCATCTCTCCTCACTCTCCCATACACATGCACGCTTCTATTAGCCAAGTGTGCATGTGTTCTTACAGACAGGGGAGGAAGCTACTGGCAGAAATTCATTGGTTATGTTGAAATTCAACCTGTCGACCCTTCTCACCCCCAATATCCGTTGAGAGTCTGCAGGCTTCCAATGCACAATAGATGGTTCTCCGGCTGATGTTGTATGATTTGTATGACTGCTTAAAGGGGTTACCCGGGAATTTGATACTGATGGGTTGTCCTCACACTAGGTCATTAATATCTCAGATCAACAGGGATCTGACTCCCGACACCCAGCTGTTTGAAGGGCTGCAGCACAGTACTTACTGGGACTCTGGTGGCCACTGCGGCCTCCTCGCAACTTACCAAGCATAAATTGCCATAAATTGGATAGTGGCTGTGCTTAGTATTGCACCTAGGCCATGTGACCTATGTCCGGTGACGTCACTGGCCTAGGAAGAGGCCTAAGTACTCACAGAGCACCATGGCCTCTTCAAACAGCTGATGGGCCGGACCCCCGCCGATCAGATATTGATGACCTATCCTGAGCACAGGCCATCAGTATCAAATTCCTGAAGAACCCTTTAAAGGGGTTGTCCGGGTTCAGAGCTAAACCCAGACATATTCCCATTTTCACCCATGCAGCCCCCCTGACTTGAGCATCAGAGCAGTCCATGCACCGATGCTCTCCTTTGCCCTGCGCTAAATCGCGCAGGGCAAAGGCATTTTCTGGAGTTCCGGTGACGAACTGGTCTCTCCTTAGGGCTGCCAGGCGGAGACTTCCGCCCAGCGGTGAGCCCGGCGATGTCGCCAGCACTGATGGGCGGGCTTTAGTGCTGCCCTAGCCTATAAAAGGGTGACATGCCTATAAAACGGTGACATGCGCCGATGCTAACATCAGGGAAGCTGCCTGGGTGAAAATATGGGTATGACCGGGTTCAGCTCTGAATCCGCACAACCCCTGTAATGGGGCCTTCCCATGATCATATCCGTTTTGCAGTCTGCAAATCTCGGATCCACAAATCACGGATACCAGCCGTGTGCATCCCGCACTTTCCCCTTTTGCAGGTCCTGCACTATGTAACAAATGCCTATTCTTATAGGACATGTTCTACATGTTTTTTTTTTTTTTTTTGTATTGAAATTAATGTTTCCTCATCTGGTCTGCAAAAAATGCGGATTGGACGCGGACCAAAAATCCGGTTGTGTGAATGGACCCTTATACTTTATATTAAAATGCTTTTACTGATTATGAACATGTTTTTTTTCTTTTTTTCCACTCCATTTTTCTGTCTGCAGAAAAAGCGTTGCAAGTACAAGACGGAGAAGATTGAGACAATTAAACCAATGGATCCATTAAAAGCACTCCCAAATGGGGACATAAAAACTAAGAAAGAATTCACAAACCAGCGGGACTTTTCAAATATGGGAGAGGTGTACCATTCTTCCTACAAGGGGCCACCTTCCGAGGGCAGCTCGGAGACCTCTTCCCAGTCAGAGGAGTCCTACTTTTGTGGCATCACAGCCTGTTCAACCCTTTGTAATGGACAACCCCAAAAGACAAAAACTGAAAAAAGAGCCATTAAGCGCAGGCGCTCAAAACTTCAGGACCAAGGAAAGTTCATTAAAACGTTAATACAGACTAAATCCGGGTCCATGCCTAGTCTGCATGACATCATCAAAACCAATAAAGACTTGACTGTCGGTACGTTTGGGGTTACAACTGTTTCCGGTCGTCTCTGATCCTCACAGGGTAGCTGATCTATACTTTTTTTTTTTTTTTTACTGAATCCAGTACGTAAAGGAAGCTCCAGCTGACCATTCAAGGGTTACGTGCACAACATGAGTTGGACTGGTCTTTGAGAACTTGGATCATCTCCTCTTCCTGGACTAGTTTTAGCGAGGAATTGAGCCAACTCTACTTTCTTGAAATGATTCAATAGGATTAGATTTTTCGCAGTTTCATTACTGGGGGAAAAAAAAACATTACTACCCAAATTGTTGGGTTTAACTTGAGCTCAAGTTGTCGTGTCCTACCCCCGATGTCGTTCCCATACTTGCACCTTTCCATATTTATGTGCCTTCTGTCTATTTATAATGCCACTGGAGGGAAAAGCACCAAGTGTGAATGCGTGACTTAGGTTTTTAGAGAACACGTTTTAAGCTTTTTTTTTTTTTTTTTTTTATTCCTTTTTGCCGCTTCTCGGAGTTCAACACTAAAGAGTGCCAGGCATCCTACAGCTAGAGGATTCCATGAGGGACCGTCTGTGACCCAGTGAACCAATAACCTGATAAAATAAGAATAGGGTTTGGAACAGCCCTTAGCTGCTACGGGTGCCACCAAATTGAATCTGCTTATGATGGGGTTATAGCCCATTTTGTTCTATTGACCAGTGTTAAGGGTAAAGGTTGTGCCATGCGTTCAGCTGGGATTCAGTTTTGCAGGAAAAAAAACTTGCGTAAAATGAAGGGGTTGTCTGAGAGTGGCCAAAATTTAGACCAGTATATCTCCAGCGATGGTGCTTCGGTCCTTCGTTCCTCCCCATGCTTGTTTACTTGGCTGCAGCAAAGACGTCATGCTACCAACACATGGCTGCTGCAGGCAGTCAGTGACCTCAGCGATGTACGGGGGGATTTACTGGGTAAGCAGGGGGTCTTTTTATATCCAGCCTCCCCAGCTAGATTTTGACCAATCGCGTGGCGACCCCATTAAATATCAGCAGGGGAACACAAACTACTGACCACATTTTGCTTTCGTCTAATCTAGCAATTAGTCCTACTTAGAAGCGTTGCCGTAACTGCCTTCAGTGATGCCACAATAACATGGTTGGAGTGCTGTATGATTGTAAGAGGTGGGGGGTACAAGATTAGAAAAAGGTAAATTTTCCAGCAGCATCCCCGCTTTTGTCCTAAGACGTTATTTTGTGTCACAGCTCAGCACTGTTCACTTTTTTCCTAATCTAACACAACTTTTGATGGATGCTAGATCACGCTGCACACTGCAGGCGCTGCTTTATGGAGACTTGAAGGACTTGACTGGCCGATTGAAATGAAAGGGGTTACCTGACATTTGTAACTGATGTCCTATCATCTGAAAAGGTCATCAGCATGAGGGGGGTCTGACACCCGGGACCCCCTGACGACCAGATGCTGATGACCTGTTCAGAGGATAGGTCACTCTTCAGTTAGAAATGGTCAGGTAAGAGAAAAAAAAAAAAAGCACCAAACCTTGTAAGATAATAAAGAGTCATACTCACCTTACTGATCCCTTGCTGCTCCCATTCCTGGTCACCTCTATGGCCAGTTATTTGCTGAGAGGTAATTTCCGGTGTGTCTAGAAGGGACTTGGAAGGAGAGACGAGCGTGGGCTAGGTGTTATGTATTTTATCATTTAAAATTTACAGAGTTCTGTGCTTTATTTAATTTTTTTACGTTTTCGGAGCAGAGGCCTTGAGCCTGAGCCTTTCCCATTACTTAATTTATTTAAATATTGAGGACCAGCCATGAATATGTTAGACTTCAGCACTGTTCACACTGTGTCTGTCAGTCCTGTAGCTCTCTTTACTTGACTGCTTGTGGATTAAGTACAGTATGTTGTTTTAACGTTTAACATGGGGCTGTCCACTCGCCTGACGTGTTGGCTTTCAATCATATAGCCAATGCGTTTATTCTCCATGGAGCATCTTTTCCTATAACCCTCATTGTGCCTCTGTTATCCCTCCTAGCAATGTTTCAGTAAATTGACAACTGGGGTGATACCGTTCTCCCTGTCGGCACTGATTGGCTAGGGACACAGTGCAGAACCCCAACCTGTGACTCTGATTTGTCCATTTGTATTTCAGAATGTTCTAGTAGGAATAAACAGAGACCTGTTACAACACAGAGAAGATGGTCCAGCACTGTTATACTATGAGGAATACAAGTATTTAATAAACCAGTCATGTCGGGAGAGCGGTCATGTTCTCTACGCTGTCACCTGTACAAACGTGTGGCTAAAATACATGGCGTGTAGAAAGAATTGTAGTCTTATTTTGCTTAAAAATGAGTCTTTGCACCTCCACAAATGTGAGTCTAGTCTTCGTGTCTTTGCAGGAATGATTTTTCCAAATTGCCCTGATTTAGTTTTTTAGCACTTAGGTTATTAGAGAATATTTAGCCTGCTTTGGTTATAATACAATAGTAATTCAACACTAAGTGGTTTATTATCCAGGCCCCCAGATTCTCCCCTCACTTCCTCTGCACTTTGACAGGGCCAGGTAGTGAAAAGATCATCCTGCCTGGCCCTGTCAAAGTGGAGATAGTGCCGCAGTTGCAGAGAGAGCAGAGCCTCTAGGTGCAATGGTAACGCCCCCGTTGCTCCTAGAGGCTCATTTGCATATATTAAAACATAATTTTTCTCAGCAATGCGAACACATATGAACATGGGACCAACACAGACGTCTTCAGCTGCCGAGTGCACATGTAGCAGGTCAGCCGGTGTATTAGGTAAAAAACTGCTGACAGATGCCCTTTAAGGATCCATTGTTTTTAAAACTGATTTGAAGGAGGTAAAAAGTGCTTGAAGTGTTTGGGTTATTCTGATGTCATGCTTTGCATATATTTCTTATGTCTGTTGGCGGCTAGTTCACAGCTTACACTTTTTTTGGACAATACAGTGTGTATTACTGTTTTGTAGTGCATTTCACCTTGCACAGGCCACATACCACCATAGATCTTTTTTTTTTTTTTTGTAATCAATTTATCATTTAGGTAGAAAGAAATCCACCAGGTTATCGATATTTCAGTTGTAAGCAATTGCTTTTTAAAATGCCCCTGTGACTAGATATTGCTGTTACTTGTTATGGCGCCACCTGGTGTTCATTTAATTCCTTTTAAGAACATCCACCTGACTTTGTAGTGGTCACACATGATCACTAGCTCAGTCCCACCGCCATATCTTCTTGCACACCAGTGGTTCCCACTCTTGAGCAGCTCGGCGAAGCTGTCCATATTAGGTGGGGGTCCTGAAGGAGAAACAGCAATATCTACACACAGGACCTTTTTTTTTTTTACTGATTCCATTTGGAAAAATGTAAATTGATTTAAATTAATTTGATTTATATCCTTAAATGAATCAACCCTTTAAATTTCGCCCATAGTTGGACTTTGCGCCGTGTTTTTGTAGCAAGATTGTGTGTGTTTGTTTTTTGTATGTGTGTTTAAATGGATGGGTTTTTACATGTTCGCAGCGATTATTTATTATAATTCTTTTTTTATATTAATCTAGCATTTCGCTTTTTTTTTTTGTCTGAGCTACTTAGTCTGAAGCTGGCCTTGCACATTAGATTGTCAGCTGCAGTCACATATTTTGGAAGGAGTGTCCAACCATCTTAAATATATGGAGGCTAAATAAAATGGCCAGCTTTAGAGAAGCGAATGCCGCCTAGTCCTACCTGCCTGGAGCCGTGTTGTGTCCAAAGGATAGTAATTGAAATGTTCCTTTTTGAGAAAAGATTATATAAGGTGATTAGCGTCTGTACGATTTTGGTGTCTCATTGTTGCTGATTTCTAAATATCTAGGTCATTTTTTTTCTTTTCCTATTATAGATATGAATTCTCTGGCTCAACAGTGTTTCGATCTTAGGAGATTTGAGGGCTCATTTATTAAGACCTGCATTTTAGACACCAGTCTTAATACCCCTTTAGCTGGCAGTGGATGCGCCAAATTTATGTAAAGGCGCTGGACTCTACGTAACTTTGGCATACCCGCCGCCTGTCTAAATCTGTGCCAGCTCTCTGATTTAGACCATTATCTACGCCTAAACCAGGCATGGAAAATGATAAATGAGGTGGGCCCCTCCCCCTTCCCTGCTCACACCGCTCCCCCCTCTTTTAGACATTCGCCTAAAAATGGCCTATATCGGTTAGTAGATGAGCCCCTTAGTCCTTTCAGTGTACACCTTCCTCTGATGATTTGCACGTTGTTTGACGCCTCTACATTTATTGTGTAATATCCATGGATGGTTGTAGGGTCTCGTAAAGTCTGTCAAAGAAAAAAAAAATTCTCTATTCACACAAAAAATAACTTTTCCGGTAGCTGGAGAAAAATAAAATGGGAAATGAGCTTGTCCACAGTCAAACATTTCCCAGTACTCGGTTTGCTATTTAATATCTGGTTTGCCTGAGTGGGAATCTTTTTGGTTGATTTTGATACTAATGATTGGCCATTACATTTTCTGACCCATATAGCGGAGTCAATACGAACCGATTTGTCAGCCGACAGTAGTGTAGTATGTATGGTGACCTTTAAAGTAGACCTTACCACCCCATAATCTAATGTGTACAGGGTTAGAAGACTGGGTAAGGAAGGATCAGACATTTTGGATTTTAATATTCTATGTTCACCCCCTCTTAACAGGAGAGATATATTAAGTTAGTGTTAGAACCTAAAGAAGAACCTCTGCTCTTATGTATGGACTCCTGTTAGAACCTCTGAAACCGTGTGTAGCCTCCTGTTAGAAGCTCAAGAATAATCTCTGTTCCTGTGTGTGGCCTCCTGTTAGAACCTCTGAAACCATGTGTGGTTCGTGTTAGAACTTGAGAACCCATGTATGGCCTATTATTCGAACCTCTAGAAGAACCTCGAAGCACTTTATTGAAATACTGCAGAACATGAAACGGCCCATATGCATCATCCTGTTTTTGGAGGTGAATTGTAGTCTACAGATGACAGCATATGAAGTAGGGTACTGTTAAGATCTGAGAAGACCGCAAGTGCATACATTATATTCCTACAAAGGAGGATTTCTGTGGCATAAGGTTGATGTAAGTCATTTAGGCCTTCATGCCAAAGTATTCTGATAATTGTGTAATCCTGTTACTGCTGTGCTCGACGTCAAGTGCCATGATGCTGAGTGACTCCTGGAATGCTATAGTTTCCTGAAAGTCTTCATAGAGTGACTGAAGAGCTGTATTTATGGTGTAGTTTCCTATCTCGAAATAGGAACACCCATGACCTAGTTGTAAAGTGAAAATGTATCTGTAGTTTCACTTCACATTTCTGGACTTGCACCTCTTCCCGTAACCCTTTAGTGTGGTACATTTAAAGTGCTCATGATGTGACTACAGTTGTTGAAGGCCTTAAGTTTTAGGAGCATGTCCAAGCACTTTAATCCTTGTAGTACTGCCTGTCATTTTAGGAAAGTTTGAGGAAAACTTAAGGTTAGGCTGAATGGTATTAGTTGGTAAAATATATTTAAAAGAGTTGTTCCTCAAGGAAATATTACAGATTGACTCATCACCTATCCACTAGAGAAGTCATAAGTGTCTGATCAATGGTCGTCTGACATCCTGGACACACATTCATCGCAAATTAGTAGGTACCACTACCTATGTAGAACGAGGTGTCTCCATGATTACAGACTCCAGAATAGCCACGGTTACACACTACAGTCTATCCCCCAGTTGGTTTGTAGCCTCTATCCATAAATGTGTGCATAGGGAGTACAGTTCCATATTCTACTATGCATATCCAGATGCTTTGCTTTTGGGGAAGTGACAAAAGAATATCATTCTCTAAAGATATTTGTGGCTGGAACCAAATGTATCTTTAGATTTTGGAAAAAACATTTGTCAGTGTTCATTTCTGAAAGTATATAGAGGAACAGAGCAATAATTCTTGCCTTATTAGAACAGTGAAGCTCCTTAAGAGGGAATGCGGCCAGAAATATTCACTTGCATTGTTTTAGGACCCGCTGGTCATTACTGTTCAGGTACTATCATGGCTTCCACTGTCTGCTGGCCATAGCTCCTGTCTAATGAGTTATATATGTCTTATACTAGTCATATTATTTCTGCTTTCTAATGCGGTCTTTACACTGTGGGGAAGGGGGCACTTTTAAATGTCTGTGGCCTATATGTGGCTTAGTTATCTGTTCTGTTCATTTAGGCTGTTGAGAATGTATGGATTTTGCTGACCGTGGAGCTGCGTTATTTGTCTACACAAAATTGCGCTTTCCTTCACTTGGTATTCCAGTTGGATCTGGAAAGCTCTTGGAAAACCAAGTGTTCCCAAATTGCCCATAGAGCCTTCCGATACTCCATATACCAGTTGTCTCTAAGGCTATGTTCACATCTCCATTCAGCTGGATCCAGGAGGCCGTTCCAGAAAACAGCCTGGTGCTGTTCACCTGAAACTATAATGGCTCCGGCTGTGCCCGGCATGGGTGCTGGGTTTCGCTCAGAAAAACCATTGCATGCAACTGTTTTTATCCGGCCGAAAGCAGACATTTCACTGGAGAGTGGCTTGATCCCAGCCAGCCCCACCTATATCGTCTATGGCAGGGTTTCTCAACTCCAGTCCTCGGAACCCACCTACCAGTCATGTTGTGTCAGGATTTCCTTAGTGTTGATATAATTAGTCAGAACTTACCACAGGTATTCATTCTGTGTGATATTCTCAAATCCTGACCGGTAGGTGGGTCCCGAAGACTAGAGTTGAGAAACCCTGGTCTATGGGGCCCGGTGGTAAACAATAGTATCCAGCACTGCCGAGTCAAATGAACTCTGACCAAACGGAGATGTGAACGTAGCCCCACCTATGTAGTTGATACAGTATTACCCTTCTCATTACGTTGAGGGTTATGGTTTTGTAACCACTGGAGAACCACAGATTGGAGACCAGTGCTATATACTGGTTGAAGATGGACAATAGTTTTCCTGTAGAGCGCAGGCCTTAACAAGACATATAATAATAGTCGGTAACTGTTTGATATCCTGCAGATTTCTGCTGCTAGCCATGGCATTTATTCAGCTTATAATAGGGAAATACTGGTAAATCACTTTTATGAGATTTTAGCATGTGTGACTCCAACTTGGCTGTATTTTTAATACGGGATACACGTTAGGCTTCATGCACACAGTCATGACCGTATTTCAGGCCGCAAACTCCGGATCCACAAAATACAGATGCCTTCTGTGTGCATTCCATATATTTCTCATTCCCTTCAATAGAAAGGGTTATGAGAAGGGACATGTTCTGGCTTTTTAGGAACAACCACACTGATCTGCAGAAAGCACGGATGTGTACATGGCTGCGTAGAGACAAATGGGTCCGCTTGTGCTGATATGCGGGTAGCACACAGATGTAAAATATGATTGTGTGCATAAAGCCTTACAGAGATCAAAGAAGGTTTCCCGCCAGCTATATCTAGCAGATGCATTCATAGTATGTTTTAATATGAATAGGTACAGGCAGGCAGGTTTTATACAGTGTGTGTGTGTGTGTGTGTGTGTGTATATATATTAAAAAGACTTTTAAAGGGTCCATTTACTTGGAACAGCATGGATAACTCCAATACATGTCCTTGTGCAGGTACGACCCAACCTTGACCATCAGATGGAATAGGCTAATCGTGCATTACCTATCATTTTCCCCCAGGAACCCAGGAGTCTTGCTCCATGTTGTATGGTCGCCATGTACAGCACCATATTCCACTCACTCTCTTACTCCATGTATTTTCTGAACTCAACACGAAATGCAATTGTTCCCTTACTGAGGTTGTGTAGAAAATATGCAGACAATTTGAGCACCTGAACCTTACGTTTTTTTTTATCTAGTCTTTAAAAAAGAGGCAGGAAAAAGGAATAAAATTAAGTTATTTTTTTTGCTTACAAATATATGGTGAACAAAAGTGTAACTCCAGAGCCTTAGTGCAATTTAGAAACTGTGAATTTCCAAATAAATATGAAGACTTGTCTTTGATATCTGGCCTATCTTTTTTCACGTATAAAGCTATGTATTTTGGTTACAATTGAGTCACCAAAAGTGGCAGGAATATTCTGACCTCCCGGATTGTTCGCCTTCTACAGAAAGTTATATTTGAGTTGCAAATTGCTTTAACCCCCATAAGGACCAGCGCCATGTACGGCGGGCTGATCGGGCGGGTGCAGAAGCTGCGCCCGTCCGATCAGTGGCTGGGGTCCGGCAGTCACTGATAGCCGGACCCCCTACTGTATGCGCCGGCGCATTACCCCTCACACTGCAGCGGCACGTGCGGAATCATGTGGGGTGGCCATTGGTTGCCCCCGCTGCTGTGACTGGGACCCGATGTCAGGGAAGGCAGCCCCCTGGATCTCACAAGCAGGCAGGCTGAAGTGTATTACACAGTGTAATACACCTACAGCCAATGCATTACAATACGGAAGTATTGTGATGCATTGTAAAGGGGATCAGACCCCCAAAAGTCCCAGAGTGGGACAAAAAATAGTGAAAAAAATAGTTTTCCCCAAAAAATTAAGTTTTAAGAAAAAAAAGCGTCTTTTTCCCAAAATAAAGTAAAAAAAAAAAATAAAATTGGGGAAAAAATAAAAGTAGACATATTGGGCATTACCGCGTCCGTATCGTCCGGCTCTATGAAAATATCACATGACCTAACCCCTCAGGTGAACACAGTCAAAAAAAATAAAATAAAACAGCTTAAAAAAAAACATTTTTTTTGTCACCTTACATCGCCAAAAGTGCAACACCAAGCGATCAAAAAGGCATATGTCCCCCAAAATAGTATTAGTCTTAGTCACCTTATCCCGCAAAAAATGACACCCTACCTAAGACAATCGCCCAAAATATAAAAAAAACTATGGCCCTTGGACTATGGAGACACTAAGGGTACTTTCACACTAGCGTCTTGGATTCCGTTTGTGAGATCCGTTTCAGGGCTCTCACAAACGGTCCAAAACGGATCAGTCCAGCCCCAATGCATTCTGAATGGATAAGGATCCGTTCAGAATGCATCAGTTCGGCTCCGTTCCGCCTCTATTCCGTTTTGGAGGCGGACACCAAAACGCAGCATGCAGCATTTTGGTGTCCGTCTGAAGAGGCGGAGCCTAACGGATCCGTTTTTTTTTACAATGTAAGTCAATGGGGACGGATCCGTTGTCAGTGACACAATATGGTGCATTTGAAAACGGATCCGTTCCCCATTGACTTTCAATGCAAGTCAAAACGGATCCGTTTTGGACTTTGTCATTTTTCTTTAAAGCTAATGCAAACGGATCCGTTCTGAACGGATACAAACGTTTGCATTAGAGGTGCGGATCAGTCTGTACAAATAAACAGACGGATCCGCACCAACGCTAGTGTGAAAGTACCCTAAGGTCCCTTTCACACGGGCGAGTTTTCCGCGCGGGTGCAATGCGTGAAGTGAACGCATTGCACCCGCACTGAATCCGGACCCATTCACTTCTATGGTGCTGTGCACATGAGCGGTGATTTTCACGCATCACTTTTGCGTTGCGTGAATATCGCAGCATGCTCTATATTCTGCGATTTTCACGCAACGCAGGCCCCATAGAAGTGAATGGGGATGCGGGAAAATCGCAATCATGTGCGGATGCGTTGTGATTTTCCCGCATGGTTGCTAGGATACGATCGGGATGGGGACCCGATCGTTATTATTTTCCTTTATAACATAGTTATAAGGGAAAATAATCGCATTCTAATTACAGAATGCAATATCTCGGGCTATAGAGGGTTAAAATAATAGAGTTACACCTTCTCCCATTGTACGCGCCGAGCCTCAGAACGTCTTCTCTCTTGATGGTTGGGATGCTTGAGGACCTGTGGTGACGCTCACATGGTCCAATCATAGAAGCATTTGAGTGGACCATGTGATCCTGTGACATCACGGCAGGTCCTTCATCCAACATCTGTTGGGTGAAGGACCTGCCGTGATGTCACAGGATCACATGGGTCACATGGTCCACTCAAATGCTTCTATGATTGGACCATGTGACCCTGTGACGTCACCACAGGTCCTCAAGCATCCCAACCATCAAGAGAGAAGACGCTCTGGGGCTCTGCGCGCACAATGGGAGAAGGTAAGTTAACTCTTTATTATTTTTAACCCTCTATAGCCCGGGGAACATTGCATTCTGTAATTAGAATGCGATTATTTTCCCTTATAACTATGTTATAAAGGAAAATAATTACATATACAGAATACTCATCCCGAAACCGGACTTCAGTGATGAAGTCTGACTTCGGGTCTGGGTACCAAGCATGCGGATTTTTTCACGCGCGTGCTAAACGCACTACAAACGTTAGAACACGCGCGGAAAAATTGTGGTGATTCCCGCAACGCACCCGCCTCTTATCCGGGCGTCAAACAGGACGCCCGTGTGCAAGAGGCCTAAAACGTCATTTTTTTTGTTTCAAAAATGCTTTTATTGTGTTAAATGTAAAACAAACAAAAAAAGTATACATATTAGGTATCGTTGCGTCCGTAACAACCTGCTCTAAAAAAAAATACCATATGACCTAACACCTCAGGTGAACACTGTAAAGAAAAAAAGTGTCAAAAAAGCCATTTATACATACATACATCACAAAAAGTGTAATAGCAAGCGATCAAAAAGTCATATGCACCCCAAAATAGTGCCAATCTTTCTGCAAAAATGATACTCTACCTAAGACAATCGCCCCAAAAAAAAAAAAAACATATTTTCTTTTGTTTCAAAAATATTGTGAAAAACTTAAATACATTTAAAAAAGTATACGTATTATGTATCGCCGCATCCGTAAGAACCTGCAATATCACATAAAGTAACTCCTCAGATGAACACCGTAAAAATAAAAACTGTGTAAAAAAAGACATTTTTTTTGTCACCTTACATCACAAAAATGACTAGCTCTCAGAAAATGGAGAAGACACTGAAACATGATTTAAAAAAAAAATTTTTTTAAATGCTGCTGTTGTGTAAAACTCTAAAAAGTATACATATTGGGTATTGCCACGTCCGTAAGAACCTGCTGTATAAAAATATCACATGACCTAACCCCTCAGATTAACACCGTAAAAAAATGTGTCAAGCCATTTTTTTGTCACCTTACATCACAAAAAGTATAATACCAGGCGATCAAAAAGTCATATGCACCCTAAAATAGTACCAATCAAACCGTCATCTCATACAGAAAAAAATGAGCCCTTACATAAGACAGTCGCCAAAAAAATTATTCAAAAATGCTTTATGTAAAACTGAAACAACCAACCAAAAAAGTAGTCATATTTGGTATTGTCGTGTCCGTAACAACCTGCTTTATAAAAATACCACATGATCTAACATGTCAGATGAACGTTGTAATTTAACAAAAAATAAAAACTGTGCCAAAACAGCTATTTTTTGTTACCTTGCCTCACAAAAAGTGTAATAGAGCAACCAAAGATCATATACCCTAAAATATTACCAACAAAACTGCCACCTTATCCGGTAGTTTCAAAAATGGGGTCACTTTTTTGGAGTTTTTTTACTTTAGGGGTGCGTCAGGGGTTTTTCAAATGTGACATGGCAACTTAAAATTATCCCAGTGAAATCTGCCTGCCAAAATCCATATGGCGCTCCTTTCCTTCTGCGCACTGCCGCGTGCCCATACAGCAGTTTCCGACCACATATGGGGTGTTTCTATAAATTACAGAATCGGGGCAATAAATATTGAGTTTTGTTTGTCTGTTAACCCTTGCTTTGTTAGCGGAACAAAATTGATCAAAATGGAAAATCTGCCAAAAAAGTGACATTCTGAAATGTCATCTACATTTTCCTTTAATTCTTGTGAAACACCTAAAGGGTTAACAAAGTTTATAAAATCAGTTTTGAATACCTTGAGCCATAAGGCTGATCGCATACATTTTACCCTTCAGATGCCGTGGTCAAATGTGAGCGCTTCTGCTCCGGTAACAGCGTTCCCTGGCTGTTACCGGGCTTCGGTGCCTATTTCAGGAATATACCAATACAGGCCACTAGGTGGTAGCATTGTATTGTTATATTCCAATGAAGTGTTCAATGATGGCTATATAGCCATCAATGAACACAATGGGCAATCTAATAATTGCCAGTTATTGTCACCAAAGTTAAAAAAAAAGTTTAAAAAGTTTTTACAAATATACTGTAATCAATAATAAATAAAAAAAATCATGGACATTGCAGTGTGTGAAAATTCCCATACAATTAAAATAAAACAATATTAATGGCAAATGGCGAGACGGGAAAAAAAAAAAATGCCAAATGCCATTTTTTGTCACTTCAACTACCCAATAATTTTTTTTTTAATAAAAAGTGATCATAATATCGCACAAACTTCAAATTGGTATCAATGAAAAGAAAAGATCGTTCCGCAAAAAACGAGCCCTCAAACAGCCCCATACACATAACTACAAAAAAGTTATAGGGGTCAGAATATGGTTATACAAAAAAAATTTCCTCAAAGGTTTTACTTATTTTTTTCAGTATTAAAACGCAAGAAAAATTATGCAAGTGTGGTATCGTTGTAACCATACTGACCTGGGTCCTGAAGGGGTTAAAATGAAAAATCTGCAAAAAAAAGTGAAATTCTAAAATTTTAATCTACATTTTGTAAAATCAGTTTTGAATATCTTGAGTGGTGTAGTTTCTAACAGCCTGCTGACCACCTAACGCACGGATGCGTCCAGGCGGCAGGTTTATTTCTCCTGGACGCATCCGCACATCTCGCGATAAGCGAGATTTCCTGTGAACACCCGTGCGCGTTCACGGCCGTGCGCAGCTCTGCAGTTATACTGCAGCCTGCCAGCGATGATCAATCGCTGGCAGGCTGTAAAAGTAAAAAAAAAAGAAATCAAACGGGTATATCAGACGCTGTTTTGTTTACAGCTTCTGATATATCTGCTACCTGGTCCTCTGGTGGTCCCATTTGCTGGGATCGACAACCAGAGGACCAGGTAGCTCTGTAAAGTAGCACCACACTACCCCCCCCCCCTGTCACTTATTAACCCCCTGATCACCCCATATAGACTCCCTGATCACCCCCCTGTCATTGATCACCCCCCTGTAAGGCTCCATTCAGACATCCATATGTGTCTTGCGGATCCGCAAAACACGGACACCTGCAATGTGCTTTCCGCATTTTGCAGATCCGCACATTGCCAGAACTATATAGAAAATGCCTTTTCTTGTCCGGACAATTTCCGCTAACTTGTGCCCCAAAAAATTTTTCTGTGAACTCGCCATGCCCCTCACGGAATACCTTGGGGTGTCTTCTTTCCAAAATGGGGTCACATGTGGGGTATTTATACTGCCCTGGCATTTTAGGGGCCCTAAAGCGTGAGAATCCAAATGCGTAAAAATGCCCTGTGAAATTGGAATTTGAGCCCCTTTGCGCATCTTGGCTGCAAAAAAGTGTCACACGTGGTATCGCCGTACTCAGGAGAAGTAGGGCAATGTGTTTTGGGGTGTATTTTTATATATACCCATACTTTGAGTGAGAAATATCGCTGTTAACAACAACTTTTTAATTTTTTTTTTATACAAAGTTGTCAATTTACAGAGCTATTTCTCTCACCCAGCATGGGTATATGTAAAAATACACCCCAAAACACATTGCCCTACTTCTTCTGAGTACGGCGATACCACATGTGTGACACTTTTTTGCAGCCAAGATGCGCAAAGGGGCCTTAATTCCAATGAGTACCTTTAGGATTTCACAGGGCATTTTTACGCATTTAGATTCCAGACTTCTTCTCACGCTTTAGGGGCCCCTAGAGCAGGTAATACCTACAGTGACCCCATTTTAGAAAGAAGACACCCCAGGGTATTCCGTAAGGGGCATGGCAAGTTCATAGAAGATTTATTTTTTTTTGGCACAAGTTAGCGCTGGCACTAACTTGTAACAAAAAATAAAATTTTACATGAACTCACCATACCCCTCACGGAATACCTTGGGGTGTCTACTTTCTAAAATGGGGTCACTTGTGGGGTATTTATACTGCCCTGGCATTTTAGGGGTCTCTAAAGCGTGAGAAGAAGTCTGGAACCCATATGTGTTTTTACAGCTTTCACTAAGGGGCCTTAGTCTGGGCCACCACTTTTTTACACCAGCCCAGTCTAAGCGCTGCACGGGTACCCGGCTCTCCCTGCTCTAACAGCCCAGAACGGCAGGAGTGCCGCTCCGGGCTGTTTAACGCTTTCCATGCCACGGGCAATGGCGCCCACTGCCTGTAAAGCGATGACAGAGGGAGCGGACTCCCTCTGTCTCCCATCGGCACCCCGCAAATGCAATTGCGGGCTGCTGACGTGTGTTTTATTGCAAAAAATCTGAAAGTTATGTGTACCTCAAAATGGCGCCATTAAAAACTACATCTTGTCCTGCAAAAAAACAAGCCCTCATAAAGCTATATAGACGGAAAAAAAAAAAAGTTATAGCTCTTGGAACGCGGTGATGAAAAAAGGAAGAAAAACTCATGGTAATAGAGGCCCAAACAGGCTTGATCAATAAGGGGTGAAAAAATTTTAAGATTTGCTTCTAAACTTCTAAGCCTTCTGATGTCCCAAAAAAAGATTGTCATTTACAAAATGCTCCAAACATGAAGTAGACATTTGGGAAATGTAAAGTAATAACTATTTAGGAGGTATCACTATCTGTTTTAGAAGCAGAGAAATTGAAATTCTGAAAATTCAGAATTTTTAAAAAAAAATTGTAAATTTGGTATTTTTTTTTATAAATTAAAATAAAATATTTTGACTCATTTACCGCTGTCATGAAGTACCATATGTGACGAGAAAACAATCTCAGAATGGCTTGGATAAGTAAAGACGTTTTAATGTTATCACCAAATAAAGTGACACGTCAGATTTGCAAAAAATGGTCCTTAAGGTGAAAAATGGCAGGGTTCTGAAGGGGTTAAACAAAACTGTGTCCAGAGATCTGGATAGTAGCTCTGCATCACATCTGATGGAATCTGTGTTCACATCACCGTTATTTTTCCGTTATTCTGGTATGTCAGAAAGACAGAAAAATAAAGGGAAAAAAAACATCCGGTAAAAAATCTGCATTTGTTTAGCACAGGCATGCTCAACCTGCGGCCCTCCAGCTGTTGTAAAAGTAAAACTCCCACAATGCTGTGCTTTAGGCTGATAGCTGTAGGCTGTTCGGGCATGCTGGGAGTTGTAGTTTTGCAACAGCTGGAGGGCCGCAGGTTGAGCATGCCTGGTTTAGCACATTTGGCATCAGTTTAAGCCAGGGATGCTCAACCTGCGGCTCTCCAGCTGTTGTAAAACTACAAGTCCCACCATGCCTTGCTGTAGGCTGATAGTTGTAAGCTGTTCGAGGATGCTGGGAGTTGTAGTTTTGCAACAGCTGGAGGGACGCAGGTTGAGCATGCCTGGTTTAAGCCATTTCCATCAGATCCATTGTTTTTTTTAGATGGAAAAAAGTCTTGCATGCAGCACACTTTTTTCAGTCTAAAAACTGGATCTCAGATGTGGACAGGATCCATTTTTTTCCCTTTTTTTCTTTTTTCTGACGGATCAGAAGAATGGGAAAAATAACTGTTATGTGAACTCTCCTTAAGTCTCTATGGATAAGTGTCCATTCACACCACCGTACCTGTTTTGAGGTCCCCAAAGCTGTAGTCCGTGCTAATCCTGCACTATTTGCGGGCCCCATTGAATAAAATGTCTATACTTGTACCCAAACCAGACAAGAATAGGATATGTTCTATATTTTGCAGCTCGGACACATGAATGACATCCATTTGCTGTCTACATTTTTTGCGGCCCTTTAGAAAATAAGGGGTCTGTGTGCGATCCACAAAAAATGCTGACGAACATACAGCCATGTCAATACACCCTAAATAATAGAATTTAGGAAGAAGTGACCGCATATGGCTTGGATATGCCATCACTTCTTGATTTGTAGGGGTCTGACAGCCGGTACCACACAAAAATAAGATGTTAGCTGTGACCCCTTCCACATTGGGCCACCCACGCCCCCGCACAGCTAGTTGACTACATTCACAATATGAAGAGAAACGTCTTCTCCTGATGAGCTTTGTCTCCAAATGAAGTCCCAGCCTTTGTTCGCAACCAGATCAGCAGCTGATTCTCTCGAAAAGGATTTTACTGGGTGGAAACACAGAACTGTCAGGTAAAAAGACACGCTTTTTTATTTCTCCACTTACAGAATATAGGATAAAAAAAAGGCCTTAAGCATAAAATCATATAGCCATACGCCTGCCCGACTGGTTTCGCCTCACGGATTCTTCAAGGGCTGTGAGGCGAAACTGGACAGGCAGGCATATGGTGGGGGGTTGATTCTAGAGGCTGGACTCCCACCAACCTTGTGCAGTATAGATATGTTAGCAGTATGCCATCATTTCTTAACACAGGAATAACCCTTTAAAGGGTTTCTCCGAGATTTGTTAAACATTTGCAGGGTTCTTTGTAAAAAAAAAAAAAATTTAAATGTCCTACTGGTCCCCCTCTACTCCTACTCCGGTACTACCACTCCAAACCCCACTGGGCCTGTAATGATGATTTCAGACAAAAAATTCTATTTGGCAACTTCGCTGAAGTTAGCCAAGAAATTTTATTTGTTCAGAAGTAATTTATCAATCGCTATAAATCAGGTATACCCAGGCCAATCTGAGGGTATGGCCACTCGGAGCGGCTGTGTTGCAGACGGGTTGCGACTATGCTGTGGTGAAGAACCACACAGCCAATTAGTCTGCAGCTGCCTATTATTTATTAGGGTTTGTTGCTGGTATGGATGGGGTTTGGCTGGTTAGGTTGGGGGGGGAATAATATGCATATTATTGCTATTCTGCCATGTAATTCCCTGCAGATTAGTTAACAGTAAACACAGAATATTAATCCGCTCTGGCAGACCCACTTCTCCTGTCCTACAGATGGGAGCCCTTCTGTCATTTGCTTCTCCTCCTATTCCCGATCATCTAATATCGATGAGAATATGTCATCAGCAACATCCAGCTCCTCTTCTCTTTGCATCTTGCAGACTTTTCTAGGAAGTAAAGCCAGCAAAAAATAAGGATGGTCATCATTAAGACCTGGCCCTACTAAGGGGTGCAGACTGGATGGTATTGGTTGGCACGCTGGCAGTGGAATAATAAAGGCTTCCGTGTAGGAATAAACAAATAAAACTAACGCAGCAGAAGGCTAGATGCAGACTTCCGTTAAACCCAGATGTGAGCAGTCTGTGGTAATGCGGGCTGGATTTGTTCATTATAGCTGGAGCGCATGGCGTCATTGGTTGCTATGACACCGTGCGCTCCGGCTGTAAAAAAACAAATCCAGCCCGCATTACCACAGACTGCTCACATCCGGGTTTAACGGACGTCTGCATCTAGCCTAAGTCTCCCTGCAGTCTCCCATCTCCTATATTCTTGTATTAATTGTTTTCAGCAACAGTGTCCTGTGCAGCTGCACGTGTTGCAAAGTGAAAGTAAGAAGTCCGGGAACCTGAGATCACCTATAGTGCCATGCAGCCAGGCAATCCGCAGGTAGTCATCAGCCCTTTAAAACCCTCATCCCGACACGCCAGATCCTCCCTGCCTGGGCAGCTTACAGAGGCGGGGGGAAGCATTAGAGTTTGTTCTGCACGTGAACCGGAAGTTGCGTGGTGCAACTTACGGTATTTGGAACGCACATGGAAAGAGCAGGGGAGGGACATCTCCTACTGAGGCCGCATGGAAGCATCGGCAGGGACCCGACCTAGGGTATTTAAAACCCTTCAGCGCGCGGTCAGAAGGAGCCCAGCCAGCCTACAAGCATTGGTGAATCCCTTATGGAAGACGCTCTATCCCTGTCTATTATCATGGAGGATGAGAGTAGTCAGCGCGCTGATGTCCAGGAGGGTCATGACGCCAGACCGGTACTCCTGGTGGGTAAGGGGGTCAATCCCCAACTTTTATTTTCCTCTGTCAAGTTCTAATAGGGGCTTGTTCTCGTATTTAGTATCAAAGAGGGCCCTAGGAAAGCTACCACAAAAACTAGAGGGAAAGAGTGTGTTGTATGCAAGAAAAAACTCGCCCCTTCCTGGTCTAAGTTATTATGTCAGCATTGTGTGAACAAGGTGGTAGAAGAGGAATTCCCATCTCTGCTTCAGAGTATCAAGGATATTGTCAAATCTGAAGTTTCTGATTCAATGAAAATGTTTAAGAAGTGCCTCCCTTCCTCAGCCTCAGGCAAACAGGGTCACTCTAGCATGGTATCTGATTCGGATTCTTCAGACGAGAATAAGGAAGGAGAAATCCTAGAAGTTTCAAACTCCTCTTCGGATGAAGAAACCAAGGGTAGACTTTTATTTTCCCCTGAGGATATGGAATTTTTGCTGAAGGCTATTAGAGCCACTATGAAAGTGGATGAATCTAAAGAACAGAAGTCAGTCCAAGATATAATGTTTGGTGATCTGGCGCAAAAAAGATCAAGAGTTTTTCCATTAAATGAAAACCTAAAATTCAAAAAGAATGGAAAAACCTGACAAGAAATGTTTTATTCCCAAAAATGTTAAAAGAAATTACTCTTTTGATGAGGCTGAGTCCTCCCGCTGGGATAGGCCTCCTAAATTGGACACTACAATCACCAAGATGTCTAAAATATCTGCTTTGCCATTTGAGGATCTCTGTGATTTAAAGGCTCCTATGGATAGACGAACAGAGGTTTACCTTAAAAAAGCATGGGAAGCCTCTACCCAGGCATTTAAACTAAATATTGCCACTACCACTATAGCCAAGTCGTTAAAGTTATGGCTACAAGAACTGGAGTCCCATATCCAGAATAAAACCTCCAGAGACCAATTACTAGCAGTGTTTCCTACTATTCTTAAAGCAGTGGACTTTATCTCAGATGCTTCTGTGTATGCATTAAAATAAAATGAGAGGTCAGCAGCTCTGTCTAATTCTGCAAAAAGAGCTATTTGGCTTAAGGCATGGTATGGTGACACAGGTTCAAATAATAAACTGCTTTATTCTGTGCCAGGGAGATGATATCTTTGGACCGGTTTTGAATGACCTTTTAGAGAAGGCCTCTGATAACAAAAAGGGGTTTTCTGTCTCCAGACCTCCCAAAAGACAACAGTTTTTTTGCAGAAACAAAAATTTTTTCAATAGAGACAAATGACAGAATTTTTGACAAGAAAACAGATGTACAAAGGATAAGAGATTCCTCTTTAATTCTCAGTCCACTTCAGGGCCCAAGGCTGGTCAACAATGATGGTTTCTGTCCCGTGGGGGGGAAGACTTTCTCTATTTTCTCGGGCTTGGGAACAAATCTTGTCAAGCCTGTGGATTATTGATATTATAAAAGACGGGTTCCGTCTAGAGTTTGTCTCTCTCCCACCAGAAATTTAAAAATTACAAATCTTAATCAAAATTCTACAAGAAACCTAGCACTAAAACAAGAAATTTTTTCCATTCTAAAGAAAAAGGTTCTTGTTCCTGTCCCGGACTCGGAGAAGGGGAGGGGGTTTTATGCGACCCTTTTCCTTGTACCCAAGCCAGACGGATCATTAAGAATTATTATAAACCTGAGATGAAATCAATTCCTAAAATACAAAACATTCCGAATGGAATCTGTACAGTCTGCAATAAAACATCTATTCAAAGACTGTGTCATGGCCACCATAGACATAAAAGATGCCTATTATCACATCCTAATTCATGCAGATTTCCAAAAATATCTGAGTGGCAGTTTCCATGGAAAGCCAAGTTCATCATTTGCAATAGAGAGCACTTCCGTTTGGAATATCTCAGGCCCCCAGACTCTTTACAAAGTTGATGGCGGAGGTTATGGCCCACATAAGGGAAATAGACATTCTGGTTATTCCTCATTTGGATGATCTTATAGTGGTGGCAGAATCCAAAAAGCTTTTAACCTCTTCTAGAAGTATTAGAAATTTTGGCACAACTAGGATGGCAGATAAACAGGAGAAAGTCAAAATTGACCCCTTCCCAAAATTGTGTATTTCTAGGACTGATTCTGGATTCAGTGAACCTATGTTGTATCCTTTCTCAGCACAAGATATCCTGATTAAGAGAAGGTCCCTGGTAGGCTCAAAAGATCAAACCATCAGACAGGGAATGGCAGTATTAGTCAAAATGACCTCCACATTACCCGTGGTCAATTGGACTCTCTTTCACTCTAGAACTCTTTAATGGCAGATTCTAAAAGAGTGGCAGGGATCACTATCCCCATTGGATGCCCTGCTTCCTCTCACCCCTCATGTGATGCAATCCTTAACCTGGTGGCTGGAACTTTCAAATCTGTCTCAGGGCCTCTCTTGGGATCTACAGGAGCAGATAACCTACACCACAGATACCAGTCCGACCGGGTGGCGGGCCTATTGTCGGTGGGGGGGTTCGACTGGGGGTATGGAGCTCAATAGAGAGTCAGGACTCCCAGAATATGATAGAGCTCAGAGCGACTCTATTTGCCTTAAGAGAATTCCTACCTATAATACAAGGAAAGGGAATAAAGATGTTCTCAGACAGCGTCACAGTGGTGTGCTACCTAAACAGGCAAGGAGGGCCAGATCAAAAAATCTTATGTCCTTAGCCGCAGACATTTTTTCCCTGATTTTCCCGGGATTTCAGGCTGCCGGCGAGAGGCGGATCAGGGATATTTGCGGCAGAGAGAGGAGCTGGCGGGGGGGGGGGGGGGGGTTTACTTAGCCTCGCCTCTGGGAGACGATTTTACATCTTAAAGGCGTTCTTCTTTTTAAAATTTAGGCGGGCCCGGCACATCAGGGAGGCATTCCTGGGCACCTTGGTAAAGGAATAACGCCCCTCTGGGCTCCTTACAGCTAAATTTGCATATCGGAAAAAGCATTTTTTTGAAGAAATGACAAGGCACACAAGTAAAACAAGAACACATATGGAAAGAAGGTAATTTATTACACATGGATTCATGATTTTTTTTTTTTAGCTAATATGCTGGTGACAGATTCCCTTTAAACTTCTCTAAAAACCCAGTAAATCCCTTGAGTTCTCCTCCTATGTCTGAAATTTTATATTTTTTTACAAAAGGGTCTCGATAAAAACATAAGACCTTAGTGCTTAGTGCTTTTTTTTATTTCCCTATTGCCAATCATCCATGGATTAGGAGATTCTATTAGTAGGATTAAACCTGTGATAAGATCCTTAGTTCCCCCCTGGGATCTTAACCACCTCAGCCCCCCTAGCTTAAACACCCTTAATGACCAGACCACTTTTTACAATTCTGCACTACACTACTTTCACCGTTTATTGCTCGGTCATGCAACTTACCACCCAAATGAATTTTACCTCCTTTTCTTCTCACTAATAGAGCTTTCATTTGGTGGTATTTAATTGTTGCTGACATTTTTACTTTTTTTAATATTAATAAAAATTTAACGACATTTTTGCAAAAAAATGAAATTTTTCACTTTCTGTTTAAAAAAAAAAAAAACATTTCTCTATATATTTTTCTCTAAATTTATTGTTCTACATGTCTTTGATTTAAAAAAATGCAATATGTGTATATTTATTGGTTTGGGTAAAAGTTATAGCGTTTACAAACTAAGGTGCAAAAAAGTGAATTTCTGCATTTTGAAGCAGCTCTGACTTTCTGAGCGCCTGTCATGTTTCTTCAGGTGCTAGAATGTCATGTTTCTTCAGGTGCCACAAATGACACCATTTTAGAAAGAAGACACCCCAAAGTATTCGCGGAGGGGCATGGTGAGTTTATGTATGATTTCATTTTTTTTCACAAGTTAGCGGAAAATTACACTTTCTGAGAAAAAAATAATAATAAAGTTTCCATTTCTGCAAAATGGAAATCCTAAAGGTACTCATTGGAATTTGGGCCCCTTTGCGCATCTTGGCTGCAAAAAAGTGGCACACATGTGGTATCGCCGTACTCAGGAGAAGTGGGGCAATGTGTTTTGGGGTGTATTTTTACATATACAGAGATATTTCTCTTACCCAGCATGGGTATATGTAAAAATACACCCCAAAACACATTGCCCTACTTAGCAGAAATGGAAACTTTATTATTTATTTGTTTTCCTCAGAAAGTGTCATTTGCCGCTAACTTGTGAAAAAAAATGAAATGATCCATGAACTCATCATGCCCCTCCACGAATACTGGGGGGTATTTATACTATCCTGGCATTCTAGCACCTGAAGAAACATGACAGGTGCTCAGAAAGTCAGAGCTGCTTCAAAATGCCGAAATTCACTTTTTTGCACTATAGTTTGTAAACACTATAACTTTTACCCAAACCAATAAATATACACTTATTGGATTTTTTTTTTTATCAAAGACATGTAGAACAATAAATTTAGAGAAAAATTTATACAGAAATGTAGTTTTAAAAAAAAAAAATTACAACAGAAAGTGAAAAATGTCATTTTTTTGCAAAAATTTCGTCAAAAAAAGTAAAATATCAAAAAAAGTAAAAATGTCAGCAGCAATGAAATACCACCAAATGAAAGCTCTATTAGTGAGAAGAAAAGGAGGCAAAATTCATTTGGGTGGTAAGTTGCATGACGGAGCAATAAACGGTGAAAGTAGTGTAGTGCAGAATTGTAAAAAGTGGCCTGGTCATTAACCACTTCAGCCCCCCTAGCTTAAACACCCTTAATGACCAGGCCACTTTTTACAATTCTGCACTACGCTACTTTCACCGTTTATTGCTCCGTCATGCAACTTACCACCCAAATGAATTTTGCCTCCTTTTCTTCTCACTAATAGAGCTTTCATTTGGTGGTATTTCATTGTTGCTGACATTTTTACTTTTTTTGCTATTAATAAAAATTTACCGACATTTTTGCCAAAAAATGACATTTTTCGCTTTCTGTTGTAAAATTTTTTAAAAAACTACATTTCTATATAAATTTTTCTCTAAATTTATTGTTCTAAAAAAAAAATTATTGTTCTAAAAAAAAAAATCCAATAAGTGTATATTTATTGGTTTGGGTAAAAGTTATAGCGTTTACAAACTATGGTGCAAAAAAGTGAATTTCGGCATTTTGAAGCAGCTCTGACTTTCTGAGCATCTGTCCTGTTTCTTCAGGGGCTAGAATGCCAGGAAAGTATAAATACCCCTCAAATGACACCATTTTAGAAAAAAGACACCCCAAAGTATTTGCGGAGGGGCATGGTGAGTTCATGTATCATTTCATTTTTTTTCACAAGTTAGCAGAAAATTACACTTTCTGAGGAAAAAAAAAAAATAATAAAGTTTCCATTTCTGCTAACTTCTGGCAAAAAAAAATAAAATCTCAGACGGACTCACTATGCCCCTCAGTATTTCCGAAATGGGGTCGTTTGTGGGGTGTGTTTACTGTTCTGGCATTTTGGGCAGGGCTAAATTGTGAGCAGCCAAGTAAAACCTAAAGGTACTCGTTGGAATTTGGGCCCCTTTGCGTACTAGGCTGCAAAGTGTCACTCATGTGGTATCGCCGTACTCAGGAGAAGTAGGGTAATGTGTTTTGGGGTGTATTTTTACATATACCCATGTTGGGTGAGAGAAATATCTCTGTAAAGTTACAACTTTGTATAAAAAAATTTAAAAAGTTGTCGTTTACAGAGATATTTCTCACACAAAGTATGGGTATCTATAAAAATACACCCCAAAACACATTGCCCTACTTCTCCTGAGTACGGCGATACCACATGAGTGACACTTTTTGCAGCCTGGGTGCAAAGGGCCCTAATTCCAATGAGTACCTTTAGGATTTCACAGGGCATTTTTACGCATTTGGATTCCAGACTTCTTCTCACGCTTTAGGGGCCCCTAAAATGCCAGGGCAGTATAAATACCCCACAAGTGACCCCATTTTAGAAAGAAGACACCCCAAGGTACCCCCAAGGGGTATGGTGAGTTCATGTAAAATTTTATTTTTTGTCACAAGTTAGTGGAAAAAAGTGTCACTCATGTGGTATCGCCGTACTCAGGAGAAGTAGGGTAATGTGTTTTGGGGTGTATTTTTACATATACCTATACTGTGTGTGAGAAATATCGCTGTAAACGACAACTTTTTACATTTTATTATTCAAAGTTGTGAATTTACAGAGCTATTTCTCTCACCCAGCATGGGTATATGTAAAAATACACCCCAAAACACATTGCCCTACTTCTCCTGAGTACGGCGATACCACATGTGACACTTTTTTGCAGCCAAGATGCGCAAAGGGGCCCAAATTCCAACGAGTACCTTTTAGGAGGACATTTTTACGCATTTTTCTTCTCACGCTTTAGGGCCCCTAAAATGCCAGGGCAGTATAAATACCCCACATGTGACCCCATTTTGGAAAGAAGACACCCCAAGGTATTCCATGAGGGGCATGGCGAGTTAATAGAAGATTTTATTTTTGGCACAAGTTAGCAGAAATTGATTTTTTATTGTTTTTTTCTCACAAAGTCTCCCTTTCCGCTAACTTTTGACTAAAAGTTAAATTTTTCATGGACTCACTATGCACCTCAGCCTTGGGGTGTCTTCTTTCCAAAATGGGGTCATATGTGGGGTATTTATACTGCCCTGGCATTTTATGGGCCCTAAAGCGTGAGAAGAAAAATGCGTAAAAATGCCCTCCTAAAAGGTACTCATTGGAATTTGGGCCCCTTTGCGCATCTTGGCTGCAAAAAAGTGTCACTCATGTGGTATCGCCGTACTCAGGAGAAGTAGGGCAATGTGTTTTGGGGTGTATTTTTACATATACCCATGCTGGGTGAGAGAAATAGCTCTGTAAATTGACAACTTTGAATAAAAAAATTTAAAAAGTTGTCGTTTACAGCGATATTTCTCACACAAAGTATGGGTATATATAAAAATACACCCCAAAACACATTGCCCTACTTCTCCTGAGTTCGGCGATACCACATGTGTGCCACTTTTTTGCAGCCAAGATGCGCAAAGGGGCCCTAAAACCAATGAGTACCTTTAGGATTTCACAGGGCATTTTTACGCATTTGGATTCTCACGCTTTAGGACTCCTAAAATGCCAGGTGAGTATAAATACCCCACATGTGACCCCATTGTGGAAAGAAGACACCCCAAGGTATTCCGTGAGGGGCCTGGCGAGTTCACAGAAAAAAAAATTTTTGGCACAAGTTAGCGGAAATTGATATATATATATATTTTTTTTACAAAGTCTCATATTCCACTAACTTGTGAGAAAAAATAAAATTTTACATGGACTCACCATACCCCTCACGGAATACCTTGGGGTGTCTTCTTTCTAAAATGGGGTCACATGTGAGGTTTTTGTACTGCCCTGGCATTTTAGGGGTCTCCGCAATCATTACACGTATGGCCAGCATTAGGAGTTTCTGCGATTCTCCTTATTTTGAGCAGGCGGGTAATGATATTTTTTTTTTCCGTTCAGCCTCTGGGCTGAAAAAAAAAAAAAATGAACGGCACAGATTTTTTCATTCGCATCGATCAATGTGGATGAAAAAATCTCTGCCAAAATCAGTGACTGCGGTGCGGTGGGCTGGGCGCTAGCTACCTAACAAGTAGGTAACTAACTGGCGGTGATAAGGGACCCTTATGCCCCATTCACACGTCCGAAATTCTGTTTGCGGAACGGAATTGCGGACCCATTCATTTCTATGGGGACAGACTTTGTCCCGCTCGGATCCGGAATTACGGATCCGCGCTCCGGTCTACACTTCCGTTCGCAAAAATATAGAACATGTCCTATTCTTGTCCGCAATTGCGGACAAGAAAAGGCATTTTCTATATAGTTCTGGCAATGTGCGGATCTGCAAATGCGGAAAGCACATTGCCGGTGTCCGTGTTTTGAGGATCTGCGGATCCGTGGATTAGATCCGCGGATCCGTGAATCCACGGATCCGCAAAACACATATGGACGTCTGAATGGAGCCTCACAAGGGTGTGATCAGTGATAGGGGGTGATCAGGGAATCTAGATGGGGTGATCAAGGGGTTAACAAGGGGTTAATAAGTGAGGGGGGTTAGTGTAGTGTTTGGTGCAACTTTACATAGTTACCTGGTCCTCTGGTGGTCGATCCCAGTAAATGGGACCACCAGAGGACCAGGTAGCAGGTATATCAGACGCTGTTAACAAAACAGCGTCTAAAATACCTGTTTGATGCGATTTAATTCGCATCTACAGCCTGCCAGCGATGGATCATCGCTGGCAGGCTGTAGTTTACCTCCTGAGACGCGCGGCACTGTGAACGTGCGCGCGTTCACAGGAAATCTCGCGTCTTGCGAGATGACGCGCCGATGCGTCAGATCAGAACTGCAGGACTGCCCGCCGGACGCATCCGTGCGTTAGGTGGTCCTGTAGGGGTTAAGGGTGTTTAAGCTAGGGGGGCTGATGTGGTTAAAAGAACACTGAACATTTTACATATTGGGTCTCTATTCTCATTGCAAGCTGTGAGAATTCTGTTAGTGTCTCAGGAGACTGGCCATTATAGGGACATCAGAAAGGCCTTCAGAGATCCTGTAATAGAAAGGATCAGGAATGGTAAGAGCTGCATTATAGTTTTTGTTTTCGTTTTACACATTTTGTGTGGGTATGAACTGCCCGTTATGCAAGTTGCAACTGAAATGAGGCAGCACTGTCGAGATTAAGACTTTGATGTAAAGGCAAGATCTATCATCCCCTAGATGCATTTCATGTGGTGTTAGTGATGTATTTTCCTTTTTAAAGGTTTCATTTTTTTTGCACATGTCTTTTTTTTTCTCTTTGCGGACTCAGGTACAGCGATGTTGAAACTATCATCTCCAATATTAGTGTTATAATTCTTCTATGCACCTTCATAAGGACTCAGACTCATGCACAATACCATAGTTAGTCTAGAATCCGCAAATTGAAGATCCACAATATACCGATACTGTTCATGTTGCATTCACATTTTGGCAGACCCATTGACTTCAATGGGTCCATGGTCCACATTTTGCAGACAAGTGAAGGACATGTTGTTTTGGTAGAATGAACATACAGATGCGGAAGGCACGTGGGCCATTAGCGTGCATTCTGCATCTGTATGTTCATTCCGCAAAAATATATATATTTAAGAATATGTCTGCAAAATGCAGACCACAGGCCTATTTAAGTCAATAGGCCCACAAGAAAAAAAGGGGACAGCACATGGACCGCAGATTTTGCAGATCGAAGGTTTGCAGACCGCGAAAAACATATGGTCGTGTGTATGAGGGCTAACTCTGTGGTGTTGGTCCCTGTCTTCTCAGCTTTAAAAGCTGATATTCTTCTCAAAAGGCTTTGCACTCCCTTTTGTGAGTGTAGACATTTGTGCCCTTTAATGTCAAGGGAGTCTGGGGTCAGATAGGAAGGAGTGACATATGACTGCAGATCAGATTGAACCTGGGACTTGTCTGAAATCTGTATCCATAAAGGTAAGATTAGGTTCTAGTGCCGGTCAGTCAAGCCAAATAACACAATAAACTGCCCCAGCAGCATCAGAGACAAAAAATGCCTCCTCAGAAGCTGCCTCTCTGTGGTGGTCAGTGCCATTTGCCACATTTTGTGCTCCTACTCCAGTTGCTTCAGGAAGGCAATACAGTTGAATTCAGGAATCCGGAGAGCATCTGTGGTCGCCGGCCAGGTACATAACATCTTGATGCCCCAAGGGTTAATTAACTCTGGTAGCAACAGATCATTACTTACCTGGAGGGCGGTCCTGAGGAGAGCTCAGACGGCCCCCTGGCCATCGTCCCACTGGAAAATTTCCCTGTAGAATCTATGGCCAGGCTGCCCCTGCAGCAGACACAAGGAGCCTCAATATAGACTTCAGAAAGTGTTTCCTTTTTCATAATCTTAGTTCCAGTTCAATAGTTAGCTGAAAAATAGGAAGGAAACACATACTTGAGCTGCAGTGTAAAGCAGTTGCTGGAGTTAATAACATTTTTTACAAGTGCCTTATTTGTCACAAGATAAATAAGGAGCCTATAACCATCTGCCTTTCCCCTGACGTCTCCAGCTCCAGTCTTGTGTTTGTGTACAAGGCTACAACAGTGACCTATAGGCACAAGGCATGTCACTTCTGCAGCCAATTGCTTGGCTTCAGTGATTTGGTGCTGCATATCCTTGAGGTCAGTGATTGCACTGGTCGTGTTCAGTATACTTCTACATCACCACTGCAGCCTTGTATGTAAACACTGCATCGAGGACTTGAGTTGCAGTGCTGGAGTTGCGGAGTAGAGGAGTATAGGCAGATTGGGGCACATTTACTATAATGTCTGCGCCTGTTCTCAGCGGTAAAAAAAAAAAGCTGTCTTATTTTTCTGTCTTTATTTTTAAGTCCCATTTACTATCTGATCTTGCACCTGGTTCATCTAAATCTTGTTTGTAGACTAATTTTGGAGTAGTCTTTGTTTTGCCCCTTATTTCTGATGCACCTTTTTTTGTGCCTGAATTAGGCACAGAAAAAGAGAGAGATTTGCAACTTTCTTTTGGTCATTTGCCAATATTTTCATGCACAAAGTCTTCGTGAATATGAACCTGTCTTCCAAAAAACAACCACTAAAGGTCAGACTTAAACCAAATACAATTAAGCAGATTTTTTTAGGGGATCATAAATTTGAGGTTACTCCTAAAAAGAAAAAAAAAAAGGCAAGCTAAATAAATGTGCCCCATTATCTTCTGACATTTAGTGGCATTTGTGAAGTATTTAAAGGGGACCTAAACCTTCCCACAAAGAACAGAGCGATCTGCATCTTCCGCTTGCCTCAGCTCTGCCCTCTATTTGCAGCATGCACAGTACAGATCTGTAGAAACTATACAGGATCTGTACGCTGCATGATGCAGAGGCAAAGCAGAGCCAGTACAAGCGGAAGGTGACGACGGGGGCGTAGCTATAGGGGGTGCAGGGGTAGCAGTCGCTATCGGGCCCAGGAGCCTGAGGGGCCCAAAGACCCTTGTGCCACATAAGAAGACACTGGTATTATAGAAAGTCCATGCTGATCAAGTTACACCTCTGGCTGCAGGGAAGGGGTTATGTCAAGAATTTGGCATAAGGGGGGTCCCATTTCAGTTTTTGCCTCAGGCAGCATGAAGGCTATGTGCTTTCCTTCCCCTGGCCACAAAGTACTGAGGGAAGGGGGACCCAAGTTGAACTCTTGCACCAGGGCCCATGAGCATTTAGCTATGCCCCTGGGCAGGGGCGTAGCTAACGGCTCATGGGCCCTGGTGCAAGAGTTCAGCTTGGGCCCCCCTTCCCTCAGTGCTTTGTGTGTCTTCTTATGCGGCACAAGTGTCTTTGGGCCCCTTCAGGCTCTTGGGCCTGGTAGCGACTGCTACCTCTGCACTCCCTATAGCTACGGCCCTGCCCCTGGGTGCTGATCACACTGAGAAGCAACACTGCACTTTTCCTGCTTTGCAGGAAGGTTTAGGTACCCTTTAATGAATTAAACTTGAAGCTATATGTATATTAAATATGTTGTCTTACTTTGGATGGAATTGCAGATATATTTTCATATTACTGAAGAATTACTGATACTTGAACGTCAATGTACTTGGTACAATTTGCAATGCTTAAATGAAAAGAAGTCCACATAAATTTCTAGCAATACTTTGAATTACATAGTGCCTGATTTAGTATAACTTTCTAATCGTTCATTTAAATGTCTGCTCTCTCTATGCTTAAACATCAAGATGATGGTCTAATCAGTGATTGACTGCTATGTCTGTATACATAGGGAAAGCTGCCAGTGATTGAGTGTGACCGCCCACTGGATTACTAAGTGCTGGAAGAGCAATGATTTTACTGAATTAGTTACAAGTTATACTGAATCTTTTCCCATAAATTGATATATCATTCTGCTCAGCCAATCCAAAATCCAATTTACCAGCATCCTGTTATAGAGCAGGAGGAGCTGAGCAGATTGATATAACTATATTTTATAGATATGTACACTACTCACAACAAGTTAGGAATATTTGGCTTGTGGGTGAAATTTCAGGATGAACCTAAAATGCTCTCCAACCTTTACTGGTGAATGCAATGTGACCGTCTCTAAACTTTTGGATGCACATGTCCAACTGTTCGATGTTTTAGTACTTTTTGCACAACTCGCTGTTCTCTAACAAGGAGCTTAACGGCAAAATTCAGAACAGGTGTTTTATCCATGAATCGCCCAATAAATTTGCCGGTTCAATTAGAATTGGTATTTAAACAGTCCTCCTCATCATGCTGTTCACATTTTGACATAATAAACCCAAGACGACACTTAACAATTGATCAACAGTACCTGGCCATTGCGAGGCTTCAAGCAGAATGTTCTTATATGGAAGTGGCCACTGAGCTTAGAGTGTCACAATGTGACATCAGCAGGTTGCAACAGAGAGACAACGAGTCACAAAAAGGCATAGAAGTGGTTGTCCTTTGGCCACATCTCCCACTGATGACCATTTCATTGTGAACAATGCCCTTCAGAACCGGATGATGAATGCCACAAAACTCCAGGCACATTTAAGGGAGGTGAGAGGAACCCAAGTGTCATGTCAGACCATTTGAAACTATTTACATCAGTGTGGTCTGCATGCTAGACAACCTGCATGGATACCTGACCTCACCACCAGGTAGAGGCGTCATCGTCTTGCATGGGACAGGGACAATCTACCCTGGACAAGGGACCAGTGGGCCTCAGTGCTGTTCACTGGTGAAAGTTGATTCATGCTGACCAGAAATGATGGCCGCCAACTATGTTAGAGACATCAAGGAGAGTGCTAACTGTTGTCACCAGACGATTCTTTGCTGCTGGTGGTGGTTTTACAGCACGGGAAGGTGTGTCTAGTAGTGTTGATCTAGCACTAAAGTGCTATGGTGCTCGGGCCGAACACATCGGGATGCCCGGAGTATAATGGAAGTCAATGGGAGAACCCGAGAATTAAACCAGGCACCCCCTGCTCTGAAGAGGGGAGGGGTGCCTGGTTCATAGGAAAAGGTCAGAAATTGATGGAAACACCACCAAAATGGTTTGGGGAGGATGTTTTGATGCATCTTGGACTCCCAGGTCGCTACTGGGAACGATGTTGTCCGAGTAATACGCCACTTTTACAGACTGACAATAATACGCACAAAACCAAAGATAACATAGATGTTAGAGGAAAAATTGTTAGGAAACATTCTTTCCTGTATATTGTATATAAAGTGCAAGTGCTGCCAAAAATTACAAGCAAGAGGCACTCCGATACAATCTGTATATCACATAAAGGAGGGCCTTATTCACATTGTGGTACAATTGTTCATGTAGTGGGACTCGTACACTCATAAAGCCTATGCACTAAGTGAAAGGGCTGCCAAAAATTACAAGGAACCGGCACTCCAATACACTCTTTGTTACACATAAAGGAGGGCATCATATACACTCTTGAAAAATTATGATTCATAGCCTGCTGGTGACCCTCAAAAACATTTGGAGCAAGGGCCTACTGGTGACCCTCTAAAACATTAGGGACGAGGGTCTTCTGCTGAGCTGACCCTCTAAAACATTTGGGGTGAGGGTCTGCTGCTGAGCTGGCCATCGAAAAAATTATGGTTGAGGGTCTGCTGCTTAGCTGACCCTCTAAAACTTTATGGTTGAGGGTCTGCTGCTGAGCTGACCATTAAAACATTATGGGAGAGTGCCTGCTGCTTAGCTGGCCATCGAAAGAATTATGGTTGAGGGCCTGCTGCTGAGCTGACCCTCTAAAACATTATGGTTGAGGGCCTGCTGCTGAGCTGACCATCGAAAAAATTATGGGTGAGGGCCTGCTGCTTATCTGACCATCGAAAAAATTATGGGTGACGGCCTGCTGCTGAGCTGACAATCTAAAAAATTATGGGTGAGGGCCTGCTGCTGAGCTGACCATTATAAAAATTATTGGCGAGTGCCTGCTGCTTAGCTGACCATTGAAAAAATTATGGGCGAGTGCCTGCTGCTTAGCTGACTATTGAAAAAATTATAAGCGAGTGCCTGCTGCCACTTTGGTGACTCTAGATAACCTTGGGCTGATCGCACATCCCCGTGACGGCGACGATCCATTCGGATGTCTGTCCTATCAACTTTCGATGGTACTTTCTGCGCCTACCATGGTGACCACGAGTAATGGGGAATCAGGGTACAATTCCGGAGAGGGAGCCTGAGAAACGGCTACCACATCCAAGGAAGGCAGCAGGCGTGCAAATTACCCACTCTTGACTCAGGGAGGTAGTGACGAAAAATAACGATACAGTGCTCTTTCTAGGCCCTGTAATTGGAATAAGTACACTTTAAATCCTTTAACAAGGATCTATTGGAGGGCAAGTCTGGTGCCAGCAGCCGACTCGCTCCCGGCCTCCACGACGTTCACCCAGTGTGCCGTCAGGGTGAGGATTGTGTTGACCAGACTCTTGGATAGTGAGACTGGACTTGTAGGTGAGGGCCTGCAGGTGAGCTGACCCTGTAAAACATTATATGCGAGGGCCTGCAGGTGAGCTGGCCCTGTAAAATATTATATGCGAGGGTATTTTATGTGACGAATAAGCATTTCGATATGATGGAAAAGGATGAGGAGGATGAGAAAAGGAAGATTCAACCATATACCCTTTTTTTGTGGTGGAAGGGGTGCATGGGAATACAGTTTATTTAGTACATTATAAACCACACATTTAAAGTGCCTTTATGTTCATCACCTTTCCTCTGGTGGGGTCGAGAAGGGGCAATCCAGGCCTTGTTCATTTTTATAAGAGTCAACCTGTCAGCATTTTCAGTTGACAGGCGGATACACTTATCTGTTATAATGCCACCAGCAGCACTAAATATCCACTCAGACAAAACGCTGGCAGCAGGGCAGGCCAGCACCTCCAAGGCGTAGAGCTCCAGTTCGTGCAACATGTCCAGCTTGGACACTCAGTTGTTGTAAGGCACTGAGGGATCATTGAGAACGCTGACATGGTCTGCTATGTACTCCTTCACCATCTTCCAAAAAATTTCCCTCCTGTGACAGTAGGCCATGCATCAGGGTGAGAATGTTGGTGGGGTGTCATAAAAGTGTCCCATGCCTTGGAGAGTGTTGCCCTGCCTCTGTTGGAACTGCTGTGTGTTCCCCTTGTCTCCCATCCTCGGTTGCCCAAGGAACTACGGACTCTGCCGCCAACGTTGTCAGATGGAAATTTTTGGAGCAATTTTTCAACAAGGACCTTCCTGGTTATTACATCATTTTGGCTGTCCTCTCCAACAGAGGAATGAGAGATGAGAAGTTCTCTTTGTAGAGGTGGTCGAGAAGGGTGAACAACCAGTAATCCGTGTTGTCTAAAATGTGTATAACGCGCAGGTCGTGGTAAAGGCAGCCTAACATAAAGTCAGCCATGTGTGCCAGAGTACCAACAGGCAAGACTTCGCTGTTTTCATCAGAAGGGTGACTCTCAATCTCCTCATCCTCTTCCTCCTCTTCTGCCCATCCATGCTAAACAGATGGAATTAAACTTCCACGGGTACTACCCTCTGTTGCAGAGGCAACCGTCACCTGCTCCTCCTCCTCCTCTTCATCGTCCAATTCTTGCTGAGAAGACAATCTGAGGGTGGTCTGGCTATCACCCTGTATAATGTCTTCCACCATTTCCACCTCATGCAAAGCGTCGTCCTTAATTGTGAGCAGCGAGCGTTTGAGTAGGCACAGAAGTGGGATTGTTACGCTGATAATAGCGCTATCGCTGCTCACCATCTGTATTGATTCCTCAAAGTTTCTTAAAACCTCACAGAGGTCAGACATCCATGCCCATTCCTCACTTGTGAATAGCAGAAGCTGACTGGAAAGGCGACGACCATGTTGCAGCTGTTATTCCACTACTGCCTACTGGCCAACATGTGGAACGTCAAGTTCCAGCGCATGCTCACGTCGCACAACGCCGGTGAGCTGGCAATTTCAAGCGCTGCTGCAGCATTGACAGACCAGCTGAAGGCTGAATGACTTGCGGAAATGTGCACAAATGCCGCGCACCTTCACCAGTAGCTAGGCAAATTGGGGTAGGTTTTGAGAAACCGCTGAACCACTAAATTTAAGACGTGAGTTTCACCGCAGCCTGTTGCCGCTTCACCATGGCCTGATGCCGCTTCCCCACTGCAGTGCTACACTGCTTCCAGCTACTGACTGATGGCTGACTGGTGCTGCATGTGGATAATTCGGAGGTGGAAGTGGAGGAGGAGGCGGAGGAGGAGAAGTAGGGGATGGAGCCACTAACGTAGGTGCTGGCAGAAACCCTGATCGATGTAGGGTCCGCAATCCTTGGTGTTGGTAGCACCTTTGCCAGGCTACGACACACTCCTGGCCTCCAACGCTCACCCAGGGTGCCGTCAGGGAAATGTAGCGTCCCTGGCCGAATGCACTTGTCTATGTGTCTGTGGTTAAGTGGACCTTTCCAGTAACTGCGTTGGTCAGGGCACATGTGATGTTACGGGACACAGGTTGGTGTAAGGCGGTCACGGCACACCTTGAAAAATTGTGGCGGTTGGGGACTCCGTAACTCGAGATGGCCGCAGACATTAGGCTGCGAAAGGCCTCAGTGTCCACAAGCCTAAATGGCAACATTTCTAGGGGAGTAATTAGGAAAGCTGCGCATTTAGTGTTATGTCCTGTGGGTGGGTGGCTGTGTATTTGAGCTTGTGCTCAAAGGCCTGGGGTAAGGACATTTGGACGTTGCGCTGGGACACGGAAATGGATGTGGTGGCTGATGGTGCTTGCGAAGGGCCAGGTGCAGGGTGGGAGGCATACAGGCCTGTGCCTTTTACTGGGGATTGACCAGCACGTCACATAGGGGAAGAGGAGGCAGTGGTGTGACCTCGCAAACACAGATTGTGCTTGGATGCCATGTGGCGGATCATGCTGGTGGTGGTGAGGTTGCTAGTGTTCACAACCCAGCTCATTTTGGTACGGCACAGGTTTCAAACTACTATTCTTTTGTCGTCCGCACTTTCCTGAAAAAAGCGCCATACTGCAGAACAGCTACAACTTGGCAAGTGAGATTTCTGCAAGGGGGTGCTCCGTGGAACAGTTGTGGGCCTGTTTGGTGTAGCCCGCCTTGTCCCTTTTGCCACCCCACTGCCTCTTCCAGCCTGTTGCAGTGCTGCAGATGCGCACACTTTACACTGGAGATGTTGCGCACCTAATGTCGCTGTCTGTAGTGGCTTAACTATTGCATGCTATTTAGCGCAGGATGCGCTAAAAATAGATATTGCTGCCACGCACAATAGTCCTTAAAAGGACTTTTGGGTCTTTGAAAAGTATTTCTAATAAAAATATTCCTACATCTCTCCCTACACTGACTGCTCGATCAACACTAGTGTCTAGTCGATACAGAACAGCCCTACACTTGTGAATGGTATGGTGACAAGCCCATACTACTTGAATAACATAATTGTGCCTCTGCATCGCCTAATTTCATCTTCATGGAGGACAATGCATCAACTCATCGAGGTTGCATCATTAGGGAATGGATCCTGTGATGTCTATAAGAAAACAGGTAAAGCTGGCCTCACGTGTACATGGCTTTCTCCAGTAATGTTACAGGAGTTATGAAACTAGCTGATCAAGATTAGAAGCCAAAGGAAACATGGAATGATTCTGGAATACAGAATAACAGTAAATAACAGACTATTGATTTGAATGTGTTTATTCACATATTTGTGTTTCTCCACTAATCATGGGTCAGTAGAAAAGCAGCTGAAGCATTCGCTCCTTTGTTCCATGATGCAGACCAAGAAGCACCCAATGAAGATTTAAAGCGCTTATTGTCCATTCGAGTTTAGCCGAGTACAACTTGTCCACCAAATAATAAACCCGTATATGGCTAAAGAGGGGGAAGAAAAAGTTATGACTCCAGGAAGGCAGGGAACAAAAAACAAAAATGAAAAAAAAAAAAATTTGGTCTGGTCTTGAAACGGTTATGCAGGAGCCTTAATACTTGACAACTTGTCTTTGCTGGATAGTAGTAGGCAGTAAGTAATGAGATGGATGAGAACAAGATTTGGAATATAGAGGTAAGGTGTAAATTTCAAAATTAATTTAATGCTCTTATATATTACGAGTCATAGATGTGTTAGGGTACTTTCACACTCGTTGGTGCGGATCCGTCTGTTTATTTGCACAGACGGATCCGCACCTATAATGCAAACGTTTGTATCAGTTCAGAACGGATCCGTTTGTCATTTTTCTTTAAAACTAATGCAAAGTCCAAAACGGATCCGTTTTGAATTACATTGAAAGTCAAAGGGGAACGGATCCGTTTTCAAATGCACCATATTGTGAATGCATTATCCATTCAGAATGCATTGGGGCTTAACTGATCCGTTTTGGACCGTTTGTGAGAGCCCTGAAACGGATCTCACAAACGGAATCCAAAACGCTAGTGTGAAAGTACCCTAATAAGTATAATATGTGAGCAGACGGATGAAAAATACTATCCCGCCGATCTCAGGCTCATATACATTCATTGTTTCGCTATTGTTAGTTCCCAGGGACGGTTAAGGTGGCGTGGAGCTGTGGATGTTCCATTTCGGAACGCTTGCTGGGGCCATCTGAAGCCTGTGTGGTAAAACCTTTAATGTCTGGAAACTCTGAACATCAAAGACTCCAAACCACAGAAGAAACCAAACTGCATCAGATGAGTTGTACCTTCCTAGTCTGCTAGTTTCACAATGTAGTGAGGTATGAAGTATTACATATTAGACAAGAAGAGAAAAAACGACATGTTAGCAAACTGTGGTGATGAATACATTTATATATAGTCTAGTTAGAAACATGTGGACCTGTCAGTATAAGATCTTTATTCAAGCAGTATATAAACAACATAATTGCTAAAAGAAAAAAAAAAAAAAGAAAGGAACTGAGGAACTTATCTTATTTCTACCTCAGGCTTTTAGTTTGATTTGCATTTTGTTGTTAAGATATGGGGTATCACCTTGCCTACCTCCACAGAGCTATTCGAGCAGGTTATATGCCTCTAAGTCTGTGCGGGGTTTCATAATGATCACTTCCTGACTGGTACACCCCTGGAATGGTCACTTTTGAGGTTGTCCTTCTTTACGCTAGAATCACACAGTTTTTGAGTATCAGGACTGGATCCAAAAAGAGAAACACTAAAAAGAAAAGACCAGTACTACTCATCTTTTGTATCCACACCTATTTGACTACGTGCTTGATTTCAGCCTAAGGCTTCATGGACACGGTCATGTCTATTTTGTGGTATGCGAACCGTGGATCTGCAAAATACGTGTATATTTTTTATATACCTACAAAAATTGGAACCTTCACAGGAATAGAGTGACATCACTGGACAGCATGATATCAGAATAATGGCATCATCCGGCCCCACTTTGTTCTAGGTATATGTGCAAAATGCCAATATACCCCCTAACTTAAAAAGAGAACCTGTAAATACATAAAGTGCAAGTGCTAATGGTTAATATAATGAACTAGTAGATGAAATGAAAAAACTATTGCTGCCAAAGTCACCATATCAATATATCAGCATTTATTACCCATAGTATTTGATGAAGCCAGGATATCTTCCAATCTGATGAGCGTTTTGTTAAACCTTAATCTGGGGTATGCGGTCTGTGTGCCATCTACATATTTTTTTTGCAGTCCCATTGACTTCAATGGGTCTGCGGTCTGCATTTCGTGGACATATTCTATAATTTTGCGGAACGGACATACAGTTGTGGAAAGCACATGGATCATCAGTTTGCTTTTCCCATCCGTATGTCCATTCTGTACTATGTGAAAGCCCAGAATTTGGGGTTCTGTAAATGACAGACTATTGATTTTAATGTGTTTATTCACATATTTGTGTTTCTCCACTAATCATGGGTCAGTGGAAAAGCAGCTGAAGCATTTGCTACTTTGGTCCATGGTGCAGACCAAGAAGCACCCAATAAAGATTTTGGGTCCATGAAAACCACTGACCACTGAATTCCACCAGAATGTGGATGGCAACTAGTGAACTGGTGTAAATGATAGTAAATGTATCAGGGCCAATGACCCTGCCCACACCGCACCTCCATCACTCCCTGAGGGAGGGTTTGCATCTTTTTTACAACAGTTTTTTTGCTGTGGGGTCATAATAAATGACCCCTAATATGTGCAATATGGTCTCTTACCATAAAAATCGATCAGATTAGTGTTTTTTTCTGTTATATATAATTAACTGTTTAATGAGCTGTTAAAGCAATCAAAAATATCCATTTCAAGACAAGAAAAAACTGTCACTGATGAATCATAAATAAGTAGAGGAAACATGACATGCAGAGGTGGAATGGTGAAAATGTGGCCAAATAAATATTTGAACATTACAACATATTAAATTGGTTTTCCAGGTCTTTTATGCCTTATTATGCCTTTGAGTGTTGATTTCCATTAGTAATTTTGAGCCAAAGCCAGGAGCGGCTCTAAACACAGAACAGATGCAGATCTTTCCCTTATGCTTTATGTCTTTGGAGGCTCCAATCCTGGTCTTGGCTCACAATCACTGATGGAAATTACTGACAAAAACAGGCTTTATACTGATCACTCAGCAGTTTGAGAATGCAGTGATGCAGTTTACGAAGCATAGCGCCATACATTGTGCATAGCGGCTGTGCTTGGTATAGCGTTCGGCCACATACACTTCTATAGGGCTGAGCTGTTCCTAGGCGACGTGACAGATGAACGATTTGTCCCATGACCCAGGAAAAGCTGGAGAAGGCGGGTGCGCCAATGCCTTCTCAAAAAGCTGATCGTTCGGGTGTTGGACTACCACCGATCGGATACTGATGACTAGAGTTGAGCGAACCTACCTTTTGGCATGTTCGAGTTTGGTTTCGGGGTTTAAGTGAATTATGTGATGGGTAATACAAGTGTATGGCCAGCCTCGAGGGTTCCATTCTACTGGCTGTACATTTGTATTATGACGGCATGCAAAACAGAATGCCTCTTAAGGCAAACCGTTTGGGAAGTCGGCATTGAATTACGTTATGGATTCCGTGAGAACGGAATCCATTGCATAGTTCACCTAAAACCCAAACCCGAACTTCGCTCAACTCTATTGATGACCTAGCCAGAGGATAAGTCATCAGTATGAAAATCTCAGAAAACCCCTTCAACTCGTATTTGAGCTGATAACATTAAGGTAGAAACGGTTATTTGCCCTTAAAAGAAATGTGGAGGTAACCTTGAGTTTAGGGCTCATGCACGCGGTCGTATCTTTAACCCACATCTGATCCCCATTTTTTTGTGGATTGGATGTGGACCCATTCATTTCAATGGGGCCACAAATGATGCAAATAAGTTCTGTGGCCCCACAGATAGAACATGTCCTATTCTTGTCCGTTTTGTGACATGGATAGGGCATTTCTATAGAAATAAAAACTAAAATGGCAGCATGCACATGACCATGATCCATGTTCTGTCTGCTCCCCACTTCACTGTTGAACTCAGCTGCCATTGCTCCCTGGCAGGGACAATGTGGTCACACATACATTGCGCTGCTAGACTGTGTCGGAGGAGTGTGCAGGCCCAGGAATCAGCCCGGTGCACCTCCTACACAGCCTAAGAGGCGTGATGTATGACCGAATCCTGCTTGGGAGCGCAGGATGTGCAACGGTCAAATGGCCTAGGTGAGTATTTAGTTAGTATTTTATTAACAGATGTGGCACTACTAAAAAGTGGGCACAATACAGATATAATTTCTGTGTGTGTGTGGGGGATTGGGTGGAGTTAGAGGAGTGACTTAGTATTATTCAATTTACCACGGCACGCTATATGAGCAACTGCTATTGTTCCTCCTTATCATTTTCAAAAGCTGAGAGGTATGGCAATATTTGGCTGCAATGTCACCACTACCATCAATTATTGACTACTTGGCTCCACTCTTTCGGAAATATACACTAACCTTTACAATGTGCAGCATTAACTACTTAAATACTGCATGTGAGCAGATACATAATAAATTCTGCTGGCTCAAAGAGCTCAGTAATAACCTCAGGTAACATTGCAAACTAAGTACATGGCTGCAGACAGTCATTGGTTAAGCAGTACTTTCAAAGGAAGCAGTGGGTGATTCTGAGAAATGCTACTGCCCTTTAAGCACTGCAGTACATTTTTTGCTAAGACCACCGCATACAGCAGCCCCTTCAGGAACAATCACGTATGCGTCGCGGTGACCTGCTTTGTACCTGACTTGTGTAACCTCAAGACACAATTTCTTGCAGGATGATTAGTTAGAATATGTTAAGCATTGTGATGAAGAGGTATTCTGTATCATGACCTGAGCAATTCAGTTTGCAAAGCTTGATGTTCATGAGAGGTCTCAGAGGTGTAGCATGCTGTAACCATATTACTTGCCGAGAATTTCACTCTGATTTGAATTGTGGCTACTCAACAAGAGAGGATACAAAAGACTAGTTAGCACCCCAATACGATTTTTCTTTCCGAGATCTGTGAACATTCTTGATGTTGAAAGGGTATTGATTCCCTAATTGGACATTTATACCATAGCTGTAGTACTCCAGACCCGGGGGTACTACAATTTGTATAAAGTTTGCATTGTTTAATATTATTTTATTCTTTGCTTCTGGCTGTAGTTCCCGGAAAGAAAAAGGGCTAACCACCCTGTTTCTCCTCTCTTGGTAGAAGTGGACTGGTCCTGCTTCCTACCAAGAGGAGGAGTTCCTGTCCAGAGCCAGCAAAGAGAGAAAGCACACTGTAGAGCTCCTGCTCCTGTTACAGATTCTCCAGAAAGAAGTACTCCGATGCTCCTCAAGTAAAGCCTTGAGACTCTAGATCAGTGTTTCCCAACCAGTGTGCCTCCAGCTGTTGCAAAACTACAACTCCCAGCATGCCTGGACAGCCTTTTGCTGTGCAGGCATGCTGGGAGTTGTAGTTTTGCAACAGCTGGAGGCACACTGGTTGGGAAACACTGCTCTAGATAGCAGTCTGCTACTACCAGCATTGAAGACACTGTTGCAAGGTGAGTGATTACAGCCAAGACACCCTTAACCAGACTACTCTTGGGCCAGTACCACCTAAGTGCTATATTGCCATCATCCAACCTACCTCCATATTCTTTCTGGTGCCAGAGAAGATTTACTCCTCAACCCTTCTGCTACTGAATGTATTTAAAGTTCTTTATTGCACTTATTAAAAAAAAGATTTTTACGTTTCATCCTGTCCTTATTCTTTGGTACTACATTTCCACTGCACTGTTCCCCAGGGAGCAACAGCCTGAAGGAGTACACTGTGACACAACACTTCATCAGGGCCAGTGCCACTCATCCTCTACACCAGCTCCTCAGTTTCCTGACTCAGTTTTGGAAGGCAAAATCAGGAGTGTATCATAAAAGGAGAGAAAGTATAAAGGACAAATATGACTTCCCTTTTTTTTAAATTCATTCCTGATTCCTGGTTTTGGCGTCCAAAACTGCATCAAGAAATCTAAATGTGTGGCTATGCCCTTATCCCCACAGAAGTGAATAGAGAGAGCCGCACTCCATTAATTTTCCGCCAGGATTTGAGGCAGGTCTGCATCACCTGGCAGGTCTGAGGACCCCTGTTTTCCACACAATCGTTTGTCCCAGACTGGGACCCACATCTATCAGACACTTAGGTAATATCCTATGGATTTTGAATACCAGTTAGGTTTACAGCATACCTGACTGAAAATTACTTGAGATGTCACAGCTGCTCACCTGCCTTATGATGTCACACCTTCTTACCTGACAATAACCCATTTGTGATGTCACAGCAGCTTACCAAATGAAACACCCTTATGATGTCAAAGCAGCTTAACTAAAGGGAAACCCGATTGTGAGGTCACAATAGCTCACCTAACAGAAACCCACTTGTAATGTCACAGTAGCATACCTGCCTTAAACTCACATGTGAAGTAACATCAGCATACCTTGGGGAAACTCATTTGTTAAGTCATAGCAAAGTGCCTGATGATAACACATTTGTGATGTCACAGTAGCTAATTTGAAACCACTTATGAGGTCACAGTAGCTTACCCGATAGAAAACCACTTGTGATGTCAACGTACAGATGTAGCATCCGGTGTAATATAGAGTAGCGGGGCCACGCTCACAGTGAAGGAACCACTCCAAGAGAAAACGCAGTGCTGGACACTCCTGACAGTCTCCAACTGCAGCTTCAGATGACGCTCACCGACAGCGGTCACTTCTATATCTCTTCCCCTTTAAAGCAAACACCCTGACATAGTGTAATATATACGGATATTCGTTAAAAACTTGCTTTATTCTACTTACAAGATACAATGCTTGTCACTAGGGTTGAGCGAACACCTGGATGTTCGGTTTCGAGAAGTTCGGCCGAACTTCACGAAAATGTTCGGGTTCGGGATCCGAATTCGACCCGAACTTCACCCCGAACCCCATTGAAGTCAATGGGGACACGAACTTTTAGGCACTTAAATGGCTGTAAAATAGCCCTGGAAAGGGCTAGAGGGCTGCAAAAGGCAGAAAAATGTAGGTAAATGCCCTGCAAACATATGTGAATAGGGAAATGACAAAATAAAATACAGAAAAAGAATAAATAAACATTCTAAACTTGAGCCCAAGTGAGTGACAGTGGCACCTGCCACCCAGCAAACAGAGGATGTGGCAGCAACGCCACCACATCTGTCATTGTCACCAAGCATCTCCACCAAATCCCATGGAAGTGTTCAGCTATCAGCTGTCCATCTCCCAAACACTGGAGAGAAAAAGAAATAGAAAGAGGAAGTACCCCCCCTACCCATGGCTCTGAATGCCTTATTTCCAACTTCCTGGTCCTTTGAAATGCTGTCATTCTGTCTGGTGGACAGTTTTAAAAACCTTATGGTGGTTGCTGTCCCACAGTACGTGTATCCCAGCCGCCACTACTTTTGCAGGCGAGCCATCCCTTCCCTGCACAACCAAGTGGCGGACAAAGTCAAGTGTGCACTGCGCAATGCTATCTGGGCATTTCTCTTTGTATCCTGTTACCTCCTCCTCTTACTCCGCTTCCTCCTCCTCATCCACTCAGCGTAACACCTTCACCATCCACAGCAGCACAGCCAGGGGGAAACGACAGCAGGTTGTTTTAAAACTTGTGTGTTTGTGGGAAAAACCCCGCATCGCACAGGAGCTGTGGACAGGCATAGAACAACAGACCGACCACTGGTTGGTGCCACTGAGCCTCCAGCCCGGCCTGGTGTTGTGCGCTAATGGGCGAAATATACTAGCAGGTCTGGGCCTAGCCGGTTTGACACACATCCCCTGCCTGCCACATGTGCTGAATTTGGGGTGTAGAAATTCCTAAACACCAGACAGTGAAAATCAATTCAGTTAATTGAACACACACAGCACCCCCCCCCCCCTTTCACTCAAACCATTAACAGACTATTTCCAAATTTTCTTAAAAACATATTAAAATAACTATAATGCAGCTAAACTTACTATATAAACAAACAAAACTATATACACGCCTTATCCTTAACCCCTTAAGGACAAAGGGTTTTTTCATTTTTGCGTTTTTGTTTTGCGCTCTATGCCTTCCAAGAGCCATAACTTTTTTATTTTTCCGTTCACATGGCCATATGAGGGCTTATTTTTTGCAGGACAAGTTGTACTTTCCAACGCCATCATTTAATAATGCATATGGTGTAGTGGGAAGCGGGAAAAAAATTCCAAATGGGGTGAAATTGCAAAAAAAAAGCAATTTCACCACAGTTTTACGGGTTTCTAAATTACGACGTTTGATTTGCGATAAAACTGACCATTTAGTTTTATTCTAGAGGTCAGTACGAATCCGGGATACCCAATATGTATAGCTTTTCTTGCGTTTTGATAGTGAAAAAAAATTCAAAAGTGGGAAAAAAAATTTAATTTTTTTTTGTCGCCATGTTTTGACCGCTATAACGTATTTGTAAATAAGTGTATGGCGTTGTATGGGGGCTTATTTTTGCGGGGCGATCTTAACTTTTAGTTGATACCATTATGGGGTGTGTAGGACTTTTTGATCGCTTTTATTTAATTTTTTTGAGGAAATGAAGCGTCCAAAACGGCAAATCGGCCATTTGGGCGCTTTTTCCGTTTTTCTGTTTACCGTATGGGAAATATATTTTTATATTTTTATACTATGGGCGTTTTCACACATTGCGACACCCATGATGTGTATTTTTTTATTTTTTTATTATTTTATTTTTAATTTTGGGGAAAGGGGGTGATTTAAATTTTTAGTTTTTTTATTTATTTTATTTTTTTATTTTTTTATTTTTTTACACTTTTATATAGATCCCATAGGGACCTATATAAATCAGTTACCTGATTGCTTCTATCATAAACTCCAATACACTTGTATTGGAGTTTATGAGCATTTTACTACTTTCCTATGAAGCCCTATTGCAAACAAGGGCTCCATAGGAAATAGTAAGTGATAGCCTTAAGCTGAATGAAAGGCTTGAGGCTATCCCTTACAGCGCTCCGATTCTCCCGATCACTACTAGGGGGAGCCGGAGCGCTGCCGAAAGTTTTACTTTCGGTTTTAGCGCGTGCAGATGCCGTGATCAGGATTGATCACGGCATCTGCGGGGTTAAATGATCGCGGTCGGCAGCGCTGCCGACCGCGATCATCAGCTCTGTGCAGAAAAACGCTCTGTGCAGCCTAAAAACTAGTGAGCAATTAACTAGCAGAAGTTGAATGATTCACAGCTGTAGATCGATCACTTCATTAGGTGTTTTTGCTGAGTTTTCCCTGCCTAATTTCGCCCTCACAGCAGCTGCATCCTTTTCCTACACTAATCAGAGCAGAGTGACGTGCGGCGCTACGTGACTTCAGCTTAAATAGAGGCTGGGTCACATGCTGCACTTGGCCAATCACAGCCATGCAATTAGTAGGCATGGCTGTGATGGCTTCTTAGGGCAAGAAGTAAAACGCTAGCTGATTGGCTGCTGTGCACCCCCTCAGAAAGCGGGAAGAAATCACCGAACAACAGACCCGAACCCGAACTTTTTTGAAAATGTCCCAAACACCCCAAAACTCGGTACGAACCTGAACTATACAGTTCGGGTTCGCTCAACTCTACTTGTCACCAATCCATAAAATATAACAAGCGACAGTATCGCTGCACACCCGACCCGGGTTTCGCTTTTAGCTTCTTCAGGCTTGCAGCGGTTTTGTGTCCAGCATGGGAACACAACATACCGAAACGGTATTCATTCTGGAGCACTGCGTTCCAGTTTGTTCAGTTTTGTCCCCATTGAAAATGAACGAGACATAACTGAAGCGTTGTGCTACAGTTTTGACAGCCTGTGCTGGATCTCAAAACCTGACGCAACAACGCAGATGTGAAAGTAGCCTGACCCTGGGTTCACACCTGAGCGTTTTACAGCGCGTTCCTACGCGCTGTAAAACGCTCAACAGGCGAAAACCCATGTTTCCCTATGGGCATGGTTCTCACCTGAGCGTTTTACAGCGCGTACGAACACGCTGTAAAATGCCCTACGCCCAAAGAAGTACAGGAGCTTCTTTGGGGCGTATTGTCGCGCGTATTGTGATTGATGCCACAGTGATCACAGTGGTCAATCACACAAACGCACGTACGACACGCGTTTCCTATTTCCAAAAACGCGCTGTAATACGTGAAAAAAGTCTGAACCCAGCCTCACTCTGCTATATAGGTACGTAGGTATGACCAGAAGCTACACAGAGTAGCACATCAAGCTACAGCGTTTCTGTAACTCCTGAATTACAAAAACAGCATAGCTCTCATTCTCTTCTGCTTGGCTCTTTCCATTACTTTGACCACCCATGGCCACCACATATGATAGGTAGTCAGATGGAAGAAGTATATAATATATCTATCTGCCTGCAATCTTACTGCGGACCAAAGCAGAGTTATGGAAATAGGTTGCAATATTGTTCCTACATGAATTTGATTTCTAACAAAACCCGTTAGACATCAACAGATTTCTATAGTCTGGTCTGGTCTGTCTTATAGTCCAAAAAATATATTTTTTATACAGTGGACTTGGATTATCATGACATCTGGTGGCATTAGAGGCAGAGCTTGTTGAGAGCTCATTTGCATCCCTTTCTGTTCAGAATGAATTCGCTCATCTTAATTTTTTTTTGGAAGTTGTTATGGGAGCTATCAGTTTCTGATTTATATGATGAGTGAGCTAACAGATTGGATTTAATATTGAATATTGGGGGTCATGTTTGTATACCAAATCCCAATGAGATCAAGAAATAAAACATGTGTACATGACCAAAATAGAGTTTTCAGCTTTAAAACAACTCAGCATCCAGCATCAAGGGAGGATCTTGTCATTTTAGAGAGGGACCTCTACGAGCGAGAGCTCTTTAGAAACTGTCATGAATTATGGAACAATGTAGTGGAGCTTGATATTTTAAACTCCGTACAAGTGATACATGATGATATAGAACAGGGATGGGCAAACTGGGGCTCTCCAGCTGTTGTAAAACTACAATTCCCACCATGCCCTGCTGTAGGCTGATAGCTATAAGCAGTCTTTGCATGCTGGGAGTTGTAATTTTGCAACAGCTGGAGAGCGGCAGTTTGCCATCCCTGATCTAGCATCTACCAATACAATTTTTCAAGTCATGCAAAAAACACATAAAGAAAAAAGAAAAATCACCCCCCCCCCATGACACCAATAATATCGGGCAATAAATATTAAGGTAATCTGCAAGAAACCAGCAGATAAAATACAAATTTGTTCCAACGATTATGCTGGAGAAGGTAATAAAGGGGGAGTCACCCCACCTGAACAGTGAAAATACTGTATGTCCAAAAAGAGATTTCAGCAGGCACCCTGTTATCATGGTATAATAGGGTAGGGGTAAATCGTATTTATTAGTATTGGATATGATAATTTTTAGGTTTTATAAAGGATTATCTGATGTATATATGATCAAATCAGCATGCAAATGATTGATTGAATGGTTGAACCATAGTTGCCAACAGTCCATTCAAAATTGGTCTGTCCTGGGCAGGAAATCAGTGGGGCTTATGTAAGGCCTGCCCACAAATGGGTGGTCCAGCCCAATTTAGGGCCATTCCTTTGGGGGATCCATTTGTTCCTGATTTACCAACCTTTAGGCCTCATGCACATGGCCGTTGTTGACCTGTGCTTGTGCTGCGGACTGCGACTGCGTGCCCTTCCTATGCGGATGCTGACCCATTCACTTAAATGGGGTCCATTATCTGCATCTGACATTCTGCACCACAAAAAAGTAGTGCTTCCATGGGGTCCATGCCTCCCTTCTGCACGGCACCTTCCTGATTGCGGACCCATTTTGTGGGCCGCAATACAGGCAGTGGCCAGCAACATCCGTGTGCATGAGGCCTTAATCTGAAGAATGAAAAAAACGGTTGTGCACCCCTGCCCTAAAAGAACAACTGTTTGGATGTGTGGTACGAGCTAGACTCTGGTAAAGAAATCTTAAGGTGAATTTAGACAGGGGAATAATTGGGAAGATTATCGGGAACTAATGTTCCCGACAATCTGCTCATGTAAAGGTACCGGTGATCACCTGATGAATGAGCGAAACGCTTGTGCAGGCACCTAAATTGCTGTCAAGCGTGATTTCTGATGTTCCATTCAAAGTCTATAGGAGTCACAAAGGTAGTCAAATACAGTGCTCAGCTACCTCCATCAGTCTCACAGACTTTGAATGGGGAGGCAGAGCACATGCTCAGCTGCTGCCTAATTCCAGCTCCTCCTCACTGCAGGTCGGTGGTAGTGAGTAGGAAGAGGGGCTTAGAACCCCCATTCTATTAATTGGTGGGGGTTCCCAATGGTGAATCCCCATACAGATCAGACATTTATCACTTATCACAACCCCTTTAAGTATTTGAAGTTTAAAACATATTCACATGCTATCACTTATGCTGGTGTGAGATAGAGAAACAGCTCTCATTGTCTGAACACTGTTTGTATAAATCAAGTTAAATGATCTCGACTGGCATTCTGCTGTTTGGCCACAACATGCCGCTGTTTCCTAAACACAGCTAACAGACTGCATATTTTCCATATTCATGAGAGGTGGAGTTACAAAGCCTGTAGAAGAAAGGGATCAGCCATCTTAGAGGAATCTGAGACTGAGGAACTGGTTGAGCAGATGATCCATCAACATCCAGGTGTGGAAGCATCCCTCAGTGACCAGAGCTGCAGCTAACTGAAGCTGATCGTGTCCAAGACCCTGAACCTGTCCAGAGGAATGAGGATTGCTTCCAGGAACGCTGATAAGAGCTGAGGTGCAAAGCAACATACACTGTGGTACTGCATACTTGTTGGAGAAGCTTTTGTTAGGTTCACAATCACCAGTGGATGCAGAGCAGACCCAGGTTGGTAAGATCATGCACACACCTCATTACAGTGTTGGCGCCTAGAATCCTAGAGAATGAGACCAGGCCTGTAGTTATTTAGGTAGGATTTCTGTTTGTGTCAGGCCACAAGTGTTGATGGCTGTTCATTACAAGGACTCCACACTGGAGAGCTGATAAACTTCCCCACAAACTCAAGCCAGACTGGCGTTTTGCTCAGATGGAATACTCAGACATATGCTACAAGACCAGTTAAGGGAGGAATACTGTAGAGCACTGTAAGATTGTAAGCTGTTGCGCTGTACCGCAGGCTAGCTCCTACCACACATCCAAACAGTTGTTCTTTATCTTTTAGGGCAAGGACGCACAACCGTTTTTTGGTCTAAGGGCTGCATTGTCACATTGCTCTATTTCAAGGGGCCGCAAATTCAAAAAAAAATGTTTCTAGGTACTAATTTGCATAGGCCTATTACACAGGCCAACATAAATTGATTGGGGAGGATTGATCTCTGTCACAGTCATTCCTCCTTCATTTAGTTCTATTGATTATCGGTAGCACATCCCTGATTGCACAGTGAGATGTGCAGCACGATTATACCCAAGGCAGGTGTCAGCACCTGGCATACCCGGGCAAGTGCCGGGGACCACAGCACAGCTGCCAGAGGCCAGAAGCAATGAGCGCTCATTGCTGGAGTGCAGGGAGATGGGTCCTGTCACTCACCGCTCAGCTCCCCGCGCTCCTCCCCTCCTTCAGGCTGTCAGTGCTCTGAATGGTGAAGCAGGAAGACTTCCCCGCTCCACCATTCAGACTGCAGGCACGGATCGCACTGCCGGCATGTTTGGGCGGAGCCTGAAGCCCGATAATCTGCATAAGCTCCGCCCACACAGTGCTGCAGCGTGATCTGTGCCTATAGGGAAGAGAGGACTGTGAGCTTCAGGAACGGGACAAGGTGAGAAGTTACTGTTTTTTTTGTTTTGAATACAGAAGGGTCACAGAGGTCTTTATTCCTATGGAGGCCATGGTCATATGCAGCTCTCAAGCCAATGACTGGCTTTAGCGGTGATGTGTCCACAAGCAGCATGTCACCTCTGAAGCTCGTCATTGGCTGAGAGGTGTATGTGACCGTGTGCATGCACTGCCAGGTGTAAACAGCGCAGGAACTGGAAGATGGAGGCAGAGGGGGCAGCGCAAAGGACCAGGGCGGCATGGAGCACGTAAGTATGAATTTTCTGTTTCAGGGGCAATGCTGCAGGAACTTGTTAAAAAATCATTATTACAGGAAGAACACGGAAAAGTGGCTACATTTTATTCTATTCTGCCTCCTATTCATAAATCAGAGCTTTCCTTCACTGCAGAGGTCGGCGCTCATTGGTATCACCACCTCCTGCCCCCCAGTTAGGCTGCATTCACACGGGCGAGTTTTCCGCGCGGGTGCAATGCGTGATGTAAACGCATTGAACCCGCACTGAATCCGGACCCATTCATTTCTATGGGGCTTTGCACATGAGCGGTGATTTTCACGCATCACTTCTGCGTTGCGTGAAAATCGCAGCATGCTCTATATTCTGCATTTTTCACGCAACGCAGGCCCCAACGGGGCTGCGCGAAAATCGCAAGCATCCGCAAGCAAGTGCGGATGCAGTGCGATTTTCCCGCATGGTTGCTAAGCGACGGGACCCAATCTTCATTATTTTTCCTTATAACATGGTTATAAGGGAAAATAATAGCATTCTCAATAAAGAATGCTTTGTAGAATGAGAATTAAGGGGTTAAACATAAAAAACGTAACTTGCCTTAGCCACTTGATCGCGTAGTTGGCGATCTCTCTTCTGTCTTCAAGCTTTAGCTGTAGTCTAAAGGACATGTGATGACGTTGCATCACATGATCCAATCACATGGTCCGTGATGGATAATAAAATCTCCAGAATACTCAACCCGAAACCGGACTTCAGTGATGAAGTCCGGCTTTGGGTCTGGGTACCAAACATGGTGATTTTTCACACGCGCGTGCAAAACGCATTACAAATGTTTGCACACGCGCGAAAAATCGCGCATATTCCCGCAACGCACCCGCATCCTATCCGGGCGTCAAACATGACGCCTGTGTGAACCCAGCCTTAGAGGCACCATGTAAAACCAGTAAGCACTTTGCCTTACTAGTGGGGAAAGCGCTTATTGGTAAACACTTTAATAACCAGGCCTGAACAGACACTTTGTGATTTAGCGCGTGGTGGTTCAAACATTTGGATCTTTTTTATGTTTTATGTGTTGGAATTACCTTATTTCCCCCATTATCTGCCATCAGGGAAAATTTGGGGCACCCCCATACACATTAGTTGGCTGACGATCCTGCCAAAAATCGACAGTTTCAGCCAACATTAATCTAATATGTATGGTTAGGCTGAGAACCAAGGATGGTTTAAAATACGTAAGAAAATACAGTTTTTATTGCTGGGATCAATATATTAGTTTTTTACATTTTTCTACTTCATATGCTGGATTAAACTATACCTATGTACAGTATCTGATGGCTGACACATTGAATTCCCATCTTCTGCAAAGCGGATCATAATATATAACAAAAGGTGAGCTGATCACAATTTCTCTACTTCTACTGCTCACATGGAAAGCACATGGTCAGTTCTCCCATTGCTGTGGATTTTACACCCATCCTCTATCTCTTAAGCCACTTTGAAATGGGCAGTTTTGGGCAGTATTTTTCACCAGTATTTGTAAGTCAATACAAAGAATGAAGCCTATGGAGAAAAAGTATAATGTAAAGATATGTGTCTCCTCTGTTTTTTGGACTTCTCCTTTTGGTTTACAAATACTGATGCAAAATACTGACCAATAACTGACTGTGTGAATGTTTCCTTATGATCAAAAAAATCTATAGAATTCTTGCACAGGCCATATGGTTGGTAATCAATAAGGAGCATGTAACAAGTGGACATCAGTTACCTCAATAATGCGTTCTGACTAGTCATCATTATAGTAAGAATTTGAATGGTTTTATTTCATGGGTTGCTGGGAGATAACCTACCCCTAGGTATTCTCGATAGCCTCTGGCAAGGCCAGATGGTCTTGGCTGCTGGGGCCTGTCTGTGGAGTAAGGTGTGAGTTTGCAGGTTGCAGACCTAACCAGGAGATCAACGGAAAACATAAAGGATAATAAAACAATCCTGAGTCAGTATCATGTGGAAGTCCAAACTTGTAGAGTACAGCGGTAGCCAAATCAGTGTAGGTTAAGCAAGTTTGATACACAGAGATTTAACTAGCAGGTCTTGAGTTCACGCACAAAGTACAGAAGCACAAACAAGAGTCAGGACACTATACACAATCACAGGCACTGAGCAGTGTCAGTGGTTTAAATCACCCAGCTACACCTCTAATTTGGCTCGGTGACCAAAGTGATTGGACTACCAGCTAGAGCTTGCCATCTGCACTGCTCTTCATCTTCCCCAGCACAGTAGCACTGACCAGAGGGCTGTAGAGACAGACACAGCTGGATTGTGGTGAATTAACTGTATAACAGTGAATGTTGCTTTCTCTTTTGACAATTTAGACAAAAACAAGCTGCTAGCATAAGTTACTGCATCCTGTAAAATAGTAATAATAATAACCTGCACAAGCTCCAACAAAATGGAAACGGATGTATCTATATTTCATTCAAGATGCTAGAGAAACTCCCCTGTTTCTACAAACGGTTAGTAGTGTTGGGCGCGAATATTCAAATCGCAAATATTAATCGCGAATATCGGCACTTTGAGAATTCGCAAATATTTAGAATATAGTGATATATATTCGTAATTTTGAATATTCTAGATTTTTTAAAATCAGTAACCTCCCTTCTTGCTTGTGGGCCAATGAAAAGGCTGCAATGTCTTTGTCTGAGATTAGCAACATCCCTAGCAACCAATAGGAAAGTTGCCTACCCCTTTACTATATAAGAACCTCCCCAGCAGCCATTGTATGCAGTATTTTGCAGGTCTGAGAGAGACAGCACTGTCATTGCTGTGCTCTGTGCTTTCCTGAGTCATGACATTAGATAGGTAGTTAGTTAGTTAGCTTATATATAATACAGATAGTTAGTGAGAGATAGTCAGTATAGGTAAGATAGTGATATAGTGTAGCTGATACATACTTGCTAGATACTGTATATAGTGCTGTATGTATGTATGTATGTAGGTATATATGTATGCTACATACATAGTGCTGTGATGTCACAAGTTCACAACAATACTTAGCGCACCAATGACTAATATGTAGTCAGACCTGGTAAAATGTGAAGTTGCACGTATTGCGCCAAAATATTCCCATCATCAGTGCCGATTTTGCAATCGCGAATATAAAGCTATTGTAATGTTCTGCCGTGCCAACCATTTTCTCCAGTCTCAGGAAACTTCTAGCAGCTTGAAAAATATAACTATATTGACCCACACCTGTATTTTGTGCGCATTACGCGAATATAACATTGCTAATTTTTCACAATCAAGAAAATAATCTCAAATTCGCAAATTCATGAATATATGACAATTATTCTACCAAATATTCGCTAAATATTGTGAATTTGCAAACTGCCCCTGCCGCTCATCACTAACGGTTAGTAATGCTGGGCATTAGTAATAGTTACCTTATAAAAGTTGTAAGCAGTCCGTGCTGTGACCTCATTAGTATAAATGGAAACATGAGTTACTACCAGCAATGATGAAAAGTTGTGGTGACAAATAGAGGATATAGATTAAGCATATAAGGAGGGTGATCAAGCATTTCCCCTTCGCACAATATTCATAACCTGAAATAGGTCACTGCAGCTATTCTTGTTCGGACTTCTGGAAACTATCCTGTTTTTCTACATTCAGGACAGTAGGGTTTTCTTAATTTTCCCCTATTGCTGACTCCTGTAGCTCATTGCTATACACCTCCTACCCTATATAGTCACCTGGACTGGTTTTCAGTTAACATGTATGCCTTGTCAAGAGTTAGGTTGTGGAATTTCCTGCCTTCTTAATGTGTTTGAGCCCATCAAATGTGGTGTGCAGAGGTAAGATTGGTACACAGTTCCATACAGCGGTACTGTTCTATTCCATACTATGGCAAGAACTACTCAACTTAAGTAAAGCAAAACGACAGTCTATTTTACTTTAAGTCAAGCCGAAAAAAATTCCAGAACTTTAAAGGTATTCTCAAGTGCAGTCATGAAAACCACCCAAAGCTATGATGAAACTGGCTCTCATGAGGACACTCCAGAAAAGGAAGACCAAGAGGTACCTCTGCTGCAAGATAATTCGAAGCACCAGCTTCAGAAACCACAAATTAACAGCATCTCAGATTTAAGCCTGCATGCAGTGCAAATGCTTTAAGTCAAGGTGGAAAAATTTACAGAATTTTGAAGGTATTCTCAAGTGCAGTCATGAAAACCATCCAAAACTATAATGAAACTTGCTCTCTTGAGGTTTTACAGGGCTACTCCCATCTCAGACATTGATGGCATATCGCAAGTTTATCCCATCAAATTTCAGATAGGTGTGTAGTACTACAGACCTGGGGGTACTATTAATATAAATGGTTTGTAATGTAATGCTGTGCAATGTCAATGTTATATCACACTACATGCTATGCATCTTGTACACCAGCAGATGGGGGTACAGTTGGCATTGTTTGGCAACAAGAATGGAAATTACCATACCATTCCTGCCCTCCTGGTAGGAGTGGGCGGGTCCATCTTCCTGCCAAGGGTGGAGCAAAGCAAGTTAGAGTCAGTCGGAGAGGGAGGAGAGTGAGGAGTGAGGGAAGATGTGATCGAGATACTACTCCTTCAGTCCATGAGAACCACAGTGTCGGCTCATTTAGGAGGACAACTGTTCTAGAGAGCCTGCAGAGCCAGCAGAGTAATCAGGTAATCAAGCTATACAGACTTTACTGCAAGGTGAGGGGAAACACATTAAGACACCATCACTGCAGTTCAGGACAGGCATAGCTAGAAGCCTGCATCACACAGTGGACACCTACAGCTACAGGTGCCAGAGTACATCCATAAGTAAGGGAATCAGGAGAGAGACTTGTGTGTCCTCTTTACCTCATTGTGCTAATATTGTATGGGAGTGAGCAATAGAAGTCATACTCACAAGTTGCTGGCACAAAACTTTGGTTTCTTTTTTTTCTTTCATTCATTCCAGTATAAAATGGTACATCATAAGGGACAGACATCGTTCACAACTTCTCCCCTACACACGACGTTTCGGGAGAACACACCTTCTTACTTATGCGCATCCTCTCTATTCAAAGCTATGGGACTGCTGAAAATATCTAAGGCTACTTTCACACTTGCGTTAAGGTTTTCCGGTATTGAGTTCCGTCCTTTTACCCTAAAGCATTCTGAATGCAACAGGGATGTCTTCAGTTCAGTCACTCTTACGGTATTTGGCCGGAGAAAATACCGCAGCATGCCGCAGTATTTTCTCCGTCCAAAATTCTGGAACACTTGCCTGAATGCCGGATCCGGCATTATTTTCCATTGAAATGCATTAATGCCGGATCAAGTGTTCTGGAAAAACGCATCCGGTTTTCCGGTCGCGCATGCGCAGACCTTTAAAAATGCAAAAAATAAATAAATACCGGATCCGTTTTTTCGGATGACACCGGAGAGACGGATCCGGCGTTTCAATGCATTTGCTAGACGGATCTGCATCTGGCTATGCTGTGTGAGCAATGCGCCGCATAGCTATGTGATCCATGTGATGCAGGGACCCGGTGACGTCATCGAGGAGCGCCCTGGCCGCCGCACGGAAGGTAAATAGCGTCTCCCCCGGCTCTCCGCTTCTTTTCCATGGCAGCCGGGACTTTAGTAGCGTCCTGGCTGTTATGGTTACCATTGTTAAAAGCTAAACGTCAGATACGGCGATGCGCCAAAACGACGTTTAGCTTAAAGCCGGATCTGAATTAATGCTTTTCAATGGGCAATATTTCCGGATCCTTCCTTGCGGCATGTCTTCAGGATTTATGGCATGCTGCGGATTTTGCTACGGCCAAAAAACGTGTCAGTACTGAAATGAAGACATCCTGATGCATCCTGAACGGATTTCTCTCCATTCAGAATGCATTGGGATAATCCTAATCAGTATCTTTCCGTCCTAGAGCCCCGAGGACAGAACTCTAGGACGGAAAGGAAAAACGCTGATGTTAAAGGCCCCTTACAGAGATGGGGCCTGCACTTATATGAGATTGATGGCATATCTTAGATATTCCAGCAATGTCTCAGATTGGAATACCTTTTTAAATGGCATTTATTGCTATCTAACCAGTTACTGTAGAAAGTAGGGTGTCTTAGTGAATAGTTATCCATCACTTCCCAACTTTAATTGCTTTTGACTTTCTTGGTGCCATTTCTAGTTGTTTCCATGTCTTTTATCCAGACGCTACATTCTTTATCAGTACATAGAAATAAGCAGTTATGAATAAAGAGTAAATCTTACAGAACTTGCTCAAGGAGGATGTTGTAGTTCCTTTGGTTGCAAATGAAAAAAGGTGGGAGGGGAGTAGAAAGGTGCAACCAAGAGGAGGTGTGAGAAGGCGGGCAGTGCTATCTCAGTACTATAAAGGTTGTAAAGTGTGAAAAACACACTCCTTCTTCCTCCAGCTAAACTCATAGTACATGAAGATTAAATCAACTGAACGTCTATAACAAGGACGGGCATAATCTAAGGCCCAACATGCACCAGCAGGACATGCGATATGCACAGCAACCAGTGTTTTGGATGAACCAGCATGACAGACCGATAATTATGAACCATTCAGTAATGCAACCGCCTCCGCCACCGCTTACTTTTCCAGATTTCAGGAAAAAGAGACGCAAAGATGGAATCTGTACCTTCCTTGTGATTATTTTTCTTCTGGTCCTTTTAGCGCTGGCAGGAGTTGGACTGGGAACTTATAAAATCATACAACTACAGAAGGAGCTGGAAGGATTCAGAGAGGTAGAGTTATCTGTGTGGTACCGTCATTGCTGCACATTTCCAACGTGATTGACTCTAGGTAGAAATTGGATAGTTGGGCCACATTTTGAATGACGTGATGCATGTAAATAGCCGTTAATTAATGTGGGTCCCCTTCTGTAAATATGCAAGAATATCAGGGATTGTGTATCTGTCCGCAGACTGCAGGCTGTGACTGAGAACACAGAGTATGCCCATAAGCAGACTGGGTGTTTATTCTAGCAGCGACCACAGGGGATTGTCTCACCTGAGACACTGGTGGCGTATCACTAGGATATACCCCCAATGTCAGGTAGGTGCTACTAGTTCTCGGCTATTTTTGGTTCTCCCATAGAAATGAATGGAGGGCAAGCCGCGCATGCATGGTGTGCTCTTGTTCACTTTCAGAACTTTGTTGTAGAGATAGGTGTGGATCCCAGTGGTGGCAATCTGACATTGGTGGCATGTCCTAGCAATAGTCCACCAATGTCTCAGGTAAAACAACCCCTTTTACCTTAAAGGGGTTGTCTCACTTCAGTAAATAGCATTTATCATGTATATAAAGTAAATACAAGGCACTTACGAATGTATTGTTATTATCCATATTGTCTCCTCTGCTGGCTAGATTCATTTTTCCATCACATTATACACTGCTCCTTTCCATGGTTACAACCACCCTGCAATCCATCAGTGGTGGCCGTGCTTGGACATTATAATTTTCCTATAGTGCGCAAGCACGGTCACTGCTAATGGATCCATCTCACATCCGACTCAGGCAGCCCTGATGATCAGCTGTTTGAAGGGGCCACGGTGCTCATGCGAGAGCTATGTCTTCTTCAATGTTTACCTGCTCGCTGTCTACAGTGTAATTACAGGTGTTCATCCCATTCAATTAAATGGAAGAGGACTCTAATTACTCTGCCCCGCCACTACGATCTACACGACGTGTAAGTAAACATTAAAGAGAGTGTAGTGCTCACAAAAGTGCCTTGGCCCCTTCAAACAGCTGATCGACAGGGGTTCTGGAAGTCTGATCCCTGCTGATCTGATACTGATAACCTGTCCTGAAGATAGGGACAACCCCTTTAAGTGAGTCTCTAATATGCTTTTGTAGTATTACCAATGGAAAACCCAAATTTTAAGTGACAAACTGTTATTCTAACAAATGGCCCAACGCTGGTTGTAGAGCATGGAATCCACCTTGTGTGTTCTCCACAAATTCTGCATATGACGAGATCATATGGCATAAATGTCCTGCTCTGGGATAAAAGATTAATCTGCCATTGTAGGTAGTTATGGTGCGCTAGACAACTGTAGTATATAGTAGTTTTCATACTTATAAAACTACCAACTAGTTATTATAACTAGAGATTAACAAATTTCTTACAATTCGATTCAGTTACAATTTGGCCAAATCAGCCATCTGATTCGATTCAGGTATGAATTGATTGCCTGGTCTTTCTTCCAAATCACATCACAAAAAAAGTAATATTTGGCTTTTTTAGAATAAGAACTTTTGGAAAGACTTTGGTTGAATTTCTGTATTTTAGAATTTATTTGTTCATTTCTAATAATGACTCTTCACTTTATGTAAAATCAGAGCTAATGGCATTCAATTCATATCTTTTCCTGTGTGTGTACATTTTTTTTTAACCTCTCATCGTGTTTGTACTTCTGGCCCTTGAATACGTTAAAATTAGCAAATGGACTTTTAGAGACATAGACATGATTGTCCGGTTATGCTTCTCTTCATAACTGTCTATTTGTGTCTTAATATCCATTTTTAGTAAAAATTAAAACTAGATAATATTTTTTATTTTCTCATGTTTTTATTTCATTTTCTCTATGGGATGGCCATCTTGCCTGAGTCTTGTAAGTAGCATTCAGAAATTTGCTTTACAGCAGACAAATAGACCTGGGCTGATGCTCAATGCCTGAGCCCTCATCTGAGTACATAGCGATCTGATCCTCTCAGCATCAATTAACGCTAGGTGCATCAGGTACTTATGCACTTTGCCATCAGCAGAAAGTGCCCTCCTGCATTCAACTGTATTGCCATCCTCAGGATGCCGATATAGTTGAATACTGCAGTTGGGGCGGCAGTACTTTATGCTTGACTGTGGTATTTGGTTCTGTTGGGGCAGTATTTTGTGCTGCACTACAATATTCCTGACCCCGCCTACTTATGCTGGCCCTGCCTTTTGTTAATATGGACCCGCCTACAACATGGGGCCACTTAATTTTTTTTTCCAGGGCCACTTTATGTTTCCAGCCCGCCTCTGCATGGACGATAGGAACCTGTAGACTTAAGATGTTCATTGACATCTGTAGGAGAGTGTTGTGGGGATACTCTGTGCCCTAGAGGTCTGGATGTAATAATATTACAGGTCATAGTTATTCGATTTCTGGAGGAAGGAGGGGGGGGGGGTGACTGCCTGATTGAAAATCAGGAAGGGATTTTTACCCTAAAATGAGGAAAATGTACTTCTATATCATAAGGGCGTTTTATTTTTTTGTTTTAGTTTTTTTTGGCCTTCCTCTGAATCAACTTTGCAGGTCAAACTGGGTGGATGCATGTCTTTTTTCAGGCTACTTTCACACTAGCGTTTTTGCTGGATATGGTAGCGGGTTGAGCAAAAACGCTTCAGTTACTGATAATACAACCATCTGCATCCGTTATGAACTTATCCGATTGTATTATCTGTAACATGAACATTATTGAAAGTCAATGGAGGACGGATCCTTTTTCTATTGTGTCATATAGTGTCAAAGAAAATGGATCTTTGACTTGCATTGTGGGTCATGACTTGCATGACGGATCCGTCTTGCTCCACATCCCAGGACGGAAAGCAAACCGCAGCATGCTGTTTTTGCTCTCCTGTATGAGAGCGGAACAGAATGCATTTTGGAGCATTCCGTTCTGTTCAGTTACGTTTTGTCACCATTGACAATGAATGGGGACAAAACGGAAACGTTTTTTCTGGTATTGAGACCCTATGACGGATCTCAATACCAGAAAACATTAACGCTAGTGTGAAAGTAGCCTTACAAAGTATGGTAATATTTTATTATGCATATATATCTTAAAGCCAAGAGTATGTGCCCTAGGGGGTCACTGGAGCAGAAGGGCTAAAAATTTTGATCTCCTCACATATAGATTCTACTTGAAATACTTTTTCATTTTACAATAAGAAAATGCAAATACAACATAAAACAACAAAGTATAAAAATTGTAAAGATTTAGGAAAGTTGTAATTTTTGTGACATTATGCAGTAGGTTTAAAAATATATATTTATTCATCGATGGAAATAAACTTTCATTTTCATAATGAGCTACTTTAAGAGTTTGCATGCAATTGTGGTTCACATATTTGTGATAAATGCAGCAAGTCTTTCTTACTGTACCTCTGCCTGTCTATCTAAAATCAAACACAATGCAGCAGCACTGTGCATACACAAAATTCATGATCACACAATATATAAACTAATGCTATATTTATTATATAATTGAATGCGCAGTACTTAGCAGATACATTTTGATCAAAATCATTTGTGCCCATCCACCACGGCAAGGTGACCTCTTTTGGATGGAAACCTACGCTAAATGCTACCTCTTATGGTGACAACTGGCATCCAATGAATTTAGGGAAGGCAGGTTCCACATACACACTGGACCTGCTCTGTATGCCACCTCTCCTGGTGCTAGCAGACCTCCAATACAAATACAGTGAGATTAGGTTTCAGCTTTATACTACACTCATTAAAATCAGCCTGTGGGAAAGATGGATTAGTCAGGAGTGCACAACCAAGATGGAGACAGCCAGAGCTCCTAATGCCTACTGCAAAGGAAAAAAACAAAACAAAGCAAATAAGCACATCCTAATGCACAGAAGTACTCTACCATAGCTGAAAACACAAAACCAGACAATACAACAGCACTCTGCAAACACAAAATACATGATCACAAAATATCTAAACTAATTCTATAGTCAATCTATCTATCTATCTATCTGTCTATCGCTATCTATCTATCGCTATCTATCCCCCGTAGTTAAATCCACAGTCCCCATAAGTTACATCCACAGTGCTCCCATAACAGTGGCATCCACAGTGCCCTCATAACAGTGGCATCCACAGTGCCCTCATGACAGTGACATCCATATCTCTCTCATAACAGTGACATCCACCGCCTCCACAATGACATCCACCACCTCCATAATGCGGACATCCACTGTGCCCCCATAACAGTGACATCCACAGTGTTCCCATCAACGGTAGTGACAATGGTGACATCGATAGTACCTCCATAACAGTGATATCCAGAGGGGGGCAAAACAGTGAAAAAAATGGCTGGGTTGTTATGGTAACCTGTTGTAAAACTGTGTGTATTTCACTGAGGCGAAGACTAAAGTACCTGTGAGCCTCTATTGGCTAATACAGGTTATGTCATGGTGTCATATTTTCTTTTATATTATGATTTTTTTTTTTCTGTGAATATCTCAAGAACAGTACATCCCAGAGCTGGAACCTGGTCTTAAACCTTACGAATCACCAGATTTACCTATGTGCCAACAGATTTACCTATGTGACAACATAAATATACATACAAAATATATAAATATTCCCTAATTGTTATCTTATTTACCTCTGTTTTCTTGCAGTTTCCCAGTGATGCAGAGCAGTCTCCTTCATCTGAGAAGTTAATAGGTAAATAACACTAATTACTGTGTATTTTACTATATATTATTTATTTTATCATGTTATTTATTTTATTATATTATTTAATTTATTTTTATTATATTATTTATTTTACAATTTGTCAAGTACAAGCACAGAGAAATCTTGCAGGTTAATTTTTTTCATATTGTATTTTGCAGGGCTGGAACAACATCCAGAGAAAAAAGAAGGCAGATTAGCTGCACACGTCACAGGTTAGATCTAAATCTCTCTTTCTGAATGCTAATATATGGATATTTTCAATTTCCATTTAAAGGGGTTATCCTGGAATTACTATTGATGACCTATCCTATCCTTGGGATAGGTCATTAATATCAGACCAGCGGGGGTCTCGGGAGTCAGCTGTTAGAAGAGGCTACGCCACGGCCCCTTCTTAGGTCATGTGACATCACTGTAAATCAGTCACCTGCCTTAGTTGCAGCTCAGCCCCTTTCAAGTCGGGATTCGAACCCCCGTCGATGTGATAATGAAGACCCATCTTAAGGATAGGCCATCATTATCTTTACCCGGATAACCCCTTTACGTGCCTTGATGTGTGGAGCAATAGGGCTTTGTTATAGAGCAAATCTAGCACTTTCTGGTGTCTCCAGAGTGGAGAATTACAATTTTAAGGGCATGGCTACACGACAATTCAGGGTGTAACAAGTGTCACACACCCCAATATTTCAGTGTAGCAAGGCTGACATAGGAATGAATGATTTCACAATACTTACACACATGTGTTGCGACCTTGACAAACAAATTGCAAAAAATCCAACACTGCTGGATTTTTTGCATTTCACGGGTCTTGGTCACTGAAAAGTCTGAGTCACTCTGTGACACGAATCAGTCCTATGGCACCTCTCTACACTGCCATACTTGGGCAAGCAATACATTGCGCCTAATATCTTAGTGTAGCTGTACCCTTAAAGGCTATGTACACCACTGGGGGCAAAGGTTTATCATTGCATTGCACTTATTTTGAGCTAAAAATCTTTTTTAAATTGGTCTTTATTAACAGTATGGAAGTCTTCTCCGTCATCTAGGTGCAGACAGACTCCTTATCTCTGATCTGTGACATTATAAACACTCATTAAAGCTCAATCCTTATCTCACTGGTAAGAATGTGGCTTAAATAAGTGTTTATGGCCTCTCAGTAGTTTACAGATAAGGGTAATTAAGTAAGTAAGTCACACAGTTAGAAAAACAGTTAACCCTTTGTGACAGAATGGCTCAATATTTTCTAATAAAGGCCAATAGAAAATATGATTTTTAACCAAAAATAAGTTAAATGCAATAATAAAAAAATTGTTGTATACAAAGCCTTTGAGATCTAAATTATTTTTATGATGGATCCTTTGAATGTAATTGACATCTTTCTATTGCTATATAAATACAAATTACCTGCAAACATTGCCAGAAATTCAAATAATAAAACCATTTTGCATTCTGTTCTGCCGTTCACTGTATCCAGGAATGCCGGAAGTTTTAGAAAATAAATAGTTTTCCGTCTATAATTCGACTAAAGCATAGCTTTACTGTACAATAAATGTTGTTCATTTCTCAGATAGAATTTTTGCATCAATTCCACACAGTTTTCAATATCTCTGCTTCTAGTCAGTGAATGAGAACCTTTCTGATTAATTTATGATCACACAGGTGTATCAGGACTAGAGAGAGCTCTAATAACCATAGCCATATACGTGTGTGATCAGAACATGACCAGGAAATGTTTTTCAAAGAAATGATGGTTTCTATTCAACGACTATACATACAGATCTTGAAAACCATAAGGAATGGATGCATAAAATATATATTATAAAACTGCATAATTTTTCAAAAGTGGTATAGGCGATACAGAGTCTAAACAGACTTACTGAAGTTCCAGAGTCGTTTCATACTTAAAAGGGTTGTCAAGCCTAGGAACTGACAACCCCAATGCAACAAACCTGTGTCCAGTTAAAAAATAAAAAATCCTATATCACTCATGTGTCCACAGTAATGCCGTTGCCCTGGTCCGTGCTGCTTCCTTTCCACACAGGACCAAGAAGTGTGGTCTTGTGACAGCTGCAGCCAATAGCATTCCTCAGCGGTCAAATCTGTTTGAGTGATACATCACTGCTGTAGCATTCCCTTTAACCAGATTTGACCACAGAGGCCTGTGAATGGCTGCAGAGGTCACAAGACTAAGTCATTTCATTGTCCTCTGGGGAACGGGGCATCACTGGGACCACAGAGAGGTGAGGTTTTTTTTTTTATGAGGTGCAGGTTACTTGCATTTGGGTTGTCAGCTCCTAGGCTGGACCACCCTTTAACTTTTTTGGGATGTAGGTCAAACATGATGTAACAGTCAAATAGTTGGTTTTAGAGAAGAGTGGTTGGGCATCAGGATTATTCTTTGAAATATAGGGGACTTAGTGAAAGCTACAAGAGGGAGTATGTATGGCCACCACGACACTGAAATCAATAACCTCCTTGAGATCATTGAGGTCTCATCTGCACCACTCTAGCATGTCTTAAAGGGAATCCGCCACCATGATTCTGGGCTATTATCAGCAATAACATGAGGCTTTCAACCCTGGAATGTTGGGCAGTAGGAAATAAAAAAAATAGTGATCAGCAGTACTACCCATGTACAGTGTATTACAACAGATAATAGTCCAAGATCATTGTGATAGTGTCCCTTTAAAAGCTAATTATGGGAGAACCCTGTTAATTTATTAGTAAATGTTTTCAACTCAATCACAAAGATGACATTTGAAGCTTTTGCATGTGCAGTATGTTCTTTAGCTACCATAGTAGTGACATGTTTTTTAGAGTGTAGAGTCAACATGATTTGAGGCAGCCATATTGTGTACTTCACCAATATGTATATCAGAAGTAGATTATGGACGATTTATTTTCTAAAACCACTTTATACTTTTATTTTACAGGAAAAGAGAGTAAAAATTTGCCACTCACTTGGGAAGATCAAATTGGGAATGTATTTACTGCAGGCATTCAGTACAAAAACAAAGGCCTAATCGTGAATAAAACAGGCCTCCACTTCCTGTATTCCTCCATCTACTTCCGGGGGAAGGAATGTCCTAAGCAAGAGTTGACACATATTGTGTACAAGAAGTCCTTACGGTATCCAGCAGAAATCAAACTCATGGAAAATAAAGAGGATCACAACTGTATCCCGCACGTTGTGTGGGGAAGACACAGCTACTTGGGAGCTGTGTTCAACCTCAGCAGTTCCGATGTCTTGTATGTCAACGTCTCCAATGTCAACTTAGTTGGCTTTGATGAAACTAAAACATTCTTTGGCCTCTACAGATTATGATAAGAATTTAACAGTTCCCAAATACATTAGCTTAGATGATTTTATTTTGAAGGTAACCTTCATCTGATGACATTCCCCGTGTAAGGGAAAACTCAAGTTGTAATCTTCTGGTATCATAAGTGATATATGGAAGATGTGCAATGAGAATATTTTTGAGGTTGTTACATCCTAGAGATTTCTATACAGTTTCCATGTTTTAATGGATATGAGTTATATTTCTCTCTTTTGGAGTCAAGAAATGTCTACGTCATTGGACTGGTTCATTTTCTTCTGGGTCAATATGTTGGGCATTCTCTCGAAGGACTGTCTGACGTATATAGGAACCATTTTAAAAGGAACATAGACACTGAAATTTTAGAATAAAGACTAAATTCATGGATGCATTTATAAAGATTATCTAGGTAGACTGCCATATGATGCAGGGGTTTGGAGAAGTATGACTGAATCAGAAGCAAAGATTGGGGACAGTGGATTAGTTAGCAACAATTCTTGCTGTACACTTCCAGAAGGCTAAGGTTTTTGAGTTAACATCATACTCTACCACTATAATCACCACTTAATGGATGTAAAGATTCAGACATTAATCCAATGCAAAATGAATTTACAAATTCATCACTTTGTCAAAAATTCCAGAGTCTAAATGCCGCAGTAAAATAACTTGGAAAGTCATTAATAATAAGAAAGAAAAATATGAATTCTAAATGTGTTCAGTCTCACTAACTAGTAATTGCAATGTATACTGTCTATAGACAGAAATATACTGTATAACCTTAAAGGGTGTCTGTTAGTCGTTTTGACCATAAGTAACTGCTGTAGAACTGGAAAGAGTACTGCAAATATACCTTTTGTGGAGCTTTTCTCATCAGGGGCAATGTGAATATGAAGTTTTATTCTGCCAAATTATGCTCTCTCAGGTGCCCAGGGTAGGCCTAACTAAGAAGTACTCTCTGCATTCAGCTGCTTCACAGCCCTTCCCCTTCTACTCTGAGTGACAGCTGTAGTGGTTTCCTGGTTGGATGCTACAGCTGTCATTCAGAGCAGACAGCAGAGTGAGTGATGGTGGTGAAGCAGCTCAATGCAGCTGGGAAAGCAGAATTTGGTAGAATAAAGTTCATATTCTCACTACTCTTGATTAGAAAAGCTTCATAAAAGGTATGTTTGAACTGCTCTCCCCAGTCACTACCTAGAGCTGTCAGCAGTTGAGCATGGGGAAAAGTGCTGACAGACCTTCCATATACAATAGAAAGTTAGACCTCCTGTACACATGCATAATTTCCTTGGCTGAGCATGCATGTGTTCTCAGTGGGAAGAGTGAAGTAAGCTGTTACCAGACTTCCCTTGTGACAGCTTATATCTGAAGAACAAAAGGATTTAGCATCTTGAAGGTCTTCAGCCTGATCCCACTCTTTCCTAATTCACTGGAAGAGTTCATTCAGCTTTGCTATATATTTGTAATAGCTTTATAGATCAGCTATGTCTACTTGGATCTTTAAAGAGAGGCTTTCTCATGGCCACCCCATTCCAGATTAAAGGGTCACTGAGTTTTGGTAACATTTTTGATAAGTCATAGAGACATGTCAAAAGTTTTTATTGGTGGGGGTCCAAGCGCTGAGTCCCCAATTGATGACTAGAACAAGGAGAAAGAATTGTGTGCATATTGTGCTTTTTCTCCTCACAACTGGAGATGAGCTTAATAGAAGTCTATGGGCCTGTCTCGATTCTGTTCTCTGCAAGAAGAGACAGCGTGATATGCAAGCACTTCTCTGATCTCATTCTAGGGATCAGTAGGCGTCTCAGCACTCAATGACCCCCCAATGATCAAAAACTTTTCATACGTCTCTATGGCATATCAAACGTTTTATCAAAACTTAGTGCCCCTAAAAAGCCAGCCTGGTAATTAGCTAATCCCATTACAGAAACAGGGGGGCTTTGCCCAGACTTTATAGGGTAAAGTATCATATACAGGCCATTAAAATGAATGGCTTTTTATGTAATACACTTATGGGTCCACTAGAGTGAGAGTTGTCCAATCTAAGTGGCTGTCTGTGGTGTAGCCACCTTTATAACATAGATATGCTCTAATAGGGGCATGAGACAACCCTCCTTAAAACACTGCTCAGCTCTAGAGCCCCAGCGTCCTCCACTGAAGAGTGTAGTAAGCATCAATAAACATGACATTGCACAAAATAATTCTGAAATTGTTAATTAAAGATATCTTCACCTATTGTAACAGAATGATCTTAAACCACTAGATTAGGCCATACATTTAAAGGGACATTTATATCAAAAAGGGGTATTTGTTTAAAATCAGTAGTCATAGAAAAAAAAGGGTATAGTACAGCTAAAAAAAGTGTCAGCTGTATTATACCCTTGAAAATGCTAATAATTTTCCTTTTGTAGCACTCAACACAAAAAAAATGAGAACTCTTATACAGATGGGAAATCAGTTATCAGTTTGCTGTTGCTGTGAGGTGAAGATGGTATTTGCAAGGTAATCATCATGGAATTTGGATAACAGTATGATAGCTGTACATTGTTCCCTCAAGTTTTAATATTAATTGGTTCTGGGAAAACCATTGTATGTTGAAACCATTGTGACTCTATGGAAAAACAGCAATTGGTTCCAAAGCCTTAAAATGTCATCTTAAGGTAACAGAAAATGAATATTAAAAAAATTAAATAAGCAGATAACTAAGACAGATAAAGTAAGTCCTTACATATAGCAGTCAGAAATAGATACTGGAAGGTGTAAATAACTTTCTATGATGAGGACAGAAGCTTCTTCGGGGTCCTGTGTAGCACACTGTATAACAGAAAAATAAAATTGAGCCACCCTCTTCTGGTGTCTGAAGGACCAGCTCCTCGTGGCACAGAGGGTAGTACAGATCATTTAATACATTTGATAGACCATAGGTGTTCTACCAGAGAAATGATCATGGTGATTGGTTGGATCTGACATTATTCACATACAGGTTGTTAATACATGAGAAAAATAATACTTTGGAGGAAGTGTCCCTTAAAATAGCATACAAGCAAATGTTATCTCCTTAGTGTATTTAATTTCACCTTAAAAAATATGCATGGATAAAATGATAAGCTAAGGTGCCACTCTTGGCAAAGTTTTTTATTTCGTTTTTAAAGTCTTGAGATGTGCAGTTACTAAGTCATTACTGTCATGTTAACTGGTTCAAGGCAGAGCACTGTGTATGTCTTATCACTGAAGTGAATGTAGGTGACGACTAGAGATGAAATGTTGTATTGCTGTATGTAAATAGATTATTTATTTTTGGAATGTTTTGAACATTGTTTGTAATTCTTTTACCTGCTTTTTACACAATATCCTTAAAAACTTAGCCTTGTGAGTGTTGTATATTTTACATAATTTCTACATAAAGCAACAGAGGTTTAAAGGGGTTGTCCATATTTTTATTTATTTTTTTAAATCCCCCCCTCCAAGCACAGCTGTTATGCATTGATATTGACTGTACTTGATGGCACCGATTGACCATCTTATGTTTGAAGAAATCTATACTTACCTGCTGCTCGCCTCTCCGTTTCTGCTGTGTGGCTCCTGGGCTGTCTTTCCTAGGCTTCAGCAGTGATTCAGCAAGGAGATGCCACATTGCGGCATCTCACAGATGAGGACAGTCATTGGCTGCAGTGGCACGCATGGCCCCGTCTTTGTGATGGAAGCTGACAGATGGTGACGAGAAGTCCCATGAAGGCAGCCCGGGAAAAGAGTGGTGCCAGAAAAGAGTGGTGGGGAGCAGGTAAGTATAGAGTTCTTCATAGGCAACGTTGGGTGGAAGGAATAAAAAAAAAAAAACTTGGACAACCACTTTTGGAAATTCTGTGTGTTGGCTTCAAGATTCAAGGGCTTATCATTATTTCCCTTGTAGGGTGTACAGCTGCATGTGCATATTTATTTTATGCACTTATATAACGCTGACATATTCCACAGCGCTTTACAGACATTAGCATCGGGCTGTCTCCAGTGGAGCTCACAATCTAAGTTCCCTATCAGTATGTCTTTGGAGTGTGGGAGGAAACCGGAGAACCTGGAGGAAACCCACACAAACACAGGGAGAACATACCAATTCCATGCAGATGTTGTCCTTGGTCATATTCAAACCCAGGAACCCAGGGCTGCAAGGCACCAGGGCTAACCAAAGAGCCACCTTGCTGCCCTTACACTATAAATGATTGGAAACAAAAATGCAAATTAAAAAAAAATATATTAACTAAGGTGAAATGCATTCTTTTGACCAGAATTTGAGTCATATATATTGTTATGTACAAAAACAAGCTATAAAGGTACATTCACATAAGTGGAGTTTTTTTCTGGCAGAAAATCCATGTTGAATCCATGAAGTCTGGGTTTGCAATGCAGATTTCGCTGCAAATTTTACCCAATGCATTGCAAAAATTAGGATCTGAGATGAGACTCTGCCTCATTTATGTGCACATTTACTGAAGACATTTTCTGTAGAGCGTGGATAAGATTTTTAAAATATCATTCTCTTTGCTGCTGCTGTAAAATACTGTGGATTTTTTGCACAGAAATCTACATGTGTGGGGTTCCCGTTAAGCTGACAGGAGATAGATCTTCCATATGTGATCGGACCTTGCTAGGCCTACTGAATAATGATGTCATACTTTTCCATAAATAGTCCTAGCAGCATAGATCTGATTTTTAGGCCCATTTTTGGGAACAAACATTTGTACAAATGCCCATTCCTGAAACTTTTTCTTTAATAGGGTGCTACCAATCACCCCAATGTTGATGTCATCACCAAAATCGCGTTTCTGGCCAGTAGATTGTTCCCATGTTTACAAGGATTTAGTTCCCAGAAACAATGAATCTGTATGGGGATGAGTGATTGCAGTAGCCATCTCTGGTCCCCATACAGAGGAGATGATCGATACATATAAATGCAGCTCTCACCTCCTCTGATGTGCAGGCAATTATTGGGAATGAACGATTTGTTCCTGATATTTGCCCACATTGTCGGCCCATGTGAATGAGATAATGCTAAACCAATACCCTTGTCTCTTACTGTTTTCAGTTATAAGCACAAAAAACTAACCACATAAATAAAAAAATCTTATAGAATGAAATAAAGGAACACGGCTGCCTTCTGCAAATCCACCATTTTTTTGTTTCTGTTACTTGCCCAGTTTTCCTTTACAGCTCATTTCCATTGGAAAAGTTGTAAAAAAAGTTTGCACCCTACACGTATAAGTGTCGGCCCTCATATAACATATTAATGGGGTTTTCTGGGATTTTGATACTGATGGCTTATCTTTGGCATAGGACAACAATATTTGATTAGTGGCGGTCCGACTCCCAGCACCACCACTGATCTGCTGTATGGAGCACAGTGGCCTCTTCGTAGGCTAGTGATGTCACTGTACACCTGTCACATGGCCTAGGCACAGCTCCCATTCAAGTAAGTAGGGCTGATCTGTGATACCAAGAACAGCTGCTATCCATTGGTATCGATTGTATTTGATGGGACTGACTGTCCAAAAATAGATGCAGGGGTAAGAAGGGTTGGGTATGTTGGATTTCAGCATGTTTAAACCTTTGTTCTTAACTGTTAATATGCCACTTAAGTTGTTTGGTAGTGCCCTTCTCCCTACGTTAAACATATGCATTTTCAGCCGAGTGCATGTGTTCAAAGGGGTCCAGAAGAATAGCGTGGTCTGAATGAGTGAGGACAACAGCTTTCTAATTTGTACGGCCACCTTAAAGGGGTTATCCAGGACTTAAAAAGACCTCAGAGAGTGGCAGACCTGTCAACAGGATGCTAATGCCAGAGCATCGCAGAGCTGCAGAGAAGGCTGGGGAGCAATGGAGCTGGAACCCAGTGACAGCGACCAGGTAAGTATGAACCCCACCGTGGGTCGGCCGCTCTATGAGGTCTTTTTAAGTCTTGGAAAACAAATTTAAGTCTAATTATATAAAGGTTAATATAAGTTATTAGTTTTTTTTTTTATAAGAATTTTAATCTTTTATTCCAATTATATCAATACATGCAATTTACAAAAGATATAATTGCAAAATCATCCCCCCCGTGCAACATTACCCCCCCCCCCCTCGCCTTGCAAAAAAAAAAAAAATTTGAGAAAGGAGGGTAGAATTTCCTTAATCATCCCATTCCTTCCAAATACTATCCCACTTTTCATAGGATCCTCTTTGTCTATACAGAATCTTCTCGTAGCTTTTGACCTTATTAACTAAATTTAGCCAGTTATTACAATCTGGAGCAGAGAGGGAGAACCATTTTCTAGCTACAAGAAGCCTAGCTAAAAACAACACTTTAATCAACAATCGAGACTTCATAACCTGACAACTAACCTCTGATAGGTCCCCCAAAACCCATACTTTGGGAGAAAATGGAATATCCATATTAAGTCTTTGGAATAGGGTTCTTTGAACCAACTTCCAGTACTTACTCACCGTTGGGCAGTCCCAGAACAGATGTAAATGATCTGCTCCGGGACTGCCACAACGGGGGCACTCAAAAGAGGCTCTAAATCCTCTCCTGTGGAGCCATAGAGGTGTTACATATATTTTGTGCATAATATTAAACTGTACCACCGTGTGATTAAAATTGTGCGAAACCCAACTTAAATTATCACCTACATTCTCCCAATCCGGGGAACCCAAATCTAACAATAAAGTGGACCAGGATCTTTGCCCTGGAGACAAACAGTCCATAAATTTTTTTTTTATCAAGTACTTCATAATATAAGTTATTAGTTTTTAGTTGTGTTCTCTATTCAGCATGTTGAGGTCCCTGCACGCTATGCACCGAGGATGTGGTCATCAAGGTTGTCACATATGTGAATAGCAGTCTGATTACACAAATAGCATTTCCTTTCTTAGAACAGTTTCCATTACCAGCTAAAATGTTTCTTTTTTACAGATTCAATGGTAATTTTACTATCTATCTATCTATCTATCTATCTATCTATCTATCTATCTATCCAGGGGTGTAGCTAACGGCCTATGGGCCCTGGTGCAAGAGTTCAGCTTGGGCCCCCCTTCCCTCAGTCTTCTTATGCGGCACATGGGTCTTTGGGCCCCCTCAGGCTCCTGGGCCCGGTAGCGACTGCTACCTCTGCACCCCCTATAGCTATGCCCATGTATCTATCTATCTAATATCTATCTATCTAATATCTATCTATCTATCTAATATCTATCTATCTAATATCTATCTATCTAATATCTATCTATCTATCTATCTATCTATCTATCTCATATCTATCTATCTATCTATCTATCTATCTATCTATCTATCTATCTATCTATCCATCTGCCTATGTATATGAGCTATTGAGCTATGAAAAGCATTGCATCTATTATTCTTTTTATATATGTTTGAATTTTCCTTTTTCCATATTCCTGTGCGTAGATCATGGGTAAAATAGTTCTAATGGCAGCTGACAGATGATTGGTGCTATTGTTCTATACATAGAAAAATTCAAGGAAGATACATTTTCAGACTTCCTTGCACTTTTTTTTTTACCAGTCTGGACATTGCCTGGCCTGCAGTCCTGGCTGTTGTATATCATATAGCCTTATGTGCACGTGGCGTAGGAGAAGAGTGGCACATCACCAAGGCAGAGTGGAGAGCGGAGCACAGGCTTTAGGCCTCTTTTACAGGAACGTGGCGGATTGGCTCCGGATGTGTTGAGGGTGCGTTCAGTGAAACTCGCACCATTTTACAAGCAAGTTCAGTCAGTTTTGTCTGCGATTGCGTTCAGTTGTTCAGTTTTTTCTGCGTGGGTGCATTGCGTTTTGATGCGTTTTTCACGCGGGTGATAAAAAACTGAAGGTTTGCAAACAACATCTCTTCGCAGTTAGCAACTATCAGTGAAAAACGCATTTCATCCGCACTTGCTTGCGGATGCAATGCGTTTTTCACTGAAGCCCCATTCACTTCTACGGGGCCAGGGCTGCGTGAAAAATGAAGAATATAGAACATGCTGCGTTTTTCACGCAACGTAGAACTGATGATTGAAAAACTGTCATGCATTGCACCCGCATGGAAAACTCGCTCCTGTGAAAGGGGCCTTACTATTCAACTCGAGCTCTCCGGCAAGCATGATGTACTCACACTTCAATGAGCGAACACAATGTGGGCAGCATAATGTGGGCATAACTACTGTGAGGGGGCACAATGTGGGCATAACTACTGTGAGGGGGCACAATGTGGGCATAACTACTATGAAGGGGGCACAATATTGGTATAAATCACTCTGAAGGGGAGAGTATTCCCTAGCACTGTCACTATGCCTGGGGACACCCCTCTGTTTTTAGCTTTTATTCATTTACTATTTTTAAATTGTGTCTGTAGGGTCTCGAACCAACAACGTTCTACATAGACAAAGACTTTAACCTTTGAGCTATAGAGTTTAAGGCTATTAAACTGAAGATTTTCTAAAAAATTCTGTAGTATTTTCCCCTTGTACTATGTATTCAGATGTACAATGTACTGCGTATGGAATCTACAGATACATCTCTCTATATACCAGGACACTGTGTGGGAGTAATTTTTTCTATATATACTGTATCTTGTGAATATGCAGTTTGTGGAAAGTTACCACTGTGTGTGCGAAATCACAAAAAGAGTCCGGTCATTAAGACTTTTTCTGGCTTGGTCACTAAGGGGTTAACCAATGAGCTCTTTCATCGCTAGTAATGGAAAGTGCTGACTGGTTATTGCAGGGCGCCTGTCACACAGGGCAAAAAACAAAAGTGGTCGAATGTGACCATAGACTTTAATTCGCAGCATTTCCTTCCATCCTGCCTCCTATTCGGAAATTAGCATTTTCCTTTACTCCAGAGGACGGCGCTCGCTGGTTTTTACCGTCTTCTATACACAGTCTTAGGTTACAAGAGTGATAGGCGCCAAAGTCAACACTTTCCATTACTAATGGGGAAACGCTCATTAGTTAACCCTTTAGTGACCAAGCCTGATAAGGCCTCAATCACCGGACACTTTTTTGTGATTTAGCAAACACAGTGGTAACTTTTTATTTGTTGGACTCACCAAAATAATTTTTATTTGACATTTTTACTTGACATGTGGGCCTTTTAAAATGTTTTTAGAGAGTTATTTTTTAGTTTTATTCAGGGAAAACAGTGAAATAAATTTAAAATAGGTAATTTCTTTCAAACTATAGTTACTTATTCTTTAAATATGTAAACTGACACTAAAATAAAATATTAAAATAGGTTCCCTATTTTGCGTAGGTCATTTTGATATGTAGGTACGCAGAGATAATGGTGATGGTTCTGGTTGGCATGGACATTTTTATTTTTTATTTTATTTCTATTTTCTATTTTTTTTTAACATACAAGGAGCCCAAGTTACAGGGGAATACAGCCCCTTGTGGGGTATTTTACAAAGGCAGAGCTGATCATGTTCTGCTAAGACCCTAAATCTCTGCTATATACAAGACACTCGGCGATCACATGATTGCCTGTTCCAATAGAGGAATCGGCATAGCTGTTTCCTCTATTTACAGCATATCTCTTATTGAAACCATCAAAAAATGTGGTGATAAGAAAGCAGGATGCGCTCATACCCATATGCAGTTGTGCATTTCTGTAGGGGAGCACATCCTGCACTTGTAGTCCGTTGCTAATGGCAATCACCAGCAAAAAATGCATACAATGGATGATGCCAGCAACGGACTACAAGTACCACAATGGACATCCTACATAAGATGAAATTTATGTGGATGTGGCAAGAATTCAGAACAAACACAGAACCAGAGATAGGTGCACGCTGCCGTCACACTAAACCCTCACACTGATGTTAAAAATTGAGAGTTAGTTCGACATATCCTACTAGGAGGACGTGTCTTAAGCCTCGGGCACCAGCGTCAAGGTCTCTCAAGTAGCCCGTGGGCCCTAACACTCACCTACCTGCGCCATATGGGCGATATCAGGAGCCAGTGGGCAATTACAGGAGCATTAGGACGACTCACAAACATCTCCTCTGTTACCTCCAGCATGTGGCCATGCTTGCAATGGGAGGTGGGAGGTGTCTATGAGCCCTACCCAAGACTGACTGATATAGCCCAAGGCCAAGCAGGTGCACCCAAATGTGACCTGAAGATGAAAAACAGGCACATTTAAAATGGAGTTTATACACCTCCATACATATATATATAAACCATCAAAAAATGTGGTGATAAGAAAGCAGGATGCGCTCATACCCATATGCAGTTGTGCATTTCTGTAGGGGAGCACATCCTGCACTTGTAGTCCGTTGCTAATGGCAATCACCAGCAAAAAATGCATACAATGGATGATGCCAGCAACGGACTACAAGTACCACAATGGACATCCTACATAAGATGAAATTTATGTGGATGTGGCAAGAATTCAGAACAAACACAGAACCAGAGATAGGTGCACGCTGCCGTCACACTAAACCCTCACACTGATGTTAAAAATTGAGAGTTAGTTCGACATATCCTACTAGGAGGACGTGTCTTAATGTGCCTGTTTTTCATCTTCAGGTCACATTTGGGTGCACCTGCTTGGCCTTGGGCTATATCAGTCAGTCTTGGGTAGGGCTCATAGACACCTCCCACCTCCCATTGCAAGCATGGCCACATGCTGGAGGTAACAGAGGAGATGTTTGTGAGTCGTCCTAATGCTCCTGTAATTGCCCACTGGCCCCTGATATCGCCCATATGGCGCAGGTAGGTGAGTGTTAGGGCCCACGGGCTACTTGAGAGACCTTGACGCTGGTGCCCGAGGCTTAAGACACGTCCTCCTAGTAGGATATGTCGAACTAACTCTCAATTTTTAACATCAGTGTGAGGGTTTAGTGTGACGGCAGCGTGCACCTATCTCTGGTTCTGTGTTTGTTCTGATATCTCTTATTGAGCACTATGTCCCTGGAAAAGAATGCTGGAGCGGTAAAAAACCTCCTCTGTCTTCTCTTTGGGGTCACTGGCTGACAGCCAGGAACGAGACCTGCTCCTGCTAGAATGCAGAAGCAGGAGGTTTAATCTCGCACTGTACAGCACTGTGGTCAGAAAATCAGCTGACGGCACAGGCAAACGATCAGCTGTGTTTCTGCCCAGTAGGACGGGGGTTGCAGACTATGGCTGTGTGGGGCGTGGGGCATGGCTTGTGCACCCCTGCAGTCTAAGTGCTGAAAAAGCCTGAAAAATTATGTTTCCATCACAATTAATGAAGTATGTTCGATGGGATTGGAAATGTTTTGTGAGAATGTATGGTGGCAAAATGTGCACGGAACTAACTTTAAAGCTCCAGCGAACTTCAACCTCCACTAGATTCCTAACTGAAAAAACACCTCCTCAACACTTCTACCAAAACACATCAAATAATTTATCATTGCTTCATCATCTCCCACGGTGACTGATCTGCATTGCACCTTCACCCACTGACATCTATCTACAGCTGCAATACTACCGTATTCACATATTTTTTTCAGAATATGTGTTGAGAATACCTTTCTATGTCTGATTGATCTATCATTTTTCTTTCCTTTATATTCCTAGGCCAATTCCATGTATTATATGTGTTTTTGTATCTTCCATGTAAAAAAGCATAGCATTTAAGCACCACCCCTGCCAAGAAAATAATAAAGTTAGAACTACTCATGCATAATAAACATTGTAGACAATCAAATTGCAGAGGCCTTTCAGGGTGGAGAGGATGGAGTGGTGGTGGTGGCATTGAGGGTGTCATGTTAGGAATCAGTAAGGCTCTGAACTTCGTCTGTACCACTGTCCCTACCTGCTTGCACGGTCCACCCTAAATGACGGCCTGCAACTGGATGGTGGGCCTTTCCTAACTAAGTGCAGTGTCCTACTGGGAGCAAAGCAGGGGCAAAGTTACAAATGTAGTAACAGGTACGCAAAGCAGATACTGACACAATAGGCCAGAAACAGAACAGAAACAAACAGATAAGAGCAGAGCAGTAGAAGCCAAAAGTCAAAACCAGGAGAATCAAATCTAAAGCCAAATCAGAAAACAAAATATTTTGACAAAAAGTAAAACCAGGAAGTTACGTCAAGTCCAAATTATCAGGCAAAGGGGTAATATACAGAACACGGCAAGGTCCAAGGAATCCAGAGGTCAAAAACACAATAAGCAGGGTATAAGAATAACACCTTAATAACAGGCAACTGTGGCCAGCAGTTGCCTCTTTAAATAGGGTGCATCCTAGGTCACATGGGATGTTCATGTGACCTGTGACATCATAAACTTACCCAGACCCCCCGATTGGCTGGCAATCTAGTTCACGGAGCCTGGCCCATTGATAGTCAACAGAACACCAGCAGTGCAGCCCACAAAGGAGAATGTCTGCTGGCAAAACACAGTACGCTGAAAGGCCGGTAGGGCAGTAGCAAGCTGAGCTCACCCGCCAGCAAGGAAAGCTAATTACTTGGCAACGGGATGCTGGCAGTGCAGAACCAGCACAGCATGCCTGCCAGGTCCTGCTGCACTCAGATTTAAGTGCTGGCAGCACTGCCTGGTAGCAGATCGCATCCACTTGCCAATGACAGAGGGTGGTCATAGTCCTATATAAAGTTTATATTAAAGTACTAGAAAACCCATTTAAAAGGGTTATCCAGGATCCTCTGGTTTTTACTTAGCGCTCCATGGCATGTTTGACATAATACAAGAATCATAGTCACTCGCCGCTCCAGTCCTGCACCCTGGCTGATTTGGCAATCTTCTGGCCAGGCTTGTTCACTTCAGCCAAGGTGGCGGACAGGGTCACATGCACTGCTACAGCCAATGACTGACCTCAGCAGTGACATGTCCCCAAATGGCCCATTAGCCGCTGAGGCTAATCATTGGCTGCAGTAGCAAACATGACCCTCGATGGACGTAAACAAGCCAGAAGATTGCCGAATCAGCACACAACTGGAGAGGCGGGAACCAGGAGGGTATGATTTTTGTATTCTTGTATTAGGTCAAACATGCTAGAGAGGCTAAGTAAAAACTAAGGGTATCCTGTACAACCCTTTTAAGCATAAAGATTCCAGTTCTCGAACAAAATGTTACTTTTATAGTTGCAACAGTTGATGACTTCCGGAATTCACCGACTCCTGCACTGCCGGATGCTGACGGAATGTCCGCTGGCCCCGTCAAGTATAATGGGTTACGACGGACAGTCCGTCCACATTGGGCTGGCAAGCGAAGAATCTGCCGGACACAAGCCACTGCATGCTGTGGTTTGTGTCTGTCCGATCTTCCGCTTGCCTGCCAGAACAGCCATGCTGGATTGTAGCTACCGCTGGTGTGAAGGTAGACTTGGAGTTAGCCTTAACCTATGACCACTACACTTTGAATGAAACCGTGCTTTCTATTCCATTTAAGGTGCTAGTTCCTGCATCATAGGCTGCAGGGAACATTTGATGGTTGGGGGTGCAGGGTGTTGGATCCCATACTTACCAACATTACGATTGGTAAAATCAGGACATATAAGCCCCAGCCCCAGTAACGCCCCAGTCTGTGTTAACCCCCTACCATTTTTGGCCTGAGACAGGGACAGTCTTGGCAGATTTGGGACAGTTGGCAACTATGGGAACCTTACCAATCAGATATTAAAGACCTTTCCTGAAGATAAGTCATCAGCAGAGATGAGCAAAACATGATTTGTATCCTAGATTCAGAGTCGCTTTGCTTAAAACTTCATGCTGCATGCAGATCCGTCTCTGTACAGCATTAAAATGTGTGGGCTCCAGTGAGGCAAAGTGAGTTATCACCGAAGTCTTGCAAGAACTTCAGTATTTGATTATTAAACTTAATACCATTTTGAAAAAGAAAGTCGACTTTGGAATCTAGTTGTAAAATGGATCCAAACTACTACTGGTGAGCTGGGAACGCTTTTAGGTAATATAAAACTTAGCTTTTACTTCGTTATACAGATAACATAAGATGAAAAAGGTGCTCAAAGAAGAAAAATATATATTGGAGGTTCAGATCAGGTACTATTTGGTGAGGCTAAAGGGGTCAAATAAAGCTCACAAGTCGCAGTGGTGGTGTGAACTCCACAATGCAGCAATATAGCAAAGTGCCTAGGTACACTATCCCTCATAGACCCTAGTCTGTTGATGAGAAATACCTAAATGGCTGCAATCGGAGCACCCACCCTGAAAAGAGCAACCCCCAGCCTCTGGAAACTCGGACCTATGTTATCCACCCTAACTTAGACTAACCCCTAATGGCCCAAACACTGGTCAACTGGCTCATCAGGGAGCAGCGTTTTGGGTAAGGGCATTACTGAGCGGCAGTGGCAAACGAACACTGTCTGACACTTCCTTTTGCACACCTAACTCTGCCCACAAAAGGGGCTCGTCGACCCAATCAACCAATGGCAGGTGGAGGGAGGAGACCAGCCAGGTTAGTTCAGTCAGCCTCTCTCTCCGCCCGCTCTGATGCAGCCAAGGAGTCACGGGGGCGGGGAGGTAATCATGCGGATCAGAATACGCTTCCCCTGCAGTTTCGTCCGCACCACAACTCGGGAGAGGCATGGCCTAGCAAAAGGGATAAACAATTGAGTAATCTGTCATTATGATAGTTATACACATTGCTCTGCAGGATCCATGGGGCTGAAAGTTATAAATGCCCAAATCAAATGCAGCAGGAGCTTGTATAGAAAGATGGGACGATATTTTATTAGATCAGACTCACAAGAAAGGCAGCTCAGTGCCTGGGGATATTTACAAGGGGCTAATAGAGAAACAGTAGTCGCCCATTTGAAGTCAAATGTCTCCCTCCGATCATAAAAAGGGCTTATATGAGAGAACCTCGTTAAGATCACTGGGGGTGACACTTTTCATTTTAAAGATCCACCTTGATTCAGATCTCAGGATCAAATTGTCCCAATCACCTCCTTGGGGACCCTGATGCATATCCTGGATCCCCGTGAAGTGAATAGATGCTATATTGCCGTTATGGACTTCAGTAATGTGTCTTGACACAGACGTATCTTTTTTATTTAGGATATCATTGACATGATCTCTAATCCTGCGTCCAATCTCTCTCTTGGTCTTCCCTATATAATCCAATGGGCACGAGCACTTGGCGAGGTACACTACACCACTAGTCTGACAATTGATGAAGTCCCGAATGGCAAATTCAAGTCCGGTGGAGGCAGAAGTAAACCTTTTGGTGGCTGTGACTTGGTCACAGGCAACACATTTACCACATTTAAACATCCTCTTCTGACTTCGTGACAGCCAAGTAGTGGGCTGCGGAGGAGGCCGAAAGTGACTATTCACTAATCTGTCCCTTAAGCTACGCCCTTTATTATAGGTGATTTTAGGGTACGGGCCAACGACTGCTTTCAAATCTAGATCATCGCAAAGAATATTCCAATATTTGCTGATGATCCATCTTACCTCAACGTGTGCATTGTCACATAGACCAATGATTCTAATAGTACATTCTGAGGGGCTATCTATTTTTTGGGGGATTAGCAATTCCTCCCTTTTAGAATTACAGGTGAATTCAAACGCCATCCTCAAGATATTATCTGGATAGACCCTCTCTAAAAATCTCTGATGCAAATCCCTGGCTTGCTCCTTGAAGATTCACATATTGGAGCAATTTCTCCTCAGTCTAAGATACTGGCCCTTCGGTATTCCTCGCCTCAGAGGGTATGGGTTGGCACTTTCCCATCTGAGTAGACTATTCGAGGCTGTAGTTTTTCTAAATACTTCAGTAATGATCGTATTATTCGGTCCTCTTTGAATCATTAAATCAAGAAATGACAATCGGTGTACCTCACACGTTCAGGTAAAATGAAGTCCGAGGTTGTTCTTGTTGATGACCCCTATAAAAATATTAAAATTAAAGAAGGACTCCTTGGTGCCTTTCCAGAGAACAAAACTGTAATCTATGAATCTTAGCCATAGTCGCACGTTGTCATGCCAGTGGCTGAGATCCTTTGCCCAGATGACTTTGGCCTCCCACCAGCCCAGGAGCAAATTAGCGTAACACGGAGCACAGGGACTGCCCATTGCGGTGCCCCTGAGCTGGTGGTAATAGCGGCCATCCTCTATAATAAAATCCCTGTGTGCATGCGCGTCCATGCGTGTGTGCCGGTTAGTGAAGTGCCCGTGCGCGGGGCGCTGGCCAATCAACACACGGCGCTCCGCACGCACCGCCCACACTTGCGCGCCGGCCCGCTGCTGTGCCCAGTTCCGCCAGTTCCGCCGGGCAGAGAGTGGCCCCATACCTGCTGCAGCATCCCCTCCTGGAGTTCATAGCTCCCAAAGAGCCTGGGGGACAAAGCTGGGAGCACTGGGGACCTCTGATTCTGGACCCCGGGTATCTGTCAGTGCAGGGGACACATGTTAGTCCCCGCAGCGGCCGCATCCTCCTCGCTTCTATTTCGCCCTAACCCCGCCCACCAAAGTCAGGAAATGGCCCCACAGTAGCAAGTGAGGGAAGCTATCACAGGCAGGTAGCATTACACACGTATTACACTGTAACTCCCATCATTGTATACATATTACACTCCAACCTCCATCATATTACACTCCGATCCCCATCATTGTACACATATTACACTCCAACCCCTATCATTACACTACAGCCTTCATTGGAGTGCAATGTATGTGTAATGATGGGGATTGGAGTTTAACAAAATGATGGTGGTTGGAGTGTAATATGTGTATAATAATGGGGATCCTGGGGTGTGAGGTGGCTGCAGAGGAAGCTGGAGGGGGAGAAGGCACGGCGGAGCTGGGCACAGCAGCGGGCTGACGCGCAAGTGCGGGCAGCGTGTGGAGAGATGTGTGCTGATAGGTCCCCGTGCCGCACATGCCCAGTATAACAAACGGCACACAGACACAGGGCACTCACACAGGGCTTTTATTATGTAGGATAATGGGGGCTGGAGTGTAATCCTACATAATAAAATCCCTGTGTGATATGTACTGTATACAATGATGGGGGTTGGAGTGTAATACGTGTGTAATGCTCTCTGCCTGTGATAGCTTCCCTCACTTGCTACTGTGCGGCTATTTCCTGACTTTGGTGGCGGAGTTAGGGCTAAATAGGAGCGAGGAGCATGCGGCCGCTGCAGGGTCTAACATGTGCCCCTTGTGCTGACAGATACCAGGGGTCCAGAATCAGAGGTCCCCAGTGCTCCCAGCTTTGTCCTCCTAGGCTTTTTGGGTGTTCTATGAACACCAGAATGCGATGCTGCAGCAGGTACGGGGCCAGCCTGGTGTGCAGGTGTGGGTGGTACGTAAGGGTGTCCGGTAAAGGATATGCTGTGGCAGGCGGCGGTTGCAGGGCCCGGATACCGGGGTGTGAGTCGGCTGCAGAGGAAGTCGGAGGGGGAGGAGTAGACACGGCGGAGCTGGACACAGCGTGCATGCACACTTCACTAATCGGCACACATGCACGGACGCGCACGCACACAGGGATTTTATTATAGAGGATATATACTGTATATACTATAATAAAAGCACTGTATGCCTGCTCAGAGCTGCTTGTCCGTGCGTGTGTGCCGATAATTGAACTAGGCACACGACGCTCCACACGACGCCCACACCAGAGTGCCGCCCCCACACAACCAAGCCGCCCACACCAGCGTGCACGCCGCATCGACCAATCAGCACACGGCACTCACCGCCACATGGTGTGATCTCCACGTCGGAGTACCGTCATTACTGTTCATGCATCACACAGCCTCACAGTCCCAGCACTCTCAGCCACAGACAGCAGCTGCTGCCAGCAGTCTCAGCCACCGGTCACAGTGCTAGCAGTCTCAAACAGCAGTCAGTGCCAGCCATCTCAGCCATCAATCAGTGCCACCAGTCACAGTGCCAGCAGTCTCATCCATCAGTCAGTGCCAGCAGTGTCAGCCACCAGTCAGGGCCAGCATCTCAGCAATCAGTCAGTGCCACCAGCCACAGCCGCCAGTCACAGTGCCAGCAGTCTCAGCCACCAATCAGTGCCAGCATCTCAGCAATCAGTCAGTGCCACCAGCCACAGCCGCCAGTCACAGTGCCAGCAGTCTCAGCCACCAGTCAGTGCCAGCATCTCAGCAGTCAGTGCCACCAGCCACAGCCGCCAGTCACAGTGCCAGCAGTCTTAGCCACCAGTCAGTGCTAGCCTTCTCAGCCATCAGTCAGTGCCACCAGTCACAGTGCCAGCAGTCTCAGCCATCAGTCAGTTCCACTAGCCACAGCCACCAGTCACAGTACCAGCAGTCTCAGCCACCAGTCAGTGCCAGCCGTCTCAGCCATCAGTCAGTGCCACCAGCCACAGCCACCAGTCACAGTGCCAGTAGTCTCAGCCACAGCCAACAGTCTTGGCCATCAGGCAGAGTCACCAGTCTCAGCCACCAGTCAGTGCCAGCTGTCTCAGCCATCAGTCAGTGCCACCAGCCACAGCACCACCAGTCGCTGCCAGCAGTCTCAGCCCCACCAGTCAGTGCCAGCCGTCTCAGCCAGCAGTCAGTGCCACTAGCCACAGCCACCAGTCACAGTGCCAGCAGTCTCGGCCATCAGCCACAGCGACCAGTCAGTGCCAGTGGCATTTAATATAGATTATTTATACTAATGTTTATACACTAATGTTCTAGCGCCTGTTATTGTAACGGGCTTAATGTCTAGTTGAATATAAAAAAGTTTCTGGTCAGGTTAAACTCAAGGTGTTCTAGAACAAAGCTATTGTGTACCGATAGGGCAACATCTCTAGTGGCCAAGAAGCATTGAACAGCCTCCGTTGTATCATTCTCATCCGTGCTGACAGTTAGAGTGCTGTAAGTCTCGCGACGCGCAAAATCGCGAATGCCCAGTTCTGACATAGTGTTCCTTCCCTGTGCTGGCATCAGCCTCAGGGAAGGAACTGGGCATGTGCGATCTCGCGCATCGCGAGACTTACAGCGCTCTAAGGCACCCTTTCACACGGGCGCATTGCACCCGCACTGAATCCTGACCCATTCAGTTCTATGGGGCTGTGCACATGAGCGGTGATTTTCACGCATCACTTTTGCGTTGCGTGAAAATCGCAGCATGTTCTATATTCTGCGATTTTCACGCAACGCAGGCCCCATAGAAGTGAATGGGGATGCGGGAAAATCGCAAGCATCCGCAATCATGTGCGGATGCGTTGCGATTTTCCCGCATGGTTGCTAGGATACGATCGGGATGGGGACCCGATCGTAATTATTTTCCTTTATAACATAGTTATAAGGGAAAATAATCGCATTCTAATTACAGAATGCAATGTTCCCGGGCTTTAAAGGGTTAAAAATAATAAAGAGTTAACTTACCTTCTCCCATTGTAGCGCAGAGCCCCAGAACGTCTTCTCTCTTGATAGTTTGGATGCTTGAGGACTTGTGGTGACGTCACAGGGTCACATGGTCCAATCATAGAAGCATTTGAGTGGACCATGTGACCCATGTGATCCTGTGACATCACGGCAGGTCCTTCATCCAAGGATCTGTTGGATGAAGGACCTGCCGTGATGTCACAGGATCACATGGGTCACATGGTCCACTCAAATGCTTCTATGATTGGACCATGTGACCCTGTGACGTCACCACAGGTCCTCAAGCATCCAAACTATCAAGAGAGAAGACGTTCTGGGGCTCTGCGCATACAATGGGAGAAGGTAAGTTAACTCTTTATTATTTTTAACCATTTAAAGCCCGGGGAACATTGCATTCTGTAATTAGAATGCGATTATTTTCCCTTATAACTATGTTATAAAGGAAAATAATTACACATACAGAATACTCATCCCGAAACCAGACTTCAGTGATGAAGTCTGACTTCGGGTCTGGGTACCAAGCATGCGGATTTTTTCACGCGCGTGCTTAACGCACTACAAACGTTAGCACACGCGCGGAAAAATCGCGGCGATTCCCGCAACGCACCCGCATCTTATCCGGGCGTCAAACATGACGCCCGTGTGCAAGAGGCCTAACTGTCAGCACGGATGAGAATGATACAACGGAGGCGGTGCTGGGCTCCTTCACAGAGGGCGTGGCTGGGCACAGGAAAGGTTTGTACCGCCCCCCTGGGCACCTTGACTCCCTAATTTACATATTAATAAAATCATTTTTTACAGTCAATAAAGAAGCGCAGCGCTATGGCACACATATAGTGCAGACATGCTAGCGGCGATCTAGCCGTGCATGTCCGCATCTATATATGCTGTAACATGGTGACAGAATCCCTTTAAGATCCAGACTATGATGAATGGAACTGTATAATGCTTCTACATCAATCGACACAAGAATCATACTATCCTCCAGTGAGATGCCATCTGATGTATCACACATATATGAAGGTAGGGTCTCTACAAAGGGTCTGATGATTGTATCAATATAGATGCCCACATTTTGGCTCAGCCCCTTGTGGATTTTGGGCAGTGAATAGAAAGTGGCCGTAAGTGGGTAATCTGGTATCTAAAAATCTGCCTCCTGTTGACTAATGAGTCTATGTCTGAGATCCTTATCTATCAACTCCCATAGTTCATAGTTTATCTAGTTTGTGATAAAAATCCGTATCGTTAAAGGGAACCTGTCACCAGGATTTAGTGTATAGAGCTGGGGACATGGGCTGCTAGATGGTCGCTAGCACATCCGCAGTACCCAGTCCCCTTAGCTCTATGTGCCTTCATTGCGTCAAAAAAAGGATTTTTGTGATATGTAAATTACCCTGATATGAGTCCTGTGTCCGGAGATGAGTCAAACTTCCTTAGCGCAGCACCGCCCCGCGTCCTCGGAATCTCCTCCTTACTGGCCGACGTCACAAAGCTGGAGCGCCGAAATCTCGCGATGCGCGAGCTGGCGCATGCGTAGTTTGTTCCCTGTGCTGATGCCAGCACAGGATAGGAACATGATGCCGACACTGCGCATGCGCTAGCTCGCGCATCGCGAGATTTCGGCACTCCAGCTATGTGACGTCGGCCAGTAAGGAGGAGATTCCGAGGACGCGGGGCGGTGCTGCGCTAAGGAAGTTTGACTCATCTCCGGACACAGGACTCATATCAGGGTAATTTACATATCACAAAAATCCTTTTTTTGACGCAATGAAGGCACATAGAGCTAAGGGGACTGGGTACTGCGGATGTGCTAGCGACCATCTAGCAGCCCATGTCCCCAGCTCTATACACTAAATCCTGGTGACAGGTTCCCTTTAAGTATGGACAGGCACATCTTTTTTAGTTGTGACAACTAGGTCTTTATTCTGTTCTAGTTTCCTCAGGGACAGATGTTCCCCCCTGTTAAGGTTGTCAAAGCCTCTGACAGTGGGTTCAATAGCCTCAAGTTCATTCGTAACCCATTTTTGAAAAATAGACATATGTGACTCTGCCAGTGAATCAAGGTGGATCTTTAAAATGAAAAGTGTCACCCCCAGTGATCTTAACGAGGTTCTCTCATATAAGCCCTTTTTATGATCGGAGGGAGACATTTGACTTCAAATGGGCGACTACTGTTTCTCTATTAGCCCTTTATAAATATCCCCAGGCACTGAGCTGCCTTTCTTGTGAGTCTGATCTAATAAAATATCGTCCCATCTTTCTATACAAGCTCCTGCTGCATTTGATTCGGGCGTTTATAACTTTCAGCCCCATGGATCTTGAAGAGCAATGTGTATAACTCTCATGATAAGAGATTACCCAATTGTTAATCCCTTTTGCTAAGCCATGCCTCTCCCGAGTGGACAAACCTGCAGGGGAAGTGTATTCTGATCCCCATGGTTACCTCCCCGTTCCCGTGACGCCTTGGCTGCATCAGAGCGGGCGGAGAGAGAGGCTGACTGAGCTGACCTGGCTGGTCTCCTTCCTCCACCTGCCATTGGTTGATTGATTGGGTCAATGAGCCCCTTTTGTGGGCGCAGTTAGGTGTGCAAAAAGAAGTGGCAGGCAGTGTTCGCTTGCCACTGTCGCTCAGTAATGCACTGACTGGCAAAATGCGTTGGAGCCATTAGAGGTTAGTCTAAGTTAGGGTGGATTGCATAGGTCTGAGGTTCCATAAGCTGGGGGATCGCTCTTTTCAGTGCAGGTGCTCCGATTGCAGACATTTAGGTATTTCCCATCAACAGACTAGGGTCTATGAGGGATAGTGTACCTAGGCACTTTGCTATATTGCTGCATTGTGGGGTTCACACCACCACTGCGACTTGTGAGCTTCATTTGACCCCTTTAGCCTCACCAAATGGTACCTGATTTGACCCTCTATTATATATTATACTTATTTGAGCACCTTTTTCATCTTATTTTATCTGTATACCGAAGTCAAAGCTAAGTTTTATATTTCCCAGCTCACCAGTATTAGTTTGAATCTTACTCCCTGGGCAGACCTGACACTGAGACTGGGTGTCAGAATACATATACAAGTTGTAAAATGGTTTTCAAGTTCAAAAATCAAATCCCAAAGTTATTCACCGAAGTCCCACAAAACTTCGGTGATATCTCATTTGCTTTATCTACAGCAATAAATAAAGTTTGGAGCGAAGCGGCTTTGCATCTATAATCCAAATCTCACTTCACTCATACCTAGTCATCAGTATCAGGAAAATCTCTCTAATGTACCAACACCATATAGACAGAAAGAGACAACCATAGATAGATAGACAGATAGGATAGACACATAGGATAGATGGATCGGATAGATAGATAGATAGATAGATAGATAGATAGATAGATGGATCGGATAGATAGATAGATAGATAGATAGATAGATAGATAGATAGATAGATAGATAGATAAAAAGTGTGTGATTTTATGATGTAAATAGTTTTCTGTTTCTTGATTATTAAATTTTTTTTTTAGCAATAATCTATGACAGGACAGTAATAATATAATTGGCTGCAAACTTACTTATGTAACATTTCATAACTAGGGCTAATAATGAAGTTAATTATTTTCTCAACTTGTTGTGTTTTGTCTTTTGATTGCATTTTTACTTTACCCAAAATGAAAAAGTTAATGTAGCTCTTCCTGGAAGTCTTTGTGGTCACTCACAGCTTTGCTGAGAAGTATAGGGCTGTTTCACACCCCTCAAAAGAAGTTTTTCGGTGGGTCGACCTTAGCCTATGATGTAGAACTGGGTTAAGATAAAACTCTTTCGTTTTCGGAGATACTTTAAGGAATAGCTGAATCATCTTAATTCCTATAAAAGTGGGTAAAAAACTCAGATAACCCTTGTTTTTTTGCGATTTTATCACGGCTGCATTTCTACTGAACGCTAATGTTCACTTTATACAAATAGAAACAATGTATACACAATCCAGATAATGTGACACGTTGCCCAGATGGTGTCATATAATATACAGATACATGGTACATACAGGGCATGGATAGTGCTAGACGCTGCCCAGATGAATAGTACATAATGGGGAATTTTTTTTTTATTGGTTGTCCGATATAATTCAAAAACTCATACAAGCCCTCCACTAGCCTAAAAAATCCTCTTATACTCACCCCTTTCATTCTCTGTGCTGCTTGTTTGCAGACTACAGTGGTTGCATCATGGTTGGATTGGTTGCAGCAGTTACATGCCGTTCACCTGCATATCACTGTGCAAGTCACCGACAGTGTGATGTGTACAGTGACATGCAAGTGATTGGTGAACACTGCAGCCTGTGAATCACTGTTCTTAGTGTTAGACTGCTGAGGAGAGTGGTGATTTTTTATTTTAGGCAATTGGGGTCTTGTGTGAGATTTTTAATTGTGGCCAGGGCCAAACATGAAGGATTGACCCCTACCTACTGGATACCTAAAGTGGTTAGATTTATGCCGGAACTGCGACACTGAAGGGACGCCTGAAGGGGGGCATCCCCTGGTGTGAGATAGTGAAAGTAAGGGTGCGTAGGGTGGGTACGCTGGAAACGATGTTCACTGTGGGAGGGACGCCCGGCCAGATATCGTCAGCATCGCCCCTCCCACAAATACAGGCCAATAAATCAGCCCTAAAACTTCTAATCGGGGCTAAACATGAAGGATTGACCCCTACCTACTGGATACCTAAAGCAGTTAGATTTATGCCGGAACCACGACGCTGAAGGGACGCCTGAAGGAGGCCAAAAAGGACAACAAACTTGATCAAAGAGCTTTATCACAACCTCCAATTGTGATTTGGCTACCAACGAGCGAGTTGCAGCCAGGGTAATTGGATCGGAAGTAGTGAAGAGTACCGAGGCATTGTGGCACCGTAGACGTCCGATTCAGGAAACTTGTGGAAAAAGAATTAGCTCGGGACAGGGTGCAGCGTACTCAAGTTAGGGTTAATAGTGTTCTTGGGTGTGGTAGTGCAATGGTGACCACTAACCTGAGACAGGCTGACTCTCTGGCAGGTAGTTGTAGATAGAGTTCGTGACGCCAGTGCCAATTAACGGTGGCACACCGTTTGCTGATAGTAGGAATAACTGAGGAACCACATTGTGATAAAACAGAACTTGAACTTTACTGAAGTCTTTGATGGTAATAATGCATGGACACAGATGGAAGCGCAGTTCCTTAGAAGACGGTTGGATTACAGTAAACTTCAGGTTACAGTACATTCGGTGGCAGGCAATATGCAGCAAGGTGAATACAGAGGGTTAACACACAGGACTCTTGCAGTACAGGCGGCTTGCACTCTCTACCTGTCTGATCCTGGAAATGTAGACACTTTCCTCCAAGGCCCCAATGCCCTCAATCTGGCGTATATCCTTGGGTCAACAATTACTGAGTACCTCCTCTGGTATTTGTAGTACCTCTTGCTTTCTCTGTACTTGGCTCTGCCTCTCTCAGCTTCCTCCTACTGTAAATACGGACTCAGGAGGGGAACCTTCTCCTTGGATCTGGAACCCGGTTACAGGGACTGAAATGCCCTCTCCTAGTCGGCAGGCTCCAGGCCTGCGCTGCCTTCACAGGCTCATGGCCTGGGCTTGACTTTACAGGCTCAGGGCCTGGGCTTCAACTCCTACAGGCTCAAGGCCTGGGCTTAGACTGCCTGTGCCTTCCCTGACTGGGCCTTATATAACCTAGGGCTCCCTAGCTCCCTCTAGTTGTAGTGTACGGGAGTTGTACTACCCGTCACTACAGAAGGGTCACTTGGATGCTGTCGTTCCTCTCATTTATGGGGAGGCTGGTAAAAGTCCTATTTGTAAAATGTAATGCAATTTATGGTATTTACTTCCCTGTTACTGTGAAATGTGCCATGTGCAGGCCGGCTAGGGATGTAATTCCAGCTCTAGTCACTAGAGGGAGCTAGGTAGCCCTAGTCTATATAAGGCCCAGTCAGGGAAGGAGAGCTCAGTTCAGTCTACTCCAGGCCATGAGCCTGTGAAGTCTACACCAGGCCCTGGGCCTGGGAAGGAGTGCAGACCCTGGAGTCTGTCAGGGCCACATGTCTCGGGCCTAAGCAAGTCAGCAGAAGTCAAGCAGAGGCAATCCTTAGAGCAAGAGGTACTAAATGTCAAGAGGAGGTACACTGTCAACTGGAGATTCAAGGATATAAGCCAGAAGTAGGGCATTGGGGCCTTGAAGCATCAATTCCAGTCAGGACAAGTCAGGAAGAAAGTAAGGTTCACCTGCAACTCTAAGTCCTGTTTATTTTACCCTCTGTTATACCTTGCTGGATGTAAGCCTGCTGTGACTGCGACTATACAAAAGTCTATTTTCTGCAACAAGAACTGTGTTAAGAGGTTGCCTGCTGTATTTTCCACTGTTTCAGTAAAGTTGGAATTCTGTTTTCAAGTTACAAGTCTGTACCTCTGTTATTCCTACTATAAATACGGTGTGCCACCGTTTACTGGCACTGGCGTCACGACACATCAGGGACTTAGCCAGAGGCACGTTAAACTACAACACCAAGGGCACCTCACATTCCACCTGGCCGTGTCCCTCAAGAACCCAGAGAGTGCCCCAGAGGAACCGCGTGCCGGCCTCTCCATCACTGGCATTCCCCAGGTTAGTCGCACACATTGCTCTGACTTGGGGATGCTACATAGTGACTAGAGCTGGAATGAAATCCCTAGCAGGCCTGCACATGCAACACTCACAGTAACAGGGAAGTACATAACATTACATTACATCTGAAGATTATTTTATACCAACCTCCCCATAAATAAAGGGGAAACGACAGCACACCAGTGACCCTTCTGTAGTGACGGGCATTACAGCTCCGTACACATACATACCTCTAAGCTGAGTCGACCTGTACTCAACAGGGCCCGCCCAACTGGAATTTTCACCTGAAATAGAAAAAGACACATGCAGGCATACATATTCATATATATCAGCATCATCTGCATAGATATTCATATCAGGTCCAACTGGCAAAGGTGAAGTGCGGTGACAAGGGGCGTCGTTCTCTTCTCTCAGGATAGTGAATGGAACTGGGGCGCTGACCTGGCACAGCGGATAAAAGGGAATACCAGGATAGTCCATGACATTATATAAGTCCATAATAACATATTATAAGATTCGGCTCACACTCAGGGAGTCCATGGAAATAAAGATAACAGAGGCTCGCACATGGGGAGTCCATCTCTGGGCACATTGACTTGAAATATAAAATCTGCAATAAATACGGTCAGCAATACACATATAGAATTACAATACAGGACTCTGACAATACCAGGGACAAGTTATCCTGGCAAGTCCTGCGTACCCTTTAAGTGCTGACATAAAATTCCCTTTCAACCTGAAATGGGGGTAAAAAGGGGAAAAGGTGCAAACAAAAGCACAACTTGGATTGTGATTGTTTTTTTTTTTTTTCAAAGCAGGCAGGATGTCCCGGAAACCAACAGGGCAGACTGGGAGCAGTGGTTCACAGTGGCGACTTATCTTCACAAAAATGCCACCGGCCGTGGAGAACTGGCAGCAAGCTCCACCAGTCTGGCAAACTTAAAGGGACAGTTCCTGCAACAAAGGACATGTCTCTGTGAGGTTATACAAAAATGGCCTAGCAGGCCTACTCACAGGTAAGTGTCATAAGAGCCTTGCTCATCAGATGTAGTGCAGCCCGGTTCTGCCCGCAGCCTGGGCCATGTAACAGGGAGACTTGAAGGTTGTGCCCACCAGACAGAATGGGCCGGAATCATCACTGGGACTGGGCCTATCCATCTCACTGGCCCGCTGGGCTGAGGATTCACAGGAGCTGCAGGTATCGGGACACTGGCCGGCGCTGGGGCAGACACTTCCACTGGCCGGGACATAATGCTCCCGTCAAGGCGAACTCGGCTCCTGGCATATGTAAGCTTATCTGCTTTCCTTTTAATTTTGGGCTGCTCATTATTGATGATAGGACCTTGGGTTACAGGTTCAGAACACACAGGGAGCACAGTTGACTCACCACTGCTGGGCTGCTGCGATGCGGTCCTGGAACTTGCCACTGAACGCAGGCCATCCAGGTATGCTTGCAATTTGCTGATCCGCTCTTCCACGGCGGCGATCTCACTGCTGGAATCCGGTACCCCTGCAGCAGGCTCAGGAGGCGTCTCCTCTTTACGGTTCCCCGCCAGACTATCTAGGGCCTCACCAAACTGGGCCATCCGCGCCCAATCTGCCGCCGTTTTCTCCCTGCGTGGCAACTCTGGAGAAGGATATGGACTTACAGGCTTGTCCAAGACGGTCGGCTGCCAGAAGATATTCGGGCCTAAGAAGGAGCCCTTCTCTTGATAGGTGTGCCGGATCGGCCCGGCGGGTCTTCGGTCTCTGGTCGTTCTTCTGCCTCCTCCCAGTTTTCGGGTACTGGTCCTGGACGGGTCACCGCGGTAGCATATGGGCCTCGCAGGCCCTCCGCGAGGTAAACTCAATCTCTTCCCCGTCGCGCAGGTTGTGGAGGTATTCCGGCAGGTAGCTCCTCTTCACTGACCTCCGGTTAACATACAGGTCCCGACCGGTGACATAATCTCTGATGAACCCGAAGCCACGGTTCTTGTCAAAGGTAAGCACCACGCCCGTCCGCCGTTCCAGGCGGGGTTGCGTATGGGCGTGCTTGTCTAGCACTGTCTTAGCTAGTTCCTCGAAGTAAATTTTCTGCTTGACAGTCTTTTTTACTGCGGCCGCACGTACCTCCGCCATTAATTTAGTCCATAGTGCTGGAGGCCTGTCGGATCCTTCGTCCGACTTCACACCCAGTGTCGGGGGCCACTCAAATCGGGGAGCGGGCGCTCTCTCTCGCTCCGGACTATAGGCTGGCATCTCTTCGGCCTCGGATATGGGCTCCAGGCCCGGCGCCTTTTCTGCAAATCTCGCCATCTTTGGTCTAGCCGACTCCAACACTTGTGCTCTCCGGGAACAGTTCTCTGGCCACTCCCCTGGACTCGGGTTTCCTTGCCCATCATCAGGCCCACCCCCTAGGTTCTTCGCAATAGGGTAGGCGGTACTCACACTGTAATCCACATCCAGGGGCGGCATCCCAGGGCGGTTTTCTCCTCCCTCCTGGAGGGTTTTGGCGCCAAAAATTCACGCCACTGAGGATAGTGATGGCGCATGAAGAAGTCCAATGGCGCCGGCGGCCATCTTGGGCGCCATGATGCGGCTATTCACTGACAGCAAGCCGCGGTAGTAAAACAGCATAAAAGTCCACAAAAATGCACCCTGATGCGGCGATTTTCTTCCTCTAGATAGTGCAACACAGCACAGCGCTTTTTAGAGGTTTTAGGGACACTTTTTGTATATTTTTCAGTCCACAAAGTCCACTTCAAATAAACAGGCAATTTGTCACTTTGGTCACAGGGCAAACTGTATAAGGCACAAAGTTCACGCTTTTTGCACTAAAAAGCGTGCGTATCCTGTTCGTGACGCCAAAAGAGAAGGTGCAGCGTACTCAAGTTAGGGTTAATAGTGTTCTTGGGTGTGGTAGTGCAATGGTGACCACTAACCTGAGACAGGCTGACTCTCTGGCAGGTAGTTGTAGATAGAGTTCGTGACGCCAGTGCCAATTAACGGTGGCACACCGTTTGCTGATAGTAGGAATAACTGAGGAACCACATTGTGATAAAACAGAACTTGAACTTTACTGAAGTCTTTGATGGTAATAATGCATGGACACAGATGGAAGCGCAGTTCCTTAGAAGACGGTTGGATTACAGTAAACTTCAGGTTACAGTACATTCGGTGGCAGGCAATATGCAGCAAGGTGAATACAGAGGGTTAACACACAGGACTCTTGCAGTACAGGCGGCTTGCACTCTCTACCTGTCTGATCCTGGAAATGTAGACACTTTCCTCCAAGGCCCCAATGCCCTCAATCTGGCGTATATCCTTGGGTCAACAATTACTGAGTACCTCCTCTGGTATTTGTAGTACCTCTTGCTTTCTCTGTACTTGGCTCTGCCTCTCTCAGCTTCCTCCTACTGTAAATACGGACTCAGGAGGGGAACCTTCTCCTTGGATCTGGAACCCGGTTACAGGGACTGAAATGCCCTCTCCTAGTCGGCAGGCTCCAGGCCTGCGCTGCCTTAACAGGCTCATGGCCTGGGCTTGACTTTACAGGCTCAGGGCCTGGGCTTCAACTCCTACAGGCTCAAGGCCTGGGCTTAGACTGCCTGTGCCTTCCCTGACTGGGCCTTATATAACCTAGGGCTCCCTAGCTCCCTCTAGTGACTAGAGCTGGAATGAAATCCCTAGCAGGCCTGCACATGCAACACTCACAGTAACAGGGAAGTACATAACATTACATTACATCTGAAGATTATTTTATACCAACCTCCCCATAAATAAAGGGGAAACGACAGCACACCAGTGACCCTTCTGTAGTGACGGGCATTACAGCTCCCGTACACTACAAGGGCATCGGCTGCTATATTTTGGATTCGGGTACATGAACGTGTGTAATGAATTTGGTGTAGTAACGAGAGTAGCACCCGACGCCTAACAAAAGATATCAGTTGGACCAAGCCGTTAATCAAATATCTACGACCGCGACATTGACATAAACATACACCATGTAACCAGCCTATTCCCGACCCCCTGCATGCACAATTGCCATTATAGGATAAAGTTCAAACAAGGCTGAAATCTGTGAAACCTGGGATTAACCAAATTAACCAACCTCACTCAGCCACCCATCAGCTAGCCAGTGGGGGCCAAAAAATGGCAGCAAAACCTGAGTTCGATGTGGCCTCAGGAAACTAGGAGAATTACTCTATACCTCTGGAATAAAAGAGAAATACCATACCAATGCCTGGGAAAGTGGTCCCACAAGGAAAGTCAGCAATCACCTGATCATCAAGGCATATATAAACAATTGATCCTAGAGAGATAAACGTAAGAAACCCTTTTAACCCTTACCAATGCCACTAACATGGTATCATGGTGAACTGATGAAATAACGAGTTGAATACGTGTGCGAAAAAACGTGCGTCAAGCATAACCCTATTCGGAATTTGGTGCCGAATCCGCAGTGCAGACCAACAACCTAACAGTGCCCCTATACATATATATATGGATATATATATATATATATATATATATATATATATAAATACACATATAAACTAAACACACATATATATGTGGTTTTTTTTTTAAACTAACACTGGAGCCTGAACTCACACTCTGCCCGCGCTTCCAGCTGTGGCCACATAGAGGGCGCCAGAGCCACAACTATGCGTGTCTGTGCAACCCAGCCAGCAGATCAGAGCGAGGGGCAGAGGTGAGTGTATGCCCGAATAGTGCAGGAAGAGATACTGACTAAAACAGACACCGTGCATGCCAATGCACTCCACCTCACTAGTAGCTCTGCGTGAGGAACTATATTTTTGGAAAACACATGACAGCCAGCTGCAGAGCAGAGCTGAATACATGGTTGAGTGACCCTTGTAAGCGACTCCTGTGGGACGTGCTTTCCACATAGTGTAATCTTACACTATGGCCTCTTTCACACTTGCGTTCTGAGGATCCGACAGGCACTTCCGTCCCACCGGATCCGTCAGAACGCAAGTCGCCTGAAAGCATTAGAAGACTCATCAGGATCCTGATCAGTCTTCGAAATGCTTTCAGGTTACCATGGCAGCCAGGAAGCTATTAAAGTCCATGCGATCACGTGATCCATGCGTGTGGGGCGCCCTGACGTCACTCTGGAGCGCCCCAGGAGCCGCACGGGCAGTAAGTATACTGCTCCCCCGCTCCCCACTATACTTTACCATGGCAACCAGGACTTTAGCGTCCTGGCTGCCATGGTAACCATTCAAAAAAAGCTAAACGGCGGATCCGGCCTTTTGGCAAGTGTTCAGGATTTTTGGCCGGAGCAAAAAGCGCAGCATGCTGCGGTATTTTCTCCGGCCAAAAAAACGTTCCGGTCCTGAACTGAAGACATCCTGATGCATCCTGAACGGATTTCTCTCCATTCAGAATTCACTGGGATAATCCTGATCAGGATTTTTCCGGCATAGAGCCCCGACGACGGAACTCTATGCCGGAAAAGAAATACGCAAGTGTGAAAGAGCCCTAAAGATGTCCCTTCCCCATGATAAAAGTATGTTTGTTTGTTTTTTATAGTCATTTCATTTATTTTATAACACACTTTTTTTTTTTTTAACACACACCCTTCCTGAACCTTACTACTCACTTCACCTTGCTGAGTGATTTCACCTGTGCGACCCCTGGATAGAAACAACATGCTGAAGCCTAATTTGTCCGCCCCTCCCCCCTGCCTGTTTAACAGCACAGCAGCCTGTGCAATACTTTATCGTGCGGGCATTCGCTGTTCCCTGCCTCCTACGTGTCATGCCGCGTGGGGAGCAGAGCGAGGCTCCCTGGCAGACCGCTCTGGTGCGGTGCTGTTCCTCCTTGCCCGAGGAGACAACACACCACCGGCCGGACTTAAACCAATGATGCTGCTGGATGAGGCAGCTACTTATCTGGACCATAGAAAGTCGGTGCCTGGGGAAATATTTTGTACTGCATTGTGGCACTTGGTTCTGCTGGGGCAGTAGTTTGTACTGCATTGTGGCACTTGGTTCTGCTGGGGCAGTATTTTGTACTGCATTGTAGCACTTAGTTCTGCTGGGGCAGTATTTTGTTCTGCACTGTGGTATTTAGTTCTGCTGGAGCAGTATTTTATGCTGCATTGTGGTATTTGGTTCTGCTGGAGCAGTATTTTGTGCTACACTAAGGTATTGCTGGCCCTGCCTACTTGTGTTGTGCTTCTTTGAAGGGACTCTGTCACCAGATTTATGCTGCTAGGTTCTAACAGCTCCAGTGCATGCCAATGAGTCCTGAAAGTCATGAGCTTCTGGTTTTCCCGTCCCATGAGAATTTGCAGCAGGGGGAGGAGAAAGTCAGGCTGAATATTCAGAACTCATCGGCATGTGCTGGAGCAGTTCAATAAAGATTTTAGCAAAACGGCTGGGTCAATAAAAGTAAGTGACCCAGTATTTTCCTAGGCCACCATAAGACTGGTGACAGATTCCCTTTACGTTAATTCTGCCCCTGAGTCCATACCTCTACCAACAGAAGTGATCTGTGTCCATAATGTAAGTGAAAGTCCAACACTTCCAATATAAAATCTAGAACTTTATTGAACATCTTCTGAAAGCATGCTGCTGGGAATAAAACAGGTTTGTATGAACGCCTTTGGATACTTACACGTTTCAAACCTGACAAGTTCTTCTTCAAAGCCTAGCTACAGATTAAGAGTTGCAGAAAATGTAAACACAATCCAATTGTCACGTTCGGGTGTGGGAGGGAAACACCACACCGAACATAGGAGGGAAAGGGGTGAGGAAATAAGGCCTGTAAATTAGGGAAAGGAGATGGACACCTCCTAGTAAAACCCTAATCAAAGTCCTGACTAACTACCAGTATGAACAGATCCCAGAGGTAGGTGAGTTCATACACAGGAATACCTAATGTACTAACTCACCCTATAGGACCCTGGTACTAATTTCAGGTCTGAGACAACCTGTTCCTCCAAAAGGAAGGACAAAAAGGAATCTCAGGCCTTAATACAAATGACAGGAAAATGCAACACACAGAACTCAAACAAAATACAAAAAGGGAAAGGAAAGACTTAATTTCAAAGGAGAAAAGGAAGCACCAGGAACTCCGCCGAGAGCCACACACCAGAAATCCATAACTAAACAGAAGCTATAAACCGCACAGCATAGTGGGAGAAGTATTTATAAATAAGGAAGGTTAAATGACCGCATAAGCAACACCTGAGGCAAGGGGTGTGGCCATTACCAGAAACAACACAGACGCCTATTGCCACAAGGAAACCTGTCAGATGAAAGCACGTGTTGCCAGTCTTACTGATCTCTTGCCACCTGTCGTGGGAACTTCCGTGACAGCAATATCAGTGAAATACACATCTACAAGGCGGTGCAGTTACCAGGTAAGACGCATCTATTGGATAACTAACATGAAGACTGTGGGCGCATTATCTGACATGAAATCCATAATGCAAAATGAGTGTGTTCATAATCTTAATTTGCATTAATACTTACAAATTCAGTAGTTTAGGGAAAGTACTGGCTCTTCTTAAGGAGACCAACTGTGTATAGAAACTTAGTGGCAATGCTCCAAGGGAAAGTAATATGAAAAGAAGTATCTCCCAGAGAAAGAGAACCCTGTTGCTAGTGCTATCTATTTGAAAGAACTCTCTATGAGTCAGTGTTTGACTTTTTAGCAAGCATTGGAACATGACAATGGAAAATAGCCCAGCGATATATCCATCCATAAACAGCTGTTTTGGGGTTCTTGCTCTTCATCAGTGTGGATTTTTGGATGTGGAAGAAAAAGACCTCTGCAATAAGAGAATACCATTGTTATGAAAGTAGGTACTTTTACTACAACATGAATGGTAGGACTCAAGGTTTTCAGTAGAACATTGTCCAGAGCATCACATTGTGTATACCAGCGTCCTGGATCCTGGTGCCATCCCTAAGTTAGTGACACATGCACATCGTGATCCACATGATGTAAAAGAAAACAGGATTCATCAAACAAGACTACTTCTTGTATAGCGCCATGTCCAGTTCTAGTGCTCACATGACCACTGCAGTCACTTTCAGTGATGGACTGTGATGAGCATGAACAACCCAACTGGTTTGCAGCTAATCAACCCCAAATGATGCAAGCTGTGATACATTGTGTTTTCTGACACCTTTCCATCATAGCCACTATAAACATTTTCAGTAGCTTATTTTTGGGATTGAACAGATTCCCCTTGCACATCTATAAGCCTTTGGGGGCCCATTACCCTGTTGCTCATTAAGCTTTTTTCCTTCCTTGGATTACTTTTGGTAAGTACTAGCTACTCCCTACTGGGAACACCCCACTAGACCAGCTGTTTTGGGGTTGCTCTGACCCAGTTTTCTAGCCAGTGCAATTCGGCCCTTGTTAAGATCACCCAGACCCTTACACTAGCCCAAACGTTTCCAACCCATCAACTTCAAGAACTGACAATATACTTGCTTATTAACATATACGTACCAGTGGGCTTTGTGATGATTACTTCACCAGTTAATATTATAATAATACACACAGGAAAGCTGAGTATCTCTAGCAAAGAGTAGTTTGCTAAGGGCTTTGGTAAGTCCTGTCTTCAGGCCTGGATTGTCATAGAATTATGGGTGGATTGATAATGAGGTTTATCATTCCCTTAAAGGGGTTCTCCAGGAATTAGGAAAATGAAAAGGTTAAATATTACTTTATTATAAATATAATCCCAAATACCTTTCATTAGTTATAATGACTTGATTTCTCGAGGGAGCAATGATTAGAAGAAACAAAATGGCCACTATTAGTACACACAAAACCTGTCCTAATCCCATAGGAGGACTAGTTACTTCACACTGAGCTAAAGAGCTGCCTTATCCTCCTTTCTGCTCTGCTTGTTGGGGATTATGATCCTGAATACAGTTTAATATGATATTCAGCTGAATCTTTGTGGGAATGGAGTTCAAGAGGAGACATGAAGTACATAAAGGATGGACAGGACAGGCTATGGTAATGTGGGGCTGTGGTAATGGAAACTGGATACAAGTGCTGCTGCTCATTAGCCACATCTGCTCATGAACTCAATTCCAACAGAGATTCAGCTAAAGATCTTATCATCTGTATTTAGGATCATAATCCCTGACAGGTAAAGCAGAGAAGAGGATGAGGCAACCCTTTACCTCAGTGTTGTGAAGTAACTTGTCCTGTTGTGTGATTAGGACATGTTTTGTGTGTACTAATAGGACAGCAGCCATTTAGTTTCTCCTAATTATGGCCCCCCTTACAAAACGCCATTATAACGAATGCAAGGTATTTGGGAATATATTTATAATGAAGTAATATTTAAGTATTTCATTTTCTTAATTCCCAGAGAACCCCTTTAATGGATAGTACAAGTTATCTTTGTAACACAGTCCAGCTCAATATTGGCCAATTAAAGGCTATGTACACCTTGTGGACATTTTTGTTATTATTCCATTGTATTGATTTTGAAATAAAAATATTTTTAATTGGTCTTTAGTAAAAATATTGAACCCCTATCTCTGTGCAGCATTAATATTCTCTAGTAGCAAGCTCAGAATTTTCACTGTGTTCCATCAGGCAGCTTAGGTTTATGACCTTTTAGTAATTTAGAGATAAGGTTAACTAGATGACCAGCATATGGTGAAAGAATTGTTTACAAATCTAGATAAACACTTAACCCTTTGTGACAGAATGGCTCAATATTATTAATAAAGACCAACTGAAAAATTTTTATTAGCCCCAAGTGAGTAAAATGCAATCATAAAAAAATTGCCTTCAAACGTTTACTTAGCCTTTAAGGTGTGCACTAGAGAGAAAGAGCCATTTGAGGAGACAGAACATGTCTGGAGAGACTATTACTGTGATTGCTAGCCTCTTTTACTCCTGCTGTGAGGTAACAAACAACGTAATTTTATTTGACTTGTGAGTAGTAAGAAACGTATAATCAGGGAGAATTAAAAGTTGTTAGCGCTCAGCCAAACAGTTGTTGATTTGTGTTTTGGGACCGTATGTAAAGGCTATACATTTCTAGGGCAGCAAAATAAAGAACAGGCAAAGCCCTGGTTAACTTCTGTGTCACTGTATCTGACTACTTTGATTTTGCCTACTGCTACAGAGCAAATTCCCACTATATATATATAATTTATTAGGCCATTATTCTTTGTTGCACTATGTTAGCACCCTTTTTCTAAAGCACTCACTCTACTTGTGAATCAGTTAGGAAACACTGTAGGTCTGAATGGGATTTGAATGTCTGTTATGCCTGGAATCATTGAATCACCTGCAACATTGAAATATTTTGCTTCGGTTAGTGGAATATACAATATACATTTATTTATGCAGCGATCTAGATCCTACACGTAAGCTCTGAACCTTACGAGTAGGTGGAGGGAATCCTTGAGACTATTCTGAATTGCACTAAAAATACTGTACATATTTTAAACAGATAAAGAGCATTGGAAATACAGTATTCTCAGTGCCTAAATAATGTATGGGTTGCTAAAATCAATTCAAAGGCAGTCTGTCATCAACTACCTCTATATCTAACTTTTTGCATGGACACATAGGTATGGGTTATCTGATTTAAGGACTGGTTTTATTTTGTTTATTTGAGGCTCTGTTACCCAATTATTATACTTTTTCCTAATATGCAAATTAGGCACTTGGTGCAAATAGGATATCACCATTGCTCTTGCACCCAAGCTCTGCTCCTTTATGTGGCCATCTTCTCCATCGCTGCTTTGATTGACAGGGTCAGGCAGTCGCAAAGCCGCAAAGAGGTTCTGACTACAGAAACACTTGGAGCTTGGGTGCAAGAGCAATGGTGATATCCTAGTTGCACCAAGTGCCTAATTTGCATATTAGGAAAAAGTATCATAACTCAGAATGGAACCTCAGATCAACATAAGAAAACCGCTTTAATCAGGTGAACCACAGTTACGTGTCTATACAAACAAGTGGATAGGGAGTAGGGATGAGCGAACCTGTGGAAGTTTGAGTTTACCGGGTTCAGCCGAACTTCAGGTCAAAGTTCAGGTTCAGGACCCGAACTTGATCTGAACTTGGCCCTGTACCAGACCCCATTAAAGTCAGTGGGGACCCGAACTTCAATTTATTATTTTCCATTATAACATGGTTATAACGGAAAATAATAGCATTCTTAAGACAGAATGCTAAATAAAATGGCCATTGAGGGGTTAAAAATAATAAAAAAACCTCACCTCATCCACTTGATCGTGCATCCGGCATCCTCTTCTTTCTGTAGGACCTGCAAAGAGACCTGCGATAACGTCACAGCGCTCACCACGTGGTGAGTGCGGTGACATCATCGCAGGTCCTTTTGCAGGTCCTGCAGAAAGAAGAAGGAAGAGGATGCCGGCTGCGCGATAAAGTGGATGAGGTGAGTTTTTTTTTAACCCCTCAATAGTCCATTTTATTTAGCATTCTTCCTTATGATTGCTATTAATTTACGTTATAACAATATAATAATGGAAAATAATAAAATCACCCCAACACCGAACCCGAACTTTAGTGAAAAAGTCCGGGTTCGGATCTGGGTACCCAAACTCGCAAAGTTCGGTACGAACCCGAGCTTTGCAGTTCGGGTTCACTCAACCCTAAAAGGAAGGTCACTGGTGACAGATTTCCTTTAGTGAATTTTACAACCTGCAGCTATATGATGACGATTATAGAGTTGAAAAACTAATTGATATTGAAGAGTTGAAATTAGTATTTTTTGTGAGCTCTATCTTTATAGATTTTTTTTTACAGTAGGTAAAGCAGGGCTCAACAAATCCCAGGTGCCAGGTCGCCATGGTGACCGGGAATTTGGTCCTGGTGCATGGGTATTTGTCAGTCCGTTTTCAAAGGTGCCCGGGCGCAGGACCGCCGTGTCCTATAGGCGGACTGGGAAGCATAGAGCCTCAGGCGGCTGCAGCACTGCCCGGGCTGGCATGAAGAGAGGGACTGACAGGAGGGAAGCGCTCAGCGCTCCCTTCTGTCACTCCCTCATTGTAGCGTGGCCGAGCCCTGTATGGTCTGTGGGTACAGGGAGCATCTGTCCTGTCACCGGCCAGACTGACAGGAAGTGCACACAAAGTGTGCACTTTCTGTCAGTCTGCCCAGGTACAGGAATCAAAAGCGCCTGTACCCGCAGACCATACAGAGCTCGGCCACACTACACTAGAGGTGGGGGGGGGATGGGGGGGAGAAAGATAATGACAAGAGGGGGAAAGAGAATGACAAGGAGGGGGAAGAAAATGACAAGGGGGGAAGGAGAATGATAAGGGGGGGGGGAGTGGGAGAATTGCAAGAGGAGGAAAGAGAATGACAAGAGGGGGAAAGAGAATGACAGGGGGGGGGAGAAAGAGGAGGACAAGAGGGGGTAAGAGAATGACAAGAGGTGGAAAGAGAATCACAAGAGGGGGAAAGTGAATGACAAGAGGGGAAAATAGAATGATAAGATGGGGAAAGAGAATGACAAGAGGGGGAAGAGAATCACAAGAGGGGGGAAAAGAATCACAAGAGGGGGGAAGAGAATCACAAGAGGGGGGAAGAGAATCACAAGAGGGGGAAAGAGAATGATAAGAGGGGAAAAGAGAATGATAAGAGGGGAAAAGAGAATCACAAGAGGGGGAAAGTGAATCACAAGAGGGGAAAGGGAATCACAAGAGGGGGAAAGAGAATGCCAAGGGGGGGAAAGTGAATGCAAAGGGGGGGGGGGTGAATGACAAGAGGGGGAAAGTGAATGACAAGGGGGGCGAGAGAATGACAAGAAGGGGAAAGAGCTTGGGGTTGTAGTGATGTGGGGACCGCAGAGGCTGAGCCCCAGCTGGGGGTTGTAGTGATGCAGAGACTGCAGAGGCTGAGCCCCAGGTGGGAGTTGTAGTGATGTGGGGACTGCAGAGGCTAAGCGCCAGCTGGGGGTTGTAGTGCTCAGTAATATGTCATGGTGCCCGCTGTGTTTGTGCCCTCTGGACCCCTCTGCCCTCTCCTCCGTACCCCTCTGCCCTCCCCTCCGGACCCCTCTGCCCTCCCCTCCAGACCCTGTAATCCTTGTTAGGGTTTCCACATGTCATGGCGGCTACCAGGGGCGATCACTTGGACGCTGGCAGCGTCTGACGTGTCATATAACCTATTGAAGATGGGAAGCACTATGGGGGCCCTATTTATGGCCATTTTATTTAGCATTCAACCTTAAGATTGCTATTATTTTCCCTTCTAACCATGTTATAATGAAAAATAATAAAATCACCCTAACACCGAACATGAACTTCAGTGAAAAAGTCTGGGTTCGGATCTGGGTATCCGAACTCGCAAAATGACAAGGGGAAAAGTGAATGACAGGGGGCAGGGGGGAATGACAAGAGGGGGAAAGTAAATGACAAGGGGGAAGAGAATGACAAGGGGAGAAAGAAAATGACAAGGGGGGAAAGAGAATGACATGGGGAGGGGGGCAGAATGACAAGCGGGGGAAAGAGAATGACATGAGGGGGAGAATGACAAGAGAGAGAAAGTGAATGACAAGAGGGGGAAATAGAATTACAAGGGGGGTGAGAGAATGACAAGAGGGGGAAATAGCTGGGGGTTGTAGTGATGTGGGAACTGCAGAGGCTGAGCCCCAGCTGGGAATTGGAGTGATGCAGAGACTGCAGAGGCTGAGCCCCAGGTGGGAGTTGTAGTGATATGGGGACTGCAGAGGCTGAGCGCCACCAGTCATGGTGCCCGCTGTGTTTGTGCCCTCTGGACCCCTCTGCCCTCTCCTCCGGACCCCTCTGCCCTCCCCTCCGGACCCCTCTGTAATCCTTGTAAGGGTTTCCACATGTCATGGCGGCCGCCAGGGGCGATCACTTAGACGCTGGCACACTCTATGGAGAAGTGTGGAGGAGAGGAGCACTATGGGGGCATCTAATGGGGGCTTTATGAAGCGGCTCCGCCTGGCTCCTAACTTTTTTAGCTGGCTCCTAGATTCCAAGGAAATTTGTCAAGCCCTGAGTTAAAGAGGAGGCACAGCTTTGTAGACACAAGCAGAAATAATTTGCCACCTGTTATCATCCAAATAAAAGAGCAGGGGATTGGAACAAAAGGTGAATGACAGGAGAAGGATGGAGGAGCAATAAAAAATATAAATTGTCCTTCAAAAATAAGACCACATAAATGTATATTGATGAAAAAACAAAAACAGTTATAGCTCTTGTAATGCGATTTTAAAAATATGTGCATGACCACTAAACCTATTAGGGGTGAGCTGTCATACAGCAATCATTTGTGGATAGTTCAAATAATTTGACCTGTGAGGAGGGTAACGTTCAGAGGGGAACATCACAGTTTTCTTTAAGTATAATGTAGCTAAATTGTGATTATGAGATTGTGTGGTTGTGAGAATGGTTTTACCAACCGGTCAGTTCCTCCATGTGGCATATTTGGTTGTTCTTATCAAAACCTTGTGAAGTTGAGGTTAAGTCTTGTTTTAGCCATAACAATGGTATTAAACATTTGGAACCCATCACTAGATGAGTAATCAATGATTTTTTTGGCTGATTTTTGGATTCTTTAGCAGGCATTTTACAGAGCGGATTACACTTATTGTGTTGCTGTGATGTTGCCTCTGTGAAGTTAAGTTTGACAAGTGCCAGAGATCCACAGGTTGGAGACCACTGAATAAGGGCCCATTTACACAATCATATGGTCACCGTGCCTGTGTTGTGGACTGCAAATAACGGTGCAGAAAACATGGGCACTAGCTATGTGTACTCGATATTGCAGTGCAGACCAATTGACTTGAATGGGTCTGCGATATTCAAGATATGGCAAAAGATAGGACATGTCTTACCTTCTGCGGCGCCTGAATGTAATCTAGGTGATGAGTGTCTGAGCTGTAGTCCTTTACCTGCAGCAGGGAAAGCCATGGCTTGCAGGTTACTGTGCTAATTGTAAACATTGTAACTTTTCAGTTAACTTTGTCTTTGGTACTCTTGCAGTCTTTCTGGAGTAGAGGTCTCACAGGTGAGTTGGATTTAATGCTGGCCCTTAAGACCCTTGGAGCCGGAGCAATTGGATGTGCTTCTTCACTCCTGATTAATCTAGCCTAGCGTTCCCCCTCCTGGCAGGAAGTAGGACTAGCATAGTCCTACCAAGAGGGGAGGAATGGGATGGTTCGTACCCATTCCTAATGCCAACCAATGCCAACAGTACCTTCTCCTCTGTTGTACAGTGTAAACAGGAACATGGTAAAACATAACAAACTAAAACATTGCAGGTACCCTGAGTTCTGGGGTACTACGCACAGATAACTATATAGGTAATCAGAGGCATGCAGAGTGGTATTTACCTTTTAGTAGCTGAAATACATAATTATATAGTGCTTAAACATGTATATTCTCTACCATGATAAATTGTAACTGCATATAGTATAATGGAATGTAATCTACCACAAGAGTATTTAGATATTAGGCGTAATAAAAAAAATTGTTTAATGTGGAGACTTGTGTTTCTGCTTTTTTCCTTTAATGTGGGGGGAAAAGATGAATATTAGCTAAAACATAGGCTGATACTGCCGCCTCCCATGACTGACAGGGATGTTCCACACGTGTAGGCGAATGCTCACTACGACATGTGCACCAACTCTTCAGTACCTTAACCACTGCTATCACACCCACAGCCGAGAGCTGTTTAGATGCTCCCTGTGTGCGCAGCCTGCTAGAAGACAGTCGTTCACCACAAAACTCACACTGGGAGGCAGCCAAAAAATTGTATCATGAATCTAAAACTTAAAATAAAACCATAACTATTTTACATTTTATAGTACAACTGAGGAAAACATTGGTCAATATTTCTTCATTTTGAAAATACTGTAATACAGTTGCAATAGAATGTAAGTAAACCCTTCAGAAGTACCTGGATTTCAGCTTTGATTACTAATAAAATATGGTCAGATTGTTATCTAAGTCATGATTATAGACAATAACAACTACCAAATGTTTCCTGTAGCTGAAAAAAATTTGCACAATGCTGAGGAGAGATCTTGGACCATTCCTCCCTGTAAGGGCTCATGCACATGACCGTGATTTTTGTCCACATCCGATCCACATTTTTTGCGGGTCGGATGCGGACCTGTTTACTTCAATGAGGCATCCGTGTGTGCATTCCACGGCACCCACAAAAAAATAGAACATGTACTATCCTTGTCCGTTTTATGCACAAGGATAGGACAGTTCTATAGGGGGCAGGATGTTCCATTCCTTAATATATGGAATGCACACAACTGGGTTATCTGTGTTTTGCGGATTTGCGATTTGCAGAGTGCAAAAACACCAACGGTTGTGTGCATAAGCCCTGAATGTGTTTCACTTCATCAATATCTCTGGGATGCCACAGCATCACAGGGCAGCTCAAGGAAATTGTTGGTGGAGGTAAATTCTCTCTCTCTCTTATCATGGTTGTGGCCCATCCACCTGATTTGCCAAAAATGATCCTATATTATCTTCCCTTGGGGCAAACTCTATTTCAGACCCAAAGATAAAAACACCATCACAAATGTTTTTGTGTGCTGGGACATCAGGCAATGATCTACTTAAATGAAACTTGCCCTATTTTACCTTGATTTATTTTCAGTACCACCAAGGACGAGACTACTGAACAATGCAGGTAGAGGTAGTTTTAACAAAGTTGTATTGACTAAAAAGTATCAATTGAAAAATTCTATATAATTATTGCTGGAGGCATAAAGCTCCAATTTAATAGGGGACTTGCTCTTGGCAGTTAATAACGTGATTATAAAAATAGGACAAAATAGAACAAGCCTTTAGAAAGAAATCAAGTCTCAGCAAAGCAAATGTTACTTTGACCTGTATAACCTACTGCACCTAAACATTGCTGCAGGCCAAGTACTCTCCTTTATGGCAATGATATTCTCTAATGACAGTGGCCTCTTTCTTCAGGATATTGCACTGTCAAAATTGTTTAGAAAAGTTTTTAGGAACAAGAGAAAGAGTTTAAGGTGTTGACTTGCTCTTCTAATTCCCCAGAAATCAATATTGTGGGATGTGCTGAAAAAAAGTCTGAATCATGGGAACCCCCCTTTGAAACCTACAGGATTTAAAGGATCTGCTGCTAATTTCTTAGTGCCAGATACCACAGGATACCTAAAGAGGTCTAGTGGAGTCCATGACTCAAGGGGTCAGAACCATTTTCATCACGGCACAGAGGGAAGATATACAATGTTAGGCAGGTGATGTGGCGTATCATCTGCTCTATCAAAGCAGACGGTTTGGCAGTTTGTTGGTCTGGAGCATTCAGGTTTGTGTTGACACAGTGCCAAGGAAGAAAGACATCAGCAATGATCTTAGAGAAACAATTGTTGCCGCTCCTTTGATTGACAGAGCCAGGCAATGGCAAAGCAGAAAGGGAAGGTCTGGCCACATAAAGGAATAGAGCTTGGGGGCAACAAAAGAAATGGTGATGCCCTCATTGCACCAATGGCCTAATTTGCACATTAAGAAAAAGTATCATAACTTGAGAATGGAGCCTCAAATCAACCAAAGAAAAACTGTTTTAATCAGGAGAAACACAACTCTTCTACTGATATACTTTGCAATGCTCTATCCAGGTGAGTGCAGCAATGTCACTCACATTGTATTAGTTTACCATTCTTTAGCATATATAAAGTACATTTAAATGGATGTACAAGTCCTGTATCCTGTTTTATCCAGCCAGTGCTTCATTTATTGGAGATATAATAAATCTTCATTCTCCAGCATTTTATCAAAGAGGGACCACAGTGAGGACCTATGAGTTCAACTTGGTCATGAATCAGCTTAGATCATCGAGGAGGGGTCAGAGAGGGGTTAGGAATGTGACTTCAGACAGCAATTCAGACAGCTTTATCTCAGAATGGCATTCTGCAGCTGCTTGGTAGTGTCAAACATAGAAGCTGCAGAAGCTAAACAAAAACCTATAAATATATATATTACTCAAACGTGTAAATCAATAGTAATAAAAAATAGTTAGAAAGGTGCCCATAGCTGGTAAAATCTCAGAAAAAGTCTTATATCCTGAATGCCTCAATACAATAAAGTGCAGAATGAAAAGCATGTACATAGACATCGCATCATGCCATTAATGTGTTTCAATCAGCAAACTACTTTGAAGCACATTGATCAAAGAATTCTTCACTCAAAGCTGGTGATTCCTTGCTTAGATATTGTGATGTAACTCTTCTGGTGTCTGCACTGTAAAATATTTTGACAGGATGTAAATGAATAACTTTAATGTGTTACTGAAGAGGCTCGTCTGCGGCTTAACCAGGTCTTGGTAAAATGCAAAGATTTAAAACCATTATTTCCCTCTCAGTTAACAGTTTCTCAAAATTCGAAATGCTGTAGTTTCCTAAGTGAATGACTAGATACATTTAGATACATGTATACTACTTAACCAATACAGTAGAGGAATTATCTGTCTGGTTAAAGGGGTTCTTATGTTGGGTTAAAAAGCGTGAGCATGTGAAGCGGATAATGTGTTGGTCCCAGAAGGACCATTAAAGAACACTGGAGAACCATCTGTGTAAGTGGTTGCAAAGATGAGCCTGCTTACATAGAAGTTGATATAAGCAGGATAGTTCTTGCACCCACTCAAACCAAAATATGCAGCCACAGCCATCAGCGACATTTTACATGCTGATACTTTGCTTTGTAACCCAACTTATAAAGAGTGAATTCTTGCTGCCTTTAGCACTGGTGCTCTTACCATAAGTTTAGTAAAAAAAAAAACATTAATATTCTGTTCCAAGTTTTTTTTTTAATGTAACAGTACCCAATTGTTTACCAGGACATTATACCCATTTATGACTGAAGACAATTCAGTCTTTAAGACATTTTTTTTCTGATTCTACTTTCTGGTTTTATTAAGGAAAAAAATATAAAAGTAAAAATTGCAGTGGGTATTGATGCAAACCCTCTACAATACATAAAGGTAGACATATACATTTTAAAGTTCTTGTTACTTTGGGTACTGTTAGGGTGGCATAAGACAGCTTCTTTTTTAGAAAATGCCATATATGTTTTTTCTCACTTTTGGTGTTTGGGATCTATGTCTAGGTATGATGTTACAGGGGGGCCTGTTGGTCTTCTGTTCCACCAACCCATCTCCTGCTCTCCTCTTCTTCCCAACTGGCCAGGGTAGCTCTCTCCCTCAATGCAGGCTATGACCTGCTTGCAGGCTCCGCCACTCTCACTCTGCCTACAAGGCACTTGCGCTCTCCCCTAGGCTCTTATTGAACCCTAATTTTCACCAGCCAATGACTGGCCACCTTGGGGTACTTAAGGCACCATTCCCTGTGGGAAGACGCCTGAACAATAGGTTCTAAGTTCTAGTACTCTAATGTCCTGTTTAGGTGGATTTTTTTTACTTTTGCCTGCTTGTGCACTAACTGTCTGTTTTCAAGATTTGACCCTTTGCTGCCTCACCTGAACTTTTTTTGAACTCTGTACTTATCCTGAGCTGCTCGCCTTGACCTTGGATTGTTAATTGGATTCCATGAACTCTGTCTGCCCTGCCCTTCACCTGTTTCTAACAACAGTTTCCCCTGCTCACTTGGTGCTCTGCACAGGTGTCTCTTGGCCCCTGTGGGTTAGCTGTCAACCAAATAAAGACTACTCCAGGAAGTAGTGGCCTGGTGGTTCCTCTGCAGCAAAGTCCAGATCCCTGTACAGAGGTTAAAGGGTAAAAACCAGGGGACTGCCAGGATAGCACCCTTAGGTGTAGCCTCAACTGAAATCTGTTCAGATGACCCAATGGTTGCACACCCACTGCATAACATTCCCATAAACTTCTTTGAAGGAATATAAGGCTGAAAAAAAACATCAAAATTACGTAATCTGAAAAAAGCCATGAAAAGGTTGAAAGAAATGCATGAATTTCACATACACACTGGTCCAATACAAAATCTTGAAAGTCGTATGTTTCAGTTGTACTGGTATTTTTCTTCTGATTCTATATTAGAACTATATTAGAATAACGGCTCACCCTTTGGTTGTATCAGACCAGGTGCTCTATCTATATGACTTCACCCTATTACAACAATGTTGTAATGTATATTTATATAGTTAAATCAGATAGGCACACTTTATCTTAGATTGCTCAGAGACTTTTGAATTCTGCAAGCCGTTTATTGTAACACCCTATCTATGTGCTCTGGCAAATCTCAAGCACATATATCTTGAAATGTCAAAAATACATAACAAAAATAAAATTGTAAAACATAGTAAAATATATAAGTCATAGATAAGAGGGTCCTCATATTGTGATGTCCTTCAAATACAGATGGTCATATTAATGAAGATCTAAGTACATTAGATACATTTCTACCTTAGCACTGTTTGTAGTAGTTGCCTTGCTCAGTAAACACACGCTTTACAAAATGTGAAAACTAAAACAAAGTGTACACAAAAACTAAAAAGGGTAAAAGGTTAAAATGGTGAAATGCTTTGGGTATAGCCTGCTATTCTGAAAAGCAGTTTGATAATTTTTAGCATCTATCATGACTGCCATCTTGTGTTCATTTATGAATAAACACATTTCCGTTATTTTGCAGTTGAGATGGATGACAGTTTTAAGAATGATGGTTGGTTTAGAAGTTGGACAGAAACATCCCTAACATTTGAGGACAACAATCCAACATAAAAAATGTGTGTATTATTTGAGTACTATATGTGTAATTCCCCAGAGTGGTATTACCATTTCTTCACTCTGCTACGGTCTTTGATAACTACCAATAATGTCCTCTATGTATTTGTTCCAGGTCCTCCTACATTATGCATTCCTAATGTTGTTATTAAATTGTTTTGTACATGTAATGTGCCTGGTTCACCAGCAGGTGGCAGCAGATATAGGGCAGAGAGATCTTTAGATAGAATGGAACTTACCATTCTATTCTCCCTCTTTTGGGCAGAAGTGGTCTAGTCTTATTTCCAACCAAGGGAGGGGAAGCAGGAGGTGTAAGCCCGAGCTACGTCAGATGTCGACATGCCATGATGAAGCATCTAGGGAAGGCCCTCCAGCTGCAGCAGGAGTCTCTCCAGAGGGAAGCAACTTGTAGAGCACCCTGATTTTTGATCAATTTACAGACAGATCATTTCAAGGTAGTCAACAGGCAGAGGCACCCCACTCCAGAGATATGAGAACAGTCCTAAAGTCCAGCTGCCAGAATAGAGCCGAGTTTAGCAAAGCAAAGAGATAAAGCAGAGTTATCAAGTTTGCCTGCCAGTTTCTGACAAAACCTGCTGGGACCATGGGAAAGCCTGAATATTGTCTGGATGCAAGTTTACTCAAGTAAAGCTGTTGAACTTTGTAAAGGTCTGGACTCGATTTATTCTCCACCTCCATTATTACTTATCACTTTTAGTGCTTCAGAGGCTAACCCTGGGGATTGATGACAAAACAGAAACCTTTAGAGGCATTCAGTTTTGATCCGTTATAATAGAAGTCTATGGGCAAGCATAACGGATCCGTCTGGTTTCCATTATGCTGGGCGGAAAAAAAAGTTCTGTTAACAGGACTTTGTTTTCTGCCCAGCATAACGGAAACCAGATGGATCTGTTATGTTTGCCCATATAATTCTATTATGATGGATCAAAACAGAATGCCTCTAAAGGTTTCCGTTTTGATTTCCGTGTTATGGATTCCGTTATTTTCCGTTATAATCATGTTATAACGGAAAGCCATAACGAAATACATAACGGTGATGTGAACAAGCCCTTAGTTGTCCAATCAGAGCTGAGCTTTCATTTTTTCCGAGCCCTGTAGGAACTGAAAGCTGAGCTCTCATTGGTTGCTATGGACAAAGATTTTTAATTCAGTTTGATCAAAGTGGCCTATTGTGTCAGGAAGATGGTGTTCTCCCTGAAACAGCAAGTAATGATTGTGGAAGGCGATGTGCGAAGCAGATCGATTAAGGAAACGCAAGAGACCTTTTCCTGAAAAGTACCCAGGAACAGAACCACCAGCTAAAAGTTGTTTTCAGAGTCTGGTTCAGAAAGAGCATCAAACTGGCTTTGTTGCAAACATGAAGAAACCAAGGCCTCCATTGATCAGGACGGCTGAAGTTGTACATGAAATTTAGCAGTTCAAAGACTGTCTCAGCAAGTTGGTGTATCATGAACAACGTGTAGCGAATTCAAAAATCTCTGAACCTGAAACCGTACCGAATAACGTGCGTGCAAGAACTGAAAGAGTCTGATAAAGCTAAACACATAAATTCCTGGACTTGGTTGCTGACTATGATTGCTTATAGGGATGAGCCAATAAAACTTCATTTGAATATTGTACGGAGCGAGCGCTCTGTACAGTATTATAATGTATTGGCTCAGATGGGCCGAAGTTATTGCTTCGCAAAGTCTCGCGAGACTTCGTGTAATAACTTTAAAAATTAATTTCTACTGTTAAAAACCTTTTCCTGACCTTGGGTTCAGTTTCAAGGTAAATAGAAGATTTTTTTTAGGGCCCTTTCACACTTGCGTTTGGAAGATCCGGCATAGAGTTCCAACGCCGGGGCTCTATGCCAGAAGAATACTGATCAGGATTATCCCCATGCATTCTGAATGGAGAGAAATCTGTTCAGCATGCATCAGGATGTCTTCCGTTCAGTCACTGAACGTTTTTTGGATGGAGAAAATACCGCAGCATGCTGCAGTATTCTTTCCGTCCTGGGATGCGGAGAAAAACAGCACAATCTGCCACAATAAAAAATGGATCCATCCTCCATTGACTTTCAATGGAGTTCAAAACGGATCAGTTTTGGCAATGTTAAAAAATAGTTAAAGTTAATACAAGCAGATCCGTTCAAACGGATGCATGCGGTTGTATTATCTTAACTGAGCGTTTCTTTCCAGCATAGAGCCCTGACGACGGAACTCTATGCCATATCTTCCAAATGCAAGTGTGGAAGGGGCCTAGGCCTAAGAAACTACCAAGTTTATTGAAATGATCAGGTGGGTGAGATGACTTCTAGGCACAGAGGCTGTCAGCCAGTATCCTCTTTTCCCAGGGACCCAACTTCTCAAAGTCCTTTCAGGGACCTCCATAATCAATCATCTTGCTGCTGTCTGCTGCTGGGTGAACATTGAATCTAAATAGTGTTGCTGAATGTAACAAAATAGTGTTGACTCAGACAGCAACATTGTATCATCTCAATACACACCCTTGACTTCCAGCGAATTCCTAGTTCCTGATCACATCTGCGTCTGTATCATTAGTGGCTTCATCTAGTATTTGTGAATAATAGTCAGCTGATCGCTTTTATTTCAAAATTCTAAAACTAAGTTTTAATTTAATTAGGGAGGATCCCTAGTGGGATTTTTGTGATTAATTTGCTCACTAAGTTTGTTATAAGGGTGCAAAATAGAGATGAGCGAATTGAAGCTGACAAAGTGGAATTCGTTCCAAATTTTAGGAAAAATTCAATTTGTACCGGATGCGAATTTCCTCGCGCTTCGTAGTAACGAATCGCATTTTTTCCAAAAATGGCTGCTGCATGGTTGAGGACATGGAGAAAGGAACTCTGGGAAGGCAGGATCATCCATAATGCCCTCCATGCAGCCAATCAGCAGCCAGCCAGCCCTGTGATGTCACAGCCCTATAAATAGCATCAGCCATCTTAGATTCTGCCATTCACCAGCGTACTTAGTCCAGGGAGAGACGTCAGCAGGCACTAGGGACAGTGTTAGAAAAAACTTCATTGTGCTAAAAAAAAGATTTACAAGTGCAGGGAAAGATTATTCAAGGTGTATGGAAAGGATAGGAAGGAATCATTCCACAGCATTTGTGTTGAACACAAAGCCCAGTTTGCCTTGTAGTAGTGAGCGAAATAAAAATATAAAAGGCTGTAAATGGTGTTCAATTTAAATGGTGGAGGTGCAGTCTGCTAGTCTGATTCACCCATTCAAATAAGAGAAAATAGAAAGAAAGTAGCAGGCACACTCTTATTTGGAATTGATGAATGTCTTTATTCTAGGTAATTACAATATGGATAAAAAGTGTGTAAAAGAACTAGATAATGTGGGTAGTAGAGAAAAGTGAGGGAAAAATTGTTAAATGAAGGATTGCTGTGAAGATTTTGGAGGACTATTACAAACAACAATACATAGTAGCATAGTATATAAGACTGAAAAAAGACATTTGTCCATCCAGTTCGGCCTGTTTCCTACAAGTTGATCCAGAGGAAGGCAAAAAACCCCTGTGAGGCAGAAGCTAATTTTCCCCACTTAAGGGGAAAAAATTTCTTCCTGACTCCAATCAGGCAGTCAGAATAACTCCCTGGATCAACGACCCATCTCTAGTAGCTATAATCTGTAATATTATTACACTCTAGAAATACATCCAGTCCCCTACTGAATTCCTTTATTGTACTCAGGCAGAGAGTTCCATAGTTTCACTGCTCCTACAGTGAAGAATCCTTTTCTATGTTAACCTTTCAGGGTACTGTAGTTGCCCCATTCCAGTTATTACTTTAGTTGCCCTCTTCTGAACCCTCTACAGCCCTACTATGTCTGCCTTGTTCACAGGAGCCCAGAGCTGTACACAGTACTCCATGTGTGGGCTGACTAGTAATTTGTAAAGTGGTAGGACTATGTTCTCATCACGGGCATATATGCTCCTTTTGATGCAACCCATTATCTTATTGGCCTTGGCAGTATTGCGTTCTACAACAAAGAACTTTGTTATTGAAGAGCGCTCCGTGAAAAATGTATTCCATCTAACAGCCCGGCGTATCCTGATCACGGGACCACCTCTTCTCACGTGTATACAACACATTACACAGCAAGATGCACGAGAAGTACCAGGGAACCACAAGGGATGCCGCAAGCTGGAAGAAGGATTTGTCTGAACCAACAGACACCTTCAGCAGGAGGCCCGGCGTATCCTGATCACGTGACTACCCCTTCTCACATGTATACACCATGTCACACAGAAAGACACACAAGAAGTACCCGGTAGCCACGAGGGACACCGCAAGCTGTTAGAAGAATTTGCCCTGACCAACAGACACCTTCGGCAGAAGGGTAAGTGATCTCTGAACCGAAGACAGTGTGGGACGCCGCACTGAGGCTCAGAGCACCTTTTCCCTCCACAGAAACTTTGATTTACTATTGTGAAAATTAATATATTATATGAATGCTATATAAGGAATTTAGACTCACAAGTTGACAATATATAAAGACTTTACATTGAACTGTTGAACATCAAGATACATTTTAAAGAAGGACTTATGACTAAATTTTATCCGGAAAGCTTATGACCTCATTGTTGATTACAGCACAACCTATAAAGGTTCACACAATAGGAACCTCCCTGAAAATACATATTTATGTACATACCATCAGTTCATGACTAATTTGAATTTTTTTTAAATAAAACTTTTAATTCATTTTTACCCTTCCCAAACTAATATTCACACACTATGATTAACCAAGGCCAAAACTAGCCTCTCTCACAAACAAGAAAAGTCTGGTACCAGCAATCCTACACCTTGAGACATTTATCCCCGATATACTTATCTGGGACCAAAATTTCTCAGCAATCCTTCATTTCACAATTTTTCCCTCACATTTCTCTTCTACCCACATTATCTAGTTCTTTTACACACTTTTTATCCATATTGTAATTACCTGGAATAAAGACATTCATCAATTCCAAATAAGAGTGTGCCTGCTACTTTCTTTCTATTTTCGAAATAAAAATATATTTGCCGTTCAGCGTTACAAAGCCTTTTGTGTAAAAGTAGAAAAAACTTGGGCCTAATTGCCATTCTGTGGTGCAGTGAAATATTCTAAAGCCCAGTTTTCAGTGTATTAGTGGCGAAATAAAAATATATTCGTCGTTCAGCATTGCACTTATCTGGTGAAAAGCCTATTGTGTTGTGTAGAAATGGTAAAATAATAGGGCCTCATTGCCGTTCTACGGTGCAGTGATATATTTTACAGCCCTGTTTGCCATGTATTACTGGCAAAATGAAAATTTAATTAGCGGTGCAGTGATATGTTTGAAGGCCGATTTATTGGCCTGTATCTGTGGGAGGGGCGTCTGTAACACATTTATACCAGACAGGCGCCTCCAGTGGTGTAGCTATAGGGGTCGCACGGGGCCCCCTCCAGGAGAGACAGTCTAAAGCCCTATTTAACTATTTTTTCACTTGCGCACTGCCGGCCGCCCTCTCTGGCCTCCCGACAAGTTGTTTGAGGTCTTGAGGACCTTTTCCACTCAACCAATCAGTGGCTGCAGCTGTGTCACATGTCAGGCCAGTGATTTCCTGCTGAGCCAATCACTGGCCTGACACATGACATAACTGCGGCCACTGATTGAACTTTGAGGACCTTTCCCGCTCAGCCAAACAGCTTGTCTGGAGCCCAGATAGAAGATACCAGGGCCACACAGAGGAGAAGGGGAGCTGCTGCAGACGGGACCAGGACCAGGTGAGCATAATGTTTTTACATAATACTAATACAGGGGGAAATGTAACATGGGGGAGTGAAATGTGACATGGGGGGGGGGGGGGTTGACATGGAGAGGGAGAAATGTGACATGGAGGGGGTGATGTGGAATGGAGGGGTGAAATGTGACATGGAGGTGAAATGTGACATTTCTCCCCCATGTGACATTTCTCTCCCCCTCTATGTCACAGTTCTCCCCCTCCATGTCATATAACCCCTCCATGTCACATTTCTCCCCCTCCCCCCTCCATGTCACTGGACACCATTAGGCTAAGTTCACATCAGTGTTTGGCCTTTCCATTCTCCTGCTCCGTTATAGGAGCAGGAGAACTGAAAGGACGCAATCGGGACATAACAGAGCCGAACGGAGCCTAAAAATCCCATAGACTATAATGGCGTACGTTAGGTGTCCGCTCCGAAGATGATTTTGGACCAGAGTCCAAGTTCAAGTCCTGCATGAACAACTTTTGTCTCCGTTCCCAAATCATTTCCGCACACCTAATAAACGCCATTATAGTCTATGGGATCCTTAGGCTCCGTTGGGCTCATTTGCATGCCGTATGCGTTCTTTCCTTTCTCTTGCTCCTATAACCGGCGGGGGGGGGGGGGGGGGGTCGGGTATGGGCAAATTGAACTTTTGCACCAGGGCCCATGAGCCTATAGCTGCGCCCCTGGGCGCCTCCCTTGGGTGTGTCGACGGTGCTGTGTAGTTGTGTGCAGTCTGAGCCATCTGATGCAGCACATGGGCTGAATCAGCAGCTTCTGTACCAAGTCGGCGTTCAGGAATCCAGCTGAGGTCCTTCCAGTCGGGTGAGGTTTGGCTGCAAGCTCTTGCAGTATCATCCTGTTACAGTCCAGCCAGCGGTGTGCCGGTTGGCGCCCACGCGGCAGTACGGTTAGGCAGCAGGGGTCAGCGTGACTCCGTCTTGTTTCCTCGCAGGTTTCTTTGAGGTGCCTGGTTTGTGTCTTTCAGCAATTACTGGCAGCGTTAACAGACTGAGACCTTAAGAGTCCACTGTTGCTATACCCACGGCACCACTCACCACCTCTCAGTTGTGCAGCACATCCGTATGCCGGTGTCCAATTTAGGGTTAAAACCGACAGCTATCTGGCCGTTCCTTCAGGTTAGGTACAGCATCTGCTGACTCTAGGAACAAAAGTTCCGGCCCATATTACCAGGAAATTAGGTCGATGGCGCTCTGCATGTTCGATAGGTACATACCTCAACCTAGTCTAGAGATGTTCTCGCATTCGAGAGGTTGGTCGTGTTAGTGTTGTTGCTATAAACTATTATGTGTCATTTAGTTGTGGGTTTTTGCCCCCTTCAGACATTCCTCCTACGCAGCGGTTATGGCACACGTTACAGGTAGCCCCGACCACAAGTTTGAAGACCGATTTATTGGCCTATATTTGTGGGAGCGGCGTCTGTAGCACATATATACCAGACAGGCACCTCCCTTGGGTGTATCAACGGTGCTGCGTACCCTCCCAACCCAACCTTCTTTTTCATAAACACCTTGCAGGGTATGCCCCCTTCAAGCATCCCTCCTACGCAGCGGTTATGGCACAATTCAAGCTGCTTAGTTTACTGTAGTTAGTTAGGAAGGTAGACGGTTACATGTCATGTAGCCCACGTGTTACAGGTAGCCCCTACCACAAATTCTAAAGCCCTGTTTGCTGTGTCTTAGTGGCGAAACGAACATTTTTTGATCTAATATTTGGTTACTTTATCTAACAGTATGTCAGACAGAGAAGTGCCAGGCACTGCACAGGGGAGTGGCAGAGGCCTAAATGTTTCTGGCGTAGGCAGAGGTTGCAGCAGAGTAAGGGGCCGTGGCAGCAGGGGTCACTTCGAGAGGCCGGAGCTCCCAGAGTCAGCTAGCGGTCGTGTCATGAGCAGCATCCCAGTGCTTGACTAGGTCATCTCTGTTTTGATCCACTCCTGTGTTTTTTGGCTTTAGCAATACTGATGGATTACTGACCAATTGCTGACCGACTGAAGGCGGATGCTCAACAGACAGGATCTGTTTTTTGACGGTTATTGTTCTGACAGATTAGAGGAAGGGCAAAATATTCTGCGACGTCCACACAAACTTACTGCTGACACCCTCTCCACTCTGTCAGGGGCTCTACTTGTATAAGAGTTTAATATAACAGGTTCTGTAGACATCTATGTGGAATCAGCTGATGAAGGTGTAAAAGGTGTGTGCTTCTTATCTAACATCGACCTGTAAGGCTGAGTTCATACTTGAGTTATTTGGTCAGTTTTGGCCCGGTAACTGCCCAAATAAGTAAAGTATGCAGTGATTCTAAGAGCGACGCCTGTCATCTGCACGTCATACGGACTCACAGTATTATTTCACTACCACAGCAGACTCCCTATGCATGTTACTGCAAGGCACAGAGTTCTACACTCCTACAAAGGCTCTCTGCAGCCAGAAAATAGCCGTTTTTTAATGAAATTTACCGCAAATAAATTCATATTGAGCCAAATTTCCCCCCACAAATTAGGTGAATCATGCGAATCGAATTTTTGAAAAATTAGCTCATCTCTAGTGAAGAACTTACAGGACTCAGGTGGTCCTCTCCTCTGCTAGGCAAGTTACAGATACCTAGAAGAATATGTTAAAAATCTATTTCATCTGGCACTATAGTTCTTTATCTTACATGCTGAAACCATGAACTAATGAAAGGGAATGTCACCGAAATATCTTTCTGCCAATCAAAACCAGATAGTAACACGTATGCATTTTTTCCAATTTTTTTGTTGTTATTTTCTTTGTAGATTTTGTTAATTCTATTTCCTGAACATGATTATGGGGGTCACATTTAGAGAGCATTTAGAGAATTGCTTTATTGCTTTACAGCAGCCACATGGGCCACATATACAATGGACAGGAGGTGACCTCATTGACTTTTATGGGAGATTTTTCTAGGCATGCTGTGTGCCCTATGGAGAGTAAAGGAGAGAGCAGATAAGCAGTGAATTTAAATGGTGGATTGAAGCAGGCACGGACTGGTGCACAGGGGTACAGGGGTACAGGTGAATACCCGGGTGGGCCCCTGAGGAATGTGGGCCCCTAGTCTCCCATCCCCTGCACAAGTGGCACATAAGACTACTTTCACACCAGCGTTTTTGCTAGATCCGTCATGGATCAGCAAAAATGCTTCTGTCAAAATAATACAACCATCTGCATCCGTTATGAACAGATCTGGTTGTATTATCTTTAAAACAGCCATGATAGATCCACCATGAACACCATTGAAAGTCAATAGGGTCGGATCTGTTTTCCATAGTGTCCGAGAAAATGGATTCGTCCCCATTGACTTACATTGTCATGATGTATCCGTCTTGCTCCGCATCCCAGGACACATTCAAAAATGCTGCTTGCTGCGCTTTTGTGTCCGTCAATCATTTGGGCTATAGGTGTGCTTAGGGTATATAAGACGGAAGTCTGGATAAATCGAACATCCTCCTGACGAAGCCTGTGAGGGGTGAAACGCGCGTCGAGGTTTCTGGTGTCCACGCTCTTCCCAGATAGGACAATGGATAATACATTTTATTATCTATATTGCACTATTTGATTGTTTGGGTCAGGTTCTGTTATTATATCCCACCTTCTTTGGTGGGGTTTTTTTCTGACCACTTGGTTGGACATTTATGTGAGTTTATCCGTGTGGGGATTACATCCCTGTATGTTTCAACTTGTATAGACCCATTGTGTGTATGTAGGATTATTATATTCCATATGTCTACATATTCGGGTTGTGCGTGGACTCTGTCTTCCGGGTTGTGGCCTGCTGTGACAGGCACTTCGGTGTTTTGCTTTTTCCATATGTTATGTGCTACTTTATAATAATAAAATTGAGAGATATTTTATCTTACATGGTGTAACTCCTTTTTTGCAAGGGTTTAGTTCTTTTGGGTATCAATGAATGGGTACAAAACTGAAGTGTTTTCCTCTGCTACTGAGATCTTATGACAGATCTCAATAGCGAAAAATGAAAATGTTGGTGTGAAAGTAGCCTAACATAGTAGACTTACTGCACTAGATATACACTGAACAAAAATATAAACGCAACACTTTCGGTATTGCTCCCATTTTGCATGAGCTGAACTCAAAGAACTGAACCATTTACATACATACAGAAAAGACCCATTACTCTCAAATATTGTTCACAAATCTGTCTGAATCTGTGTTAGTGAGCACTTCTCCTTATTCTAGATAATCCATCCCACCTCACAGGTGTGGCATATGAAGGTGCTGATTAGACATCATGAATATTGCACGCAGTGGCGTACCGCTAATAGCTGCAGACCACGCAACTGCTATGGGGCCCGGGGTCAGAAGGGGGCCCGGAGTAGACTGAAAGCCCCACCCCCTACCATGTCTGCATTATGGCTTGTCTTCCTGGGGCTCGGGCAGGCCCTGCTTCTCCTCTGTTCTGGCCCCCCTCCCCTTTTGTATGCACAGCAAACGGTGCACAGACCGGACAGTCTGCAGGCAGGTGAGCATGCCACTCGCTCTCCTCTGCCTGCTGGGCGCTGCACTAGCCAATCAGCTTTTAGCAGTGCTAGGTTCCTGCTGCTGATTGGCTAGTGCATTGCAGCAGCAGGAGAAGGAAGTGAGCGGGCGGGACATGCTCACTGCCGTGACTGCCTGCTCATTCAGCCACCATACTGAGTCCAGCCCCAGCGTCACCTACAAGTTTGGATCGGAGCCTGCAGCTCCAGTAAGTGACAACTTATCCTCCTCCAGCTGCTGCTTGGGGGCCCGGGCACTGACCGGAGCTCCAGGGTCTTGTGTGCACTACTTGTCCATGTGCTGGTTGCCTGTGGCACTGTGCACTCCATCTCCTGTCACTGAGCCTGCCAGCCCTGCTGCTCCCTAGTCATACATATACACATGGATGCAGGCACTGAGTGTCACTGCTCTGTATACTGCCCTGCTAGACCCCCTGCTCCCCCTCTAGTAACTCTAGTTACTGCACTGTAAAAAATTATCACTATGGATTCCTGAGGATGAGGGGGGTGATAGATATTAAATATAACTATAACCCCCCTTATCCATAGTAATCCACTCATATACTGCAGTACATGGGTGGATTTCTATGGATGAGGGGGGGATAGTCATATTTAATATAAACACTGTCCAGTGACTGTTCTGTATTTGACATGTGTTTATAATAAATATGACTATCACCCCCCCTCATCCATTGGAATCCACCCATGTACTGCAGTATATGAGTGGATTACTATGGATGAGGGGGGTGATAGTCATATTTATTATAAACACATGTCAAATACAGAAAAGTCGCTGGACAGTGTTTATATTAAATATGACTATCACCCCCCTCATGCTTGAGAATACACCAATGTACAGTATAGCAGTGTATTCTTTAGGATAATGGGGGGGGGTTATAATCACATAAGTGTCACCCATAGGTCCCCCATAGCAGTGTCACCCACAGATCCCCCATAACAGTATCATCCACAGATCCCCCCATAACAGTGACATCCACAGATCCCCCATAACAGTAACATCCACAGATCCCCCATAACAGTGACATCCACAGATCCCCCCATAACAGTGTCATCTACAGATCCCCTATAACAGTGTCATCCACAGATTCCCCATAACAGTGTCATCCACAGATCCCCCATAACAGTGTCATCCACAGTGCCCCATAGCAGTGTGTCCTCCACAGATCCCCCATAACAGTGTCATCCACAGATCCCCCATAACAGTGACATCCACAGATCCCCCATAACAGTGTGTCATCCACAGACCCCCATAATAGTGTCATCCACAGACCACCATTAGTTCAAAGCCCACCAAAAGCACACCTTTTCGTTCAAAATTTTTCTTTTCTTATTTTCCTCCTCAAAAACGTAGGTGCGTCTTATATAGTTAAAAATACGGTGTGTATATATATTGCTTAAATTGCACTTTATATTTGTGCGGGGAGGGAGGGGCCCAATACTGAGTTTTGCTATGGGGCCCCATGATTTCTATGTACGCCCCTGATTGCACAGGTGTGCCTTAGACTGCCCACAATAAAAGTCCACTCTGAAATGTGCGGTTTGATCACACAGCACAATGCCACAGATGTCGCAACGTTTGAGGAAGCGTGAGCTGTTGCCTGTGTAATGAATGTTCATTTCTCTACCATAAGCCGTCTCCAAAGGCATTTCAGAGAATTTGGCAGTACATCCAACCGGCCTCACAACCGCAGACCGTGTGTAACCACACCAGCCCAGGAGAAGTGCTCACTAACACAGATTTAGACAGATTTGTGAACAATATTTGAGTGTAATGGGTCTTTTCTGTATGTAGAAAATGTTTCAGATCTTTGAGTTCATCTCATGCAAAATTGGAGCAAAACCTAAAGCATAGAGCACCTGAACCAGCCTATGTTCATATAAAAAAAATAAAAGATTATTTAAGAAACTACCAAGTTTATTGACGTGATCATGTGGCTGAGATGACTTCTAGGCACAGAGGCTGCCAGCCAGTATCCTCTTTTCCCAGGGACCCACCTTCTCAAGGTCGCTCTAGGGACCTCCATAATGAATCATCTTGCAGCATCTTGCTGCTCTGTGCTGCTGGGTGAGCAGGTAATAGTTAAATGTATCCATATGGTGGGCCCCCATTATAAATTTTACTGGTGGGCCCCTAGGCACTCCCGTCCAACACTGGATCAAGTGTTATCTATATAGAGGTGGTATCTATCATTCTAATCCTGTCTGTAATGCTAAGCAGATAACTGCAATATAGTGATCTGTACAGACCAAGAACTGTCACCTACTGTTAGGTTTAGAAGACAGTGTGAAAACTCCAGGATTTTTTGGTTTGCATATATTGACATGGAAAATAAACAATAACATCACTAAAAATTCTTAAAAAATATGTTTAACATAACAATTTTTAAATAAGTAATTTTCTGATGACACCTTCCCTTGAAGTGCTTAGATGAGAAAAAAAACGCTGTAGGAGAACAGGCTGTGCCGAGTATTACTATGAAAAAGTGTTCCTGTGATTTTAGGTATATTATCAGAAAAAGTTTTTATTTGTGTCCTTAAGTTAAAGCATAATGAGCAGCAGAAGGGGTCCTCATATTGTGATGTCCGTCAAACATACAGCCACCTAAATATTACTGCAATCGAAATCTGAACAATACTTCTCAGCTGAGTGGTGTGCTACATATATGGCAGACAGCAGAAACGACGACTCACTTGAAGAGTAACATGGAAATGTAAGATATTGTCAATAAAATCAACCTATCAAGTATCCTATAGAATGATAACCAAAGATCTTTAGTACATAGTGTCTATCCTTGTGTTGAATGTAGAAATCTGCTGAAACCATTAACACATGAAAGGGAATGTCACTGAAATATCTTTCTGCCAATAAAAACCAGATAGTAACACGTATGATTTTTTTTTTCAATTCTTTTGTTATTTTCTGATTGTAGATTTTGTTAATTCTATATCCTGAACATTATTATGGGGGCTCACATTTAGAGAGCATTTAGAAAATTGCTTTATTGCTTTACAGCAGCCACATGGGCCACATATACAATTGACAGGAGGTGACCTCATTGACTTCTATGGGAGATTTTTCTAGGAATGCTCTGTGCCATGTGAAGAGATCAGGAGGGCGCAGATAAGCAGTGAATTTGAATAGTGGATTGAATCAGGCACGGACTGACACACAGAGGTACAGGTGAATCCCCGGGTGGGCCCCTGAGGAATGTGGGCCCCTGAGGAATGTGGGCCCCTAGTCTCCCATCCCCTGCACAAGTGGCACATAAGGCTACTTTCACACCAGCGTTTTTGCTGGATCCGTCATGGATCAGCAAAAATGCTTCTGTCATAATAATACAACCGTCTGCATCTGTTATGAACAGATCTGGTTGTATTATCTTTAAAACAGCCATGATAGATCCACCATGAACACCATTGAAATGGGGACGGATCCGTTTTCCATAGTGTCCGAGAAAACAGATCCTTCCCCATTGACTTATATTGTGAGTCATGACGTATCTGTCTTCCTCCGCAGCCTGGGACACACTCAAAAATTCTGCTTGCTGCGCTTTCATGTGCGTAATGGGAATGCAACCAAACAGAACAGATTGCATTCTGGTGCACTCCGCTTCGTTCGGTTCAGTTTTGTCCCCATTGACAATGAATGGGGACAAAGCTTAAGTGTTTTCCTTCGCTATTGAGATCCTATGACAAAACTCAATAGCGAAAATTGAAAACCCTGGTGTGAAAGTAGCATAACCTAGTCGACTTACTACACTACATATAGATAGGCAGCACAGGGCACCTGAACTAGCCTATCGTCATTTAAAAAAATGGAAGATTATTTAACAAACTACCAAGTTTATTGAAATGATCAGGTGGCTGAGATGACTTCTAGGCACAGAGGCTGTCAGCCAGTATCCTCTTTTCCCAGGGGCCCACCTTCTCAAAGTCGCTCCAGGGACCTCCATAATCAATTATCTTGCTGCTGTCTGCTGCTGGGTGAACATTGAATCTAAATAGTGTTGCTGAATGTCACAAAATAGTGTTGACTCATAGACACTCAGCAACATTGTATCGTCCTCAATACACACCCTTGACATCCAGCCAATTCCTAGTTCCTGATCTCATCTGCATCTGTGTCATTAGTGGCCTCAGCTGATAGCTTTTAGAATATTCAAAATTCTAAAAGCTAAGTTTTCATTTAATTAGGGTGGATCCCTAGTGGGATTTTTGTTATCAATTTGCTCATTAAGTTTGTTATAAGGGTGGTAACGAATCGCATTTTTTCCAAAAATAGGTGCTGCACGTTTGAGCACATTGAGAAAAAAAACTCTGGAAAGGCGGGATCACCCATAATGCCATGCATGCAGCCAATCAGTAGTGATGTCGCGAACATAAAATTTTCAGTTCGCGAACAGCGAACGCGAACTTCCGCAAATGTTCGCGAACAGGCGAACCGGGCGAACCGCCATAGACTTCAATAGACAGGCGAATTTTAAAAACCAAAGGGACTCTTTCTGGCCACAATAGTGATGGAAAAGTTGTTTCAAGGGGACTAACACCTGGACTGTGGCATGCCGGAGGGGGATCCATGGCAAAACTCCCATGGAAAATTACGTAGTGGACGCAGAGTCGGGTTTTAATCCATAAAGGGCATAAATCACGTAACATTCCTAAATTGTTTGGAATAACATGCTTTAAAACATCCAGTGTGTGTATACGATCAGGTATGATGTTGTATCGATCAGGTAGTGTAAGGGTTACGCCCGATTCTCAGACATTGACATACCAAACTCCTCTTTTAATGCACCGCAAACAGTCCATTTGCACAACCGCAAACTCCCCATTTGCACAAGGTTGGATACCAAGCTAGCCACGTCCCGGTGATGTCATTGAAGGTTTCTTCCTCCACCCAGCCACGTACAACACCAAGGGTCCCCGAAAGGTCAATTGAATTGATTTTTCGAACGGGGAGAAGGTTAAAAAAACGCTGGCTCCCTCCCCTTTGTTTTAATCCACGGTCACTGCTTCTGCGCCGTGCAATTTACTCTCACACCCGATATGAGTGGTATTTTCTGTAGAACTATTCTCATCAGTTTAATCCCTCTAACGTCCCCAATCTGGGGGCCATTTATTGAATAGATTTTTCGAACGGGGAGATGGTTAAAAAAACGCTGGCTCCCTCCACTCTGTTTTAATCCACGGTGACTGCGTCTGCGCCGTGCAATTTACTGTCACACCCGATATGAGTGGTATTTTCTGTAGTACTATTCTCATCAGTTTAATCCCTGTTACATCCCATATTAGGGATTGCCTTTTGTGAAAAAATTTTTAGGCCTGGTACCTTCGACTGCCTTCACAATGACAGACCAAACTCTCATACACCAAACTGAATTGATTTCAGGAACCGGGAGATGGAAAAAGCAGCTTGGTCGGTCCTCATACTCCCAAATAGGGGCACTGCGCGTGCACAGAGCAATGTGCTGTGACACCCTATATGAGTGGTGTCTTAACTAGTACTATTCCTATCAGCGGCGGGCGGGTGCGTGGTAACTTGAGAGCAGGTGACCAAAGCTGAGCTGGAGGAAGATTGTGCGTCAAGGTTCTTAGCGGAAGCTGTTGAAGATTGGGTGTCCTGTCTAAGCCAGTCAACTACGTCCTCAGAATTTTTCGGGTTCAGGGTACATGGCCTCTGAACACTAGGCATTATTCCAGGGACAGTGGAAATCACAGCACCACGACCACGACGGCCCCTGCGGGGTGGCCTGCCTCTGCCTGTCATTTTTTTTTCGATAAGTGGTACTGGGCCACCCTGTATCAGTGGTGGGCACTGGCAGTGGGCACACTACAGTCTGTGGAAGTGGGCCTGACACACACTGGCAGCAGGCAAGCAACTGAAATTAGACTAATGTGTAAAAATGAAATGCCTTATTTATCGTCAAGCTACTGTGCCACCCGGTATCAGTGGTTGGCACTGGCAGCAGGCACACTACAGTCTGAGGAGGTGGGCCTGACACACACTGGCAGGAGGCAAGCAACTGAAATTAGACTAATGTGTAAAAATGAAATGCCTTATTTATCGGCAAGCTACTGTGCCACCCGATATCAGTGGTTGGCACTGGCAGTGGGCACACTACAGTCAGTGGAAGTGGGCCTGACACGCACTGGCAGCAGGCAAGCAACTGAAATTAGACTAATGTGTAAAAATTAAATGCCTTTTTTTATGCAAAGTCCTGTGCCAGCCGGTATGAGTGGTAGGCACTGGCAGTGGGCACACTACAGTCACTGGAAGTCAGCCTGACACACACTGGCAGGCAACTAACCTTAGATTAAAGTGTAAAAATTAAATGCCTATTTTGATGCAAAGTCCTCTGCCAGCCGGTATGAGTGGTAGGCACTGGCAGTGGGCACACTACAGTCACTGGAAGTCAGCCTGACACACACTGGCAGGCAACTAACCTTAGATTAAAGTGTAAAAATTAAATGCCTTTTTTGATGCAAAGTCCTGTGCCACACGGGATGACAGGGGTGGGCACTGGCAGTGGGCACACTACAGTCAGTGGAAGTCGGCCTGACACACACTAGCAGCAGGCAAGCAGCTGAAATTACACTAAAGTGTAAAAATGAAATGCCTTTTTTATGCAAAGTCCTGTGCCAGCCGGTATGAGTGGTGGGCACTGGCAGTGGGCACACTACAGTCACTGGAAGTCAGCCTGACACACACTGGCAGGCAACTAACCTTAGATTAAAGTGTAAAAATTAAATGCCTATTTTGATGCAAAGTCCTCTGCCAGCCGGTATGAGTGGTAGGCACTGGCAGTGGGCACACTACAGTCACTGGAAGTCAGCCTGACACACACTGGCAGGCAACTAACCTTAGATTAAAGTGTAAAAATTAAATGCCTTTTTTGATGCAAAGTCCTGTGCCACACGGGATGACAGGGGTGGACACTGGCAGTGGGCACACTACAGTCAGTGGAAGTCGGCCTGACACACACTAGCAGCAGGCAAGCAGCTGAAATTACACTAAAGTGTAAAAATGAAATGCCTTTTTTATGCAAAGTCCTGTGCCAGCCGGTATGAGTGGTGGGCACTGGCAGTGGGCACACTACAGTCAGTGGAAGTCAGCCTGACACACACTAGCAGGCAACTAAACTTAGATTAAAGTGTAAAAATTAAATGCCTTTTTTGATGCAAAGTCCTGTGCCACATGGGATGACAGGGGTGGGCACTGGCAGTGGGCACACTACAGTCTGTGGGCCTGCAGCTCCTCACACACAGGCAGGCCAGTGCAACTGCAATATGCATATAAAGGAAAAAAAAGCAGACTAATGTTGCAGCCCTAAAAAGGGCTTTTGGGGTGCTGTCAGGACGCTGTCCTTACAGCAGAGATCAGATGAGTCTTTCAGGACTGGAGTGGACACTGAATTCACTAGCCTAGCTATCGATTTCCCAATTAAATCAGCAGCAATTACACTCTCCCTCCTCTCACTAAGACTGCAGCTTCAGAATGAATCTAAAATGGATGCTGTGCAGGAGGTGGGAGGGTCTGGGAGGGAGGGTATGCTGCTGATTGGCTGGAATGTGTCTGCTGACTGTGAGGTACAGGGTCAAAATTTGCTCAATGATGATGTATAGGGGGCGGACCGAACATCGCATATGTTCGCCCTGCAGAGGCGAACGCGAACAAGCTATGTTCGCCGGGAACTGTTCGCCGGCGAATAGTTCGGGCCATCTCTACCAATCAGCAGCCAGCCAGCCCTGTGATGTCACAGCCCTATAAATAGCCTCAGCCATCTTAGATTATGCCATTCACTAGCGTGCTTAGTGCAGGGAGAGACGTGTCTGCAGGCGCTAGGGACAGTGTTAGAAATAACTTAATTGTGCTAAAAAAAAAGATTTAGAAGTGCAGGGAAAGATTATTCAAAGTGTAGGGAAGGGATAGGAAGGATTCATTCAACAGCATTTGTGTTGAACAGGGTTCAGTAGGGGAGGTTACAGCCTGGGTAATAGGAACAATCCTATTACACCTTGCTGCACTGACTGGGGATCCAAATTGCCATTATACAGCTCTGTAATTCCAGCAAACCGTTTTTGTTATTGGGGTGCAAGTGCTGTTTGATACAGGCATTAACAGGGTTTATTACTAGGAAATATTTCTATGTTTTATTTGCCCTTGTGCGATGCAGTTATATGTTCTAAATCATTTTTTGGCTTGAATTAGTGGGAAAAAAGGGCTTATTAGCCGTTGTGCGGTGAAGGGCTAAAATTACAGCCCATTTTGTCGTGTATTAGTGCCAAAACTAAAATTTCTTTGCAGTTATCTGTTTTAAATACCTTTTTTGCATGTATTAGTGGAAAAAGACAAAATATCTTTGCCGCTCAGCGGTGCAGTGATATATTCTAAAGCCCAGTTTGCCGTGTATTAGTGGCGAAATAAAAATATATTCGCCGTTCAGTGTTGCACTTACCTGTTTAAAAGCCTTTTGTGTAAAAGTAGAAAAAAACAAGGGGCCTAATTGCCATTCTGCGGTGCAGTGAAATATTCTAAAGCCCAGTTTGACGTGTATTACTGGCAAAATAAAAATATATTCGCTGTTCAGCATTGCACTTATCTGTTGAAAAGCCTTTTGTGTTGTGTAGAAATAAAAAAAGAATAGGGCCTAATTGCCGTTCTGTAGTGCAGTGAGATATTTTACAGCCCTGTTTGCCGTGTATTACTGGCAAAATAAAAATGTATTCGCCATCCAGCATTGGACCTATCTGTTGAAAAACCTTTTCTGTTGTGTAAAAGTAGAAATAAATTACTGCCTAATTGCCCTTATGTGGTGTACTGATATACTCTAAAGCCCAGTTTGCCGTGTATTAGTGGCGAAATTAAAATATTTTCGCAGTCCAGCATTGCACTTATCTGTTGAAAAGCATTTTATGTAGTGTAAAAATAGAAAAAAGTAGGGCCTAATTGCTGTTTAGCAGTGCAGTGATATATTCTAAAGCCCTGTTTGCTGTGTCTTAGTCGTGAAACAAAAACATTTTGATCCAATATTTGGTTATTTGATCGAACAGTATGTCAGACAGAGAAGTGCCAGGCCCTGCACAGATGTTTCTGGCACAGGCAGAGGTCGCAGCAGAGTAAGGGGCCGTGGCAGCAGGGGTCACTACGAGAGGCCGGAGCTCCCAGTGTCAGCTAGCAGTCGTGTCGTGAGCAGCAACCCAGTGGTTGACTCGGTAATCTCCGTTTTGGATCCACTCCTGTGTTTTTTGGCTTAAGAAATACAGATGGATTACTGACCAAATGCTGACCGAGTGAAGGCGGATGCTCAACAGACAGGATCCGTTTTTTGGGAGTTATTGTTTTGACAGATCAGAGGAAATGCAAAATAATCAGTGACGTCCACACAAACTTACTGCTGACACCCTCCCCACTCTGTCATGGGTCTATACTTGTATAAGAGTTTAATATAACAGGTTCTGTAGACATCTATGTGTAATCAGCTGACGAGGGTGTAAATGGAGTGCGCTTCTTCTCTAACATCGACCTTTAAGGCTGAGTTCATACTTGAGTTATTTGGTCAGTTTTGGCCCCGTGACTGCCCAAATAAGTTAAGTGTACAGTGATTCTAAGAGCGACGCCTGTCATCTGCATGTCATACGGACTCACAGTATTATTTCATTACCACAGCAGACTCCCTATGCGTGTTAGGGTCCATTCACACGTCCGTGTGTGTTTTGCGGATCCACGGATCCGCAAAACACGGACATCGGCGATGTGCGTTCCGCAATTTGCGGACCGCACATCGCCGGCACTCTCATAGAAAATGCCTTTTCTTGTCCGCAATTGCGGACAAGAATAGGACATGTTCTATGTTTTTCGGGAACGCAATTGCGGACCCGGAAGTGCGGATCCGCAATTGCGGACCCGGCCGGGACATCGTCTGTCCCCATTGAAACTAATGGGTCCGCAATTCCGTTCCGCAAAATGCGGAATGGAATTGCGGACGTGTGAATGGACCCTTACTGCAAGGCACAGTGTTCTACACCACTATAAAGGCTCTTAGCAGCCAGGAAATAGCCGTTTAACAAAATTCTCCACAAATAAATTTGTATTGAACCAAATTTTTCCCAAAAAATTAGGCGAACCGGTGAATTGAATTTTTGAAAAATTAGCTAATCTCTAGTGAAGAATTTACAGGACTCAGGTGGTCCTCTCCTCTGCAAGGCAAGTTACAGATACCTTCAAGAATATGTTAAATATCTATTTCATCTGGCACTATAGTTTATCTTACATGCTGAAACCATGAACCCATGAAAGGGAATGTCACCGAAATATCTTTCTGCAACTTAAAACCAGATAGTACCAAGTATGCTTTTTTGTCAATTTTTTTTTGTTATTTTCTGATTGTAGATTTTGTTAATACTATTTCCTGAACATGATTGAAGCAGGCACGGACTGGCGCCAAGGGGTACAGGTGAATCCCCGGGTGGGCCCCTGAGGAACATGGGCCCCTAGTCTCTCATCTTCTGCACAAAAGGCTACTTTCACACCAGCGTTTTTGCTGGATCAGTCATGGATCAGCAAAAATGCTTCCGTCATAATAATGCAAACGTCTGCATCCGTTATGAACAGATCTAGTTGTATTATCTTTAAAACAGCCATGATCGATCCACCATGAACACCATTTAAAGTCAATGGGGACAGATCAGTTTTCCATAGTGTCCGAGAAAACGGATCCGTCTTCCTCAGCATCCCATGACGCACTCAAAAACGCTGCTTACTGTGCTTTTGTGTAGGTCAAGGGAACGCAACCAAACAGAACGGATTGCATTTTGGTGCATTCTATTTCGTTCAATTCAGTTTTGTCCCCATTGACAATGAATGGGGACAAAACTGAAGTGTTTTCCTCTGCTATTGAGATCTTATGATGGATCTCAATAGCAAAAATTGAAAATGCTGGTGTGAAAGTAGCCTATCATAGTAGACTTACTGCACTACATATACACTGAATGGTTTGAACCTGACTGGTAACTGACTTGAGTGGGCAAATGCTCACATTCGGTAGCGTCTGGCACGTTGTAGAGGCGTTCTGTTCACAGATGAGTGCCGGTTTTCACTGTTCAGGGCAGATGGCAGACAGGATGCTGGATGTGGAGGTCTTGGGCTGGTGTGGTTACACGTGGTCTGTGGTTGTGAGGCCGGTTCGATGTACTGCCAAATTCTCTGAAACACCTTTGGAGACGGCTTATGGTAGAGAAATGAACATTCTTTGCATGGGCAACAGCTCTGGGAGACCATCCTGCAGTCAGCATGCCAATTGCATGCTCCCTCCAATATTGCGACATCTGTGGCATTGTGCTGTGTGCACATTTCAGAGTAGCCTTTTATTGTGGGCAGTCTAAGGCACACCCGTGCAATATTCATGCTGTCTAATCAGCACCTTCATATGCCACACCTGTGAGGTGGGATGGATTATCTTGGCAAAGGAGAAGTGCTCACTAAGGCTGGCTTCGCACGTCCGTTAAACGGACGCCGTGGGCTCCCTGCCGCCGCTGCACTACAGTAATACACTGGTATGATCTATACCAGTGTATTACTATCATACGGCAGGGAGCGCACAGCGTCATAGCAACCAATGACGCCGTGAGCTCCGGCTGTAAAGCCACATATCTTGGCTACTATCTGTACTGCCGCCATATTTTCTGATATTGGTATTACATATATATTTGTTGTTGGTTTTTAATCAATTAATAAAGCTTTGAAATTTTATATGCGTGTCTCTTTATGGTTATTTGGTGGTGTAGGGACAAAGGTGGGCATAACTGCAGTGAGGGGCCATAAGGAGGACATAACCATTGTGAAGGGTCCACAAGGTGGGCTTCATTACTGTGAGGGGCCACAATGTGGACATTAGTACTGTCTGTGTGGTAGCACTTAGGGGAAATGTCCTAGATTACCCTGCTATACATTGGCATGGCTCAGTCTTACAGGCCAGCACAGCGCTCCCTGCTGGTGATTTCACAGGGGCAGTCACCATCCCTTCCTGATGCGATTATTCTTTTTTTCTCCCCACAGAGACCTTGTTCTGGATCCAACGGAAATCACACCGACGCCAGTGACACCCTGGATGAGGTAGGACCAGATTTTATTAGTTAGGACTCGGTGAGTGTAGCCATGCATTGGATTTAGTGTAGAAAAAATTTGCTGCCTCTTTGTATAAATTAGGAGGGCAATCCAAAGTTTGCACTGGAGCCCATAACACTCTAGTTACGCCACTGATAGCAGTGTATTTGTTGCTGTACCACTTACCATATTTTTCGCTTCATAAGACTCACTATTTCTCCAGCAAAAGTGGGGGAAAATGGCAGTGCATCTTAAAAAAAAAGCGAATGGTGCAATTTTTGCATTGCTGACACTGATACATCACAGGCTGCGCTGTGCAGCATAGCGGCCGGTGATGTATCAGTTACAGTTTACCTCTATCACGCGGGATGGGAGGAGGGGCTGGAGGCCCACAACTGCTGTTGCACTCGCGGAGGGGCCCGGTGCAGTCACTGTACTCCATTACACCAGGCCCTGCTCACAGCAGTCTTCATAGGTAAAGTCCATTCATGTAATCCTCAACCAGTGGCTCTGCTTTGTTAAACTACCGAAATCATCTGTAGTAGTACTCACAGTCAAACTAGCAGGCAGGCCGGCAGCGCAACGTCACTCACTCCGTCATGCTCCCCCACTTCATTAATGAAGCTGGAGGAGCAGGAGCATGACTCAGTGAGTGACGTGACGCTTCTGGCCTGCCCGCTGCTTTGATAGTCAGTACTACTACAGAGTCAGACAATTACGGTAGTTTAACAAAACAGAGCCACTGCTTGAAGATTGCATGAATAGACTTTACATGTGAAGACTGCAGTGAGAAGGGCCTGGTGTAATGGGCGTGACTATTTACACAGGGACATAAGACCCAGAGGGGACCAGTAAAAGATGCCATATATGTGTCATCCGCAGATCCCCTCCATAACAGTGTCATCCACAGATCCCCCCATAACAGTGTCATCCACAGACCACCATTAGTTCAAAACCTACCAAAAGCACGCCTTTTAGTTCAAAATATTTTTTCATCTTATTTTCCTGCTCAAAAACCTAGGTGCGTTTTATCATCAGGTGTGCCTTATAAAGCGAAAAATACGTTAGTTAGTCGCCCAAATTTAATAGTGCTCTATGGTATTAGTACTTCTGGCCACATGTCCGTAAAAATTATCTAATTTCTAAAATGTTGTACAGTTTTGTGTACAGTCTCATGGAGTTCCGAGCAAAGTGTCATCTCAGAGAGGGTATTCCGTAAAGCAGGTGTCGTCATCACCCAAATTTATTTCTGCTATATGGCACTGATATTTCTGGCCGTCTGTCTGAAAATTGTTTCCTTTTAGAAGTGTTGCACAGTTCTGTGGCTTCATCCAAATTTTAATTTACCTAGGCACATTTACCTAGGAGTATTATCATTATTATATTGTTTCGCCTTTGAATCCAGAGGGAAAAAAAACAGGCTGGTGTATTTTAGTTTCATTTACAGTATACTTATATAAGTAGATATATATATATATAACACGAGGTTGGTCGCGACGCGTGGTTGATTAAGTGTGTGGTTGTGTAAGTGTGACTTAAGATTAAGTGACTTCAGTGGGGGACTGAAATTCGCCAGTTCTTGTAACTAGATTATATTGTATTTTTTTGTTTTTGTGGTGTAATCCCCATTAGTATGTCTTGCACAATTGACAATGCCGTCCAGTGCACATCTTGCATGACGTATGCAGTCCTGGAACAGCCGTTTGAGGGTGCATATCTTTGTTCAAAATGTGAGCAAATTACCCGTTTGGAATCGCACATCGAGTCTCTAAACGGGCATATTGCAACACTGAGAGCCACTGACAATTTGCAAAAGAGTTTGCTGCTCACCGAGCAAGCAGTCTTTGGGGTAGATGTGGGGGAGGGTGGTAGCGAGGAGGCTGAGGAGAGTGAGGTAGCTAGCTGGGTGACAGTAAGAAAGCGGGGTAGAGGGAAGAGTGCCAGGGAGGCTAGCCCTGATCTGACACACCCCAACAAGTTTGCACGTTTGGCAGATGAGGGGGATGGCAGCTCAGGGACAGCACCGCTGCAGCCAGACACTTCCTCTGCCGGTCAGGGGAATGTCAGCTCCAGTAAGCAGGGGACCAGGAGAGCAGGGCAGGCCAGACAGGTGCTGGTAGTGGGAGACTCAATTATTAGTGTGCTTATTAGTTATACAGTGTGCTGTCTTCCTGGCGCTAGAGTTCGACACATCGCAGATCGGGTTGACAGATTACTGGGAGGGGCTGGAGAAGATCCAGCGGTCATGGTCCATATCGGAACCAATGACAAAGTTAGAGGAAGGTGGAGCGTCCTTAAGAATGATTTCAGGGATTTAGGTCAAAAGCTTAGGGCAAGGACCTCAAAGGTAGTATTTTCCGAAATACTGCCTGTACCACGGGCCACACAAGAGAGGCAGCGGGAGATTAGAGAGGTTAACAAGTGGCTCAAGAACTGGTGTAGGAAGCAGGGTTTTGGGTTCATGGAGAACTGGGCCGACTTTGCTACTCGGCTACAGGCTCTATCGTAGGGACGGGCTGCACCTCAATGGGGAAGGGGCAGCCGTGTTGGGGAGAAAGATGGCTAGAAGGTTGGAGGAGTGTTTAAACTAGGGACTGGGGGAGAGAAATTACATTATAGGAGGGGAAGATAGTGCAGATAGAGACCGGGGGCAAGGTAGTGGGACTGGGGGAGAAATGGAAGGAGGGACTAGAAAAGTTCAGAAGGAAAGGTGTAGGGCAAAAATATGCATAAACCTCTCAAATGTATGTATACTAATGCCAGAAGCCTGACTAATAAAACTGGGGAACTGGAATTAGTGATGTGTGAGGAGGATTATGACATAGTGGGAATAACTGAGACATGGCTGGATGATAGCTATGACTGGGCAGTTAATGTACAAGGTTACAATCTGTTCAGAAAGGATCGTCAAAACCGGAGAGGGGAGGGGTCTGCCTTTACATAAAGTCCTGTCTAAAGCCCACACTCCGGGAAGACATCTGTGAGGGACACGAAAATGTGGAGTCATTGTGGGTGGAGATAAATGGAGCCAAAAACAATAATAAATTACTAATAGGAGTTTACTATAAACCACCTAATATACCAGAGTCACATGAAAATCTATTACTAAGCAGAGATAAACAAGGCGGCAAACCATAATCAGGTGGTTATTATGGGGGACTTCAACTACCCAGATATAGACTGGGAAACTGAAACCTGTACATCCCATAAAGGAAACAGGTTCTTGGCAATAGCCAAAGACAATTACCTTTCCCAAATGGTTCAGGACCCAACTAGAGGGACGGCCATACTGGACTTAGTATTAACCAATAGACCTGATAGAACAACAGACGTGCAGGTCGGGGGACACCTGGGAAATAGTGACCATAAAGTAATAACCTTCCAATTATCCTTCAAACGAGAGTTTCTACAGGGAGGAACAAGAATACCGGACTTCAAAAAAGCAAAATTTAGCCAACTAAGAGAGGCCATAGGCCCAATTAACTGGGACATAGTCCTCAAAAATAAAAATACAACCACAAAATGGGAGATTTTTAAAAGCATTGTAACATCAAATTGTGATCGATGCATACCTTATAGAAATAAAAGGCTAAGAAATAAGAAGAAACCAATGTGGATAAATAGAACCGTAAAAAAGCAATAAATGACAAAAAGAAAGCATATAAATCACTAAAACAGGAGGGAGCCAGGAAGCACTGATAAACTATAAGGAAAAAAATAGAATATGTAAAAAACTAATAAAAACTGCCAAACTAGAGACCGAGAGATTAATTGCCAAAGAGAGCAAAACTAACCCTAAAATGTTTTTCAATTATATAAATGGTAAAAAATATAAACCTGAAGAAGTCGGCCCTCTACATAGCAATGAGGGGAGTTGCAGAAAGCGATGAGGATAAAGCCAAGCTATTAAATATTTTCTTCACCACTGTTTTCACTGAGGAAAATAAACTGTCAGATGAAATGCAAAATGTAAAAGTAAATTCCCCTTTAAAAGTGCCCTGTCTGACCCAGGAAGAAGTACAGCAGCGACTTAAAAAGATTAAAATAGACAAATCGCCAGGACCGGATGGCATACACCCCCGTATCCTAAGGGAATTAAGTGATGTCCTAGCCAGACCCTTATTTTTGATATTCACGGACTCCATACTGACAGGGAATGTTCCACCAGACTGGCGTATAGCAAATGTGGTGCCAATATTCAAAAGGGTCCAAAAACAGAGCCTGGAAATTATAGGCCGGTAAGTTTAACATCTGTTGTGGGTAAACTGTTTGAAGGTTTTGTAAGAGATGCTATCTTGGAGTATCTCAATGAAAATAAGCAAATTACACCATATCAGCATGGCTTCATGAGGGATCGGTCATGTCAAACTAATTTAATCAGTTTCTATGAGGAGGTAAGTTCTAGACTTGACAGCGGCGAATCAATGGATGTCGTATATCTGGACTTCTCCAAAGCATTTGACGCTGTACCACATAAAAGGTTAGTATATAAAATGAGAACACTTGGACTAGGAGAAAATATCTGTATGTGGGTAAGTAACTGGCTCAGTAATAGAAAACAGAGGGTGGTTATTAACGGTACACACTCAGATTGGGTCACGGTCACTAGTGGGGTACCTCAGGGTTCAGTATTGGGCCCTATTCTCTTCAATATATTTATTAATGATCTTGTAGAAGGCTTGCACAGTAATATATCAATTTTTGCAGATGACACTAAACTGTGTAAAGTAATTAACACTAAAGAGGACAGTTTTCTGCTACAGAGGGATCTGGATAGATTGGGGGCTTGGGCAGAGAAATGGCAGATGAGGTTTAACACTGACAAATGTAAAGTTATGCACATGGGAAGGAATAATGCAAGTCACCCGTACATACTAAATGGTAAAACACTCAGTAACACTGACATGGAAAAGGATCTAGGAATTTTAATAAATAACAAACTAAGCTGTAAAAACCAGTGTCAGGCAGCTGCTGCTAAGGCCAATAAGATAATGGGTTGCATCAAAGGGGCATAGATGCCCGTGATGAAAATATAGTCTTACCACTTTATAAATCACTAGTCAGACCACACATGGAGTACTGTGTACAGTTCTGGGCTCCCGTGAACAAGGCAGACATAGCAGAGCTAGAGAGGGTTCAGAGGAGGGCAACTAAAGTAATAACTGGAATGGGGCAACTACAGTACCCCGAAAGGGTATCAAAATTAGGGTTATTCACTCTAGAAAAAAAGACGACTGAGGGAGATCTAATAACTATGTATAAATATATCAGGGGTCAGTACAAAGATCTCTCCCATCATCTATTTATCCCCAGGACTGTGACTGTGACGAGGGGACATCCTCTGCGTCTGGAGGAAAGAAGGTTTGTACACAAACATAGAAAAGGGTTCTTCACGGTAAGAGCAGTAAGACTATGGAACTCTCTGCCTGAGGAGGTGGTGATGGTGAGTACAATAAAGGAATTCAAGAGGGGCCTGGATGTATTTCTGGAGCGTAATAATATTTCAGGCTATAGCTACTAAAGATGGGTCGTTGATCCAGGGAGTTATTCTGACTGCCTGATTGGAGTCGGGAAGGAATTTTTTCCCCTTAAGTGGGGAAAATTGGCTCTACCTCACAGGGGTTTTTTGCCTTCCTCTGGATCAACTTGCAGGAAACAGGTCGAACTGGATGGACAAATGTCTTTTTTCGGCCTTATATACTATGTTACTATGTTTATATATCCACAACTGGTTTGAGCATTTTGTGCCTGTTTAACACCACGCCTTATTTATTTTTTTTGTCATTTTGTATATTGAGTGGTCTGGTGGTGTATAAACTCCTAGCATCCAAAGCGAATGTAATCCAGCTTCCAGAAGGGTGGTCAATTTTCGTCACAAACTTTATTGGATTAGTGCAGAATAAAATCCAGCGTGTACATCTACGCGTTTTGGATCATCAAGTCTCGATCCTTACTCATGACAAAAGGTAAATGCCGAGTGCCGGTCTTAAATAGAAAGTGGGTCTGGACAACTCAGATGGAAAAAATTAACAGCAACCACTCCTCCTTACATGCAAATTAAAAATGATACAAATGCTGATAAAAGACAAAATAAAAGCATGTGCAAGGATCAATAATGAAAGATCAAATCTTGTCTATGATTGAGCCCCTTTGGAATACATGTATCCATGCAAAAAATCCAATAGGATTCCCTATTCAGAAGGGCTCATCTGTGGTCACCACCTCGCTTAGGGCAATTAACCCTCTCGACTGCCTGCACTTTGAAACCTGTAACATCACCAGCATGACATGCCGCATAATGTGCACTGACGGTAGACACATTTCTAGATATCTGAAATGTGTCTCCGTATTCTCACCTTGAGATTGTTCGTGGTGCAGCCTATGTATTGCAGTTGACACAATGTGCAAGTAATGCAATATTCCACAAATGTGGTGTTGCAATTCACATATTGTTTCAAAGAAAACACTTTATTATTAGCTGTATATTGTATAGTTTGACGTGGATATATAAATTGACAGCACATGCAAATGCGATGACCGCATTTGAAGGTGCCCCTAAACTGCAGCCAACATCATTGTTTCTGAACACTGTCCAAGAATAAGCTTGGACTGATTTTTTGCACAAGGGTAGGTGCCCTGCGGGCAATACATGTGATGCCCGAATGCACTGTGTCAGTCCATTGTGGATCAATACGAAGCACTGATAGGTGTTTCCAAATAATGAAGCAGATTTTAGAATATTCTGGACTATAGCTGGTAGCAAACACAGGGGTATTGCCACGTATGTGTCTGTTCTTTGCATTAGATGCCGCTCTGGCTGCACGATTCGGGAAAACCAAATCAGTGCGTTTTCTGGTGGAAATGTAAGACCTGGCAGCTGAAAGGAGTCATCTGAATATCCACGCGCCCTGAGGCGATCTGAAGTTAAGTTCAGTTCTCTGGAGAACGCTTCATCATTGGAGCAGTTTCTCCTGAGTCGTGTGAATTCACCTCTGGTGATATTGCGCATTAAATGGACTGGATGACATGAAGAGGCTAATAAAGTAGTGTTACCCGTAGTATCTTTACGAAAACTGTGGGTAATAACTTATGGAGCTCATTACTACCGATGAAAAAGATATCCTCGTGAATTTAAAGGAGGAAATAAAAGTAACAGGACTTGATTACACCTTTTGTGAGCTCTGAATTGTTTAGAGAATTGGACACTAAACTACATTTCAATCTCAGTAAAATTGAGGAGACTTTGATTGCAACTAAACAAGAACAATTTAATAGAGATTTACAAGATTATAGAAGTAATTCGGCTTGTACCTGGTCTGAGGCCAAGGCCAATACCCCGCGCTCCATCATGAGGAGGATACAGCGTGGAAGAAAACCTAAAACTTCCAGCGTAAGCTTCAGCTCCACTGGCTTTTCTCATAATTTTGAGACACATAATCGCGACTTTTATCCCATACAGTCCCGCTCACCCACACTTGATTGTTTTCAGGAGCTGGTGGAGCGGGATTTGTTTGCGCTAAAAGAGGCTTCTAAAGTGTCTTCTACATCCTATGTTAACAATCTTACTGTTTCAGAGAGAACCGCATTGAGGGAAGTGGAAAACATGGCTGATGTTATTATCAAACAAGCTGACAAAGGGGGGTGGTGGTGGTCATGGATCGCTCCATATACAAGTCCCAGAATCTTATCATGTTAGAGGATTCGGACCCGTATCTGGAGCCATCACATGACCCCACCCCCCTCTACCAGATTGATTTACTTTTATTGTTATCTCTTGGTGTGGAGAGTGGATTTATGAATCAAAAACAGGCAGATTTTATTTATACAGCTCATCCTGTGATTCCAATTTTCCACTCATTACCCAAGATTCATAAACCCGGTTTTCATCCTCCAAAGCGGCCTATTGTTGCTGGCATATTATCTTTTCTGAAAAACTTTCAGCCTGGGTGGATAGCATCCTGCAGCCTTTGGTCTAGACGATCCCCGGTTTCCTTTTGGATACTAAAACTGTTTTACAGTCATTCTATTATTTTGTTTGGGGGCTGGATTTTGCCTGGAACACTGCAAATGTTACTTCACTATATACTGTTATTCCCCATGATTTAGCCATCACTGCATTGATATGGTTTCTTAATGTCTATTCAGATTAAGATACAGTATTCCAGAGTTTTGTCTGTGATGTTGTTCATTTTCTGTTATTGCACAATTTGATTCTGTTCAATAATAGTTTCTTTTTACAACAGTCAGGTGTTTACATGGGGGCGAAATTTTCATCCTCATTGGCCAACATCTATCTAGCATGGTGGGAACACAAATATTTATTTTCAGCGAAAAACCCATGGGCAGCTTCCTTACAGTGGTACGGGCATTTCATTGACGATTTGTTGTTCGTATGGTCAGGTGACCATGACGCCGTGCCACTGTTCGCACAGTTTCTCAAGGACAATTCCCTTAATCTTAAATTCACTATTCATTTTGATAGTGTTTCAGTTTCGTTTTTTGGATTTAATACTGTCAGGGGATGCCACCACCCAAAAAGTTTTTATGAAAAATGTGGGTAATGATACTGCAGATAACACTACTTTTTTAGCCTCTTCATGTCATCCAGTCCATGTAACGCGCAATATCCCCAGAGGTGAATTCACACCTCTGGGGATATTGTACAGGACTTGATTACCCTGTACTCCATTACACTGGGCCCTGCTCACAGCAGTCTTCATAGGTAAAGTTTATTCATGTAATCCTCAACCAGTGGCTCGGCTTTGTAAAACTACCTTCATCGACTGTAGTAGTAATCTATCAAACTAGCAGCGGCGTAACGTCACTCACTCTGTCGTGCTCCTCCCACTTCATTAATGAAGTTGCAGGAGCATGACTCAGTGAGTGACTTGACGCTTCTGGCCTGCCCGCTGCTTTGATAGTCAGTACTACTACAGACAGTTATGGTAGTTTAAGAAAACAGAGCCACTGCTTGAAGATTACATGAATAGACTTTACATGTGAAGACTGCTGTGAGAAGGGTCTGGTGTAATGGGGGTCACCATTTACACAGGGACATGAGAAGACACAGAGGGGACGAGTATAAGATGCTATATATGTCATCCACAGATCACCCCCATAACAGTGTCATCCACAGATCCCCCATAACAGTGTCATCCACAGATATTCCCAAAGCAGTGTGCCATACATTTACGGCGGATGCTGGAAAGGGGTTACTAGTTATCTGAAAAAATTTGTATAGGACAGATCTTTCTTTCTGCACTGACACTGGAGCTTGTGCAGGTACTTTTGGAGACAGGGGTTGTGTATGCCTACAAGTGGCTGGGTGAGGGAGGGTCTAGTGCTGTGCTGGGGTACATGCTGTATGACGACCGGCGCCATTGCTATAGCTTTTTGTGAGAGAGGGGAACTCATTCCTGTGAGAGAGAGGAACCAATTCCTGTGAGGGGAGGGGGCATGTGGCGTATTCTGGGGGCCATGAAGGTTCAGATCTATGTGTGTGGGCTATATAGGGTGTAAATCTGTGAGGCAGGGCCAGAATCAACAAAATGCAACTGTGTTAGTACATTAGACTTGAAGTAAAAAAAAAAAAAAAAAAAAAAAAAAGTGTATTGGCAAAGTCGGTCTTCAATTTGCACCTCATTTATTATCCTTTAAAAAATCTGGTTTGTCTTTTTTGGTTTAAGTCTGACATCTAGTGGTCATTTTCTTGTAAGGCAGATTCAAATTCACTAAACGGATCTAAAAAAAATGTGTTGAATTTTGGCATACATCTCCAAGAAAGTAGGCAAATTGTAGCACAACTCAGCACTCAAAACGGAGACCGAAAAATATGCCAGCCATGCGGTGGCATAAAAAGAACTGTTTTTACAACAAAATCTGGCGCAAAATAAGGTGCACCTACATAAATAGAATGGAAATTAAGCGCACAAGTTAGAAAACTTCTGAATTTGTCTTAAAACTCAACATAAGCGCGACAGACACAAATGCCTCCAAAACATGCTCAAAAACTGTTGGTAAATGAGACTTAAAAAATAAGACAGTCGTAAACAGGCTTTTTAGTAATGAAAACAGCTGGCAACTAGAGATGAGCGAACACCTGGATGTTCGGGTTCGAGAAGTTCGTGTGAACTTCCCAAAAATGTTCGGGTTCGGGTTCGGGATCCGAACCGCCATTGAAGTCACAAAAAAGTTTGTAAAATAGTCTAGGAAAGGGCTAGCGTGCTGCAAAAGGCAGCAACATGTAGGTAAATCCCCTGCAAACAAATGTGGATAGAGAAATGAATTAAAATAACATAAAATAAATAAAAATTAAGCAATATCAAGTGGAGAGAGGTCCCAAAGCAGAGAATCAGGCTTCATGTCACCCACCACTGGAACAGGCCACTGTCAGAAAATTAGGCCCCTGGCACCTAGACGGAGGAGAGGTTCATTCAACTTTTGGTTGCACGGCAATATAATGGTAAAATTAAAAAAAAGAGGATTCAATAAAGAAGTGCCCCGGAGTACAAGAATATATGGTTGAGGGGGAGGCAGTTATAAATGTCTATTCTGCACAAGGGATGGACAGGTCCTGTGGGATCCATGCCTGGTTCATTTTTATGAACATCAGCTTGTCCACGGTGGCTGAGGACAGGCGGCTGCATTTGTCAGTAATGACGCCCCCTGCCGTGCTGATTACACGTTCAGACAAAACGCTGGCCGCCGGGCAGGCCAGCACCTCCAAGACATAAAAGGCTATCTCTGGCCACGTGGACAATTTGGAGACCCAGAAGTTGAATGGGGCCGAACCAACAGTCAGTACGTGGAGGGGTGTGCACACGTACTGTTCAACCATGTTAGTGAAATGCTGCCTCCTGCTAACATGTTCCGCATCAGGTGGCGGTGCAGTTAGCTGTGGCGTGGTGACAAAACTTTTCCACATCTCTGCCATGCTAACCCTGCCCTCAGAGGAGCTGGCTGTGACACAAGCTGCGTTAGCGACCTCTTGCTCCTCCTCTGCCTTGCCTTGGGCTTCCACTTGTTCCCCTGTGACATTTGGGAATGCTCTCAGGAGCGTGTCTACCAGCGTGCGCTTGTACTCGTGCATCTTCCTATCACGCTCCAGTGCAGGAAGTAAGGTGGGCACATTATCTTTGTACCGGGGATCCAGCAGGGTGGCAACCCAGTAGTCCGCACACGTTAAAATGTGGGCAACTCTGCTGTCGTTGCGCAGGCACTGCAGCATGTAGTCGCTCATGTGTGCCAGGCTGCCCAGAGGTAAGGACAAGCTGTCCTCTGTGGGAGGCGTATCGTCTTTGTCCTCCATATCCCCCAGCCACGCACCAGTAATGGGCCCGAGCTGTGTTGGTTGCCACCCCGCTGTGAACCTGCTTCATCCTCATCCTCCTCCACCTCATCCTCCTCCTCTTGTAGTGGGACCTGGCTGGCCACATTTGTACCTTGCCTATGCTGTTGCAAAAAACCTCCCTCTGAGGCCCTTCTAACAGACTGGCCTGAAAGTGCTAAAAATGACCCCTAATCCTCCTCCTCCTCCGCCTGGGTCACCTCCTCTTCCATCATCACCCTAAGTGTTTTCTCAAGGAGACATAGAAGTGGTATTGTAACGCTAATAACAGCATCATCGCCACTGGCCATGTTGGTGGAGTAACACCAAACAGCGCAACAGGGCACACAGGTCTTGCATGGAGGCCCAGTCATTGGTGGTGAAGGGGTGCTGTTCCACCGAGCGACTCACCCGTGCGTGCTTCAGCTGAAACTCCACTATCGCCTGCTGCTCGCACAGTCTAGCCAGCATGTGCAAGGTGGAGTTCCACCTGGTGGGCATGTCGCATATGAGGCGGCGAGCGGGAAGGCCGAGTTACGCTGTAGCGCAGACAGGAGAGCAGCGGCAGGATGTGAACGCCGGAAGCGCACACAGATGGCCCGCACTTTATGCGGCAGCTCTGACATGTCGGGGTAGTTGTGAATGAACTTCTGCACCACCAAATTCAGCACATGTGCCAGGCAAGGGATGTGCGACGAGATTTCGCCCATTATCGCACACCACCAGGCCAGGCTTGAGACCCACCGGCAGTAACCACTGGTCGGTCTGTTCAATACCCCGCCACAACTCCTGCGCGGTGTGGGGCCTGTACTCCAAGCATATGAGTTTCAGAACGGCCTGCTGACGTTGGTGGTGAAGGTGTGTGGAAGCAGAGAAGGAGGAGGAGGCTACAGAGGCAAAGAAAGATGCCCTGCGATCCTTGGTGGCGGAAGGACGTGAGCCAAAGAACTCTCCGTCTGGGGCCCAGCCACCACTACATTTACCCAGTGTGCAGTTAGGGAGATATAGCATCCCTGGCCGTGCTTACTGGTCCACGTATCTGTGGTTAGGTGGACCTTGCCACAGATGGCGTTGCGCAGTGCACACTTGATTTTATCAGATACTTGGTTGTGCAGGGAAGGCACGGCTGTCTTGGAGAAGTAGTGGCGGCTGGGAACAACATACTGTGGGACAGCCATGGACATCAGCTGCTTGAAGCTGTCTGTGTCCACCAGCCTGAATGACAGCATTTCAAAGGCCAGTAGTTTAGAAATGCTGACATTCAGACCCAGGGCTTGAGGGTGGCTAGGTGGGAATTTACGCTTTCTCTCCAAGGTTTGTGAGATGGAGAGCTGAACGCTGCCGTGTGACATGGTGGAGATGCTTGGTCACGAAGGTGGTGTAGGTGGCACATCCTCTGTTTGGTGGGTGGCAGGTGCCAACATTCCTCCCGAGGCAGAGGAAGAGGCAGAGACAGCAGCAGAAGAGGGAGCCTGAGCGAGTTCCTTGCTTTTAATGTGTTTACTTCACTTCAGTTCATGCTTTGCATGTAGATGCCTGGTCATGCACGTTGTGCTATCGTTCAGAACGTTAATGCCTCGCTTCAGGCTCTGATGGCACAGCGTGCAAACCACTCGGGTCCTGTCGTCAGCACATTGTTTAAAGAAGTGCCATGCCACGGAACTCCTTGAAGCTGCCTTTGGGGTGCTCGGTCCCTGGTGGCAGTGGCCAGTAGCAGGTGAACTCTCTTGGCGGCAGCTGTTCTGCTTTTGCCCCCTGCTCCCTCTTTTGCTACGCTGTTGACTCGGTCTCACCACTGCTTCTTCCTCTGAACTATGAAAGTCAGTGGCACGACCTTCATTCCATGTGGGGTCTAGGACCTCATCGTCCCCTGCATCGTCTTCCACACAGTCTTCCTCCCTGGCCTCCTGTTCGGTCCGCACACTGCAAAAAGACGCAGCAGTTGGCACCTGTGTTTCATCATCAGAGACGTGCGGATTCCAATGAGGTGGTATTCCCATGTCCTCATCAGGAAACATCAGTGGTTGTGCATCAGTGCATTCTATGTCTTCCACCGCTGGGGAAGGGCTAGGTGGATTACCTTGGGAAATCCTGCCAGCAGAGTCTTAAAACAGTATAAGAGACTGCTGCATAACTTGAGGCTCTGACAGTTTCCGTGATATGCATGGGGGTGATGTGACAGATTGATGGGCTTGGTTTTCAGGCATCACCTGTGCGCTTTCTGCAGAAGACTGGGTGGGAGATAATGTTGTGAACGTGCTGGATCCACTGACGGCCACCCAATTGACTAGCGCCAGTACCTGCTCAGGCCTTACCATCTTTAGAATGGCATTGGGCCCCACCAAATATCGCTGTAAATTCTGGCGGGTACTGGAACCTGAGGTAGTTGGTTCACTAGGACGTGTGGCTGTGGCAGAATGGCCACATCCTCTCCCAGCACCAGAGGGTCCACTAACACTACCACGACCACTTCCGCGTCCCTTACTAGATGTTTTCCTAATTGTTACCGTTCACCAAGCACCACAATAAGAAAAAAAATATTTGCCACAATGTATTGATTTCAAATTCAGGGTTTTTTTTTTTTTTTTTTTACAGGCACCTAACACTATCTGCCTATTTATTTATGTACCGTATTACACTAATCCAGGCACGGCATTAAGCACTGATTTAGGGGAATATCAATTGTAGGCCTAGTATTTAAGCCCTGGATAAAAGGTATCCTTTTATGGACAGGTTTACACTTGGAGATGCACAGTAGCGTTTGAAAAAAAATATGTAGGATTATGCCTTCCGCAATTGTATTTTAACACTTTGTGTAATATAACCTTTAACGGACAGAAATACAATGGGAGATGCACGTAGCGTGTGAAGTTATTGAGGATGACCCTCTCAGCACTTTGAGTGTAATATACCCTTTGACGGACAGAAATACACTATGAGATGCACAATAGTGCGTGCAGATTTACAGGATTATGCTTTCAGCAATTGTAATGTAACACTTTTTGTAATATACCCTTTACGGAAAGAAATATACTTGGAGATGCACGCCGAGTGTAATTTACCCTTTTACGGACAGATTAATATTTGGCCTGCAACAGCTGGAACACCAGATTCAGGGTATTGCTATATTGGCAAGTGAATTTCACCCCAGAACAAAATCTATCCTTTGGACGGATACTATTAAACTTGTCCAGTCACAGCTGGAACACTAGATTTACTGTATTTCTATTTTGGCAACTGAATTTCATCGCAGAAAATAATAAATCCTTTGACGGACACCATCATGTGCAGATGTCTTTGGCAAGTGGTGTACCACCCCTTCTGCTATATAAGAAGACATCAGTGTTAATAAATGGCACACTGTAGAGGGGACTGTTAGATTTTATATGAGCGTTTCTTTTTCCAAAAACTAAGTGAAGACTTTTTAAAATGGCATATACACCCACATCTCAACAATCCCTGACATTTTTGGGCCTCACAGAGAATATTGTGGACTATCCTGTGTATTGGTGTAGTAATCACGTATATGCTGGTTTTATTTGATTGAAGAACAACCCACCCAAAAAGTTGGCAACATGTGTCGGAATAATAATTCAATTAAGAATTATTAATTGTGGTCATAAAAATAATCAAGAATTTTCCATAACTTGTAAAAATCATGGCCGACTATTTCCTCAGATAATAAGTTCTTTTCATGTGAGATGACATTAATGCTAAAGATATAGTTTTGACATTAAATAATAATACGCAGGTATTCTAAAAACATGCAGCTTTATTGGTTACAAGGTTATAAATATAAATAAACACAATTATAAATGCAAATGAATATATACAGAGTTGATATAAAGCATTACAAGCTTAAAATAAGTAAATAGACATAATGTTATCATCGATATAAAGCAATATAAGCTTAGCAATACATGTGGGGAGAAGCAACTTGTCACATTATAACAAAGTTATTTGGTTAGGATATCAAAACAAGAAGTTAAATTATATACATCACTTCTGTTTAGAGGAAACCTCATGATATCAGGATGGGCATGTCTAATCCTAGACACCAATATCGAATGCTAACTACATTCTGCCCCCTCTAACCAACTACACCTCACATGACTTCAGGAATGGGCAAATCCATCCAAGGATATAATTTAGAAGAGATAACTGTATCCTTCCGCCCCGTCCTGGACTATTTTCACATGTATGACTTGGTAAGACTATTAAGACACACAACAGAAATGGGAAGAACTTGGAACAAGTCTTTCCAGTGGGAATTTATCACCTAGCTTGGCGAAGAATGCTACTATTAATATATATATCTATGCAATATTTTAATACTTTGCTAGATTATGAGTTTTGATTCTATGAGATCATATTTACCCATAATGCAACTATGGAGGACGGTGTAGCGATATCCATCTGTCTCCGGATGGCACTGTTGTGCAAGCTATTAGCACCATACTATAAAGAGTTAACTATGGTACTCTTGTATTATATACATTTGATCCTCGTCGTCGTAAATCAGAGATAAGGATTAGTTTAGACATTAAAACAACTAAAGACAGACTTCTAGGCGTCTCTCTGAATGTTTCTCACACCGTTGATCTATGGACCATAATGATATGAATGGGCCTTGTTCTCTTCAGACGGACATGTCTGGAGAATCCAGTGTACTCCCAACAGATAAGACCACATCTGTGGCAATAACTTTTTAAAATACAATGTTCTTTGTATTCAGTAACCTTTTACACAGACTGAACCCGGCATGACCTCATGTTGGCCTGTTCCAGCCATACAGCAAAACTTTGTTTCAGCCTGTCTCTTAAAGACAATGAGCATCTATTTTGGACTATAATATGATCAGGTATCATATACACTCATGAAAATGCCCGACACATGTGGAGACAGAAATAAAGGGAAATGGATTTAGGCGTAAATTCGTTATCACTCACAGATAATGTTGTGCACCACTCTATGTATTGGTGTAGTAATCACGGTTATATAGTAATATGCTGGTTTTATGAAATTGAACAACAACCCAAAAAATGTAAATTTCAAGTGTGTGCAGAAAAAAAAAAAAAAAATAGATGGATATGGCTGATTGAGACCTGATGCTTAATATCACATTATCACTCTCAGAATGTGGTGCACTACCCTGTGTATTGGTGTACTGATCACTATATGCTGGTATCATTAAATTGAACAACCCCCCCCAAAAAATTTTTTATTCCTATCTCTACACGGTTTAAACGGATTTAGCCCTAATATAACATTATCAATCAGGCCTCTTGCACACAAACGCTTATTTTATCAGTTTACGGGCCGTTTTGCATTCCGTATACGAAACCATCCATTTCTATGGTTCCGCAACAACAAAAAAAAAAAACAAAACACAGAAGAACGGAAAAACGGATCCGATAACGCCCCGCAAAACACTGAAAAAGCCATACGGTCTTGTAAAAGAGGCCTAAGTATGTGAGATGCCCTGACAGAGTTTGCACTAGTATTTCAGGTGTTTTCACTGATATTTAAAATGCTCGATTAATGGTAGAACACGTGTTGTACAGTTTTTGCTTATTCAACTTCCACCCCCACCCTCCAAAAAAAGGATTTCTGGTAAAAAATGAAAGTAATTATCTTTGCAGGTAGCTGCTTCTGAGGTTTGCAGCAGCTGCAGTTGTGCTAGTTAGCACACTCAGCCTCAGCTCCTTACTTCTCACTCCCTGGCTGACCGCTTCCCTGCCTTCCTATTCTACAAACACAATTCTTCTTTGTAATTTTATCCTGTCTCTTCACTGTCCCTGGCAGTAGAATACAAATTGATTTCTCACTGACTACTTTTTTCACAGCAACAAAGTCTTTCTGCCATAAATGTGCACAATACATGCTGTCCGAGTCCAATGCACAGCCTTGTAGATTCTAGACCTTCTAAGATGTCTGGTCTCTTTCTTTCAGGGGTACTTTGGTAATATAGCTGCTTTTATTGGCAGCTGTAGTCTCAGGCCCCTTTCACACGAGCAAGTTTTCCGCGCGGGTGCAATGCGTGATGTGAACGCATTGCACCCGCACTGAATCCTGACCCATTCATTTCAATGGGGCTGTGTACATGAGCGTTGTTTTTCACGCATCACTTGTGCGTTGCGTGAAAATCGCAGCAGGTTCTATATTCTGCGTTTTTCACGCATCTCTAGCCCCATAGAAGTGAATGGGGCTGCGTGAAAAACGCATTGCATCCGCAAGCAAGTGCATTGCGTTTTTCACTGATGGTTGCTAGGAGATGTTGTTTGTAAACCTTCAGTTTATCACGCGCATGAAAAACGCGTCAAAACGCATTGCACCCGCGCGGAAAAAACTGAACGCAATCGCAGGCAAAACTGAATGGCTTTGCCTGTGAAATCGCACAGTTTTCACTGAACGCATCCGGACCTAATCCGGACACGCTCGTGTGAAAGGGGTCTCAGAGACAGAGGTTCTCTGAGCTAGTGCCTAGTCCATGCAGGAGTTCTCAGCTGACGCTTCTCTCCAGAAGCTTTTGTTCACACTTCAATAAACTACTAGCCAGGAGGCGGAACCAGCCCGTGACCCGGCAACCCAGACATAATCTGCCAATTATTAACCTTGAGTTTACCAATACATTGCTTCTGAGTTTCCATAAAACATAGCAAATCACAACATTTAAACTAAGGACATTGCATTCATTTTATTGGTATTAACCCTTTGCAGTAGTCCTCTAAGGCCCTGCAGGTTTCACTCTGAAAATTTAAAGTGAATGCACTGGATTTTCATGCAGCTGCCACTAGAGGGAGCTCAGTGCAAAGAGACTATTACAGTAACAGTGTATACATTCCTATGTCCTGAGCTCCCCCTAGTGGCAGCTATGAGCAGCCAGTTTTGTGATATATTATGTGAAGCGAAGCAATGATTTACAGCTGTATAGTGGAGATTTATCAGTATATTTATGCCAGTTGTCTGATGTGAATACATTGAGACATTTGCTGTTCAGAATGAGCGCTATATTTTCGAAACACCTATTCCACTTTTTCTGACAGTCGGATAAAGGGGGTGAGGCCAATTTAATTTTTTTTATTTGAATTTCTTCCGTTCATTAAGAAAAAAAACAAAAACAAACAAACACATAAGCTCATCAAAAGTCTGGGACATTATGCTTTGCCTGGGAATGTTTGACGCAAGCGTACTGGGAAACTGAGTGGTGTGGGGGTGGGGTGGGGGGGGTACTAAACTTTGCCAAGGGACTCTGAGATTTGTGTATGCCCGTGTGTACAGTATATGTGGGGACAGCGGAGTACCTGATAGCCACAAAAGACACAAAGATATGTCCTACTCTCTTATGCCCTATTCACACAGTCAGTGTTTTGGTCAGTGATTTCCATTAGTGATTGTGCGCCAAAACCAGGATTGGACCCTCCACAGTCATAAGGTATAAGGGAAAGATCTGCACCTTTTCTGCGTTTAGAGCCGCTCCTGGTTTTGGCTCAAAATAACTGATAGAAATCACTGACCAAAACACTGACGTGTGAAAAAGGCATAATACTGTTTCCAGTGTGGAGCCATGTGGGGTTATGCACATAGGTTTTAGTATCATAAGTTTTGAGTACTATATGGAGTCATTACTAATGAGGTGGCTGACACTTTCTGGCAAGTGTATGAATGTTCATGTCTGAGTATGACCCTCAACAGCAATAAAGTGACCATGTTTATAGTGTCATTTATCTTACTTACTGCAAAAAGGCTTTTCAGCCAGTAAAGGGACCAGATTCTGCAAAGTTCTCTATGCTGTCCGATCTGCTACCCAAAAATGGCAATCCCCACCCATCCCTTCACAGATTCTTGATGTCTTACACAGTGTCTACATGTTTTGTGAGATACAGATGAACTCACAAACAGTCTCCGATTTTCCAGCTGTACATCGGCAGCCTAGTGGGAACTTCTGTTTATTAAAGGGAAAACAATGTGGTTTAGGAGACACTTGACGACATCCGAAAATGTGGCCCGGCTTCCCATAAGAACATTTTTGACAGTCAATTAAAGCCTGGTCTGAAAACGTAGCAAATAAAATACTTTTAACTTTCATGTTACATCCAGACGAGGGTCATAACATATCCTGCTAAACACGTGGTCTTACATTTGCAAATGGATCTAATTTACTGTCTAGAGAGGAAGATTCCAACAAACAGCCTGAAGGTTTTCTTAATTTCAGAGTGCACAACAGTTCAAGAAGAGAAGTTTGCTTGTAATACCAGTTAAAGATATATGGAGTCATTTATTAAGACCAGTGTTTTAGAGGCGCTGGCCTCTACATAACGTTGGGGCATCCACCACCGGCATACAACAGCTTTAAATTTATGCCAACAAGGGAGCGTAGATTTAGACAATTTTCTACGACAAAAACTGTTGTAGAAAATGCTAAATACAGGCCTGTAGGCCCACCCTCTTCCCTGTCCATGCCGCACCCCCTTTTTTAGAACTATATATGTGGTGTGGAAGATTGTCTTTGTGACAAAATCTGCGCTAAATATATACCAAAATTGGTGTACATTTGGTCATAAATGACCCCATAAGGTATACCCAGATTATGTTAAGTTATGCTTAGTAAAAGGAGTTCTCAAGAAGCTTTTTAAGGGTATATTGACTCTATAGTGGATGGTCCACTGCACGTGGCCACCATCTTTGAGCAAGAACAGAGAGCCAATCGGCTAGAGCTGTTCCCACTTGGCAAACAGGTTAATCCATGTAGCACCTGTACTGCTACATTCTCAATTCAATGGCTGCTGCCAGTAAAATGTCATAGTCTCCATCTATTTAGTATACGTGTCACCTCTGCGGACATGTCCGTTTTAGTAGCTACTTAGATTCCACATGTAATAACATCCGTTATTATAACTATTCCTACAACGTTATGTTGTGGAATTCCTCTATTATTCTTAAAGTTTATGATAGACTTTGATGGAAGACTGCAAGCAATTCTATCTGGGTGTTACCATTTGGGAGAGCGTCCCTGCACAGTATGACACTATCCAATCAGTGCTGCCAATATTAGACAGTGCAGGGACACCCCCCCAACTTGTAACACTCACATGGACCTTTATTTCAGACTGATAATTTTTCCAAGGAGAAATAGCAGAGGAATGACAGAACACAGTCATGGGAATAGAGGCTCCAGAATTATTACATGAGCAATGCAAGCAGTTACTAAAACAGGCATGTCAGGAGAGGTGATAGGTTAAGGCATATTGCCCACGACCGTATGGTTTTGCAGTCCTCAAAAAAAAAGAGATCAGCAAAAAAAAAAAAAAAAAAAAAACCCCACACGGATGAAATCCGTGTGCATTCAGTTTTTTGCGGAACGGAACATCTGGCCCCTAATAGAACAGTACTTTCCTTGTCTGATGCGGACAATAATAGGACAAGTTAAATTTAACGGAACGGAAATACGGACACAGAATGCATACGGAGTATCTTCCTTTTTTTGTGGACTCATTGAAATGAATGGTTCCATATACGGAACACAAAAAACAGCATGTACACTCACAAAAAAAAAAAAAAAAGTGTGAAAAAGTCCTAAGGGGAATGTGTCACCCATATTATTTTTCAGCCAGTTAAAACGACATAGTGGTACATATTGTTATAGTAATTTAATATGATGTGTTTTCTAATATTGTCATCATGTCTCTCAGTGTGTAAACCACCGGAAGTGGATATCTTGCTGCAGATATAGAGACGCAGCAAGCAGTGTCTTCTTGGTGAATGGATAGATGCCGGCTGGGGCCCCCCGCCCAAAGAGCGGATTTATTGGCTTGGCGTGTATCCATTTGTTAAGAGAACGATATACGAAAGGAACGTGCAATCGTTATTTCCAATGTGTCTGATCAACCGCTGGAGATGATTCAATTCCTATAAGTAGACCCACATGAGAATCCTGGTGAGTCTTGCTTGGCATTTGATCTGATCGATGCCGAACAAGATTCCCCCCTAGTGGTGACTAAGACATGTTGTGGTATTCTTTCTGTGTGTGTGTGTCATCACTTCCTGTATGATTGTACTGTGACGTTGCTAATAGTAACAGACAAGAGGAGTTCTCACCTGGTCCACCATAGAGCAACATGTCTGACTGATTACTGGAATAGTGCGGCCTTTCCTTAAACAAAAGGAGCTGATACACGTGCTTGGGAGCACGGGGTAAGAAAATTACTACAACAGATGGCGAGCTAGGTACCACCAACTGATTTTTCTACTCTGCACAGCAGATAAAAGGGGAGAGAGTAAAGTGTAATTTTGTCTGCTGCGTCAGAGGGAATTTCTGCTTGGTAAAAGAACTTTTTGGCTCTCTTTGTGTAAGGATGAGGTAAGTGCCTTTTCGTTGAGTAGTTTTTGGTGGATCTGAGTTGATTGTACAGAGATTGTATAGTCAGATTGTGATGTGTGTGCTGACCAATTGTTTTGTTGTAACTTCTCTGGTTTGGTGTAACTTTTATGTTAGTGGGATTTTGTAAGAGGTGATTCTGGTTTGTAGAGGAAACATTTTGCTTTAGTGTTTTGTACAGGAGAGATAACATTTAGATTTCTCTGCTGTTAGCCTGTAAATCACCCTCAGAGTGGAAGTTTGCTCTGGTTTAATTTGATTTTTCTGTTGCTGGATTTTGGGAGACACCACCTTTGATTTCCTCTGTGTAAGACCATGCCATGTGGTTTGTCGGCCATCTTGATTTGCTTTGTGTGAAGAGCATGTGCGTTTGGCAGACATCTTGATTAGTTTGGTGTCTATAGAAAGTGATTTGTTTGTTTTTGCCCAAAATCTCAGTGTTGTCCAGTATAGTTATTTTGTCTTTCTGTAACCTTTCTGTGTACAGTGTGATTTTGGTTTGGCAAGTTTTGTGCTAGTGACTTGTAGTCTTTTTATAGCAAGCATTGTGGTGTGTATCGCTGTACAATGGACAGTATTTTTAGGGAAGTTGGAAAGTTGAGGAACACGGCGGCCATTCTCCAAGCAATGAAGGGATCTACTGATCCATGGCTGGAGGCTCAGAATTCTGCAGGACACCTGATGGGCATTAGAAAATGGCGCAAACGTGAAGGCAAGTATGGTCTGATTTTTGCTGCAGAGTGGATAGGGGGCAAATATCAGGAGTCTTGTCAGCTGAAGTTGAGCTTGGAGGGAGAAGTGAAAGTTTTAAAATCGGAAATTGTTAAATTGAGAGCTCTTGTCCAACAGGCAGCTGAAGCTCGCGCTGAGTATGAATGTACTGTGAGGTGTAATACTGAGCTACGTAGGGAGAATGAACAATTGTCTGAGAGCCTGGCGCATGCACAGTGTGCTGTGAGGGAATTGTCTGCCCTCTGCAGGAGGACAGAAGCTGAACAGTCTCAGTGCTTAGTGCAGCCAGAGGCATTGAAGGAACCGTTAGAGAGTAATGGCTCTGGGGTTACAGAGAACATATTGGCGGTAAGTATGGAGAAGCCTGAGGAAGTTCAATCAGATTCTGAAGCTGACTCAGGGATGGACACTTATCTGACCCTGAGTTGAAGTTGATCCAGAGGCAGACGATTCCTCAGATGAGTCCATGGTAAGAGGATTTAATTCAGATTGTAGTGTGGGACCTACTCAAGCTAGGATGGTAAATCTTGTGCAGCAAGGCCGGTCACCATGTGCCCAGAGAAGGTTTTGTGCAGGGAGACAAGCTATTCGTTGTTTTGCATGCAGAGAATTTGGGCACATTGCGAGGTACTGTGCAGTAACTAAAGGCAACAGACAGAGGTATGCTAAGTACCCCAGAACCACACCTAGGAGCAAAGTTGTTTATTCAGCAAGGTGGGGGGATGGTCCCAGACATGGTCCTTCTCAAAGGCATAGGAGCTATGGACAGCCAAGGTCATAGATCCAGGAAGCAGATTGTAAATCCCAGTGTGAACGGTTAAAGTGTGAAAATGTGAAGCTGAGAGAGGAAATAGATCGGCTCCTGGAATTTAGCAAAGTTTCTCATTTCATGTAAGGAAAAAGGAAGAGATGTTATTAAGGTCTTTGTGAACCAGTTTTATGAAAAATAGAGGAACTGTAAGCTTATAATGTTAAATCCTGCTCAATTGTAAAGATGAATCTGATGTTGGTTTGGGGCTGGGCAAATTAGCATTTTAATGGCTGGGTGGGGAGAAGTTCTCCGGCCAGTGTTTATGGTTTCAGGTGAACCCTCCAAGACATTGATGTGTTAATTCAGTCCTACATTGTATGTGCTGGAAAGGGTTTGTTTTAAAGTTAAAGTGTACTTCTATAAGAGGGACCTCCAATGTGACCCTATCTGTAGGAGGTTTTGTCTGTGTTAACGTTTTACTAGTTTTGTCCTTCAGGGAAACCTAGAGATTTACAGAAGGACCTGGATGTGCGGTTTTAACTGTATTTTTCCCTGCAGGCAATAACTAGATATTAGAGGATTTTCATTTGTTGTTGTCTATGTGTGTGTTTTTAAATGTCTGTTCCAATTTTTCTTTTTCTTTTCTAAGTGACAGTTCTACACTCCAGGACTCTTCTCTTTAACAACATCACCACCAGAGGTTAACCCCGAATTTCTTTTTATTTTATCAGCAGGAGATTGACTGGAGGAGCCATGTTGGGCTGGAGAAAAGCGGGTCTCATTTATTGGTAGCCTGAGCTGGCCAAACACAGGCGTAGCTCAGCTGTGTGTATAGCCTTCAGAAGGAATACTGGGAATCCAGCAAGAGGAGCTTAGGCCGAAAGGCCCTGTGGGTGTAGAAATAGCATTGAAAGTAGCACTAGGCCGCTCTCATTGCAAGAGATTTCTAGCTGTCCGACGTAGGCTTTGTAAGAAGTCGGAGTGACGCACCGCGAGAATCTGGGCGGTGCTCTCCATGTACGGTCTAATAGAGTGTCCCTGGATGCAGGCAACACTGGTAATCGCTTGGTTAATCAAGGATGGGTAGTGGTAAATCCATGTTCGGGGAAAAAATAAAATAAAAATAGTCCCTCGATGCGGTCAGATGGTTGCTCAGTACCTGAGATCTAGTTATGGGGTGAAGGCCACAAAGCCCCTTAAAGAATGGTGTAGATGGTCCAAGGGTACCCTTTGGGGTACCCCTCTGGAAAGATGTAGCCCAGCTATGGTTTCAAAAGACAATAATGGCAGTAAACCTGCAGGGGATACAGAGGGCGGTTTCAGTCCGGAGTAACCGCATTATGTACACCTGGCATGGATGAGAAGGGGTAACCGCAATTGGTGATATAGTTCCTGAAGCAGAAGAGGCTCTTTCTGAGCTAACTCTGTTAAGACAGGCTGCATCCACCTAGACTGTTGTAGTTTTTTTTTTTTTTTTCCAGATGTCGCTGCTGTCACCAATGCAATTATCTATCTTTATCTCTCTCTCTCATCCCACCCTCATCTCTCCATCTAACCTTGAGACGATGCACCATGCTGAGTCCAGCTTCTCTTCGTCCTGGTTTTGAGGACGATGAGAAGGGGGGAAAAGTGGTGCAGAAAACAGCAATTTTCAAACATCAAGTGTCAATAATCAGGTCAAGAACCATCAAGACTGCTTCTTTTTCTTTGACGGTACTTGGGTCAGATTTTTGCAAGGAGAAATCACGGCTGATCCATGGCCTGAATGTACCGATTTAGCCCTTTATTCCATCAGGGATGCCCCCAGGCAGCTCCACGGGTTATCACCCAATGTCCACCACCGGGTTTGGGAGATTCTCCCAGACCTGGACTCAATAACCAGTGTTCTTTCTAGTCAACCAGGTAATTGGGTCATGCTAAAGAAACATCTGAAGACAGGACTAGAGTCGGGATATCTTGGGCCGTTCCAGGTGCTGCCGATGACGACGAGACAACTGGATCCCCACCAGACACTGCAAGAAGCTGCTCAACTACGTCAAAGGATGAGCAGTATCACTTTTGTTTACTTTCATTCTTAGGAAGGGAAGGCACCTCAAATTGGCAAGGGCCACAAGAAAACATTTGTTAGTAGCACATCCTAGAGGGTGATATCAGATATAGGTTTAATAGTAGCTCCGGCTCCTTGTTTGTTAATCCTGTATGTGTGTCCGGCAGCTAGGCGGGCTGCAGATGAGGTAAAGGAGATAGGTTGGTGGGGTCCTCCAGTTGTGAGGCAGTTATTACTGGAGGCCCGTGACTGTCAGAAGTTCTTGGTTGGAGTTGACAGGTCTGTACTATTTCCTATGCGGGTTAGCCATTTATAAGGTACTTCCCCCTAATGTCAGAGGGTCATGTGTCCTGGTAAAGCTTGTCCCGGAATCTTATGTTGCAGCTGATTGGGAGGTCTTAGGGCTCACTGGTTTTCCATTAGATCCGGGCATGTACTTATGTTTTTTATTTCCATTCATTCTATATGCCTGATGTATAACCGACCGAGTTCCCGAATAGACGAGATGCCCTGAAGACCAAACTATCAACCAGATGCTGAGGATTAATCATCGAGGGACACTGAGCAGCATATGACAAAGAGGAGGGACTGTTGTGGAAATTTAATATGATGTGTTTTCTAATATTGTCATCATGTCTCTCAGTGTGTAAACCACCGGAAGTGGATATCTTGCTGCGGATATAGAGACGCAGCAAGCAGTGTCTTCTTGGCGAATGGATAGATGCCGGCTGGGACCCCCCGCCCAAAGAGCGGATTTATTGGCTTGGCGTGTATGCATTTGTTAAGAGAACGATATATGAAAGGAACGTGCAATCGTTTTTTCCAATGTGTCTGATCAACTGCTGGAGATGATGATTCAATTCCTATAAGTAGGCCCACATGAGAATCCTGGTGAGTCTTGCTTGGCATTTGATCTGATCGATGCTGAACAAGATTCCCCCCTAGTGGTGACTAAGAGACATGTTGTGGTATTCTTTGTGTGTGTGTCATCACTTCCTGTATGACTGTAATGTACCTGAAGGGAGTGGTCAGGTGTTGGGCCCGCCCACTTCCTATTTGTTATCCCTTTGGCTATGTAAATAAAGAAAGGGTCAGAGGAGAGGAGTTCTCACTTGGTCCACCATAGAGCAACATGTCTGACTGATTACTGGAATAGTGCGGCCTTTCCTTACACAAAAGGAGCTGATACACGTGCTTGGGAGCACGGGGTAAGAAAATTACTATAACAATATCCCTGCTTTCTAATCTGTTTTCATTTTTTATTCTGTTACAGAAACATGATTATGGGGGTATCCATCTTACCTGATCTGTTGCTAGCAGCCTTTAGAGATATACTTTACAGCTGCCATCAAGGGCTATAGGAACTTGTAGAGTCGAAGGAACTCTAACTTCTAATGGAGAATTTTCTAGGTATGCTCTGTGACCTGTGCAAAAGTCACAAGGGAATAGCTAAGCTGCGAATGGCCGATATATATTATCTGTCATTGTAGTCCTGCCTGTCATGATATGAAGATGACTGCTGAAAAGATATGTACAGACCATGAAGTAGCACCTGTTATTGTGCTTAGTGGTCATTGTGGAAACAATTGATTTAAACAGGTCATGTTCTGATGATTCATTCCCTTTATGTCCAGCAATTCAAATCAAACTACTGAATATACAGTATGTTACTTGGTCCCTAAGCCACATGTAAAATATATTGTCCTTGTATTCCTCATAGGGCTAACTAAAAGAAAAGCACCACTCATGCAATGCCGTACAATGCCCAAAAACTATTACCATTTTTTGAAAGCCAGTGTATATGGTTTCCAAGTATTATTTTGATGCTAATGCACATGGTATGTTTGGTCCACATCCAATCCACCTATTTTTTTAATGGGGCAGCAAAGGCTGCAAGTCTGTTCGGATAGAACAAGTCTTATTCTTTATCCATTTTGCAGACATGGCTAGGACATTTCAAAGAAGTTAAAAAGAAATAGCATGCACTCGGCTGGGATTAATTTTTGGATCACAAAACACTTATGAGCTCTGTGTTTGGTCAGTGATTTCCATCAGTGATTGAAGGTAATGGAAAGATATGGTATGTGCACGCATTCTGTTTTTGATTTACATCTGGGTTTTGGTTCACAATCACTGATAAAACTAATTGATCTGACAGTGATCATGAGAACGAGGCCTTACTGTGGTAAGTATTAATGATGATCGAGCACCAAAGTATTCGGGTGTTCGGGCCGAACACATTGCTATAGTTCGTGTGCTCGGCCAAGCACCCGAGTATAATGGAAGTCAGGAGACAACCAGGCACCCCTGCTCTGAAGAGGGAGGGTGCCTGGTCCATTGGAATAGGTCAGAAAGGTGACAGGAACACCACCGAAATTGATTGGGAACAGCATGGGAACCATGTCTGGGTGCATCTTGGACTCCCAGGTCGCTGCTGGGAACCATGTTCTTCTAGTTGTATGCCACTTTTACAGACTGAAAAAAAAAAAAAAAAATAGTTGTATCTGATAATGGCCATAACTTGTTGGCAGCTTTGTAGCTCGGCAAGCTCACCCACATGGCAATCATACAGCAAAAATGTACCATGCACAACAAACATCCCAAACTTATACATTAATATAAAACAAAAACATAACACGAGAGTGGAGGTAAACTAACGGCATGGCCTGTTTAAGAACTTATATATAACATTTTACAGCGTAGTCAAACTCAAACCATAACAATAAAAACTCAAACACTGGAACATAACAGCCCCAGCCCTCAGCCAATCACGGCCCTCACTGGGCAGAATGACAACTCTGCCCAGTGACCACAGCAAAACGTCGGGAAATTGTCCCTCAAAAACCTGTCCTAATAGAATCTTAATCACTGAGCAGAAAACCTCTGCCCAGTGAAGGCAAAATTGTACATGGGACAAATGCCGATATGGCCACGTGGATCCCTCTTTAATGTCCGGGATCCAGCCATACCATGCCTAGCCCACGTGTTTTGAAATTTCTCAAAACCTACACCTATTTGCTTGAGCTACTGGTGAAGGTGCGCCCATTTCAGAAAGTCATCTACAGCTACTAACAGTCTGGAAACGCTGCTGCAGCGCTTGTACTTGCCAGCTTACTGACTTTTGTGCGGCGTGAGCACGCACTGGAATTCCACATTACACATGTTGGCCAGGCTTTGTGAGCATCAGAAGGCAGTAGTGGAATACCAGCTGCAACATGGTCATGTATGTCTGGCCTCTGTGAGGTTTTACGCAACTTTGAGGAATAAACACAGATGGTGAGCTACAATAGCGCCATTATCAGCCTAACCATCTCACTTGTGTCTACTGAAACGCTGGCTGCTAACAAAGAAGGCAGACACTTTATATGTGGAAGAGGTGGAACTAGGGAGAAGATATTACACAGGGTGATAGCTAGACCACCCTCAGTTCGTCTTCTCAGTGTGAATTGGATGATGAGGATGATGAGGAGCAAGAGACGGTTGCCTCTGCTACAGAGGGTAGTAACCATAGCAGGTTTATTCCATCTGTTCAGCATAGATGGGCAGGAGAGGAGGAAGAGTATAAGGAGATTGAGATGAGTCATCCTCCTGATGAGGACAGCAAAGTCTATTTTGTTGGGACTGACACACATGGCTGACTTTATGTTATGCTGCCTTTCCTGTGACCCTCGCATTCTACGCACTTTGCACAACAGCGATTACTGGTTGTTCAGTTCACCCTTCTCGACCCCGCTACAAAGAGAACTTTTGATCTCCTATTGTCACAAGGATGGAAAAATTTGGAAGATGGTGAAGTCCATAGCAGACCATGTCAGCTTCCTCAGTGATGTGCCTTACAACTACTGGGTGTCAAAGCTGGACACATGCCACGAACTGGCACTCTACAACTATAGCTAAATGATAAGGAAAATGGAAGATATACTATATTGGACTGTAGTATTCAGGGTAAATAACAGTGTGGGCACTTTGCGATAAATAAGTGGGTTTTGGGTTGCAGTTTCGCACTCAGTCTCTAAAAGGTTCGCCATCGCAATCACTGTTTTAGAGGGTTAGCGCACCTCAGCTACATTCTTTTACTGAGTTTCATTGCGCTCAGGGCCACGGTCTCTGCATGCACCATAAGCATCACGGACACTTGCACGTCCCTTACTGGCCACCTTCTTAATATTAAATGTTATACATGTCACACGTACAGTAGCGTAGGTTTTGTAAGTGTATGCGCCAATAAATTAAAACAGGTATTTGGGATGCGCGCACTTTACACAAGAGATGTAGCCCTGATAATGTCACAGACTAGCATACACTGTCTGCGGATAAAGTACAGTATATGTCAGTGATATGTAGGAAATGCACACACAGTAGATGTTGCATAAATAATTTACAGTTCACCAAAATACATTTTTCACATGTGGTACAGTATTTGACAGAGAGCCACACGCTATGGACACTTGATTAGGTCCAGATTATTTAGATTTGCGCATAAGACACGGTTTTCAGATGGTACAGTATTTGACACAGAAAGACACACACTATGGAGACTATTTGTTGCACAAATTTGTTAAATTTCCCAAAAACAGTTTATGGATGGCGTACAGTATATGTCACGGATGTGGATTAAACGCACACACAATGAATCAAATAAGAAGATAGCGAGACGGCACAGCTGTGAATACTAGAATCGGACACAAACAGCAATTCCACTGGGTTCCTTTACAACACACACTGCGTTGCTCAGCTCCCAAAACCACAGCCAAAAACAGTTTGCGGATGGAGTACATTATATGTCACAGATGTGGATTAACCTCAACACAGAAGTGGCACAAATTAGTTAAATATCCCCCCAAAATTTTTTGCTTATGGAGGACTGTAAATGTCATGGATGTGGATTAAACGCACACACTATTGACAATAAATGTGTCGCTGATTAGTTGAATTTATGCAAAATACACAGTCTGCGGATGATGTACAGTATGTCACCAATAGGTATTAAAGAAAAATATATTTCTGCTGTCAAACACACACAATAGCCCTTAAAAGGATTATTGGTTGCATGAAAAGCTTTAGGTAGTTGTTAAAACAGCGATTTTTCTCCCTGCACTGTGTCTTTCTCAGCACGGTTGTCCCCGAGACCGATCAATTCAGCGCAGGTACTAAAGATAATTACTGCTCTCAAACACACACTGTAGTCCTTAAAAGGACTTGGGTCTTTGCAAATCTTGTTTCTAATAAGGTCCGTTAAATTTCGCTTCACACACTATCTTTCCCTGCCTACGCTCTGCTCTCCCCGACGCTGACTGAGCCAAACACTTGTCATCGGGTGCTATATAGCACCCAATGACGCGTTCTGGCCAGCCAATCAGTATAATGCTAGTAGCTAACATGGCTACGGCATTACTTACCTGCATGTTGATTGGCTGCTTAGGAGGCGCCAAACGTGCGGGGAGGAGACTCGAGCATTTAGCTCGAGCACACGTGGTACTCGGCCGAGTACCGCCATGGGCCGAGCATAGTGATGCTCGATCCGAACCGGTACTCGGCCAAGCATGCTCTCTTATTACTAGTAGATATCTGTCTAATGTGCTTAGTTGTTTCATAAAGTTTAATATATAGTACTACACAAATACATCACTTTAAATCTGCCAATGACAGTGAAAAGCCGTGTAAAATCTTGCAGAAACATTTGGCAAGCCTCTAGCAAAATTCGATGGCATAAACTGCAGTTAATGACATTACATTTTGGGTAAGGCAAAGAACTGTGCCACTACAGACACCTGGTCAAAAGTATGACTAATGGCATAATACAAAAACTGCAGCTTATGGCATAGAATGGAATTTGGTTTTACAGAATTACATTTTGGTGAAGGCGTAGACCTTCACAATGATTGTCACAACTAAGTGGTACAGCAGCAAATTAGCCAGCTGAGGGCTCATCTTGCTCGCAACAGGATTACTGTGTGCATAGAGTTGTTTTTTGGCCACAGATTCCATTACTGACGACTGAACAGGAGGAGGATTCTGTGCGGGAGAACAAGTAACTAATGAGGATGATGACAAGGACACTGTACTGATTGTGAATGAGGCATGCCTGCCACATAAGCTAACTGCTGGTCGAGAATAATTTTCTCATGGCCACACATACTGTCACGGATGTCTCAGGATGAAGCGAAGGACAAGGAGGAGTTGTCTTAGCAGTAGAACAAGAAGCTGATGATAAGGACACTGTATTGTTTGAGGATGCGGCCTGGCTGCCACAAAGAAGACCAGGAGAAGGAAGAAAGATTTCTTCTGATTTAGAATGCTGACCAGTTCCATTTTCCAACAGGATCGAGTGATGCTACCTTATGTACTGCAACAGAATCCTGCTACCCATTCTTGTTTTTGAATTCCCATGGCTTATTTTAATCCTTCCACATGCTTGTGGTTGTGTGCTGGCCTTGTAGAGAAAAATTGCACAAAGGAAATACTCACACAGAGCTCGCAGCAGCCGAGTCGGCCTAGGTCTGGCACCTTTGAGCCTGCGCCCATAGTATTGCACCAGTTCTCCAGTTGACCACAATGGAAGCAAATTTGGTCCTGCCAGTTCCTTTGGAGGTTTTGGCCATACGTTGTCTCCGTTTTTTATTGCCGCTGTGGTCACCATCCTTCTCCTCAGCACCATGCTCTGGCTCCAGGGTCCTGTCCAACGCACAATTATGGTTATAGGCCTAGCCCTCCATGCCATTTTTATCAAAAGGTGATATGTCATCGTGGGCTTCTTAGCCCGCACCAATTCCCTCATCTGTATTTACCCACAGTGCCTACCACTACCCCTACCCCCACCACTGTAGCTACAAGTGCCAATACTAATAAAAATACTGCCATCATCATCACAGCTATGCCTCCACTTAAACCTCCTTCTCATAGCAATCCAAATACTAACTCCTCACACAAGTCATCAACATGAAGACCATCTTGAGTACATTTCATAGTGCATGGGGTTTTGTTGCATCTTAGAGAACAAAAGGTTCCCTACTAGGAAGGCACAGTGAAGACAAAGATCATGCAACTGGAAGGCTTTTCTTAGGCCACAAGAAGGTGTAGCAGGAGGAATGCTGTGACCCCTGGCTCCAAGGCACGGTTTCAGACTCAGGTGACATCCAAGGCATTCTGCTGTGACAGTAGGAGTGAGCCATCCAGTCCTCAATCTCATCCTGTTTGTCCTTAATAATAATGTGGCGCCTATCGGCAGCCAGAGAGAACTGTGGCCTACTACTTCTACAGGCCCGATGGCATGCTCGGCCGGACGTTATTTTACTCGAGCATTGCGATGTTCGGCACAACGCTGTGTTCAGCCAAACACCGCATGTGCTTGAGAGCGATGCTCGAGTCCCCTCCTTGCACGTTTATTGGCTGCTATGCAGCCAAACGTGAGGGTTACTACTGCCACGAACTGTAATGCTGTAGCCATTTTGGTTACTGGCATTACAGTGATTGGCTGGCCGGAATGCATCATCGGGTGCTATATAGCACCCGATGACACATGTTCTGTCCGGCTCAGTCTTAGGGAGAGCTGTGCTGAAGAAGGGACAGATAGTGTAGGGAGTAAAATAGTAATATTTTAGGGGAAAAAAAAAAACTTGTTAGAGACTCAAAAGTCCTTTTAAGGACTATTGTTGTATCTGGCAGCAATATACATTATTAGCGCAACCTGCACTAAATTGCATGGAATTGTTAGAGACCCAAAAGTCCTTTTACGACTATAGTTGTATCTGGCTGCAATATACATTATTAGCGCAACCTGCGCTAAATTGCGTGAAATTGTTAGTGCGGCTTCTGACAGTGACACAACCTCTGATACATCTTTTACTTTACATTTGAGCAGCCTAAATATCTGTGACATTCAGCGCAGTAGTTTGGCAGCTGGTGACAGCGACATTACCAGCACAACTTCTCCTGTATAACGTTTGTGCATCCTAAATATCAGTGACATTCATTCTGTGTAATTTATTAGCTGGTGGCGACAGCGACATTACTTGCACTATACCTCCTGTATAATTCTTGCACATCCTAAAATTTTCTGTGACATTCAGTGTACTTTTTCATAGACGCTGCGGACAGCGACATTATCTGTGCTACATCTCCTGTTTAATGTATGCGTATCCCAAAAATATCTGACATTCTGCTTACTTTATTTGCGCATACACTTACAAAACCTGCACTACTGTACGTGTGACATACTTGCAAGCATACAGTATATAACATTTAATGTGTGCAAGGCGAGGAGGCCCTGGCCCTGGGAGTGGTGAAACTGTGCCCGCTGCCAGAGCACAAAAAAAAAAAAAAAAAACTCTCATCCACAATACCTAGCTTCATGTCCCAGTTTGCAGGGCAGTGCAGGACACCACTCTCGAAGTCAGACCAGTGCGACCAGGTGCTCAGTTGGATTGCAGCAGATAATGCTTCCAGTCAATTAAGCACCACCCTGTCTTCCACAAAGTCCAGTCTCAGTAGCCAAGAGTCTGGTCAACAGAATCCTCACCCTGATACTCCTTCTACCCACCATGGAGAGTCTTGGCAAACAAGTAATCCCACACTTGGATATTCCGAGGAGCTCTTTTATCGCCATTCCTTAATTTGGGTCTCTCGCCAAGCCCGCTTGAGGGACATGAGGAGATCTTGTGCCCTGATTCCCAAACTCTTGCGCTTCCACAGTCAGAAGAAGATGACAGTGGGTAACGGCAATTAGCATTTCACAAAGTGGATGATAATGATGAAACACAGTTGCCAATAAGTCAACCGTAATTAGTGTCTCAATGTTCATGATGAGAATGAGACACAGTTGTCAATAACTGAGGTTGTTAGGTCAACAAGTCAGGAGGATTACCAGAGTGAGGAAGTGGAAGAGGAGGTGGTGGACGATGAAATTACTGACCCAACCTAGGAAGGTGGCACAAGCCGAGCGAGGACAGCAGTACAGAGGGGGGAGGGATCCGCAGCACCGCAACAGGCTGGAAGAGGCAGAGGGGTGGCAAAAGGGAGAAGGCAGGCCACACCAACCAGGCCCACAACTGTTCCCTGGAGCACCCCCTTGCGGCAATCTACCTTGCCAAGGGGTAGGTATTCTGCAGTCTGGTGCTTTTTTGAGGAAAGTGCGGACGATAAAAGAATTGTCATTTGCAACCTGTGCCGTACCAAAATGAGCAGGGGCATGAACACTAGCAACCTCACCACCACCAGCATTATAAGTCATATGGCATCAAATAGGTGCCAAATAGCTGGATCCACAATCAGTGTCAGCTAGCACATCCACTTCTGTGTCCCAGCACAGCGTACAGGCGTCTATACACCAGGCCTTTGAACGAAAGCACAAATACCCAGCCACCCACCCACAGGCCATAGCACTAAATATGCATCTTTTAAAATTGCTGGCCCTGGAAATGTTGCCATTTAGCTTGTGGACACTGAGGCTTGCCGCAGCCTGATGGAGGTTGCCGTCTCGCATTACTCCACCAATTTATTTCACGGTATGCAGTCCCAGCCTTACACCGGCATGTGTCCCATAACATTACCCGTGCCCTGACCAATGCAGTTATGGGGAAGGTCCACTTAACGACTGACACATGGACAAGTGCTTTGGCCAGGGATGCTACATTTACCTGACAGCACACTGGGTGAATGTTGTGGAGGCTGGGAGCGAGTGGTACCCTGGGATGGCACAGGTGCTACTGACGCCAAGGATTGCGGGCCCTACTTCCATCAGGGTTTCCGCCGCCACCTACATTAGTGGCTGCAACGCCCCTTCTCTTCCACCTCTGAATTATCATCTTGCATTACCAGTCAGTAGCTGGAAGAAGTGTAGCTCTGCAGTGGGGAAGCAGCAACAGGCCGTGCTTAAACTGATCTGCTTAGGTGACAAACAGCACACCGCCACAGAGCTATGGCAGGGGATAAGGTACCAGACTGATAATGGGCATAACTTGGTGGTGGCTTCAGAGCTCGGCAAGCTCACACACATACCATACCTAGCCCACGTGTTCAACCTAGCGGTTCAGCGGTTTCACAAACCCTACCCCAGTTTGCCTGAGCTACTGGTGAAGGTGGGCCACATGTGTCCCCATTTCCCCAAATAATCAACAGCTTCCGCCAGTCTGGTAACGCTGCAGCTGTACTTGCAATTGCCAGCTCACCGACTGTTGTGCAACGTGAGCATGCCCTGGAATGCGACGTTCCACATGTTGTCCAGGCTTTGTGAGCAGCAGAGGGCAGTAGTGGAATACCAGCTGCAACATGGTCATTGTCTTTCCAGACAGCTTCTGCTCTTCACAAGCGATGAGTGGGCATTGATGTCTGACCTCTGAGGTTTAACGCAACTTTGAGGATAAGTAGCAATTTACCACCAGCCCACAAGCTAAAACGCTGCGAGTCCGATCACACTTTTGGAATTTTACAGACAAGAGTCGGGCCGCGCGTTAGAATAGATGATCCCAAAGCAGTTTTTTTCTCCCTTCAGAATATACCGAGGTCTGCAGATATCCTATCGTCAGATATCCTGCAACTTATTAAAAGACAACCAATAGTTAAGTTCCATAAGGCTAAATAGCCCTTTTTTTTGCACAGATTTTACTCACAGGAAACTCATTAATTGCAGACACATCAAACTGTCATTCACATCTTTGTTCTTTCCTGAAGTCAAAGTTCTCAATACCGCACTGGCAAGGAGGGGTCACCACGGACTTTATCACATCAAACACCGAGGGGAGCTTCTTTCACCTCAAAAGGTTCTTCTTAAAATTTTCTGTGAACAAGAGCCGCTCCCACCATAGTGAAGCTCCGATACAAAATAAAAGTTTTATAAAGTATGTACTTACAAATGTATTCTTTTAAAAAAATCACAATAAAAATCCCAGCGTCTCTCCTCTTGCCCTTCATAAGTTGCAGGATATCTGATGATAGGATATCTGCAGACCTCGGTATATTCTGAAGGGAGAAAAAACTGCTTTGGGATCATCTATTCTAACACAACTTTGAGGAACCAACACAGATGGTGAGCGGCAATAACGCTATTATCAGCGTAACCATCCCACTTTTGTGTCTACTCAAAAGTTCGCTGCTCACAATTAAGGCGGACGCTTGCATGGGGAAAAGGTGGAAATGGGGGAAGACAGTACACAGCGTGATAGCCAGACCACCCTCAATTCATCTTCTAAGCGCAAATTGGATGATGAGGAGGAGCAGGAGACGGTTGCCTCCGCTACAGAGTAGTACCCATGGGAGTTTTAGTCCATCTGTTCAGCGTGGATGGGTATAAGAGGAGGAAGAGGATGAGGAGATTGAAAGTCATCCTCCTCATGAGGACAGTGAAGTCTTGTCTGTTAGGACTCTGTCACACATGGCTGACTTTATGTTTGGCTGCCTTTTCTGTGACCCTGGTGTTGTACGCATTTTGGCCAACACCGATTACTCGTTGTTCACCCTTCTCGATCCCGCTACAAAGAACTTCTCATCTCTCATTCCGGTGGTGGAGAGGACAAGAAAAATGGGGCAATATCAGAAGGTCCTTGTGGAAAAATTGCGCCAAAAATTTCCAGCTGACAGCGCTGGCTGCAGAGTACGTAGTTCCTTGGCCAACTGAGGAGGGAAGATGAGGGGAACACACAGCAGTTTCAACAGAGGCAGGGAAACACTCTCCAAAGCCTGGGGCAGTTTTATGACACCCCACCCCACCAGCACCCTCAACCTGATGCACAGCCTAGTGTCACAAGGAGGGAAAATTTGGGAAGATGTTGAAGGAGTACGTAGCAGACCGTGTCAGCGTCCTAAGTGATCCCTCTGTGCCTTACAATTATTGGGTGTCCAAGCTAGACATATGGCACGAACTGGCTCTATGCCTTGGAGGTGCTAGTCTGCCCCCACCAGCGCTTTGTCAGAGTGTGTATTTAGTGCTGTTGGGGGCATAATGGCTGATAAGCTCATCCGCCTGTCAACTGAAAATGCTGACCGGTTGACTCTTATAAAAATAAACAAGGCCTGGATTGCCCCTGACTTCTCTACTCCACCAGAGCAAAGCGGCTGAACATAAAGGCACTCTAAATGTGGCTTTTATGGTGTATTGAATACACTGTATTCCCATGCACCCCTTCCACCACTAAAAAAGGTATATGGTTCAATCTCCCTTTTCTCGTCCTCCATCATATCAACATCCTTTAGGATGCCCTCGCTCAATATTTTAGAGGGTCAGCTCAGCAGCAGACCCTCACCCATAATGTTTTAGAGGGTCACCAGCAGGCCCCCACCCATAATGTTTTTTGAGGGTCACCAGCAGGCCCTCAACCATAATGTTTTTGAGGGTCACCAGCAGGCCTTCAACCATAATGTTTGAGAAAATTCCTAACAATTTTACCTCCAAAATCGATTTTATCTTCGGTTTTGTGCTTACTATTGTCAGTCTGTCAAAGTAGACTACTACTCGGACAACATCGTTCCCAGCAGTGACCTGGGAGTCCAAGATGCATCCAGACATCCTCTCCATGCTGTTCCCGAACCATTTCAGTGGTGTTTCCATCAACTTCTGACCTTTTCCTGTGAAGGAGACACCCTCCCCTCTTCAGAGCAGGGGGTGCCTGGTTTAATGCTCCAGTTCTCCCATTGACTTTCATTGTGCTCGGGTGCTCTGTAGAGCACCTGAGCATCCTAAAGTATTCTACTCGAGCACTTTGGTGCTCGACCAACACTAGTCTTTAGTTTTGCACTCTTCCACTTACCTGACATTTTATGTAGCCTATAATTGGAAAGGGGATTTGTACACACATTATTAAACTGTACTAGCAAAATTGCAAGTGTTTTTTGTGATTTTAAGACAGAAGCACAATTAAATGTCCATCCCCTTCAAAGACATAGCAGACTGGTATTGATATTTACAATGGTGGAAGGAAACTACTATTAATATTGTTATTACAGTACAACGCATTCATTAATAATGCACAGTATCTTGACACTATAAAATGCACCAACAGTTAACTGGTATATAAAGGCTGTTATTGCAGCACAACATGTTCAGTAATATATAATTAACAGTTAAATGTTGATGCAATGCATTAACAGTTAACTAATACATAAATGCTGTTATTGCAGCAAGGTATGCATTCACAAATATTGCACTGTCATTTTTAGAAAAAAAAGGAGCAATAGCTCAGTGTTTGCAGCAGAATGTATGCTATGAGGGTACTGGTAGTAAGTCAATAAATTATAGATCCTTTTTCACAAAAAAATGCTGAATGGCTGTTCATACAAAAAAATTTGATTTTTTTGCAGGATTTTGTAATGCAGGCCTAGCCAGCAAACTGTATGAACAACTGAGACTGTCCCTCGCTCACTCTCTATGCTAACCTTTCCCTAATAAAACTCTAAAATGTACTCAATAATATCTCCATAATTTCTTCCTACAATGCCAAGATAGTGTCCCTAGTAACTGGCTTGTAGAAGAGCAGGCGGCACTCCACAATACTCCACTATGGAGCGGTGCCCGTATCCCGAGTCGGTGTACTCACAAATAGTAGTAGTATTGGAAGGATCGGCACTCAAAGTAGTATATCTTCAAAGTCTCGCTTATTGCCATTGAATGAGGCAACACACTACACGTGTTTCGGCTGTATAAGCCTTTCTCAAGTGTACAGCCGAAACACGTGTAGTGTGTTGCCTCATTCAATGGCGAATAAACGAGAACTTTGAAGATATACTACTTTGAGTGCCGATCCTTCCAATACTAGTAACTGGCTTGTGTCTGTAACTGTTTTTTCAGGCACAGCCACAACACAACCCTATCAAATCCACAGCTGAGAATAGAAGGGTGTTTGGCTCCTTCTGGGCAAAAGGAACTGGCAGAATACTGCCCTCTCATTGGCTGAGCAGACTGTTTGTCAGACTCTGAGCCAATCAAGGCAAGCCACCCCCTCCTTCCCAGGACCATGTGATCCTCCTTCTTATAATTTTCCCTGGGCACTGGGCTTCATTGTCTTGTGAAATTTGTCTGAAATTATTTGGTGGAAGAATTTTTGTGAAATTCATAACGAATCCAACTAATTTATAATTTGCTCATTCAGCGAAGCATCAGGCAACACAAAGATAAAATGGGGCCCTTAGGGTAAAGCTAGAGATGAGCTAAGCGAATCAGATAAAGTGGGATTCGATCTGAATTTCAGGAATCGCAATTTTTTCCTAAACTGGCAGCCACACGTGTGAGGACTGAGGACATGGGGCAAGGAACTCTGGGAAGGCTGGATCACCCAGATTGACATGCATACAGCCAACAAGCCCTGTGATGTCACAGCCCTATAAATATGGCAGCCATTTTAGATTCTGCCATTTTCGAGCATTCTGAGTGCAGGGACAGACGTGAGAAGGCGCTAGAGACAGCAATTGGAAAAAGCTAGTTGTGGAAAAACCCTGAAAAAACAATATATAGATGCAGGGAAAGGATAGAAAGGAATCTTTTCACAGCATTTTAGTGCAGGGAGAGACATCAGAAGGCGCTGGTGGCATAGTTAGAAAAACGATTTACAAATTACTAGTGCAGAGAAAGATAATTTGGGGATCCGAATAGCCATTATACAGCTGTCATTCCAGCAATTTGTTCTTTGGGTGCGAATGCTATGTTGAAAAGCCTTTAGTGGTGTAACGTTCACGTCTACACACACACAGGGGAAGGATAGTGACCATTGCGCTCCACCTCAACTCCTGGCCCTGCCTACTTGCCTCACGAGTCCTAATGACAGGGGACAACTGGAAAACAGTCCCTTACTTAGGATATGTGCAGGGAAGACAGACAAGACAAAATACAGAACGTGAACGGACCGGGTCAAAACCAAGAGAGCTACGCAGTACAAGGGTTAAGCAAAGAATGGTCAAGAGGAGCCAGGGTCAAATACCAGGAGAGTAGAGAAGTACCAGAGGCGTCCGCAAAGAGTAGTCAGGTGGGAGCCGAGGTCACAATACCAGGAGGGATGCGCAGTACAGGAGGAGTAGGCAAAGGATCGTCGGGGAACAGGATCAGGTGAGTATTCAGAAGTCCAGCAAATAGCCAGGAACCTAGAATTAACAGGCAACCTGTGGTCAGCAGGCTGCCTGTATTTATAGTGGGGTCTGAGGGTCATGTGACGTGACCAGCGTCACATGACCGACAGACAGACTAGTCGAGCACCGAGTGACCAGCTCGACGCCTCAAGTCAGACCTAGAAGCAGGGAGCCTCAAGACTAACAAAGCCCCCTGGGAACAAGGCTAAACAGAGATCCTTGCTCTTGAAGCTAAGCAGCAGGTTTGCAGCTGATGGGAGACCGAGTCAGTGGCGGATCCAGAGCCTGAACTGGCGATGGGCACTTCCAGATTGTTTTGTGGCAGGCCAGGGGGTAATATAACTGAGGAGGGTTATCATGGGACTGTAGAATGTACCTTGATACCCCTTAGTTATAATACACCTGTATAATGTACCCTGATACCCCTCCTCAGTTATATTAACCACTGTATAATTTACCCTGATATAACTGAGGAGGGATATTATACATGGGGTAATATAACTGAGGAGTATCATCCGGGTAAATTATACAGGGGTAATATAACTGAGGAGGGTTATTACCCCCTGTATAATTTACCCTGATGATACCCCTCAGTCAGTTAGTTACATTACCCCCTGTATAATGTAGTTGTACCCTGATACCACTTAGTTATATAACTGAGGGGTATGGTTATCAGGGTACATTATACAGGCAGGGGCCAGGGGGTAATATAACTGAGCTGAGGGAGGGGTGCATGACGCAGGTTACTTTATTGCCTACTGTTACGCCCCTGCTCCCATCACTACAGAAATATAGCCCCACTTACCTCTTACATCCAGTGACGTCTCCTTTGATGTAGATGTTCTCTTTTCTCATCTTCTTCTTTCAGACCTGCAGACCAGACTGCCAATTTTCGTCTCTGCAGTTTGACAAAAATAAATTAAAAATTAAAAATCAGTTTACTACTTTTCCATCATCCTCCCATCTTCTGGAACCATCATCCTACTACCCCCAATACTGTGCTGCTGTGCTCCCCAATACTATACTGCAGAAACAGATGAACCCCTCTGATAATACTAGTACCACACAGAGCCCCCCCATATAAAATACACCTTCTTTGTGGCCTCAGTAGAAGCCTCCATAGTGCCCCATAATAATGTGCCAGGAAGAGGTGCCCCCATAGATACACCCATTCATGTGCTAGTAACAAATGCCCCCCCTTCATCATGTGCCAGTGACAAGTGCCACTCCCCCCCCATCATGTGCCTGTGACAAGTGCCACTCTCTTCCCACCATCATGTGCCAGTGACAAGTGCCACTCTCTTCCCCCCATCATGTGCCAGTAACAAGTGCTACTCCCCCCCATCATGTGCCAATATTAAAGGGGTATTCTCATTTCAGACAATGGGGGCGCATCGCTAGGATATGCCCCCATTGTCTGATAGGTGGGGGTCCCACCGCTGGGACCCGCACCTATATTGAGAACGGGGCCCCGTAAGTGAAGGAGGGCGTACCACGCATGCGCGGCCACCCTCTACTCATTTCTATGGGGCCGCCGACAATAGCCGACCGCTGGCTCGGCTATTTCCGTCGGCTCCATAGAAGTGAATGGGAGCGCGCCGCGCATGCGCAGCCCAGGCTCCCATTCACCTCTATGGCGGAGGCGGGGAGAAGCGCTGGGTGGTGGTCGGACCCCAGGAAATCTGAGGGCCTCCAGCCACTACTCTCCCCGCTCCGTTCTCAATATAGGTGCGGGTCCCAGCTGTGGGACCCGCACCTATCAGACAATGGGGGCATATCCTACGATATGCCCCCTTTGTCTGAAATGAGAATACCCCTTTAAGTGCCACTTTCCCCTCTCCCCCATCATGTCCCAGTCTCCCCATCATGTGCCTGTAATAAGTGCCACTCTTCTCCCCATCATGTGCCAGTCCCCCCTCCCCCATGTGCCAGTAATAAGTGCCACTCTTCTTTCTTTCCCCCTCTCACCAGTCTCCTCTCATGTTCCAGTCTCCACAGTGAGTCCGCCCCCCCCTTAAACATACTGACAGCCCCCACACTGCTGCATCTGTTGTGCCATATCTTGTGCTACATACTTACCTTTCTATGTTGTCCTCCTTGGCTCTCTCGGGTGGCTGATATGCAGCAGAAGGCGGTGCGGGAGGCGGGCGGTGCGGCGGGCGGGAACGTGATCCCCGCCCGCCTTCTCTGTAACATTGTTGGTGGCTAGTGGTTCTATCAGAGTGTCAGCACATTGCTGACACTCTGATAGAAATGGCTGGCATCTGTGCTTGTTCAGATGCCAGCCGTTTAACCCCTTCCATACGGACCACAGTATGGAAGGGGTTAACAGGGGGGGGGCTGCTGTGCCTTTGCGGACCCCGACAGGATGGGATCGCAGAGGGAGGGAGCTCCCCTCCCTCCCCATCACCCACTGCTCAATTCTGGCAGCGGGTGATGGTTACCATGGCAGCAGGATGCTTTCAGAGGCGTCCTTCTTGCCATGGTATTCTAACTCTGATCAGACTTCTGCTAAAGGAGTCTGACCAGACTAGTGAAAAGTTAAAAATACAGTACAGTTCATTATATAGTGAACTGTACTGTAGTATATAGACATCAGACCCACTGGATCTTCAAGAACCAAGTGGGTCTGGGTCCCAAAAAATGTAAAAAGGGAAAAATATAAAAAAACACAAATCACTGAATAAAAATTGAAAAAATAAAATACACTACACATATTATGTATCACCGCGTCCGTAAAAACCTGCTCTACAAACATATCACATGATCTGACCTCTCAGGTGAACACCATCATAAAAAAATAAAAGAAATGGTGTAAAAAATCATTTTTGTCACCTTACATCACAAAAAGTGTAATACCAAGCGATTAAAAAGGTGTATGCCTCCCAAAATAGTATCAATCAAACCGCCATCTCATCCCATAAAAAATGAGCCCCTACATAGGACAATCGCCCCAAAAATAAAAATATATCGTTCTCAGACTATGCAGACATTAAAACATGATTTTTTTTCTAAAATGCTGTTATTGTGTTAAAGTAAAATAAATAAAAAAGTATACATATTAGGTATCGCCGCTCCGTAAAAACCTGCTCTATAAAAATATCCCATGATCTAACCCCTCAGGTAAATACCGTAATACAGTAAAAAAAATGAAATAATGTGGCAATGTGAATAATGTTATGGGCTGTGAAGTCCAAAAGAAGCATGTGTGTTCCATGTGTGAACAGGGTTGTCACCAAGGAATGTGTCACCAAGGTTCCCGGCCTTGGTGGAGTAAAGGCCCTAGTTTAGGTGTCTACTAAATTAGTTGGCGGACACCATAATAGATAGTATAGTCGTGGCCAAAAGTTTTGAGAATTACATAAATATTGGAAATTGGAAAAGTTGCTGCTTAAGTTTTTATAATAGCAATTTGCATATACTCCAGAATGTTATGAAGAGTGATCAGATGAATTGCATAGTCCTTTCCACTGCATTTCATTGCTGTCATTAAAGGACCTGCTGAGATCATTTCAGTAATCGTCTTGCTAACTCAGATGAGAATGTTGACGAGCACAAGGCTGGAGATCGTTATGTCAGGCTGATTGGGTTAAAATGGCAGACTTGACATGTTAAAAAGAGGGTGATGCTTGAAATCATTGTTCTTCCATTGTTAACCATGGTGACCTGCAAAGAAAGCCATCATTGCGTTGCATAAAAATGGCTTCACAGGCAAGGATTTTGTGGCTACAATATTGCACCTCAAACAACAATTTATAGGATCATCAAGAACTTCAAGGAAAGAGGTTCAATTCTTGTTAAGAAGGCTTCAGGGCATCCAAGAAAGTCTAGCAAGCGCCAGGATCATCTCCTAAAAGGATTCAGCTGCGGGATCGGAGTGCCACCAGTGCAGATCTTGCTCAGGCATGCAGGAGGCATGTGTGAGCACATCTGCACGCACAGTGAGGCGAAGACTTTTGGAAGATGGCCTGGTGTCAAGAAGGGCAGCAAAGAAGCCACTTCTCTCCAAAAAAACCATCAGGGACAGATTGATCTTCTGCAGAAAGTATGGTGAATGGACTGCTGAGGACTGGGGCAAAGTCATATTCTCCGATGAAGCTTTTCCGATTGTTTGGGGCATCAGGAAAAAGGCTTGTCCGGGAAAGAAAAGGTCAGCGCTACCATCAGTCCTGTGTCATGCCAACAGTAAAGCATCCTGAGACCATTCATGTGTGGGGTTGCTTCTCATCCAAGGGAGTGGGCTCACTCACAATTTTGCCCAAAAACACAGCTATGAATAAAGAATGGTACCAAAACACCCTCCAACAGCAACTTCTTCCAACAATCCAACAACAGTTTGGTGAAGAACAATGCATTTTCCAGCACGATGGAGCACCGTTCCATAAGGCAAAAGTGATAATTAAGTGGCTCGGGACCAAAACGTTGACATTTTGGGTCCATGGCCTGAAACTCCCCAGATCTTAATCCCATTGAGAACTTGTGGTCAATCCTCAAGAGGCGGGTGGACAAACAAAAGCCCACTAATTCTGACAAACTCCAAGACGTGATTATGAAAGAATGGGTTGCTATCAGTCAGGAATTGGCCCAGAAGTTGACTGAGAGCATGCCCAGTCGAATTGCAGAGGTCCTGAAAAAGAAGGACCAACACTGCAAATACTGACTCTTTGCATAAATGTCATGTAATTGTCAATAAAAGCCTTTGAAACGTATGAAGTGCGTGTAATTATATTTGACTACATCACAGAAACAACTGAAACAAAGATCTAAAAGCAGTTTAGCAGCAAACTTTGTAAAAACTAATATTTGTGTAATTCTCAAAACTTTTGGCCACGACTGTATAGCTGGTTCCAGCTAGTTCAGGGAGGGCTTTTACTGGGAACAGGCAATGTACCCGGTGGGTGCCTGTTCCCCATGTTCCAGTTCGGGACTTGCTCACATCCAGCAATTGAATTTAGTCCAGGACTTACTGGACTTGGGGGGAGCTCACTCTGGAGAGAGAGTGCTGTAACACAGAGGCCTAGTGCAGAGGCTCTGTGCGAGTGGTCTCAGCTGAGTTGGCTGAGGGGCCACGGGCTGGGTGCTAGCTGAGACATTGGGGGACGCCATGATCCCTGGGCTGATGGGTCACAAGGCCAGAGTCGGGGGGACTGCTGGGCCACACTCCCCCAATAAAGGTAATGGACTTGGTATAGCCTGTAAGGCTGTGGGTCTGTGAGGCGTGGAAAGCCGCATGTTAAAGCTGTATGTGAACAGCGCTTTCAGTGAGTTAGGGACCCACTGCTGATGTGTAGGAAGAGCCCAGACGGGCAAGGTGTTTATTTTGTATTATGTTTATTTTGTTGTACCCTGTGCCATACACACTGTTTGGACCAGAAATAAAGTGGTAAAGAAGAATATTTGTGTGAATGATCCCCAAAACCAGAGCTAATCCCTACATATGGTGTCGGATGCGGGCAAGTTGTCCATGAGAGAAGGGCAATAGTCAGCTGATAGGGGCAACGACGATAATGTCAATAATTATATGATACCTGCTGGGCTGTTGAGCGATAAATCGCCGAGGCGAGGAACTTTCTCGGAAGTGTATAACATTGTGGAAACCGCAGTGTCTGAACAGGCGGGTAGGCCTGTTGTGATTACACCCTCACAGGAATCTGCAGGGAAAAGTGTTTTTGTATTACTGTCCTCCATGTCCATGATCAAAGCTGAGGACAATTGTGCAGATAAGAAGGACTATCCGGTGGTTCTCACTGAAAGGGAGGCTCCAGTGGGAACTGGGACTTATGAACTTGGTGTTGCAAATAAGAGTATGCATAATGTAACGTGGGGCAATGGGGGCACTTCTGTAGAAAGTGGTGATGCTCCTACAGAACCCGTTCCTGTCCCTTTAAGTAAAGGTGTAAGGAAATGACCATTGGAAACAGTAAAGTAGTTCGAAATGAAAAATGAAAATGTGGTGTCATGTGCAAGATCTGATAGCAATGAAGATGACATGCCTTTTCTCTTGCAAAACGATGGTACCATATTTGCCGAAAGGCATAATGTTATTGTGGATAATGTGAAGGAGCTGCACAAAGAAAACAAGTTACTTGAAGTGCCTAATGATATGTGTGACGATGATATACCTGCTCCTTTAGAGGGTGTGATCAGGGGAGAAATGCCCCCTTCTGGTAAAAATATATGTAATGCCAAAATGTTGATTGATGTTGTGAGCACAGGGGGTGTACCACACGTACCAGAAGTGGATGTGCAGTATCCACAGAGTTTTATGGTTGCTGGGGATGTGTCCAAAGTGGGAGTTAGCTCAGCAGTGCCCCTAGAGGACAGAATTAATAATGACATGAGAGGTATAGGTGACATATGTCCTGGGACCGATAGCAACTTAGTGAATGAGGCTAGCTTCTCAAGACCATGCAAAATTGATGTAGATACTGATAGTGACCAGACGAAAGTTATACCTGACGTGATGAGAGGCGAGTGGGGAGATAGCGGCCTAGTGTCTGAGACCCATACCCAGGCAGGGGTAGATGACAGGACATTTCAGTACAGCTGCAATCATGAAGATGGTTTCTCTCTCCCTACATGGTCCCTAGATACAATAGTGAGGGGACTACTGCCTGATGCCCAGAAGAAGATGAAAGTCTCCAGAAAGTTACACAAGCCTGTAGTAGACATTGACAAAAGTCTTGGAGGGGTCCTGGGAGATACTCCTACGTCTGGTACTGACGCAGAACAGAGTAAAGAGCCGCTGGATCCAGAGGCCAAAAAAGGGAGTGCATCCAACAAGCTGAGGCGGAAACCTCAAATAGAAGCAGAAATTCTCCAACTTCAAGAAGAACTTGCAGATTCTGAGCGATCCAGACTTCATGCAGAGCAGGAAAGAGATGAACTGGCTGATGAGGTCTTAAACAGCGCCTCAGAAAAATCTGCTCTCTTGGAGGAGCAAAGACATTTGGAAGCCAGTATGGCGCAGCTTGATCAAGAGTTGAGTGATCGAATAGTGGACCTGGACCACCAGAGACAAACTGTGTCTAGATAGGAGAAGAAACAGAAGAAGTTTGACCAGCTCCTGGCTGAAGAGAAATACGTAGTGGCCCGATATGCCAAAGAACATGACCGAGCGGAGGCTGATGCTCGAGAGAAAGAGTCCAAGGCCCTCTCCTTGGCTAAAGCCCTTGAAAAAGTGCTTAAGGAGCGAGATGAATTGGAGAGGCTGAGCAAGCAACTCAGAGCAGAGATGAAAGATCTCAGGAGCTCAAAAGATGAAGTCTATGAGTTGGAGAGGCCTAAGCGTGCTCCTGCGTAGTAGGTGGAAAAAAATGAGATACCTGAAGAGGGAGATCCTCTAAAAGATGCCAAGAAGTCAGAGGCCGTTAAGAATGGGTCTGGAGCTGGTGGTGCTGTGGTGCCAGCCGAGGCAGTGAAAGATGTATCTGCTGAACCTGCTGATGGTGCTGAGGTGGATGCAAAAGCCCAGAGACTCGGGGCAGTGTGTGGCCAGGACAGGATCATGAAAGATGTACCCTCTGCCGTCAATGCCTTCCAGAAAGTCAGAAGTCTGCTGGGTAATCAATACCAGGAGACAGATGACCAGTATGCAGGTGGTGTCCACTACTGTGAGATGGCTGTCCTAGAGCCTAAACGAATGGGGAACAATAACCGAGGTGAGCCTCTGGAGGGATTGCCAGAAGACAACGAGTCTGGTGAAGATCCTGATGTCCCTAGTGCTTCCAACTTTGATGATAAAGAGGAGGAGGAGCTAAGAATGCAAATATGTGATGCTGTGTCCGTGAAGGATGAAAAGGCTGACAGTGACTGAAGACTCCAAAAGAGACTCAAAGGCTGAAGAAGCTAAGGCTGATGAGTTGGAGGGGAGAAATCCTCGGATGTTCCCAAGACCAAAGATAAGGCTGAAGAAGAGTCTGCCAAAGTGGGAGGAGCCACTGAAGAAGCAGAAGACTCTGAAACTGAAGCCAAACCGGATGTGAACCCTGCGGGGAGTAAACTGCTATCTGTTGATAATTATTTATTATCGCATTGTGAATTCAATTTAGAGCTGGGTTCCTAATGGTTGTATTGCTAGAATTGACGAATATAATGAATATAGCGCTATATTCTCAATCTTCGTTATATTCTAGCAATACAACCATTAGGAACCCAGCTCTAAGTTAAATTCGCAATGCGATTAATGCATGTTATATTAATCGCATTGTGAATTCAACTTAGAGCTGGGTTCCTAATGGTTGTATTGCTAGAATTATATAACGAAGATTCAGAATATAGCGCTATATTCTCAATCTTCGTTATATTCTAGCAATACAACCATTAGGAACCCAGCTCTAAGTTGAATTTGCAAATAAGATGTCCCGAACTATTCGCCGGCGAACATAGCTTGTGTGCGTTCGCTGCAGCGGGCGAACATATGCGATGTTCGATCCGCCCCCTATTCGTCATTATTGAGTAAACTTTGACCCTGTACCTCACAGTCAGCAGACACATTCCAGCCAATCAGCAGCATACCCTCCCTCCCAGACCCTCCCATCTCCAGGACAGCATCCATTTTAGATTCATTCGGAAGCTGCAGCCTTAGTGAGAGGAGGGACAGTGTAGCTGCTACTGATTTAATAGGGAAATCGATAGCTAGGCTAGTGTATTCAGTGTCCACTCCAGTCCTGAAAGACTCATCTGATCTCTGGTGTAAGGACAGCGTCCTGATAGTACCCCAAAAAGCCCTTTTTAGGGCTAGTACATCAGTCTCCCTCCCAGACCCTCCCACCTCCTGTCAAAAAGCAAGGACGGCATCCATCTCAGATTCATTCTGAAGCTGCAGCATTAGTAGTTGTAATCGCAATGCAATTAATATAACCTGTATTAATTGCATTGCGAATTCAACTTAGAGCTGGGTTCCTAATGGTTGCATGGCTAGAATTATATAACGAAGATTGAGAATATAGTGCTATATTCGTTATATTCGTCAATTCTAGCAATACAACCATTAGGAACTCAGATCTAAGTTGTAATCGCAATGCGATTAATATAACCTGTATTAATCGCATTGAGAATTCAATTTAGAGCTGGGTTCCTAATGGATGTATTGCTAGAATTGACGAATATAATGAATATAGCGCTATATTCTCAATCTTCGTTATATTCTAGCAATACAACCATTAGGAACCCAGCTCTAAGTTAAATTCGCAATACGATTAATGTAGGTTATATTAATCGCATTGCAAATTCAACTTAGAGCTGGGTTCCTAATGGTTGTACTGCTAGAATTATAAAACGAAGATTTAGAATATAGCGCTATATTCTCAATCTTCGTTATATTCTAGCAATACAACCATTAGGAACCCAGCTCTAAGTTGAATTCGCAAATAAGATGTCCCAAACTATTCGCCGGCGAACATAGATTGTGCGCGTTCGCTGCGGCGGGCGAAGATATGCGATGTTCGATCCGCCCCCTATTCGTCATCATTGAGTAAACTTTGACCCTGTACCTCACAGTTAGCAGACACATTCCAGCCAATCAGCAGCATACCCTCCCTCCCAGACCCTCCCATCTCCAGGACAGCATCCATTTTAGATTCATTCGGAAGCTGCAGCCTTAGTGAGAGGAGGGACAGTGTAGCTGCTGCTGATTTAATAGGGAAATCGATAGCTAGGCTAGTGTATTCAGTGTCCACTCCAGTCCTGAAAGACTCATCTGATCTCTGCTGTAAGGCAGCATGCTGACAGCACCCTAAAAAGCCCTTTTTAGGGCTAGCACATCAGTCTCCCTCCCAGACCCTCCCACCTCCTATCAAAAAGCAAGTACGGCATCCATATTAGATTCATTCGGAAACTGCAGTGTTAGTAGTTGTAATCGCAATGCGATTAATATAACCTGTATTAATCGCATTGCGATTACAACTTAGATCTGAGTTCCTAATGGTTGTATTGCTAGAATATAATGAAGATTGAGAATATAGCACTAGCAATACAACCATTAGGAACTTAGATCTAAGCTGTAATTGCAATGCGATTAGTATTAAGCAAGTATTGCTGCGTTTGTGGGAGGGGAGGCTGACTACAAGGCTATTAAGATGCATCTGTGGGCTTAGCCTGGCTGATTGCTAGGCTATTTATAGGCACCTGTGGGCCCAGGCTGAAAGAGTCCCTGTGGGTTTTAAAATTCGCCTGTCTATTGAAGTCTATGGCGGTTCGCCCTGTTCGCCCGTTCGTGAACATTTGCATAAATTCACGTTCGCCCTTCGTGAACGGAAAATTTTATGTTTGCGACATCTCTAGATGGTAATCCAGGTTGGTCCACCAGTGTAGGCAAAGTATTTCTGGTTGTTTTGTGTCTGGTGCCCAGTTAAGGATTTCCAATAGTTTATTGTGGGTTCTGGGTGACTCCACCCCGTATAGCCCACTACTTCCATTCAAAGTCCAAGCCATCACCTTATCTAAATTTATAAGGTTTAATTTATTTTGTTCAACTAAAAGTATGTCTGACAGAGAAGTGCCAGGCCATGCACAGAGGAGCAGCAGAGGCCTAAATGTTTCTGGTGCAGGCAGAGATCGCAGCAGAGTAAGGTGGCGTGGCAGCAGGAGTCGCAGCGAGAGGCCTGAGCTCACGGTGTCATCTAGCGGTCGTGTCTTGACCAACAACCCAGTGGTTCTTGATTGATTAACTTGGTCATCCACTTCATCCCAAGTGACAGCAGACACCCCCAGCCAACAGTCGGTGGGTTAGTCAGACACAACCTTTAGTTGGCATGGCCCGGGAGCAGGCCCCGTCCTGTCCTCAACCTGCCTCTGTCTATATGCTGTAGGCTCAGCTACACTTTGCAGCGAGGACAGTCAGCAGCTACTGCCCAGCCAAGATTTGGAGGAGACATCTGCTGCTTCCTCCGCTAGGCGGGCAAATAGTGATAAGGAGAGTGGCGTGGGTGGTGGTGTTGCGAGCGGTCAGGCTCCTGACCCAGAGGCCGTTGAGGAGGACATCAGTGATGTGCAGACACTACTTGATGATGATGAAGCCGATCACACTTGGGAGCCGGGTGCAGAAGGGGCTTCATCATCATCATCAGGAGAAGAGGGTGGCAGCTTGCCTGTGAGGCAGCAAGGTGTTAGCATGGCTGGGAGTCAGCAGGCTAGCAGCAGTGGGAGGTCGGGAGCCAAACATACCCGGGGTAGACCACCTGATTCGCAGCAGCCTACCTGCACGGGATGTAGTGGTGCAGGGGTTCACGGAGGAAACGTATGTAGGAATCAGTCAGTGCGGACTGTTGGAGGGAAAGTCACCCACTCGGCAGTGTGGCAGTTTTTTCAAAGCGCCAGAGGAGGTGAACATAGCCATATGTCGAATCTGTGGCCAGAAGGTGATGCTTGGCCGGGGTGCCAACGTTGGAACTATGGCACTATGTCAACATATGCAGCTTTTCCATACAGTGGCCTGGGAGAACTGGGCTCTGATGTGGTGGTTCAGCCTGCCGCAGCAACCGCTGCATCACCCATTGGCACGCACCGCGTTTCAGGCAGTCAAGGCTCCACCACCTCAGCCTAAGGGAGCTGTCTGTTATTCCTATCTTTTCTGGTCCAGATGCTCCTCCTTCTCCTACTCTTCGTTAGTTATTCCATCAGCAATCGATCACTGAAGCGATTGCCAAGAGACAGCAGTATGCGTGCACGCATCCAACGGTGCAGAACCTGAACGTTCTTCTGTCCAAGTTGCTGGTGCTGCAGTCCCTCCTTTCCAAGTGGTGGACTCTGCACCTTTCAGAGAATTGATGGCTAGTCCCAAGCCATCATTTCTTTCCGAAACAGGCAGTACCAGCCCTGAGCAGAAGGTGGGCCAGTCCTTGAGCCTGTCGGTTTCTGCCAAAGTGCACGGCAGCGCCGACGTGTGGAGCTGTAACTGTGGTCAGGAACAATACATGTCCTTTACGGCCCACTGGGTTAATGTGGTTCCTGCAGAGCCACACCAGCAACTTGGCCAGGTCACACCGCTTCCCTCCATGTTCTCACGCCGTTGGTCCAGCAACAATGTCTGCCTCTGCCTCGTCATCCTCCACCATGTCCTCAGCCTCCACTGCAGGGACAAGTTACAGTGCCCTTCCAGCATACCACATATGCAGGGCACGGTGGTGTCACGCTGTTCCGCACCTCATTTCCCTGGGCGAACGGGGTCACACAGGGGAGGAACTGCTCCGTGTGATTTTTCAAGAAATCGAATCCTGGCTTTCTCCGTGACAACTGAAAATCGGAACCATGGTGACCGACAACGGGAAGAACATAATGTCGGCGCTGTGTCAAAGAAGGCTGAGCCATGCGCCCTGCATGGCACACATGTTCAATCTGGTTATCAAGCGGTTCCTGAAGTCTTTCACCGATCTGCAAGACATCCTAAAAATGGCCAGGAAACTTTGCATGCACTTTAGCCACTAGTACACCACAACTCCTTGAGTTCCAGCGGCAGAACGACATCCCCCAACATAGGGTGATATGCAACGTTTCCACCCGTTGGAGTTTCACCCTCCATATGTTGGACCGACTATACGAACAGAGAAAGACCATCAACGATTTCTTCATGATGCAAGCTGATAGGAGTACTCCCTGTGTAACTTCAATGTCCGCCTGTAGCAGCTCATTGGTGACACCTGCTGTTTGCTCAGGCCCTTTGAGGATACTGCGTTATTTGTCAGTCACCAGGACTACGGAATGAACAACATCATTCCACTGCTTCATGTCCTGGAACAGATGGTGGTAACAATAGCTGGTCAGGGGACTGGACACGTGGCATCTAGATCTCATGGCCACATGAGCCCTGTGTTGGCTGAACAGGAAGAGGAGGGGGAGGAGGATATTGGAGCAAAGGCAATGTGTAGCAAAATGGAAGGTTTCTCTACTCAGCTGACAGGAGAGGAGGATCAGGAGCAGCAAGAGGAGCTACATGGCGATGAGGAAGACGAGACAGAGGACCCAGACACACTGTGTCAGTATGCAGTGGAGATAGAGGCAGGGAGTCCCTCCGAGTCACTTGCACAAATAGCCCGTTGCATGCTCACTTGCTTGTGTAGTGACAGCCGAATTGTCACCATTCGGCAGAGGGATGACTTCTGGCTCTCCAACTTGTTGGACCCTCGCTACAGGTCCAGAATGGATGCCTTTTTTTACACCCACTGAGAGGGAGGACAAACTGAACTACTACAGAGACATCCTATGTAGTCAGTTGGCCACTGCCTATCTGCGCCATCTTCCATCCTCTCGCAGGTCTGACTGGGGGGGGCCCTCTGCGCTCACGTTTCACTGCCATGGCTGCTGGGAAGGGGTGGGGTGGCAGGAGCAGTACCAGCTTCATCAGCAGCAGCCTAAGTCTACAGTCCACATAGTGAAGAAACTACTCACCACCAGCAGCAGGTAATCTGTGGTAAAGTGAGGAACCGTACTCAATTGAAGCAGTCTCTGGTGCTGAACAGCCACTATCCAAATAATAAAGAATTGAGGAACTCAGATTTTTTACAGTTAAAGAATGGTGTAGTTTTTATTTCACATAATCCGCAGCTTCTAGTTGCCCATTAGTGTTGGGCGCGAATATTCGCGATGCGAATATTTCACGCGAATATCGCATATTCGCGATTTCACGATTTTTTCGAATATCATGCCATAAATTCGATATTGCGAATATTCGCGTTGGTTAAATTAGATGATACACAATAAGTTCAAGAAATTCAGTTCACTTGTGTTGATAAATGAGTTTGAGGGACTCTGAGTTTCATTCATTTAAGGTGTTGTTTTGCATCAAGGCTCTTTTTCAAAGCCATAGCCAAAATCCTGCCTTTTTTGCGATTTTCCGTAATGCGATTTTTATTAAGCGATGCGATTTCTTTCACACGTGCTATTCTTCCTCCGCATTGATTGACTTGACCATCCCGGCCATGAAAGTTAAAGTGTTTTTGCGATTTTTCGTAATGCGCATGCGAATATTAGCGATTATTTAATACATGGTAAATAAAGATTGAAATGCAGATAACATTTAGATGGTATATTTTATTGCACTAGGTAAATATGATGTAATCGATTTTGTACAAATACTGCCTTTGCCTGCCAGTAACAATGATCTTGCGCAATATGCGCATGATCATACGCATTATGCTATTATCCACGATTTTATAAAAAAAAGATGGCGATTAAATGATGACGAATACGAATATTCGAATTTGCGAATATATCGCGAATATTTTACGAAATATTCGCGAAATATCGCAAATTCGAATATGGGCATATTCGATCATCACTATTGCCCATTAAGTGTATAATATATGGCATCACAGAATGTTTCTGATTGGACGTTTCGGTCGTGATGACCTTCATCAGTAAGTCACATTGTGTCTGTGATGTCTGCAAGGAGGTATCTCGCACTTTGGAAGCGCTTCGGATTATGTGAAATAAAAACTACACCATTCTTTAACTGCAAAAAATCTGAGTGCCTCAATTCTTTATTATTCAGCAGCAGCAGGTAGACCTGGAGCAGGACCTGAACCAGCAGGTGGTGGCATACTTGAACAGTACCCTGCCAACCCACATTAAAGATCTGCTGGACTACTGGGCAGCCAAACTGGATTTGTGGCCGCAACTGGCCGAGTTTGCCCTGGAAAAACTGTCCTGCCCGGCCAGTAGTGTGGCATCAGAGCGGGTGTTTAGTGCGGCGGGGGCCATAGTGACCCCAAGGAGAACTCGCCTGTCCACCCAAAATGTGGAGAGTCTGACCTTTGTCAAGATGAATCAGGGGTGGATCAGCCAGGATTTCTTCTCACCAATTCCTGATGCATCTGATTTAGATCATTCATGCCGCCTCACCCAATCCTTGAAAACAGAGACCGGTTTCTTCTGGCTACCTGCCTCAGCTACTACTCTGATGCTGCCACCCGCCTGATGTCACACATCTGATGCCAAGTGCTCCTTCTTTTACCCACCTTCGTCAGCGGTTACTAGTATTGCCACCCACAGCCCCACTCTGTCACCGGGTCACTTTGTGGTATCCTGATGCTACTGCTGCTGCCATCTCCACACTATGTCACCTTGCTACTCTGTTGTATCCTGATGCAGCTGCTGCTGCCATATCCACACTATGTCATCTTGCCATTTTGTGGTCTTCTGATGCTGCCATCTCCACACTATGTCACCTTGCCTCTCAGTGGTATCCTGATGCTGCTGATGCCATCTCCACACTATGTCACCTTGCCTCTCTGTGGTATCCTGATGCTGCTGCCATCTCCACACTATGTCACCTTGCCACTCTGTGGTATCCTGATGCTGCTGCCACCCCCAGACCTTGTCATTGTGCCACTCTGTGGCCTACTCATGCTGCTGCCACCTCCAGACTCTGTCATTGTGCCACTCTGTGGTATCCTCATGCTGCTGCCACCTCCACACTCTGTGGCCTACTCATGCTGCTGTCACCTCCACACTTGGTCATTGTGCCACTCTTTGGCCTTCTTATTCTGCTGCCATCTCCAGACTCTGTCATTGTGCCGCTCTGGGGTCTCCTCATGCTGCTTCCACCTCCACACTTGGTCATGTGCCACTCTGTGGCATCCCCCTGATGCTGCTGCCACCTCTAGGCTCGGTCATTGTGCCACTCTGTGGCCTTCTGATTCGTCCACAATCTCCAGACTTGGTCATTGTGCCACTCTGTGGCCTACTCATGCGGCTGCCACCTCCACACTTGGTCATTGTGCCCTTCTGTGGCCTACTTGTGCTGCTGTCACCTCCAGACTCTGTAATTGTGTCATTCTGTGGCCTACTCATGCTGCTTCCACATCCACACTCTGTCATTGTGCCACTCTATGGCCTCCTGATTCTGCTGCCACCTCTAGACTCTGTCATTGTGCTGCTCTGTGGTCTTCTCATGCTGCTGCCACCTCCACACTCGGTCATTGTGCCACTCTGAGGCCTCCTCCTTATGTTGCTGCCGCCACCTCCAGACACTGTCATTGTGCCGCTTTGTGGTATCCTCATACTGCTTCCACCTCCAGACCCTGTCATTGGGCCACTCTGTGGTCTCCTCATGCTGCTTCCCCTCATCACTATGTCATAGGTCCACTCTGTGGACTTCTCATGCTGTTCCTACCCTCCCCACTTAATGACTGGTCCACTACTTTGGCTTTCAGCCTGGCTGACATCATCATTTTTTCACCTTTCTTCTGACTGACCCCTTTTTTTCTTTCTTCTGATCTGTCAAAAGCAAGGAGAAATGAGACGCACAACGGATCCCATTTGTGTAGCAGCTGTAAGACCTATATGGTCTCATCAGAAATGGCTTATGATTTGGTTACCAAAAGCAGGAATGGGTACAAAATACAGAAGACATGCAAACATTCCATTCAGTTGTCATCTCTGCTTTGTATCCACTCCTGTTTTTTTTGGCATTAGCAATACTGATGGATTACTGACCAAATGCTGACCGAGTGAAGGCGTATGCTCCATAGACAGGATTAGTTTTTGTGGGTTATTGTTCTGACGGATCAGAGGAAGGGCATATTAATCAGTGACATCAACAAAAACTTACTGCTGACACCCTCTCCCACTCTGTCGGGAGGGGGCTCTACTTGTATAAAAGTTTAATAGAACAGGTTCTGTAGACATCGATGTGGAATCCGCTAACGCGGGTGTAAAAGGACTGTGTTTTTCTTGATGCTAACATCAACCTGTAAGGCTGAGTTAATACTTGAGTTATTTGGTCAGTTTTGGCCCTGTGACTGCCCAAATAGGTGAAGTATGCAGTTTACAGTCGTGGCCAAAAGTTTTGAGAATGAAACAAATATTAGTTTTCACAAAGTTTGCTGCTAAACTGCTTTTAGATATTTGTTTCAGTTGTTTCTGTGATGTAGTGAAATATAATTACATGCACTTCATATGTTTCAAAGGCTTTTATCGACAATTACATGACATTTATGCAAAGAGTCAGTATTTGCAGTGTTGGCCCTTCTTTTAAGGACCTCTGCAATTCGACTGCGCATGCTCTCAATCAACTTCTGGGCCAATTCCTGACTGATAGCAACCCATTCTTTCATAATCACTTCTTGGAGTTTGTGAGAATTAGTTGGTTTTTGTTTGTCCACCCACCTCTTGAGAATTGACCACAAGTTCTCAATGGGATTAAGATCTGGGGAGTTTCCAGGCCATGGACCCAAAATGTCAAAGTTTTGGTCTCTGAGCCACTTAGTTATCACTTTTGCCTTATGGAACGGTGCTCCATCGTGCTGGAAAATGCATTGTTCTTCACCAAACTGTTGTTGGATTGTTGGAAGAAGTTGCTGTTGGAGGGTGTTTTGGTACCATTCTTTATTCATGGCTGTGTTTTTGGGCAAAATTGTGAGTGAGCTCACTCCCTTGGATGAGAAGCAACCCCACACACGAATGGTCTCAGGATGCTTTACTGTTGGCATGACACAGGACTGATGGTAGCGCTCACCTTTTCTTCTCCGGACAAGCCTTTTTCCAGATGCCCAAAACAATCGGAAAGAGGCTTCATCGGAGAATATGACTTTGCCCCAGTCCTCAGCAGTCCTTTCACCATACTTTAGGCAGAAGATCAATCTGTCCCTGATGTTTTTTTGGAGAGAAGTGGCTTCTTTGCTGCCCTTCTTGACACCAGGCCATTTTCCAAAAGTCTTCGCCTCACTGTGCGTGCAGATGCGCTCACACCTGCCTGCTGCCAAGCTCTGCACTGGTGGCACTCCGAACCCGCAGCTGAATCCTCTTTAGGAGACGATCCTGGTGCTTGCTGGACTTTCTTGGACGGCCTGAAGCCTTCTTAACAAGAATTGAAACTCTTTCCTTAAAGTTCTTTTTTTTTTAACTGTTTTTATTAATTTTCAAAACTTTGTTGGAAAAACAAACATACAAACAAGGACAGTGTTCCACTGCCAGCAATTTTGCTCCTTCGAGGAGGCACACAGCTAGACATCTATCAAAAATGTCACTGATTATCAGAAGTATATCAGAAGTCTGCTGCAACCAGAAGTTTTTAACTATCACTGTCTTTAAAGAATGTGGGGATCGTTCCCTAGAAAGTCACCACTTCGTAAACAAACACAGTCCTCAGCGGGATCCCGAGACTAAGACAGTGATATCTTTGCCTACTAAATATATAATGATATTCAATATGAATTGAATGGAAAGCAGCATAAATTAATGAACAAAAAATAAAAAAACAAGAAGCAAAAATAAAGAGAGACAAAAAAAATAAATAATAATAATAATAAAAAATAAGATAAATAAATAAATATAAAAACACAAAAAACAATAAAACGAAACCAAAACTTGGAAGCTCGGGACGATCTGGACTTTATGAGCCCCCTCCTCCCCAGTTCACGACAATAGAACCGGTGAGTCGCCAAGTACCACCTGTTGTAGGAACCACGTGGTCCCTGAGAAGCATTCGTGTATGGCCTTTCGGATATGTATCGGCAAGATATTAATAAAACTTTCCCACCTGAAAAAAGTGTTCCACCTTTTTGTCTTTTTGGTGTGAAGCCTCCACCCAGTCCATGCGCATAATATAGGAGAGTTTCTCCAAGAACAACTTGAAGGGGGGGGTCGTGGGCTGTAGCCAGACCTGCAGGATCGCCTTGGTCCTTGCTACTGCCACAAAATGTAATAATTTCCGACATCCCGGGGTACAGTTATATTTATCCTTATCCAGATAGCCAAACAGCGCCCAAAGCGGGTCCCGTGGGGTAAAATTGGTTAAATGTGTATTAGTAAAAGTGATAACTTTATTCCAGAACTGTTGTATTATTGGGCAGTCCCATAAGCAGTGGTAAAGTCCTGCATCTAAAGCCCCACATTTAAAACAATTAGTGGAATCGTATATGCCCATTCTAAACCCCCTTCTCGGAGTCAGGTAGGACCTATGGCAGATCTGTAAGACCATCTCCGTGTATCTCGCTACTGGTAGATGTTTATATGCGAACTCCAGCGCCCGGAGCAGCACTGATGGGGTAGCCTGAGGTACCTCCTCCTGCCACCTGGTCATAGGGGTTGTGGAAGTGGAGTAGTCCATGGGTACATGTAGAAACCTGTAGTTTATCGATATTTGTTTCTTCTCCCCATTGGGGATCAGGAACCATTGTCTAAAGTACGGACTCCATTCCAAGTCCACCATATTGGAAATTACTTTAGTGATATAGCTTTTCGCTTGCAAGTACGGAAAGAAGGGAAAACTATATGTGGGTATTCCTTCTGCAGGTCTGAGAGTGGTTTAACCGTACGTGTTTGCGCGTTGATAAGTTTATCTATTCTGGAGATGCCTTGCGATTGCCAACACTTAAACGTGGGGTGGGAAGAACCGTTCTGGAACGAGGGATTCCCTACCAGTGTCAGATGCACCGAGGATGACGCTTGCAATCCGCACAGACCTCTCACTCTGTACCATGCCCTCCACGGCGTCATGAGGAGAGGGTTAGCTGTAACCGCCTGTGTAAGGTCCCCAAAGGGGATATGCAGTAGATTTAGTAACGCTATATGTGGAACAAAGGCCTGGTCCAGCGTGATCTGAGTATATTGTGACGTCGTGTGCAACCAATCCCGCACCACTCGCATTAGAGCCGCAATATTGTACAGTCTGATATCAGGGAAGTTTAGGCCTCCATTTAGTTTGGGTTGTCGCAGTATGTGCCAGGCTATTCTAGGACGCCTCCCATTCCAGACAAATGTCCTATACAAGTAATTTATCCTCCTCTCATCTCGAGGCCTAAGGCAGATGGGTAACATTTGGAGAACATACAATAATTTAGGGAACTCTGACATTTTGAGCAGATTCGCCCTTCCTACATAAGAGAGCGTGAAATGTTTCCAACTCGCCAGGGTCGACTCCAGAGAGGAGAGGTAGGGTCCTATGTTACAGTTATACAATTGGGACGGTTTTTAGGGATGGAGACCCTAGGTACGTTATAGACTCATCTTTCCATGAAAATGGGAAGGCCCTTGTCCACATTGGTCTCCTGGGTCCGCTCACTAATAATGCTTCCGTTTTATCCAAGTTAATGGTATATCCCGATAATACACCAATATCCCGGATCTCCGCCAACAAAGCTTCCAGGGAATTCTTTGGATCGGAAATCATCAGCAGGACATCGTCCGTGAACGCAGCCGATCTCAATTCCACATTCCCCACCCCAACCCCACGAAAAATTTGCGTGGAGTTAAGATGGTACAGGAGCGGGTCCAGGGCCAGATTGAACAACACAGGGGAGAGGGGACAACCTTGCCTAGTGCCCCTAAAGAGATCGAGGACCCCCGAGTTCTTCCCATTGATAGTAATCATGGTCATGACCTCTGTATAGGCATTAGTCACAAAGCGTCTGAAATCGTGTCCAAAACCCCGAATGTCTAGGGCAGATTGTAAAAAGGGCCAGGACACCGTGTCGAAAGCCTTCTCGGCATCTAAGCTAAGAAGGAGTATTGGTGGCAGTGAGGGGTCCTGCGCCACGACTGTCGCTGCCACCACCCTGCGAACATTACTAACCGCGTGCCTCCCTGCAGTGAAACCCATCTGGGTGGGGTGAATTAAATTTGGGAGAAAGGTTTGTATTCTATTCGCAATAATTTTAGTTAAAAACTTATAGTCTTGGTTCATTAAGGTGATTGGCCTATAAGATTGCGGTAGATCAGGATTTTTATTGGGCTTGGGAAATACTATCACCCTTGATTCCGTAAACCTATCTACCCCGCCCCTCTTTGTATATCTGCGAGTATAGTGTGGTCAGGGTTGGAATAATCTCTGGAGCTAATATCTTATAATATTCCGCTGTCAGGCCGTCTGGCCCAGGGGTTTTGCGATTGTGGGATTCAGAGATAACTCCTCTCACCTCATCCTCAGTAATGTCAGCGTCTAGAAACTCCCTCTGTTCCTCGGACAGGGAGGGCATGGACAGGGAGGTCAAAAAGGATCGGTTTTTCTTTATCTGTAGGGAGGCCCTATAAAGGTCCTCGTAATACTTAAAAAAACCTCTAGTATCTCATCAGTGGTGGAGTAAAAGTGGTTGGTCTCGGGACATTTGATTCGCGCTATTGGTTTTGAGCATTTAAAGGGTTTAGTGAGGGAGGCCAGCAGAGTCCCTGCCCTATTGCCCCAGCGAAAATATTTGTTTTGTATACACCTGGTAAACCAGTGCGCCTGGCCCTGGACGAATGAATCTAATAGTGATTTAGCTTCTATGAATGCCTGTTTGGTTTGGGGCGTGGGGATGTAGAGTGGTCCTTTTGGGCGGATAAGAGGTCATGGTGTAGTTTTCAAAACGGTCCTTTGCCTGCCTTTTCCTGTGGGCCACATAGGCCATAATGTGTCCGCGCATAACCGCCTTGGAGGTTGCCCATAATAATGGGACTTCGTTCAAATGCACAGCATTGTCATCCAAAAATTTGTCCAGTGGACCCTAAGATATGTCCTAAAGTCCTCTGATTCAAAGAGGTAGGTAGGGAACCTCCAAAGGCGGGATTTAGTTTGGGGTTGTAATGCCTGAATAGCTACAGTTACGGGTGCGTGGTCCGAAATCGATATCGGATGAATTGTAGCGTCTAGCAAGTTATCCAGCAAAGTGGTGGAGACCAAAATCAAGTCTATCCGTGAGAACGAATCATGTGATTTGGAATAACAACTATATTCCCTGACATCATTGTGTAAAGTTCTCCAGATATCACATAAATGTAACCTATCCATTAAATGCAGAATTGCACGCGAGGCTGGCGAGGTGGACGTTCTGCAGTGTGACCTATCTAAGTTCGAGTCCAACGTAGCGTTAAAGTCTCCGGCCACTATGAGCGAACGAGTCGTCCTGTCTGTGAGCATCTCTGATATTTTAGTGAAAAAGGCCGGATTCGGGGAATTGGGGCCATATATGTTCAGTAAGGAATATGGTACTCCCTCTATCAATACGTCCAGAAGGAGGAAACGTCCCGCTGGATCCGCTAAGGAATTCTGTATCTCATATACTAATCCGCGTCTGAATAACGTCGCCACCCCCTGGATTTAGAGGTGTGCGAGGCCACCAAACACTCGGAGAGCCATGGAGCCTTGAGCATGGACTGGGAGGATTTCCCCAGTGAGTTTCCTGGAGAAATATGATGTCTGGCTTAAAGCGCCTGAGGTGCGTCACTACTTTCCTTCTCTTGGTAGGGGTGTTTAACCCAGCCACATTCCATGTGAGCAGTTTTAAACGTGATGAGGTGGTGTAGGTGGGGAGGTGAATTCAGGTGTGGTACTCATCTGGCCAAGGAGGTTTGCGATAATCATCAGAAAGGTCAGTCACGTTAGAATCCTCTTCCACTCGTCCCAGCGAGCAAGCAGAAGTGGCGTTGCATGGTGAAGGAGGGGTCTCAGGTCCCGAGCATCACGGCTTGTAATCTGGAATAGAAAACATAACATGTAACAGAGCAAAGCAAACATTAGCGGGTGTCAAGAGGCACCGCTGGAAAATCAAGTGCAATTCAAAAGGCAGAAAAAGAGAACAATTGAAATTAGGAGGTTCTCCCCCAATATGTGATGAATGTTCATCCCGCATCTGGTTGACCGAAGAATCTTCTGGCGTCCGCTGGGTCATCGAACAGGTGTGTGCGGCCCTCATGGTGGACTCGCAGCCGTGCCGGGTACAGGAGCTGAAAGCGAATGCCACGGTCATGGAGGTAGCTGCATATTCCCACAAATGTTTTTCTTTTCTGTGTCACCATGGCCGAAAAGTCTTGGAAAGGAGTATTCTCTGACCTTCTACCACCAGCTGTCGTTGGTTACGGTAAGCTCTGAGAATTTTTCTTTGGTGGCCCAGTGGACAAATTTAGCAATTGCGGGTCTAGGGCGACCCCCTTGATCTCTGGGTGGTCCTATTCTGTGTGCCCTCTCTATTATCATAGGATCAGCTGGCAGGTTAAGCTGTAGGGCCTGCGGAATTTTTAGTGCCAGATAAGCAACCAACGCCTCCCCAGATACCGACTCCGGGATTCCCACAAATCTGAGGTTATTTCTCCTGTCTCTGTTCTCCAGGTCTTCCAATTTTTCTCTAAGCAACGACTCAGTGGCTTCACGCTGTCGCAGTGAGGCCATCATCGCCTCCATATTAGTTTCTCCTGTGACCACTCTGTTTTCTAGATCTGTGATCCTTTGCGTATTAGCGGTAATCTGTGCCATTGCAGAGTTGATGGAGGCATGTAAGATGTCAAATCTTTTATCAAACAGCGGCAGCAATAGACGGGTCACTTCTTGGGCCACTGCCGCAGCCTGAGTGGTGTCTTGGGGTGGCTGAGGAGACAGGCTATGTGGAGGTGAGAGGTTTGGTGGCGTGATATCATCTGGTATTATTTCTTGCCGGGAGGGTGGTGACTCTGGAGCCTGTTCCTCCAGTCGGGATGATGAGGGTGTCTGTTTATTCCGCAGCGTAGATTTATTGGAGCCTTTAGTTGATTGAGATTTGGACGCCATTTGGCTTGGCTGTGTCTGACGTTGTTGTCTCTGTGGTTGAGGTCCCATAAGGAATTTGTCCATTCCTGTGCCCTGTGCAGAGAGGGAGAGGGCAATCGGTCACGGGGGGGTCCTAGAAAAACCAGATCTTTACATTAGGAGGGTGGGCCTCTCTTCCGCTTGAGAAATTTACAGCATTTGATATGAAGGTTTACGACCGCTGAAAAAGTGAACAATTGGCAGGAGATTGCTTAGCATTCTGCGTGGCGGTATGCGTGAATAGAGGTACCAGTACAAAAGATATTAGGGTCCCAACTGGTCAGGATTTAATAAAAAGCAGAATACTGTATGGCCAAAGGAATTGCAGGAACAGCAATAGCAATGTTAGATGGTGTAATACCGAGAAGCACCACCAGGTGGCAGTGTTGGCTTAAAAGTTCACTACGTGGAGAGAGGTGAAGGGAACTCCAGCATGGACGGGAAGGCGCCTTCTATGGTAGTACTCACAGGTCTCAGTACTGCAGGTAAGGCACCTCCTTCACTTCAGGAGGGGGATCAGTATGGGGTTGCTGGTCTCCCTGGCTGATGGGCTATATTCTCTCTTCTAGTGTTATGCAGTGGGGGTGGGAGGGTGCAAGCCTCGGTGGGGAGGGTTTTCTTCTGGGCCCTGGCAGTGGATTTGTGGCCCCTGCACCTCCACTTCTCTTTGGGAAACAACCTGACTGGTGCACTCCCCAGCAGAATAGTCCCGTAGAGGCTCTGTGCAGTGGAGCAGGAGCTCCGGGCCCCGCTCAGTGCAGGCAAAGGTCTGGTGTTCCTCAGTCTGAAGGCCTGGGGCCAGGGGCCGGGCGCCGGCAGGCCGACTTAGCAGATGTGCGCTCCGGCAGGCGTGAGGCTGCTGCAAGTTGTGGCCAGTTTTGGCCCTGGACTCCGGGGCAAGGTGAGAGTTGTCTCCCAAGCCTTTTGAAGTCACTGTGGACCCCGATGGATGACGATCTTTAAGCAGGCTGGGAGAGCAGCACTAAAATGCGGCCATGCTGGATGCTCCGCCCCCGGAAGTCCCACTCCTTAAAGTTCTTGATGATCCTATAAATTGTTGATTGAGGTGCAATCTTAGTAGCCACAATATCCTTGCCTGTGAAGCCATTTTTATGCAACACAATGATGGCTGCACGCGTTTCTTTGCAGGTTACCATGGTTAACAATGGAAGAACAATGATTTCAAGCATCACCCTCCTTTAAACATGTCAAGTCTGCCATTTTAACCCAATCAGCCTGACATAATGATCTCCAGCCTTGTGCTCGTCAACATTCTCACCTGAGTTAACAAGACGATTACTGAAATGATCTCAGCAGGTCCTCTAATGACAGCAATGAAATGCAGTGGTAAGGTTTTTTGGGGATTAAGTTAATTTTTATGGCAAAGAAGGACTCGTTAATTTCTAACGATAATTTGTTTTCCCTTAGTCCTAACAGCAGCACAGATGGGGTTAACCACCCCCCGTGGACTGGCAGGACCGGCGGAATGTTTAATGAGCCCAAGACTAATAACTCAATTTAACAATTAAGTATCTCCTTAAAAGGAGGAAGTCAACCCCCAGCCCACTGTGTTTATAGCAAGAAAAAAACTAGACTTACTAGGGTGGGAATTTAGTGTGCTGCTGTTAGGACTAAGGGAAAACAAATTATCGTTAGAAATTAACGATTCCCTTACGTCCCACCAGCAGCACAGATGGGGAGATAGCAAGAAGAAACCCCTAGGGAGGGCCTTCCTGCCTGGCAGAACTAAGAAAAGTCTGCCCAAAGGCCAAAACTCAGCTAGACTGGCATCTAGTCTATAATGGGAGATGAATGTCGATTCAGAGCTCCAGGAGGCAGCTTTGCAAATCATGTTGAGAGGCAGAAGACTCCTCTCGGCAAAAGAAGTAGCCACAACTCTAGTAGAGTGGGCCTTCACGAATCCCGGAGGGTCCAGATTGTGGAAACAAAGGATTCCTTAATAGCCTCCTCAATCCACCGACTGATGGAAGGTTTGGATGCCTTATAGCCTTTAAACTTACCGGCAACAGGATTAGCAGATTCTCATCTTTCCTGAACTCCTTGATCTATCCACATAGATCCGGAGACATCTCGACGTCCAGAGGATGTCTAGCAGGTTCCTAGGAGGAGGTGGTAGATGTCGACAGAACCGGGAGGAATATCACCTGGTTGATGTTCTGGAAGGAAGGAACTTTAGGCCTACAATACGGGAGGAATCTAAGAAGGTCCCGGTCATGTAAGAATAGGGCTCATGTGCTGAGAGAGCTTGAAGCTCAGAGACCCTCTTGGCCAAAGTCACTGCAAGGAGAAACACAAACTTCCAAGTGACGAACTTGATGTCCACCTCCTCTAACGGTTCAAAGGGGGAGATGCTAACCCCTGAGAACTACTGAAAACCCATTGAAAAAAAGGGGTCTCAGTACTGTAGGCTTTTATCTTTCAGCTCCTTTAAGGAACCGTTTGATCAGCGGGTCCTGAGAAAAAGCCTGTTAAGGCAAGCTGAGATGGCTGAAACTTGAACCTTCAGAGTAGAAGGGCAAGGCCTCTATCAAGGCCGTCTTGCAGGAACTGAAGGATAGCGGAGAGGGGCGGATCTGCAGACGCCACCTCAGTTGAGGTACAACAGGATGAGAATATCCTCATAATACAAGAGTAGGCTCTCTTGGTAGAGTCCGCTCTAGAATGAGACAGCGTCTCAGGACCGACTCTGAAAGCCCTTCTATTCTGGGAAGGGACTGATCAACCTCCAGGCTGTCAGGTTGAATCTGTGCAGATCTGAGCAGAGGTGAGTGTCCCACGACACCAGGGTCTGCTGTGGGGAGCCTCCAATATTGTCCTCGACTCAACTGGGTGAGCTAGGTAAACCAGGATCTCTTCGGCCAAAACAGTATGATGGCTATCACCGAGGCCTGATCCTGACGGATTTTCATCAATACCCTCGGTATCATGGAAAAGGGAGGGAAGATGTAAGCCAGCCTGAACCTCCAGGATATTGACAGAGCGTCTAACGCCAGGGGGTTGTCCTCCCTGTAGAGGGAGCAGAACCTCTCCACCTTGGCATTGAACCTTGTTGCCATGAGATCCACCTCTGGCATACCCACTTGAGGACTATCTGCTTGATTCTCCGGATGTAAAGACCACTCCACCGACGGAAGACCGCGGCTCAGCCGCTATCATATTGAGGGAGCCTTGGATGTGGATCGCAGATAAGTGGGAAGGTACAACTCTGCCTAATCCAGAATCACCCCGATCTCTGACAAGAGGGGAAGTGATCTCGTGCCTCCCTGCTGGTTGATGTAAGTACCGCAGTCACATTGTCTGACTGGACTTTCACCGCTTTGCCCCGGATCTGAGGGGCTAAGTGAAGGAGGGCTAGCCGGATAGCTTGAATCTCGTGGAGATTGAATGAAAGAAGCCACTCCTGAGGAAACCAGGTCCCGTGAACTGGAGAGTCGTCTCAGGTGAGCGTCCCAGCCTACTTAGGACGCATCCGTAGTCAATATGACCCAGACTGGCTGGGTCATAGACTTCCTGTCTAAAAGATGGCACCACCATCTGAGGGAATACCGAGTTTGCCAAGTCAGGGAGCACAGGGAGTTTAGCCCAGCAGGGCTGCCATTCCATTAGGAGAGGACCTCCGACTGTAGAGGGCGGAGGTGCCATAGAGCCCAAGGGACTGCTTCCGCAGACGCTGACATGAGCCCCAACATCTTCATGAGAGTCCGGATTGGAACTCGCTGGGAAAGGAACTTGCCGTGTTCTGAACCCGGAATCTTCTTTCTGGAGTCAACTGGAGCGACATCCCAGTGGAGTCGATTATGAAGCCTAGATATCTTACTGAAGTCGACGGGCTCACGCTCGACTTCTACCAGCTGATGATCCAACCTAGGTGGAACAGAAAGGAGATTGTTACCTGAAGAAGTTGGGTTAGGACCGCTAGAGCAGAGGCTTTCAAAGCCAGTCGTCCAGATAAGGAATGATGGTCAGTCCTTGAAGCCTCAAAGCCGCCACCACAGAACCACCACCTTGGTAAAAATGTGAGGGGCAGAAGAAAAGCCAAAGGGAAGGGCAACAAACAGAAGATGCCTGACGACACCGACACCTGGACCGTGATCCTGATATACTTCCTGGAACCAGGATGGATCGGGATGTGCAGATATGCATTCTTGAGGTCCAGGGCTGCCATCACGCCTCCAGGATTGATGACGTGAACTACTGACCTGATGGTTTCTACACGAAACTTCACCTTCCTTATAAATCGATTGAAATATCTCAGATCAATAATCATCCGGAGATCTCCTGAAGCCTTGGGAACCAGAAAAACTGGTGAATAGATCCCTAGGCCCCGTTCTCCTGCCGGAACCTCCTCCAGAGCCCCTTTGCAAATGTAGTCCTGAATGTAGGCCTCTAGGATCGCCTCCTTGGCAGCTTGTAGAAGGTTGATCTTGACAAACCTGTCCAGAGGAATAGAGGTGTTGTTGACTAAATAACCGTTGAAAATGATATTCAGGACCCCGGATCCGAGATCTCTTGGATCCATTCTTCTCAGAAGTGGGAGAGACGACTCCGACGGGTACATGAAGCTTAGGAATGGGGAAGCTTATTGGCAGGACGGCAGGAGTAACGGGAATTAACCAAGAGCCTCGAAGAGGCCCGTAGTCAGGAGGTGGATTTTCCATCTTTGGCTCCTCCACGAGAGCACCTCAAGCCCTTTCGCTGTGCTCTCCAGTCACTCTGTATTTTGAGGAATTGTCAGGGACCCAAGGCTTAAGCCAAAATGGAATATGGGTCGCTGATCCCAGGGCCATGCTATATATAGGCCCCTGATGTTATTTGATAGTATTGTTACAGGGTGCCAAAGGCGCACTTGGTCTCCCATGAGCCACAGACCTGCTGCTTAGCTTCAATAGCAAGGATCTGTGTTTGGCCTTGTTCCCAGGACTTGCTTTGCTAGCGGGGAAGCTCCCTCGCTAGCTTCAACTGGAGCTGTGCGGTATCGCACAAGAAGTCCGTAGCCAGGTTGATGGTCTTGAAAGCAGCCAGTATGTCGCCCTGGAAAAACCTCTGGTTCACATCAACTTGAATTTGATCCAGGCGAGATCGGAGGAACGTAGAGACTTCAAAAGCCGCTATGGCTGTGGAAGCGAAGCCGCAGCTGCCGTAACACCCCTGTCTTAGTGTGCACTCTGCAAGGGGGTCCTGCAGCTAGACCCATCGTCTGCAGGAACCAGAGTGCGCTTGGACAACTTGGCAATAGCCATGTCCACCTTGGGAATGGATCCCCACGAATCCACCAAGGGTTAAGCCATCGGGAACATGGATTTAAACTTCTTTGTTAAAACCGACCTTTTCCAGGTTTTTTCCACTCTATATCATGATAGAGAGGAGGGTCTCATCCGCTCTAAAGACACGATGTGCCCGAGTAGCGGGAACGGGAGGCTCCCCACAGTCAACATCATGGTCCCCCGACCTGATGGACTTGAGCAACTTCTGTGTCTTTCCAGGGAGAAAACACAAAGTCAGCTCCTCCTCATCCGAGGAGAGAAGAAACTAAGGAGACCAAGGTCTCTACCGGGACAGAGGTCTCCATAGGGGCCTGGGCACGAATAGGAAGCCTTTCCATCCAGCAGGCCTATGACTCCTTTAATAGAGCCATTGATACATATCCTGCAACGTAGGTTCACTAGAGGTCAGAAACCTCTAACGGCAGCTGTAACACCTGGTGTAGGTTAAGTCAACAGACCCAGGGATTCCCAACCGGTCTCCCAAGCTGGTCTTAGCCCAGCCTTAAGCTGTTTAGCTTCTGCGATCTCACGAGTGCAGGTATGATCAGCTTACAATAACCGTTGACTGCTGCAATGGTAGCAGGATAGATGCTTCCTCTTGGAATCCACTTTCCTGCTCTTCCGAATCCCGCGGAGAAGACATCACTGCGGGAAAAAAAGGGACAAATAAAACATTTGTAAACCACCTATCTATGCAGGAAAGGTAGAAAACAGACCGGAGGCAGCTGAGGAAAAACACCACAAGTGGAACAACACCAATTTTAGGACTCTGGGAGCTAGCTGAAAAGCATATGTAGCCAGAGACTGAACTGGAGCACACAGCCTCCCAAAATAAGGGAAGGGGAGGGATAGCCAATCCACCCTTCCCCAGTAAATCCTCCACAGGAAGATGCATAAAAAAACGCATCTATGAAAACATCGTGCCCGTGAAAAATCACGGCCGGATTACCCGGAGGTGATGCAAAAGGAGAGTCCCCGTCACCTCCGGAAGATGGCGGCGCACAGGGACCGGGAATCCTGGACCAAGGACGCCGCCAAAATACTCCCAGCCAGGCGCACTGCGCAGGGCCGGCAGCAAATAAGCTGCCGGCCAAACTGACAAGGTACCTAGGAAAAAAGGGCAACGCCGTTACCCAAACGAAAAGAAGGCTCCCCGCACTTTCCATAAGAAAGGGGGGAACAAACCGCCTAGTCCACCTGTCCAGGAGGACAAAAAAAAACACAGTGGGCTGGGGGTTGACTTCCTCCTTTTAAGGAGATACTTAATTGTTAAATTGAGTTATTAGTCTTGGGCTCATTAAACATTCCGCCGGTCCTGCCAGTCCACGGGGGGTGGTTAACCCCATCTGTGCTGCTGGTGGGACGTAAGGGAATATGCAATTCATCTGATCACTCTTCACAACATTCTGCAGTATATGCAAATTGCTATTATAAAAACTTAAGCAGCAACTTTTCCAATTTCCAATATTTATGTAATTCTCAAAACTTTTGGCCACGACTCTATATAAGAGCGACCCCTGTATTATCACTGCCACAACAGACTCCCTATGCATGTTGCTGCAAGATACAGTGTTCTACTTCCCTATAAAGGCTCTCTGCAGCCAGGAAATAGCCGTTTTTAACGCGATTCGCCACTAATTAATTCAGATCAAAGCAAATTTTTCAGAAAAATTCGGCAAACTGTCCGAAACTATTTTTTTTTAAATTTGCTAATCTCTAGTTAAAGCAGGTAGCATCTATTAAGTAGAGATGAGAAAAGTTATCAAAAATTCGATTTGACTGCTTCGCCGAATTTCAGAAATAAATTTGATTAGTTATGACTTACTTTGTTATGAATTGCATCTCATTGTATGTGGCGGGAGCAATGACGGGGAACGGTGAGTGAGCCGCCCCTGGTTATTGAAGCTTTCAGGTGCCACATTCAACGCCGACAGCCACATTGAGGTCTTTTAGGGGTAAAAAACAAAACAAACAAAAAAATCCACCTCACCCTGAGAGGCTGTCGCAAACAAAAATCTTGCACATGCTGATGTGATGACATCACTGCGTCATCATGCTGGCCAGGCATGGTGACATGATCACTGATGATGTCACCATGGTCTATCAGCGTGCTGACATGGTGACTTCACAGCGCACAAGATTTTCCATGGTTTCTTCAATCAAGATGGCCGCGATAGCCTCTCCGCCAGAAAATGGATGAGGTATGATTTTTTTTTTTACCGCCATTTCAGGAAAAATTGATTCGTTACCACGAAGAGCCCGGTAATTTGGTTTCATGGCGAATCACATTTTTCCTCAAATTCGGATCGAAGTCCACTTCATTAACTTTGATTCGCTCAACACTACTATTAAGCTTAATTTTTGTATTTCAAGATCATATCGAATGTCAGGCAGTGACATACCTAACATTGGAGGCAGACCATGTGACTGCTATGGGACCCAGGGTGAGATGTTAGCAGTGTTGAATAGCAGAATTTTGGCTCCTCTTGATTATTTTCTAATTGGCTAATAGGGTATAGGATATACAAGCATTTTAAGCTTTCTGGGACCTAGTGGACCTTCATTACATACTACATGTCTGTAGGAGAAAGTTTGAAATATACTTACTGTTCCAAAATTGCATGGATCAGCCTTTCAGAAACTCAGTCCTGTGAGACACTCCTCTTCTGAAAACCCTGTCTGCCAATGTCATATACTTTACCAGGTTTCCATTCTGGGAAGTGGAAGGGAAAAACTATTCCCCTCCCTGGCGTATGTGCAGACTCATGAGTAGTGATGAGCGGCAGGTGCCATATTCGATTTCGACGAAATTCGCGAATATTCGAATGAATATTCGTTTCATATTCGTCGAAATCGAATATTCGTCATTTTTTCTAGTTATCGCGATTAACATGCGATTTAAATAATCGCATATTGCGATTTGTACTTAAGGCTACTTTCCTATTGGTTTCATATCTAGAATTAGCGAGGATGACGAATATGACGAATGTATTCGTCTATTCCTCAAAACGAAGATAACGAAGTATTCTACATCTTCGTTTTAGCAACCTATTCGTCAACCTCGCTAATTCTAGCAATCAAATAGGAAGGTTGACTATAGAGATAGCTGTGTTAAATTCGCTATGCGATTTTTTTAATAAATAGAATACTTATAATAATTTTATCAAGTAATATAATTATTGTATTAAAAAATAAAATCGCATAGCTAATTTAACACAGCTGTCTGGTAAGTCAACCTTCCTATTTGATTGCTAGAATTAGCTGAATAGTGAAGTTGACGATGACGAGACGAATAGGTAGCTAAAACGAAGATGTAGAATACTTCGTTATCTTCGTTTTGAGGAATATGACGAATACATTCGTCATATTCGCTATTCGCTAATTCTACCAAGCCAACCATAACTTCCGTGCTCATGGAGCGTCCCCATCACCATGGGAACGTCTCCATATACTAAAATGTACTGTCGGATTTGAGGAATTACGTTGAAATTGCAATGCGATTAATTCAAGTTATATTAATCGCATTGCGATTTCAACTTAGAGCTGGGTTTATAATGGGTCAGCTTGCTAGAATTAACAAAGTTAACGAACGAATATGGAATATAGCAGCACTGCTAAGTTGAATTCGCAATGCGATTAATTTAACTTAAAGTATTCGCATTGCGATTTCAACTTAGCACTGCTAGTGCATAGCTATACTCCATATTCGTTAATTCTAGCCTATGTAAGATAGCAGTGCTAAGTTGTAATCGCAATGCGATTAATATAACTTGAATTAATCGCATTGCGATTTCAACGCAATTCCTCAAATCCGACAGTACATTTTAGTATATGGAGATTCTCCCATGGATGGGGACACTCCACATGAGCACGGAAGTCGGCAGAAGCGGCAACGGGCACTGACTAGAGCAGCCAGGAAGCCAGGAATCCTCAGGACAGGTAAGAACTACTTTTGGGAAGTAGGAAAGAAAAAATATAACTAAAAAAAAAAAAACGAATATTCGAAATAGCGAATTTATAGCGCTATATTCGAAATATTCGCGAATTAGCGAAGTGCCGATATTCGCTAAAAAAATTCGCTTTTCGAATATTCGCGCTCAACACTACTCATGAGTTCACCTCATCTCCGCATGCAACAGGGAGAGACATATGTAGTTCTGGCCCCATCTACAGAGAAAGTGATGCCCCGTCCATAGTCTAGGCCAGAACCCTGGTAAAGGATGTGAAGTTCGGTGTATCAGAATTTTCAGAGGAGGAGCGTCATGTGACCGGGTTCCTGAGGCCGATCCACGCGGTAAAAACATTGCAAACTTTCTCCATTAGGCATGTTACATGTAATTAAGGTGGGCTACAGGGGCGTAACTACCATAGCTGCAGACCATGCGACTGCTATGGGGCGCAGTCTTAGTTGGGATTTTTTCCTCTTCTACTGGAGGTGAAAACTTGGTCAGGACTCTATCCTCTTTTAGCAAATGAAGCAGTGGAAAAATGGCCCAAGGGTCATTGAAAAAGGCAGAAACCCTTCTGTCGTGTGTGGGGGGCCCTGGTGTCACGTGGCGCCAAGGGAGCACTCTGTCTCCCATCAGCCACAGACCTGCTAAGCTTCAGGAGCGAGGACCTGTGTTTGGCCTCACTCCCAGGGTGGCTTTGCTAGTGGGGAGGCTCCCTGCTCCTAGGTCTGCCTTGAGCGCCGAGCTGATCACTCGGTGCTCGACTAGTCTGTCTGTCGGTCATGTGACGCTGGTCACGTCACATGACCCTCAGACCCCACTATAAATACAGGCAGCCTGCTGACCACAGGTTGCCTATTAATTCTAGGTTCCTGGCCATTTGTTGGACTTCTAAATACTCACCTGATCCTGATACTCACCCGATCCTTTGCCTGCTCCTCCTGTACTGTGCATCCCTTCTGGTATTGTGACCTTGGCTCCCACCTGACTACTCTTTGCGGACTCCTCTGGTACTTCTCTAATATCTTGGTATTTGACCCCTGCTTCTCCTGACTATTCTTTGCTTAACCCTTTGTACTGCGTAGCTCTCTTGGTTCTGACCCGGTCCGTTCACGTTCCGTATTTTGTCTTGTCTGTCTCCCCTGCACATATCCTAAGTAAGGGACTGTCGTCCAGTTGTCCCCTGTCATCAGGACTCGTGAGGCAAGTAGGCAGGGCAAGGGTTGAGGGTGGAGCGTAGTGGTCACTATCCTTTCCCCTGTGTGTGTGTGTGGACGTGACCGTTACAGATTAACAGGCCCAATAACCACTTTATCATGAATCCTCTTGACACCCTGACTGACCATGTCTCTAACCTGACACAGATGGTACAGTCGCTAGGAGAGAAACTCCGTTCTTTTGAGTTAGGGCAAGGTTCTTCCACTCCTCTGCCCTCCAGTCCACATTTTGAGTCCCAGATCAAGCTCCCGGAACTCTTTTTCTGGAGACCGGAAGAGGTTTGTCTCCTTTAAGGAGAGTTGCAAACTCTACTTCCGTTTGCGCCCCATGTCCTCCGGTCCCGAGAGCCAACGCGTGGGTATTAGAATTTCTCTACTTCAGGGTGATCCCCAGGACTGGGCATTCTCGTTTCCTCCTGGGGCCAGTTGTTTAACTTTTGTGGAGGGGTTTTTTCAGGCCCTGGGAACCCTCTATGATGAACCAGACAGGTCCCTGGTAGCCGAGACGGCTCTTAGGGCACTGGTTCAGGAGAGACGACGAGAACGACAGTTCTGTTCTCAGATGGTGGTCCAGCCAGAGGCCTTTTTCTAGGGACAACCCTGAGGTCTCCACCGAGGAACCCATGCAGGTTGGCATGACCCGGGGTAATGCTTCTACTGTGGAGATCCTGGCCATTGGATCAACAAGTGTCCTAAGAGGGTCCTCTCAGACAAGTCTCCTAGGGCAAGACAACCTAAAGACCAGGTACACCCTGATTTTTCTAAATGTAAGCTTTTGGTACCCATAACAATTTCTCTGGGGGTTAATAAGTGGCCGGGTAAGGCCTTTATTGATTCCGGTCCAGCAGCCAGCTTTATTGACTTTGAATATGCTAGTAAATGGGGAATTCCGATGTTTGCTTTACCTACACCTATCCATGTCATGGCCATTGATGCTACTCCCCTGAATGGTAGTACGGTGAGGTCATGTACCTCTGAAATATCTATAACCGTGGGTGTGTGCCAGTCCGAGAGATGTTCTCTTTTAGTCCTAGAGAACCTACCGGTTGAGGTGGTACTAGGGTTGCCTTGGCTCCATTTACATAACCCCACATTACATTGGTCCAAAGGAGAGTTGGTGAAATGGGTTGACACTATTTAGGGGGTCATATGACTTTTTGATCGCTTGCTATTACACTTTTTGTGATGTAAGGTGACAAAAATATGGCTTTTTGACAAAGTTTTTTTTTTTTTTTACATTGTTTACTTGAGGGGTTAGGTCATGTGATATTTTTATAGAGCAGATTCTTACGGACGTGGAGATACCCAATATGTCTACTTTTTAGAGTTTTTTTTACATTTCACACTAAAAAGCATTTTTAAAACAAAAAAAAATCATGTTTTAGTCTGAGAGGCATAGTTTTTTTATTTTTTGGCCAAATGTCTTAGGTAGGGGCTCATTTTTTGCGGGATGAGATGCCGGTTTGATTGCTACTATTTTGGGAGGCATACGCCTTTTTGATCGCTTTGTATTACACTTTTAGTGATGTAAGGTGCCAAAAAATGGCTTATTTACAACATTTTTGGAGTTTTTTTTTATGGCGTTCACCTGAGGAGTTCAGTCATGTGATATTTTTATAGAGCAGGTTTTTACGGATGCAGCGATACATAATATGTGTAGTGTATTTTATTTTAATTTTTATTCACTGATATGTGTGTTTTTTTCATTTTTACTTTTTTTTTATCTGGTGTCTGTATAATACAGTAAAGTACACTATATAGTGCACTGTGCTGTATTTTTTACTTTACAAAGTCTGAATAGACCTTTAGCAGGTCTATTCAGACTTTCAGCACCATGGAGAGCAGGACGCTTCTGAAAGCGTCCTGCTTCCATGGCAGTCATCACCCGCTGCCATAAGAGAGCAGCGGGTGATGGATGGTGAAGGAGGGGGGCTCCCTCCCTCTGCGATCCCATCCTGTTGGGGGGCTGCAAAGGCACAGCAGCCCCCCGATGGGAGAGTGAGGGAGCTCCCTCCCTGTTAACCCTTCCATACCGCGGTCTGTACGGACCGCGGTATGGAAGGGGTTAAACGGCTGGCATCTGATCAAGCACAGGTGACCCGAACTTTTGGGCACTAAAAAGGCTGTAAAATAGTCCAGGAAAGGGCTAGAGGACTGCAAAAGGCAGCAAAATGTAGGTAAATGCCCTGCAAACAAATGTGGATAGGGAAATAAATTAAAATAAAATAAATAAAAATGAACCAATATCAATTGGAGAGAGGTCCCATAGCAGAGAATCATGCGTCATATCACCCACCACTGGAGAAGGCCACTTTCAGTTATTTAGGCCCCAGCACCCAGACAGATGAGAGAGGTCCCACAGCAAGGAATAAGGCGTCATATCACCCACCACTGGAGAAGGCCACTTTCAGTTCTTGCAGCCCCAGCACCCAGACAGAGGAGAGAGGTCACACAGCAAGGAATCATGCGTCATATCACCCACCACTGGAGAAGGCCACTTTCAGTTATTTAGGCCCCAGCACCCAGACAGAGGAGAGAGGTCCCACAGCAAGGAATAAGGCGTCATATCACCCACCACTGGAGAAGGCCGCTTTCAGTTATTTAGGCCCCAGCACCCAGACAGAGGAGAGAGGTCCCACAGCAAGGAATCATGCGTCATATCACCCACCACTGGAGAAGGCCACTTTGAGTTATTTAGGCCCAGCACCCAGACAGAGGAGAGAGGTCCCACAGCAAGGAATCATGCGTCATATCACTCCACCACTGGAGAAGGCCACTTCCAGATATTTAGCCCACGGCACCCAGACAGAGGAGAGAGGTCGCATGGCAGAGGTTCAGGCTTCATGTCACCCACCATTGTAACAGGCCACTTTCAGTTATTTAGGCCCAGGCGCCCAGATTGAGGAGAGGTTCATTCAACTTTGGGTTGCACCGCAAGATCATGGTAAAGTTAAAAAATGAGGATTCAATAAAGAAGTGCCCCGGAGTACAAGAATACATGGTTGAGGGGAGGCAGTTATAAATGTCTATTCTGCACAAGGGAGGGACAGGTCCTGTGGGATCCATGCCTGGTTCATTTTTATGAACGTCAGCTTGTCCACGTTGGCTGTGGACAGGCGGCTGCGTTTGTCAGTAATGACGCCCCCTGCCATGCTGAATACACGTTCAGACAAAACGCTGGCCGCCGGGCAGGCCAGCACCTCCAAGGCATAAAATGCTAACTCTGGCCACGTGGACAATTTGGAGACCCAGAAGTTGAATGGGGCCGAACCATCAGTCAGTACGTGGAGGGGTGTGCACATGTACTGTTCAACCATGTTAGTGAAATGCTGCCTCCTGCTAATACGTTCCGCATCAAGTGGTGGTGCAGTTAGGTGTGGCGTGGAGACAAAACTTTTCCACATTTCTGCTATGCTAACCCTGCCCTCAGAGGAGCTGGCCATGACACAGCTGCGTTGGCGACCTCTTGCTCCTCCTCTGCCTTCGCCTTGGGCTTCCACCTGTTCCCCTGTGACATTTGGGAATGCTCTCAGGAGTGCGTCTACCAGCGTGTGCTTGTACTCGCACATCTTCCTAGCACGCTCTAGTGCAGGAAGTATGGTGAGCACATTGTCTTTGTACCGGGGATCCAGCAGGGTGGCAACCCAGTAGTCCACACACGTTAAAATGTGGGCAACTCTGCTGTTGTTGCGCAGGCACTGCAGCATGTAGTCGCTCATGTGTGCCAGGCTCCCCAGAGGTAAGGACAAGCTGTCCTCTGTGGGAGGCGTATCGTCATCATCCTCTGAATCCCGCCAGCCACGCAACAGTGATGGGCCTGAGCTGTGTCGGGTGCCACCCAGCTGTGAACCTGCTTTATCCTCATCCTCCTCCACCTCCTCCTCATCCTCCTCGTCCTCCAGTAGTGGGCCCTGGCTGGCCACATTTGTACCTGGCCTCTGCTGTTGCAAAAAACCTCCCTCTGAGCCACTTCTAACAGACTGGCCTGAAAGTGCTAAAAATGACCCCTCATCCTCCTCCCCCTCCTCCTGGGCCACCTCCTCTTCCATCATCACCCTAAGCGTTTTCTCAAGGAGACATAGAAGTGGTATTGTAACGCTGATAACGGTGTCATCACCACTGGCCATGTTGGTGGAGTACTCGAAACAGCGCAACAGGGCACACAGGTCTCGTATGGAGGCCCAATCATTGGTGGTGAAGTGGTGCTGTTCCGCAGTGCGACTGACGCGTGCGTGCTGCAGCTGAAACTCAACTATGGCCTGCTGCTGCTCGCACAGTCTCTCCAGCATGTGCAAGGAGGAGTTCCACCTGGTGGGCAGGTCGCATATTAGGCGGTGAGCGGGAAGGCCGAAGTTACACTGTAGCGCAAACAGGCGAACAGCGTCAGGATGTGAATGCTGGAAGCGCGCACAGACGGCCCGCAATTTATGCAGCAGCTCTGACATGTCGGGGTAGTTGTGAATAAACTTCTGCACCACCAAATTCAGCACATGCGCCAGGCAAGGGATGTGCGTCAAACTGGCTAGTCCCAGAGCTGCGACAAGATTTCGCCCATTATCGCACACCACTAGGCCGGGCTTGAGGCCGGTCTGTTGTTCAATACCCCGCCACAACTCCTGCGCGTTGTGGGGCCTGTCCCCCAAACATATGAGTTTCAGAATGGCCTGCTGATGTTTACCCCGGGTTGTGCTGAAGTTGGTGGTTAAGGTGTGTGGCTGACTGGATGAGCTGGTGGAAACAGAGAAGGAGGATGCCGAGTAGGAGGAGGAGGCTACAGGAGGCAAAGAATGATGCCCTACGATCCTTGGCGGCGGAAGGACGTGCGCCAAGGAACTCTCCGCCTGGGGCCCAGCCGCCACTACATTTACCCAGTCTGCAGATAGGGAGATATAGCGTCCCTGGCCGTGCTTACTGGTCCATGTATCTGTGGTTAGGTGGACCTTGCCACAGATGGCGTTGCGCAGTGCACACTTGATTTTATCGGATACTTGGTTGTGCAGGGAAGGCACGGCTGTCTTGTAGAAGTAGTAGCGGCTGGGAACAACATACTGTGTGACAGCCAAGGACATCAGCTGTTTGAAGCTGTCTGTGTCCACCAGCCTGAATGACAGCATTTCAAAGGCCAGTAGTTTAGAAATGCTGGCATTGAGGCCCAGGGCTTGAGGGCGGCTAGGTGGGAATTTACGCTTTCTCTCCAAGGTTTGTGAGATGGAGAGCTGAACGCTGCCGTCTGACATGGTGGAGATGCTTGGTGACGCAGGTGGTGGTGTCGGTGGCACATCCTCTGTTTGGTGAGCGGCAGGTGCCAACGTTCCTCCCGAGGCGGAGGAAGAGGCCGAGGCAGCAGCAGAAGTGGGAGCAGGGGGAGCCAGAGTGAGTTCCTTGCTTTCAAGGTGTTTACTGCACTGCAGTTCATGCTTTGCATGTAGATGCCTGGTCATGCAGGTTGTGCTAAGGTTCAGAACGTTAATGCCTCGCTTCAGGCTCTGATGGCACAGCGTGCAAACCACTCGGGTCTTGTTGTCAGCACATTGTTTAAAGAAGTGCCATGCCAGGGAACTCCTTGAAGCTGCCTTTGGGGTGCTCGGTCCCTGGTGGCGGTGGTCAGTAGCAGGCCAACTCTCTTGGCGTCGGCTGTTCTGCTTTTGCCCCTGCTCCCTCTTTTGCTACGCTGTTGGCTCGGTCTCACCACTGCCTCTTCCTCTGAACTATGAAAGTCAGTGGCACGACCTTCATTCCATGTGGAGTCTAGGACCTCATCGTCCCCTGCATCGTCTTCCACACAGTCTTCCTCCCTGACCTCCTGTTTGGTCTGCACACTGCAGAAAGATGCAAAAGTTGGCACCTGTTTTTCGTCATCATCAGAGACGTGCAGACTCCGATGAGGATGTTTGTGTGGTGCTTGTGGTTCGCGCCGGTATCCTCCATTGTATGCAATTTTTGCTGGGGATAGCCGTTCGCTGCGAACCACATGCGGAGGAACTGCCCCCCCAGTTTGAAACACGCCACAGTGTTTGGGGTTTGGAGCAGTCCCACCCATTTAGGCCACGTTTATTTCTGTGATTCTTGTTTTATATGTATTGAATGTGCCATTGCATATGGCTGGTAAACATTCAGTTACACCTGGAAGCCGGTGTCACATGGTCTGTTGTAGGTGTAGCTTGCGGCCTCATTTGTTCCCCATTGCATTGTTGGTCCTGCAATGCAGGTGAGTGGGAGGGGGCTGTAGGCTGCTTAATACCTTTTCAGACCTTGTTCACACACCATAGGTAGTCTAGTGGTAGGACCCCATGCCATGCTGAGATACAGTGACGTGGTGTTTGACGGGGCTCCGATATGTTCCTGATTGGAAATATTGGCGAATCTCTCAGCTTTTAACATCCGAGTGAGGGATTAGCCAGTGTTGTCAGTTGCTTATCCATGTGGTGCATCTTTTTTCTGTGAGTTATGTGTTTATATATTTTCATCCGCACATGTTTTATTTTGTGTAGGATGTTTGTGTGGTGCTTGTGGTTCGCGCCGGTATCCTCCATTGTATGCAATTTTTGCTGGGGATAGCCGTTCGCTGCGAACCACATGCGGAGGAACTGCCCCCCCAGTTTGAAACACGCCACTGTGTTTGGGGTTTGGAGCAGTCCCACCCATTTAGGCCACGTTTATTTCTGTGATTCTTGTTGAATATCTCTTTTAGGGCTAGTATTTAGGCCCTGGATGAAAGGTATCCTTTTATGGACAGATTTACACTTGGAGATGCAAGGCAGCGCGTGAAGTTATTGAGGATGACTCTCTCAGCACTTGTATATACACTTTGAGTGTAATATACCCTTTTACATACAGATTAACACTTGGCCTGCAACAGCTAAAACACCAGATTCAGGGTATTGCTATATTGGCAAGTGAATTTCACCCCAGAACAAAATATATGTTTTGGCGGACACTATTATACTTTGCCAGCCAGTGCTGGGACAACAGATTCAGGGTATTGCTATTTTGGCAATTGAATTTCACCCCAGAACAAAATATACTCTTTTACGGACAGATTAACACTTGGCCTGCAACAGCTGGGACACCAGATTCAAGGTATTGCTATTTTGGCAATTGAATTTCACCCCAGAACAAAATATATGTTTTTGCGGACACTATTATACATTGCCAGCCAGTGCTGGGACACCAGATTCAGGTTATTGCTATTTTGGCAATTGAATTTCACCCCAGAACAAAATATACCCTTTTACGGACAGAGTAACACTTGGCCTGCAACAGCTGGAACACCAGATTTAGGGTATTGCTATATTGGCAATTGAATTTCACCCCAGAACAAAATATACCCTTTTACGGACAGATTAACACTTGGCCTGCAACAGCTGGAACACCAGATTCAGGGTATTGCTATATTGGCAATTGAATTTCACCCCAGAAAAAAATATATGTTTTGGCAGACACTATTATACTTTGCCAGCCAGTGCTGGGACACCAGATTCAGGGTATTGCTATTTTGGCAATTGAATTTCACCCCAGAACAAAATATACTCTTTTATGGACAGATTAACACTTGGCCTGCAACAGCTCGGACACCAGATTCAAGGTATTGCTATTTTGGCAATTGAATTTCACCCCAGAACAAAATATATGTTTTTGCAGACACTATTATACTTTGCCAGCCAGTGCTGGGACACCAGATTCAGGTTATTGCTATTTTGGCAATTGAATTTCACCCCAGAACAAAATATATGTTTTTGCGGACACCATTCTATTTTGCCAGCCAGTGCTGGGACACCAGATTCAGGGTATTGCTATTTTGGCTATTGAATTTCACCCCAGAACAAAATATACCCTTTTACGGACAGAGTAACACTTGGCCTGCAACAGCTGGAACACCAGATTCAGGGTATTGCTATTTTGGCAATTGAATTTCACCCCAGAACAAAATATATGTTTTGGCAGACACTTTTATACTTTGCCAGCCAGAGCTGGGACACCAGATTCAGGGTATTGCTATTTTGGCTATTGAATTTCACGACAGAAAATAATCTATCCTTTGCCAGACAGCAGACAGTATTACACTTGGCTAGCCAAAGCTGGAACACCAGATTTAGGGGATTGGTGTTTTGGCAATTGTATTTAACCCCTTAATAAAATATAGAAATTGCTATTCTGAGTTTCTAGGTGGGACAATAAGCACAGCCAAGCCCCCGATGTAGGATATAGCAAAAAAACCTAGTATTGATGGATTGATGGACTTGGTGGCAGCTTGTTCTGGTGCACCACAAGTCACAAAATGGCCGCCGATCACCCCAGAAAAAAGTGACAGAAAAATCATTCACAGCTGTAGATCGATCAGTTCATTAGGTGCTGTTGCTGACTTTTTCCTGCCTAATCTCGCCATCACAGAAGCTGCTTCCTCTCCCTACACTAATCAGAGCAGTGTGACGTGCGGCGCTACGTGACTCCAGCTTAAATAGAGGCTGGGTCACATGCTGAACTTGGCCAATCACAGCCATGCCATTAGTAGGCATGGCTGTGATGGCTTCTTAGGGCAAGAAGTAAAACGCTAGCTGATTGGCTTCTGTGCAGCCCTTCAGAAAGTGGGAAGAATTCGCCGAACAATGAACCCGAACCCAAACTTTTTTGAAAATGTTCGGGTCCGGGTCCCGAACACCCCAAAATTCGTTACGAACCCGAACTATGCTCGAACTGTTCGCTCAACACTAATTACAAATATTCCCTGGATTTTGCAAGTGATAAAATAGGGATACAAAATAAATTTTCTAAGTCTGCCTCAGCAGAGGTTTGTTGTAACAGACTTTCGCGCAAATCCCCTGAAGCAGGGGGCTATTGTGTCAGAGGTTCTTGCCCTTCTAGAAAAGAGAGTGTTGATAAAAGTTCCTCCTCAGGAGATAGGGGAGGAATACTATTCGACCCTTTTTCTTGTAACAAAGCTGAATGGACACTACCGAGCTATAATAAATCTGAAATTGTTAAACCAACATCTAGCGTACGAGAAATTTCGTATGGAAATGATCAAGACCGCAATCTTAAATATCTCCCCGGGGTGCTTCATGGCCACTCTAGATCTAAGGGATGCCTACTATCATATCCCTATTCATCCCAGCCATCAGAAGTTTCTAAGAGTGGCTATACAATTGGAGGGAGAGATCCTTCATGTGCAATTCAGGGCCCTCCCTTCGGATTAGCACAGGCCCCCAGGCTGTTCACAAAAATAGTAGCGGAGATGTTGGCGCATGTGAGAGAGGGACTTAATTATCATCCCTTACTTGGACAACTTTCTCCTTGTCCCTCACTCGCGCCTTCAGCTAGAGGACCAGATAGTCTGGTTCAAGGAGATCTTACAGAAATTAGGTTGGGAGATAAACTCAGAAAAGTCGAACCTAATCCCAAGTCAGAAATGTTCCTTTTTGGGGATGGTACTGGACTCTACGGCCCAGATATGCCAATTGCCTTTGTCAAAAGCCCTAAATCTAATCTCGGAAGTACAAGACCTAGTTCTGAGTCAACCAGTTTCCCTCAGGAGAGCCATGTCAGTTCTGGGGTTAATGACAGCGGCAATTCCAGGGGTAGAATGGGCTCAATTTCATTCGACAAACCCGCAACTACAAATATTGCCGGAATGTGACAAAAATGTTGTCTCCCTAGACTCACTTTTTCGTCCATCTCCTCAGACACTTCTTTCCCTGGAGTGGTGGATGAATTTGTCGAATCTTCAAAAACGAGTTCCTTGGGTGAGGAAGGAAGTTCTGTCCCTAACCACGGATGCCAGTCCTCAGGTTGGGGAGCTCATATATAGACTCTACTGTTACAGGGATCCTGGGATCAGGGTCTTCAGTCACAGTCCCAAAACTTCAGGGAATTAAGCGCCATCAAGTTGGCTTTGGTTCAGAGTCATAAAAGACAAAAATGTTCGCATTTATTCGGACAATATGACATCAGTGGCCTACATAAACAGGCAGGGAGGGACCAAATCTCCTGCTCTTATGTCCCTGGTGTCTCGCGGAGGATTCTCTCTTATCAATTTCTGCAGTGCATCTGAGGGGAAGGGACAATGTAGCGGCAGATTTCCTAAGTCGTCACCAGCTTCGGCAGGGAGAATGGTCCCTAGAAATTATATATAAGGAGTAGATTGTGTATGTTTTGTGATTATGTGCTTTCAGCTTGTTTTCCTTAGTGCTTGGAATAGTACTGGCGAGTTGAGGGGTGTTCCCACCTTTTGAAGCTGTTTCCTGTCCTAGATGGGGGCGCGCGTCTCTCCACTGGTGCTGTCATAGACTCAAAGAAAACATATTAAGTGTAAGTGTAATTTTCATCCCCTTTTTCATTCTGGGTCTGGGTTTTTGTTGGTGATGCTGTCGAGTATGTGGTGTCTAGGATTGTGGATGTCCGGAGGGTGTGCAATTGCTTACAGTAACAGTATCTGATTCACTGGAAGAGGTATGGACCCGAAGACGGATTTTGGGTACGCACTCGGTCTCCCATCAGCCACAGATCTGCTGCTTAACTTCGCTTGTGAGAATCTATGTTTGGCCTCGTTCCCAGGGCAGCTTTGCTAGTGGGGAGGCTCCCTGCTCCTAGGTCTGCCTTGAGCGCCGAGCTGATCACTCGGTGCTCGACTAGTCTGTCTGTCATGTGACGCTGGTCACGTCACATGACCCTCAGACCCACTTTAGATACAGGCAGCCTGCTGACCACAGGTTGCCAGTTAATTCTAGGTTCCTGGCAATTTTTTGGACTTCGGAATACTTACCTGATCCTGTTCCCTGACGATCCTTTGCCTGCTCCTCCTGTACTGCGCATCCCTCCTAGTATTGTGACCTCGGCTCCCACCTGACTACTCTTTGCGGACTCCTGGTACTTCTCTCCTCTCCTGGTGTTTGACCCTGGCTTCTCCGGACGATTCTTTGCTTAACCATTCTTTTCGTTACACCTGGTTTGATCCTTGCTATGGGGCCCTTACTTCTCTACGTACACCACTGGTGGGTTGGTTTGTCATTCTGGGCTCTAAAAAAAGTCTCTAATATTAATTTCAGTGGATTCAGTGGTAATCATGTGTTTCAGTCTAAAATGAAAGTACTGTATCTAAACTTTCCTAATAGTAAGAATGACAGTGTCAAAGTCAAACATGTGGTTTTAGCATATTTATTAGCTATTTATACACACCCACAGCAAGAGATATTCTGCATAATTGAATTTGAACAAAGGAAGTACTTAGGTCTGTAGGTGGTTCCTTTGAGTATGAAAGATGGAACTAATTAAGTTTATAGATGATTTATTGAGTCTGTAATTCTGAGCTGAATATTTTCCTAGAATTAGTATGTGTCACACGCTCAGACCGTCTCAGTGCCTTCATGTGCTTACACAAAAATAGATAACTGAATAGATAGAGTAGAAGTGGGAACAATACAGTATGGAAATGGATCTTTTGAAAATATGGGTGAAGGGAGATTGCTACATGTAGCTATTATATGTACATTTGTGAGGACTAAGACAAAAATAGTTTTGAAACTTAAAAGGGTATGTCTATCACAGACAGGGGCGTAGCTATAGGGGGTGCACAGGTACAGTTGCTACCGGGCCCAGGAGGGGACCCAAAGACCCTTTTGACTGTGACGAGGGGACATCCTCTCTCTGGAGTAAAGAAGGTTTGTACACCAACATAGAAGAGGATTCTTTACGGTAAGAGCAGTGAGACTATAGAACTCTCAGTCTGAGGATGCGGTGATGGTGAATTCACTTAAAGAGCTCCAGAGTGGGCTGGATGTATTTCTGGAGTGTAATAATATTACAGGTTATAGTTACTAGAGATGGGTCGTTGATCCAGGGAGTTATTCTGATTGCCTGATTGGATTTGGGAAGGAATTTTTTACCCCTAAAGTGAAAGGGAATCTGTCACTTGCTTTTATCATTTTAGGTTTTCAACAATGCCATGTTCAATAAAGTACCTTATTTCCTGCAGTGGTCTTCTAACTTCATTTCATTTTATCATTTTGATATGCTAATGAAACTCCAAGGTGCCCAGAGGGGCGTTTTTTTCCTCTCTGGAGCCCAGCCCGCCTTAACTTGAAGCCCAAGAACGCCTCCTGATCCTAAAATAACCTCCCACAGCCCCAGCAAACAGCTCCGACCCCTCTGCTACATCATCTTCTACCTTCAGAAATGCCCTGTTCTTCCTGTCGGCTGCCGGAAATCTCGCGCAGGCCTGCGGCTGGCCCCTGCGCAGTCAGCAAGCTCCTGAGGGCAAAAGCCTCAAAAGTGTCACTGGGCATGCACCGAGCCCAGGGACGTAATCTGAGCGCTGTTGTCTCAGGGAGCTTGATGATCGCACAGGCCACAGGCGGTACTGCGCCTGTGCGAGATTTCCGGCAGCTGACAGGAAGAAGAACATGGCGTTTCTTGAAGGTAGAAGATGACGTGGCAATGTTGAAACCTTAAAATGATAAAAGCAGGTGACAGATTGCTTTTAATAGAGAGCATATCATGCATGCATGGCCACCTATCTATTCACCTCTATGAAATAAATATTCTGAAAGAGGTGTTAAGCTATTTTTAAAAATTCCATAGTGGTGAATGAAGGGTGGTCGCAGAATTGTTTAAAACTCAAGTCACCGCTTGAATCCCCCTCAAGTGACCTATAGATGTATATAGATTAACTTTATCAAACAAGACTAATATTGCATCAGAGGGGATTACCATCTCTTGCAACTTTAATAGGAAATCAGAGGTAGGATTCAAGCTGTGACTTGGGATTTAAACAATTCTGAATTTGGTTCATAGGCACTGGAATGCATTTTTTCTTTATTGAATTTGAATCTGATATGTAATTATTTTACATTTAAAGTGTAACTGTCATTTTTTTTTTTTGCTAATGGTTAGCGACAGGGATAGGGAACATTTTTGTAATATACTTTATTTAGGGAAAACCTTTATTTATAATAGAAAAAAAGGGCGGAAATGTCCCTTGTAGGAATTTGACCTTACAAAATACCGCAGCTTCTGCGATATTTTTTCAAGGCCAAAATTTCTTGCCGGAACCAGCATTAATTTCCATTGAGATATCAAGGGTTCTGAAAGTTGCCGTGTCGCCGGATCCGGTTTTCCGGTCTGCACCTGCGCTGGGATATAGGAGGAGCTGGTTTTGCAGCTTCCTGTTTGCTTCTTATTGCGCCAGCCAGCAGGGAAGTCGGCAGCACGCCATTGAAGGTGAGTATAAATTATTTTTTATTGTGCAGCAATAAAAAATTCTAATTATAAGCAGCTCCTACTACTTATACAGAGGAGCTGTATGTTATAAGTACATAGGTGATGCTAGGAGTAGTAGTACCTAAGACTGCAGCTCCTAGGATCTCCTATGTACTTATACTACCAGTAGTCCCTATGCAATAGTACTACTACATAAGAGAATCCAAAAGGATCTTGTCAGACCTGGTATACTACAGAGTTCTTAAAGAAGACCCAACTACTATTTTTCAAAAAACACTACAAGAGTTGATAGACAGAACATTATTGATAAAAAAGAGAGGCAATTCCTCACTAGTAATCACCCCACTACAGCTCGCTTCTACTTCTTGCCTAAGATCCAAAAATCCCTTACCAATCCCCCCAGTAGACCGATCATATCTGGTATTAACTCTCTCGCTTCGAACCTTTCAGCCTATGTAGACAAATTTCTGCAAAAATATGTACAAAAACTGCCCTCGTATTTAAGAGATTCTTCAGATCTTATAAATACTCTCAATACCATAGATTGGAAGGACACCTACCTCTGGGCTACGCTCGACGTGGCCTCCCTGTATAGTACCATCCAACATGATTTGGGAGTACAAGCAGTCAGACATTTCCTTGAACTTGATCTCGAAATGCCTCTGACTCAAAAGGACTTCATTATAAAATCCATCGAATTCATTTTGAAGCATAATTATTTTACATTTAACGAAACATTCTATATTCAAAAGAGGGGCACCACGATGGGCACTAAATTTGAACCATCCTACACAAACCTGTTTGTGGGCCTCTTTGAAAACAAAATGGGTCTTTAATCTCACAAAGATGTGGTCCTCTTCCGTCGCTATATAGACGACATTATTTTTATCTGGGCGGTAGCATCGAAAACCTCACATCCTTCATCTCCACTCTAAATCGAAATGATTGGGGCCTTAACTTCACGTGTGAATTCAACTCCAAGGTTGCAACATTTCTGGATATTCACATCGAAATTGTTGCAAATAGGATTACCACTAGCACACACTTCAAAAAAGTGGACACTAATAGCTACCTTGAATATTTCAGTTGCCACCATACAAAATGGAAGAGGAACATCCCTTACAGGCAGATGAAGAGAATCCGGAGAAATTGCTCCGATGACAAAACCCTAAGAAAACAACTGGGAGTCCTAAAAGATTGTTTTTTGGACAAAGGCTACCCAAAAAGTCTGATCAAGGCCTCAACTCAGAGGGTTCTCAAACTTGACCAAAAGGAAGCCCTAAAACCAGCCCTATTGGGAATTGCTAATCAAAGAGAATACCAATGTAACCATATCACTAGGTACAATAGGGACCACCAAAATATCAGAAAGGTACTCACAAAACATTGGAGTATCTTGTTGAAGGACCCAATCCTAAATACTCCCCAAACAACCGGCCATTACATTTAGAAGAGCTCAAACTCTAAAAAATATTGTTGCCCCCTCATGCCCTAAGCTCCCAGCACCCGAAAAAAGATCCTGCCTTCATCAACTAGAAAAGGGTATTTTAAATAAGGCGCTAAAAATTGTAAATGCTGCGCGATGATCACTCATGGCACTAGAGAAATCGAAACAGCAGATCCATCCGGCACCTAAGCCCTTAAACAGGAACTTAACTGTGGGATGAGAAACATCATCTATCTACTAAGATGCCCATGTGGTTTGAAATACGTGGGCAGGACCACCCAAACTTTGAGGGAGAGACACACTATCCCCTTTCGGTCTCAACGAAAGCCTGGAATATTCAAACTACTAAAAGAATATTACAGATATCCCTACAATATAATATGTCTACAGTTCATTTAGACCAGGCATGTCCAAAGTCCGGCCTGCGGGCCAATTGCGGCCCTCGTTCCGGACTGATACGGCCCCACAGCTAAGTTGGCCAAATGTAGATTTTACGGCCCTCGGAGTGAGTTCCTGAGCACCTCTCAGGACTCCTTTGATCTCTCACTGCGGGACTTGACGTCATCAGCTGTCTCAGGGAGAGGGAAAGCCCAAATCTTGCGACGTCCGAGATCTTGTGAGATTTGGGCTCAGGGAGAAGGAAAGCCCTAATCTCGTGAGATTTTAGACATCGCGAGATTTGCGCTTTCCTTCTCTCTGCGCCGGCTGATAACATTAAGTCCCGCTGAGAGAAATCCCAGGTCCTGAGCAGCACTCGGGGACTCACTGGGGGCGGCTGTAATATATATATGTCACAAAATGAAAAGTATGCCATTTTCAATAAACTTTGCATCAAATAGTTAATGTGCATTTAATTTTAATGGTTCAAAGAATGTCGGGCAAAATGGTCGGCCCTCGCACATGTTCACTTCATCAAATCTGGCCCTCCTCGAAAAAAGTTTGGACACCCCTGATTTAGACAATCCAACATGATTCTCCTTTCAAAAATATATTCTAGCCATACCAATATAGACCTTTCATTTTACTGTTTATATAAAAATATACGCAATGTCTAGATAAGAACATACTAAGTGGTTTTGCAGAAATTTTATCATATTATTTTATATATGATTACCAAATATTTATTGGAAGCCACATCCACCTATAGTCCTTCACCCATATGTTTACTTGACTCTATTTTGCACCCACAAACTAATTTGAGCCACTGTTGTTAACACTGACCTAGGCCCACTATCATCTGACCCCACTTTCCAGTGACCCACACACCCATACTAAATGCTTATGATTTATTCTTCTGATGTGCGCCGTATGCGTTCCACTGTTGGGACGCACCGGAAGTTCCGGGATGTGTTCCACTGTTGAACGCACACGAGGTGTTGCGCTATTACACTGGACTCAGTGCACGCCTCTCTGTATCTATGTATGTATGTGCTAGTTTTTTATGTACCACAACTTATGTTTGTGCTATTTACATACCAAAACCTATGTTTTAATTATGTGAGCCAAACGGCTGGTGGCGCGTCATTTCCGGTGTGTTCCAGCGTGAAACGCATGCGGAAACCGGAAGTGACGCCGCTAGAAGCTATTTTGGCGGTTTCTTCATGTCTATTTAAACACCACTTTTTACCCCTATACTTATACCTGCTCCTGATGAAGGGGACCCACTATTAGGCCCTGAAACGCGTTGAGCTTCCTCTTCTACCCTACCCTGGGTTTGGAATAAAGAAAAAGTTCAAGATAACTGCTGAATGTTTGCCGTCCTTTCTCTGACATCTCTACAAGCGACCCAGGCGCAGGAGGAGTGGTGTGGGTGTCTTGAGTTTTATCCCACATTACCCTCCTCGGTGGAGTGAGCCGATTACCTTTTGGCTTTGTTTTTATATTGGTTTTTATGAATATTTGGCATTAGACTATATTGGATTTTTATGATTTTTATTATTCCGTTACACTGAAACACATCGTTCTGTCTATGTGGTGTTTGGCGCCTCCCATTTTGGTCCTTTTTTTCAGCGTGTCTCCCGCACAAAGAACTAGAAAATGAGGTTTACTGTGGGGACACCTCAAACAATCCTCCCAACAATGAAAAATATATGAACCAATCCCTTGACGGGACAGAAAACTGCAGCAGTTGGCACCTGTGTTTTGTCATCATCAGAGACATGCTGCAGTGGTATTCTCATGTTCTCATCCTGCAACATAAGTGGTTGGGCATCAGTGCATTCAATGTCTTCCACTTCTGGGGCAGGGCTATGTGGATGGCCCGAGGAAACCCTGCCAGCAGAGTCATCAAAAAGCATAGGAGTCCTCTGCATGACTTGGAGCTCAGACTGCTTGGCTGCTTTGCAAGGGGGTGAGTTGAAAGACTGATGGGCATGGGCTGTAGGTGCCAACTCTGAGCTTTCTGCTCTGGGTGGGAGATACTGTGAAGGAACTGGAGCCACTGTCAGCCACCCAATCTACTATCGTCTGTACTTGTTTTGGCCTCACCATTCGTAGAGTGGCATTCAGGTCTACCAAATAACGCTGCAGGTTCTGTCGCCTACTCGCATCTGAGGAAGGTGTTTCACTTGGACATGTAGCTGGCGCAGAATGGCCACGTCCTCCCCCAGCAACAGGAGCTCCACCAACACTACCACGACTATGTCCATGTCCCTTATTTGATGTTCTCCTCATTATTTGCATTCACCCACCAAACTAACAGATGGTTTATCTCAGGTGTCAATTTAACTGCCAATAGTCAACAATTAGGTTCACTAACAGTAAGGTAGTGCCCGTGTCATAAACAGAATACATTTCTTTAGGTCACACAACAGTGTAATGGAGCAATTCAATAAAATTACTTCACTATCACCAAAAATTTTAAAATAGGTTTTTCAGCATTGTATGCAAAAGTGCTCTGTGGCACGACAATACGTATTTATTCCCCCAACTAAAGAAATGCAGTATGTCACCGCAAAATTTTAAAACAAGTTTTTCAGCGTTGTATGCAAAAGTGCTCTGTGGCACCACAATACAGGTTTTTTCCCCCAACTACAGAAATGCACTATGTCACCGCTAAAATATAAAATTGGTAATGTAGGCGGACTTGACCCGCCAAAAAAAGGAATTTTTCCTCCACTGAGCTACCAGAAAATAACTAGATTAATGTCCCTGGTACACATGAGGGTCACATGCAGTTCCAAGAACACTGCAGTTGCTAAATTGGCCGCCGACCCCCACCTCACTAACAGATGGATTAAAAATTATTTTGCAGTATCACTGGGCTCACGGCTAGGTACAAATATGCAACATAGCACCCTCAATAATTGCTGTATTTCGAAATATTTAACACCACCAAGTTCAACAGATTTCTTCCCTAATCTCTCCCTCACAGCAGCAGCAGCATCCTATCCCTACACTGAGAAGAGCAGAGTGACGTGCGGTGCTACGTGACTCCAGCTTAACTGCTCCCGGACCGCCGTACGCAGGATCGCGTCATGCGGGCGGCCGGGATCTTCTGTTCGGACGCATCTACGCGTGATCTCGCGAGACGCGAGATTTCGCGTATATGCGCCCGCGCATGCGCAGATCGCGCACGGCAAAAGGCGCAGGGCGAGTTGGTCATCAGCTTGCCAGCCAATCGGCAGCGCTGGCGGGCTGATGACTTTTAAAAAAACGAATGAGAAGCCATTTAACCCATCATATTAGTAAATATGATGTGTTAAATGGCTTCTGTGCCCTCTCCTGGGTCCTTTTCGTCGGTTGGACCCAGGAAAGAGCACACCTTACTGTGAGTACACACAATCACCACACATTAGCCCCCTGATCAGCCCCCCATCACCCAAATTAACCCCTTGATCACCCCTTTCATCACCTGTCAATCATCTAGTGCACAGATGTCAAACTCATGGCCCTCCAGCTGTTGCAAAACTACAACTTCCAGCATGCCTTGATAGCTGTAGGATGTCCAGGCATGATGGGAGTTGTAGTTTTGCAACAGCTGGAGGGCCACGAGTTTGACATCCCTGATCTAGTGAAAGGGAAAAAAGTGATCAGTGTAAACTGTCACTTTTTTTTTTTCACTAGGATTGACTGTTCGGTTTAGGCCCCTTTGGTAGGTAGTTAGTGTTAGCGCCCAACCCACCGCACCGCAGTAACTGGTTCGCTGATTAGCGTAGCGCTAATCAGCGCTTGTACTTTTATAGTATCTATAAGTGATCAGAACTGATCACGGTCAGATATATAATAGTACTAGTGTCACCTTAGTTCGCCCTCCACCCAAAACGCAGTGTTTGCCCGATCAGGCCTGATCGGTCGCCCACACCTGCGTTCACCCACGCCCACCCCGCCGCAGTGACAAAAAAATTTTTTTTTTTGTAATCACTGCACAATCCCTTCACAAGCGCTGCGGCGATAAAAAAATCAGTGTTGATCTTTTTTATCAATCGCAGCGGCTTCTGTACTTCGCTAACCTCTCAATTGTAAGACAGGCTTGCTTTTTTTCTTGGGTAGTCTCAGGGAATACCCACTAAATTTAGACGCCCAAATGTCAAACAAGGGGTATTCCTCTGAAGAGGCCTACAGGATTCTGACCCAGTCGGATGAGGAATGGGAACCCTCATCTGACGAATCTAGCGGGTCAGAATACGAACCTGTAGAGAGCAGTGGCAGTCTGACCCAAAGTTCGGACGAGGAGGTTGAGGTCCCTGATAGAACCAGGCGTACCCGGCCCCGTGTTGCTAGACCGCAGGTTGCGCAGGATCCGCTTCAAGGGCAGCAGAGTGGGGCTGGCGCTGCCGGATTACGTGGTGAGGCATACACCAGCAGCGCAGCCCGTCCTGGACCTAGTACCAGCACTGCCGTACAACATGGTGAAGTGGCGAGCACCAGAAGGGCAGTAGAAGCTGGTACGGTGGCACGTGCAGTAGTTTCCCGTCGCAGCCACCGCAAAGACAGGCCCGTAGAGCCCCTAGAGTCCCTGAGGTGCTGGCAAATCCTGATTGGCAGCCCCCAACTTCAGCCGCACCAGTAGTTCCCCCTTTCACCGCCCAGTCAGGAGTTCGGGTGGAGACAGCTCAGATAGGATCGGCGCTGGGGTTTTTGAGCTGTTTTTCACTGCGGAGCTCTATGACATAGTCGTGGCAGAATCAAATCGGTATGCCACTCAATTTATCGCCGACAACCCGGGAAGCTCTTATGCCCAGCCTTTCCGGTGGAAACCAGTCCAAGTTTCCGAATTTAGAACTTTTCTGGGCCTTCTCCTCAGCATGGGCATTACAAAAAACATGAATTGCGGTCATATTGGTCCACGAACCCAATTCATCACATGCCCATGTACTCTGCTGCCATGTCCAGGACACGTTTTGAGACCATCCTGCGTTTCCTGCACTTTAGTGACAACAGCACCTCCCGTCCCAGAGGCCACCCAGCTTTTGACCGGCTCCATAAAATTCGGCCCCTCATAGACCATTTCAACCAGAAATTTGCAGATTTGTATACCCCGCACAAAACATCTGCGTAGACGAGTCCCTAATACATTTTACCGGGCGCCTTGGCTTCAAGCAGTACATCCCAAGCAAGCGCGCCCGGTATGGGGTCAAATTGTATAAGCTCTGTGAAAGGGCCACAGGCTATACGCACAAATTTCGGATCTATGAGGGAAAAGATCAGACCCTGGAGCCGGTCGGTTGCCCTGACTACCTGGGGAGCAGTGGGAAGATAGTCTGGGACTTGGTGTCACCCTTATTCGGCAAGGGGTACCATCTTTATGTGGACAACTTTTACACAAGTGTGGCCCTCTTCAAGCATTTGTTCCTAGAACAGATTGGCTGCTGCGGCACCGTGCGACCTAGTCGCCGGGGCTTCCCCCAACGGCTCATTACCACTAGACTTGCAAGGGGGCAGAGGGCTGCATTGTGTAACGAAGAACTGCTCGCGGTGAAATGGAGAGACAAGCGTGACGTTTACATGCTCTCCTCCATTCACGCAGACACGACAGTCCAAATTGAACGGGCAACCAGTGTCGTTGAAAAGCCCCTTTCAGTCCATGACTATAACCTCCACATGGGAGGGGTGGACTTCAACGACCAGATGTTGGCCCCGTATTTGATTTCCCGAAAGACCAGACGCTGGTATAAAAAGGTGTCTCTATATTTATTTCAATTGGCTCTATATAACAGTTACGTTCTCTACAGTAAGGCTGGGAGAACGGCATCCTTCTTCAAATTCCAGGAAGAGATCATCAAGAACCTCCTGTATCCAGGAGGTTCCGTGGCCCCAACCACCAGTGTAGTTAGCCATCTACACGAGCGGCACTTCCCCAGCGTTGTGCCTGGTACCTCAACCCAACCCCCACCCCGAAAAAGATGTCGTGTCTGTAGCAGGAGTGGAATAAGGCATGACACCCGTTATTTCTGTCCTGACTGTTCTGACCACCCTGCCCTATGCCTTGGAGAGTGTTTCCGGAAGTACCACACTCAGGTACACTTAGGGACGTAGGGACAGCACTACACAGGTAGTTTTTTTTCCACTCAGGCTCTAGGGTCTCTCAGAATACTAGGTTTTGAGAGACTCTAGCACATAGGGAACGGTGCTGGTGTGCTACAGCAGAAGTTTGAAGCGGTAGAAACCTCTCCTTTCACTTGGGATAACGTGTATAATGTACTTCGCACCATCTCTGTGTGATTTACACTTTACACATTGTCCCATGGGAAAGGAAAGGTTTCTGCTAGGAAAATAAAGAGTGGGATGGTAAAAAAAAATAAAAATTAAACAGGTAGCAAGAAAAAAAAATCTTGAGTTAGTTCAGGTTTTTATGTTCATGTTTTACAATGTTCTGGTTTTATAAAGTTTGCAACGTTCAAGTTATGTGCCTGCTGCCTGTTTTTTCTTCTTTTTTTTTTTTTCCCCATGATCCAGGGAGTTATTCTGACTGCCTGATTGGAGTCGGGAAGGAATTTTTTTTTCCCCTTAAGTGAGGAAAATTGGCTTCTGCCTCACAGGGGTTTTTTGCCTTCCTCTGGATCAACTTGTAGGAAACAGGCCGAACTGGATGGACAAATGTCTTTTTTCGGTCTTATATACTATGTTACTATGTTACTATGTAACCACCCTTTATTTTTCAGGTAGACCAACGGACCAACCGACGAAAACGCCGCAGCACTGATGGGAATTCTGAGAGAAGCATTGCGCTGCTGTCAGAAGACAAGTGAAGTCGGTGTATGCGGCGCTGCAAGACGAGATTTCTCCTCTGCAGGACAGGTACGTTTGCCCAGGCATATGAGCTGAGGAGAGGTGTTGGAGTTCATATGCTTTGGCAAACACTTTGTATCAAAAAATCTGGCAAAGATGTCTTCCTCCACACCGATCGATTGATCGATGTGAATGGAGAAATCACGTTTGCCAGGACATAGGAGCTGAGTGGGTATGGATGTTTGGGCGGAGCCCCTATGTCCTGGCAATATGTAGAACAATAAATTTAGAGAAAAATTTATAGAGAAATTTAGTTTTATTTGATACATTTTCCAACATAAAGTGAAAAATATCATTTTTTTGCAAAAATTTCATTAAAAAAAGTAAAATATCAAAAAAAGTAAAAATGTCAGCAAGAAAGAAATAGCACCAAATGAAAGCTCTATTAGTGAGAAGAAAAGGAGGTAAAATTCATTTGGGTGGTAAGTTGTATGACAGAGCAATAAACGGTGAAAGTAGCGTAGTGCAGAATTGTAAAAAGTGGCCTTGTCTTTAAGGGTGTTAAAGCTAGGGGGGCTGAGGTGGTTAAATAGAGGCTGAGTCACATGCTGCACTTAGCCAATCACAGCCATGCCATTAGTAGGCATGGCTGTGATGGCATCTTAGGGTAAAGTCGTGAAACGCTTGGTGATTGGCTGCCCTGCAGCCTTTCAAAAAGCATGAAGAAATCGCCGAACAATGAACCCGAACTTTTACGGAAATGTTCAGGTTCGGGTCCCATTCCATACTGTGGACTCTGAACATTTCAGAGAACTGATGGCTTGTGGCACCCAAGGTGGAGAGTTCCAAGCCTTCATTACTTCTTTAAAAAAGTTGTACCAGCCCTGCACACGTATGTTGAGCAGAAGGTGGGCCAGTCCTTGAGCCTGTCATCGTCTGGTAAAGTTCACGGCAGTGCCGACGTGTGGAGCTGTAACTATCGTCAAGTACAATATATGTCCTTTACAGTTCACTGGGTAAATGTGGTTCTGGCCCAGTCACACCAGCAACTTGGCCAGGTGCTGACAATGTACTCTCTGCATTGTAATCATGGTATTTATGCGCCAATATCCCCCTCTGTCTCCCCATCCGCCACCTGGTCCTCAGCCTCCCCTATAGGCATAGTTCAGAGTGGTCCTCCAGCATATCACCTATGCAAAGCATGGCATTGTCACGCAGTTCTGCACCTGGTCAGCCTGGGTGATTCGATTCACACCAGGGAGGAAGTGCTCCGCCTCATCAACCAAGAAATCCTGGCTGTCTCCTTACCAACTGGACATAGGAACCATGGTACTCATAATTGGAAGAACATTATGTCTGTGCTGCGTCAGAGAATGCTAACCCATGTGCCCTACCCGGCGCATGTCTTCAATCTGGTTGTCACCTGGTTCCTAAAGTCTTCCACCCAATTGCAAGAAGTCTTGAAAATGTCAAGGAAAGTGTGCATGCACTTCACCCAGTCTTACAGTACAAAACATGCCCTCCTAGAGCTGCAAAGGCAGACTATAAATGAGTCATTTCTGGGTGTAGAGAACGATGACCTGTTAGAAATGACAATTATCGTTCAAAACATGGACTGCAGCATTTACACAAAGCAATTTTGAGTTATATGCTTGAAACACACCCACTATGGAGTCGTCGTGTGTACATTAAACGATTGCTGTTTAGACAAAGAAAATCTTTAACAGCCAACAATGATTTTTGTGCCTACACAAACAAACGGACCAGCGAGAATTTGACCGACTGTCGCTAGTCGCTCACTCGCTTACAGCTTTTACATGGCATGATAATCAGTTTTGCACGATTGATCGAGAATTGACCTGATAATCAGCTCGTGTAAAGGTACCTTTAGAATTATATCTTAGTATCCGAAACACGTAGACGTTGATGCTACACTGTCTGCACTCTGTCTTACTTGGATCTTATAAATGTTGAAGAATAAAGAACGAATGCTTTTTATTGAAAGCTGGATTCTCTTCTCTTCATTGGTGGAAAGCACAGGAGAAACAGTTTACTGTACATCTTTCCTTTAATGCTTAGAGTAATAAAGGGGTTTTCTGTGTTGTTTTTTTACTGATGACCTATCCTTAGGATTCTTTACTATCCGCGTCAGAATAGTAAGAGGTGCTGCTCTCTCACAGTTGCCCTTTCTTTCTGTCCTCAGGTCTGGTGGAGGTCTGTCTCACTACCCTGTCCTGGCCCCAGCTCTGTGGAGAGCACATCCTTCCTGATGAATTAGTAGAGAAGACAGTTAGGATAGACATGAGGTGGAGGCACGCAACACAGACACAGCAGGCAGACTCCTCTGGTAAGTCTAGTTGTGTCTATCTGAGGTCATTCCAATTTCTCAAGAGGAAGATCACTAGCCAACGTCTCCCTATTCCTCTGCTTTCTGTCTGTCCCTTACTGACCCCCCCTACCCCTGTTGTACTTTCTAATGCCACCATTTACTGTTGCATACTATGTAGTGGGAAGTTGGAAAAAATTATGTGGAATTGAAAAAAAAGCAATTCACAGTTTCATTTTTTTACTGCAGTTCCTATGCAGTGGAAATGACCCATGTCCTTCATTCTCTGCATTTATATGATTACAACGATACCACACTTATATAGTGTAACTTGTGTTTTAACCCTTTCTGTTTTTTACAGTTTTATTTTTTACTTCCAGCCTTCCCAAAGCTAGAACTTCTTTTTATTTTTTCACTCACATATAGTGATGTCCCGAACTATTCGCCATATAGCTTGTTCGCGTTCGCCACGGTGGGCGAACATATGCGATGTTCGGTCAGCCCCCTATACACCATCATTGAGCAAACTTTGACCCTGTACCTCACAGTCAGCAGACACATTCCAGCCAATCAGCACCCTCCCTCCCACACCTTCCCACCTCCTATAAAAACGGCAGCCATTTTAGTCTGAAGCTGCAGTGGGTTAGTGAGAGCATGGAGAGTGAAGCTGCTGATAAATTCATTGGGAAACCGTTAGCTAGGCCAGTGTTCTGTGTCCACAGACTCATCTACTGTAATGCCAGCGTCAAAGCACCCCAAAAAGCCCTTTTTAGGGCTGCTAAATTAGTCTGATTGTATTATTATTTTTTCTCCATATAGATATTGCAGTTGCCTGGCCTGCCCGTGTGAGAGAGGCTGCAGGCCCACAGACTGTAGTGTGCCCACTGCCAGTGCCCACCACTCATACCGTGTGGCACAGGACTTTGCATAAAAAAAAGGCATTTCATTTTTACACATTAATCTAATTTCAGTTGCCTGCCTGCTGCCAGTGTGTGTCAGGCCCACTTCCACTGACTGTAGTGTGCCCACTGCCAGTCCCCACCACTCATACCGTGTGGCACAGGACTTTGCATAAAAAAAGGCATTTAATTTTTACACTTTAATCTAATTTCAGTTGCCTGCCTGCTGCCAGTGTGTGTCAGGCCCACTTCCACTGACTGTAGTGTGCCCACTGCCAGTGCCTACCACTCATACCGTGTGGCATAGGACTTTGCATAAAAAAAAAAAAGGCATTTCATTTTTACACTTTAATCTAATTTCAGTTGCCTGCCTGATGCCAGTGTGTGTCAGGCTCACTTCCACAGACTCTAGTGTGCCCACTGCCAGTGCCCACCACTCATACTGGGTGGCATAGTAGCTTGCCGATAAATAAGGCATTTCATTTTTACCCTTTAATCTAAGGTTAGTTGCCTGCCAGTGTGTATCAGGCCCACTTCCACTGACTGTAGTGTGCCCACTGCCAGTTCCCACCAGTCATACCAGGTGGCACAGTACCCTGCACGCATAGTACCACTAATAATAAAAAAAAAATAACAGGCAGAGGCAGGCCACCCTGCAGGGGCCGTCGTGGTGCTGTGATTTCCTTTGGCCCTAGAATAATGCCAAGTGTTCAGAGGCCACATACCCTGAACTCGAAAAATTCTGAGGACGTAGTTGACTGGCTTACACAGGACACCCAATCTTCTACAGCTTTCGCTCAGAACCTTGATGCACCATCCTCCTCCAGCTCAGCTTCGGGCACCTCTCAAGTTAACACTCGCCCGCCAGTCACCACCACCAACACTAGCACCACAGCCGCTTCATTTGATCTGTCATTGATCTGTGATTTATTTACACATCAGTTGGAAGAAATGAGTGATGCGCAACCATTATTGCCAGAGGATGTAGATAACAGGGATATGTCTCAGTCAGGCAGCATTACACACATGGACGTACGGTGTGATGATGATGAAGTTGTACCCGCTGCTGCTTCCTTTGCTGAGTTGTCAGATACAAGTGAAGCGGTTAAGGATGACGATGTGTCCGTGGATGTCACGTGGGTGCCCGCTCGAAGAGCAGAAGAACAGGGGGAAAGTTCAGATGGGGAGACAGAGAGGAGCAGGAGACGAGTTGGAAGCAGGGGGAGGTCGTCGCAAGGAGCTAGTGCACAGTCATACAGCATGTATTGTGTGTCTACCTCTGATAACAGCAATGCCATTTGCAACCTGTGCCAAAAGAAACTGAGTCGTGGGAAGTCCAACACCCACCTAGGTACAACTGCTTTGCGAAGGCACATGATCTCACATCACAAACGCTTATGGGATCAACACATGAGTGCAAGCAGCACACAAAGTCAAAACCACCATGCTCCTCCTGGTCCAGCGTCTTCAGCCATGTCAACCACTGCTGTCCTCCCTGCCCCCTCTCAACCAACCGCCACTCCCCCTCTCACCTTCAGCAGTTCCTGCTCATCTGCCCACAGTCAGGTGTCTGTCAAGGAAATGTTTGAGTGTAAGAAGCCAATGTCACAGAGTCACCCCCTTGCCCGGCATCTGACAGCTAGCTTGTCAAAACTCTTAGCACGGCAGCTTTTACTATACAAGCTGTGGAGTCTGAGGCCTACAAAAAATTTGTAGCTATTGGGACACCGCAGTGGAAGATACCCGGCCGAATTTTTTTTTCACAAAAGGCAATCCCCAACCTGTACTCTATTGTGGAAAAGGAAGTCATAGCATGTCTGGCACACAGTGTTGGGGCAAGAGTCCATCTGACCACTGATACCTGGTCTGCAAAGCACAGTCAGGGCAGGTATATCAGGTAAACCTGCTGATGGCTGCCAAGCATGGAATGCATGGCTCTGCAGCAGAGTTGGTGACACCGCCACGACTTGCAGGCAGGCCTGCTGCCACCTCCTCTACTCCTCCTACTCCATCCTCTTCGCTAACCTCCTCGGCTGAGTCCTCTTCTGCTACTGTGTCTTGCTCCACATCATCAACTGCACCCCCCCCCAGCTCCCCAGGGGCTGTTCCACATCCCGGATACGACAGTGTCACGCCGTCTTGGGGTTGACTTGCCTGAAAGCAGAGAGTCACATTGGACAAGCACTACTGTCCGCCCTGAACGCACAGGTGGATCAGTGGCTGACCCCGCACCAACTGGGGATCGGCAAAGTGGTGTGTGACAACGGAAGCAATCTGATGGCGGAATTGAATTTGGGCAAGTTGACACATGTGCCGTGCATGGCACATGAGTTGAATCTGATTGTAGAAAGCTTTGTGTGTAAGTACCCAGGCTTACAGGACGTACTCAAGCAGGTGAGGAAGGTGTGTGGCCATTTCAGGCGTTCCTACACGGCCATGGCACGCTTTTCCGTCATTCAGCGGCGAAACAACATGCCAGTGAGGCACTTGACTTGTGACAGCCCGACACGTTGGAATTCAACACTCCTAATGTTCGACCGCCTGCTCCAACAAGAAAAAGCCGTCAATGAGTATTTGTATGACCGGGGTGCTAGGACAGCTCTGCAGAGCTGGGTATTTGTTTGCCACGTTACTGGACACTCATGCACAATGCCTGTAGGCTCATGCGTCCTTTTGAGGAGGTGAAAAACCTAGTCAGTCGCACCGAAGGCACCATCAGCGACCTCATCCCATTTGTTTTCGTCCTGGAGCGTGCCCTGCGAAGAGTGCTGGATCAAGCCATAGATGAGCGTGATGAGGAAGAGTTGTGGTCACCATCACCACCAGAAACAGCCTTATCATCGCTTGCTGGACCTGCAGCAATGCTGGAAGAGGAGTCTGAGGAGTTAGAGGAGGAATGTGGCTTTGAGGAGGAGGAAGACCAACTACAGCAGGCATCCCAGGGTGCTCGTTGTTGTCACCTATCTGGGACCCGTGGTGTTGTTCGTGGCTGTGGGGAAGAACAGACCTTCAATGACATCAGTGAGGACGAGGAACGGGAGTTGGGTAGCTCGGCATCCAACCTATTGCAAATGGGGTCTTTCATGCTGTCATGCCTGTTGAGGGACCCTCGTGTAAAAAGGCTGAAGGAGAACGACCTGTACTGGTGGCCACGCTACTAGACCCCGGTATAAGCAGAAAGTGGCTGAAATGTTACCGAATTACCGGAAGTCGGAAAGAATGCAGCAGTTCGAAAACAAGTTAAAAAGTATGCTTTACACAGCATATAAGGGTGATGCCAGAGCACAAAGGGAATCTAACAGGGTAAGAGGTAAAAGTAATCCTCCTCCTATCACGACCACGCCGGCAAGGACAGGATGCTTTACAGACGTGTCGTTGATGGAGGACATGCAGAGCTTTTTAAGTCCTACACCCTCAGAGAACGACTCGACCATCAGGTAGAAGACTACCTCGCCTTAACTGCAGATATCGACACTCTGAGGAGCGATAAACCCCTTGACTACTGGGTGTGCAGGCTTGACCTGTGGCCAGAGCTATCCCAATTTGTGATAGAACTTCTGGCCTGCCCCGCTTCAAGTGTCCTGTCAGAAAGGACCTTCAGCGCAGCAGGAGGTATTGTCACTGACAAGAGAAGTCGCCTGGGTCAAAAAAGTCTAGATTACCTCACCTTTATTAAGATGAATGAGGCGTGGATACTGAAGGGACTGACAGTAGGGGATACATTTGACTAAAAAAGGCCTGATGAGATGCCTCGGGCTAAAAATGGTCCCCACGCTGCTGTATTTCATCTCTGCATGCCGGATGACTTCTGTGACTTCTCTGCCACCAACTAGGGTTCAAGCCGCAATGTTTTAGTACACTTTCTGCCTGCAAAACATCAATTTTTGCAGCGGCTGCAACAATACCTGATGAAGGACGTAACAGGGATTAAACTGATAGGAATAGTACTACTTAACACACCACTCATATAGGGTGGCACAGTACATTGCACGGCGCACGCGCAGTGCCCCAAATTGGAAGTAAGAGGGCCGACCAAGCTTCTTTTTCCATCTCCCGGTTCCTAAAATCTATTCGATACACGTCCCCTGATAGGGGACGTAACAGGGATTAAACTGATAAGAATAGTACTAGTTAACACACCAATCATATAGAGTAGCACAGTACATTGCACGGTGCACGCTCAGTGCCCCAAATTGGAAGTAAGAGGACCGACAAAGCCTAAAACCTAAAATCTATTCGATACACGTCCCCTGATAGGGGATGTAACAGGGATTAAACTGATAAAAATAGTACTACTGATTACTGAACACACCACTCATATAGGGTGGCACAGTACATTGCGCGAGGAAGAGACCTTCAATGACGTCAGTGAGGACAAGGAACGGGACATGGCTAGCTTTGTATCCAACCTTGTGAAAATGGGGAGTTTGCAGTTGTGCAAATGGACTGTATGAGGTTGTTTGTGGTGCGTTAAACGGGGAGTTAGGTCTGTCACAGTTAGGTCTGTCACTGTGGAGCGAGCGTAACCCTTACACTACTCGATTGATACAACATCATACCTGATTGTATACACACACTGGATGTTTTAAAGCACGTTACTACAATTTAGGAATGTTAGGTGATTTATGCCCTTTATGGATTAAAACCCGACTCTGCGTCCACTACGTAATTTTCCATGGGAGTTTTGCCATGGATCCCCCTCTGGCATGCCACAGTCCAGGTTTTAGTCCCCTTGAAACAACTTTTCCATCACTATTGTGGCCAGAAAGAGTCCCTGTGGGTTTTAAAATTCACCTGCCTATTGAAGTCTATGGCGGTTGGCCCGGTTTGCCCGTTCGCGAACACTTGCGGAAGTTCGCGTTCGTCTTTCGCGAACGGAAAATTTTATGTTCACAACATCTCTACTCACATAGTCATATGAGGGCTTTAGCATCAGAGTCTATTAGAATTACAATGAGTTCCTATGGCCGTCAGACCGTCTACAGGAACTAATGTGCGGCAGCCCTGTTCCACTCCTGAGTACAGGGGCTGCCGCACACTCCATCCGGCTCCCCGGATCCTAGCCAGGGGGGTGCCAGAGCACAGCTGGGAGTGTGTGCTCCAGGTCTTTAACTTCTCAGATGCTGTAGTCACATATATTATGAAACTTCAATGGGTCCACAATCTGCTATATACGCCAAAAAGACATGCCCTATCTTTTGTGGCACGGAGGTGTGGACCTGGAAGCTCATACCTACTAATCTGGTGCCAGAAACTGCACTTTGTACTTAATACTGCTGGATGTGCCACAAGTTATATTTTGCACTAAGGAAAGAGAGACTTTTATACGTTTACTTCTGGCCTGATTCTTCAAACTACCTTCACACTGAACCATCCCCAGGGAGCAATGGTCTGAGGGAGTACACCATGACCCCGCACCTCATCAGGCCACTACCACTCCCATCCTCTGCACTGGCTCCTGAGCGGCTCGCCGCAGCTCTTATACTTTAATTATAACATGAACTGTGGTTCAATATAATATCCTTTAGCTCAAAAAAACTTTGGAAAACAATTTAGGGTACTTTCACACTAGCGGCATAGCTATCCGGGAGGCTGTTTTCCGGCGGGTGAACAGCCTGCCGGATCCGCCATGCTGCAAGTACCTGTGTGCTGACTATAATGGGGGCGGGGGGCGGAGCTACTGCGCAGTCGGACCTGCAGTACTTTTAGTCCGGCGATCTCCGGCCATGCACTGCCATGGTGCACCGTAGCTCCGCCCCCACCCCCATTATAGTCAATGGGGACGGAGAGGCAGCATGGCAGCACACAGGTACTTGCGGCATGGCGGATAGCCATACCGCTAGTTTGAAAGTACCCTACTGAGTACACATGGGTGTATTCAGTAATACAAATGTCTTTCTGATGCTAATATGTAAAGTGACCTGGTGGCACTAAAACTACTGCAGCCTCTGCCAGGGATCCAGCTTTTAAACTCGCACTTTGGACATCATTGTAGGCTTGGTAAATGGCCTGTTAATTTGGCCACATGTGCAATCTATCTCTGCTGTATCCTCAGCAGCTTTCTCATGTTCTCACCAGAAGTCCCAAGAGTGCGCTAAGCTGCACTGCTCACTAACATCAGGAGCAGGTTACTCTCTACTGCTGCTGCAGCATCCACTGCAGCAGGCCCACCTTGTTCTCATCCCCAGTTGGAGAATGAGAGTACACCATGTGGCATGTGCCACTCAGTCCATTACAGTGGCAAGGTACTGCACTTATATGCAGGTCCATCTACTGCCATTTGTAAGCTGCATCACCGCTCTTCATCATTATAGGGACTGACTGTCACGGTGTTGAGTGGGGGAAACTCCCCACTATATAAAGTGGACTGTAACTAGGTCAGGAAAAGGGGAAAGTGAGCAGAACAGCTCCTACAGCATCCCTAAAACTGGCCCTAGTTTCCTAGCTGTATGAGCCGACCCAGATGGTAGGAAGATCATACTCACGAACCTCAGGATCCTGGAAACCCTGAGAACTCTAAGATAAGGCGATAGGGCCAGAGACCACCTGTTCCTCCAAAACATGGAGGAATCGGCGTCTCCCAGCGGCCTAGTAACAAAAGGGGAGAGACCTTGAGCAGCAACTGAATGGCAGGTAGGCACCCAGTGAAACAACAGTACACCAGAAGAACAACCAACACTTACCTGCTGCAGAAAAGATGGAAACGACTCCAAAATTACCCCCAAGCGGACAACAGATGGGTGAAGGCTCCAGGCAGGGCTGCCCTTTGTCTTTAGGTTCACCCCTCCGGGAAACCATAAGGGCCCACTTTCACAGGCAACATACAGGGGAAAATGTCTAGCAACCATGCTGATCACAAATACCACACCGACCAGACATGGAACACCAAACTAGACAAACAACATAACCCCAAACATAAACCACACCTAACAAAAATACAGGTGAGGAGGGGAAAGGAGACATAGTGTGACAAGGAATGACAAACGATGTCCAACTAGGATGCCCTCACACTACACACAAGAAAACATCCAGAGCAGAGCAAACAACAGAGGCCATGACACTCCCACCCCTCAAAGCCCTCCCAACTTAAAAGGGGAAGCTTGCGGGACACAACAAACAACGGGGGGGATGGAGAATTGTGTCAGCACGACCCTCAAAACTGCCACCAGCATGTCAGGACCATCACCTAGGCCCCTGACAGACAGCCAAGAAACAGTCAGGAGGAATCTTACTAGACACTGCCTCCCTCTGAGAAACAGTTCATACTCAGGACTGCTGCCAGCAAGCATTCCTCAACCAGCACACAGCCAGTACACCAAAGGAATGCATTCGGCATACTGCACATGAGAAAGGAAGCACAGAGAAGAGCCAAGAGGCCACACCCAACTCCGCCTGCACACCCCATCATCCACACAAGCAGATAATTAACCCCTCTGGCACCAGACTGGAGAGTGCCCAAGTGAAAGGAGGAGCCACCTGCATGCTGCAACAACAAGTTGCCGCTGGCAACCTCATGCACGGCAACCATGTCACGGTGCAAACAACAGAGGCCGTGACACTGATATTCTTTCGTGCACTTCTTCCCTCATAGAGCAGTGAGGTGTCTTCATTTGTTGAGCTCCAGTGCCACCTGCCACCTAGCAACTGGTCTCTACTTCTACAATGAGACCAGCATCTCTCCATCTTCAGTGACGAAGATGGGCAGCACCATCAAAATGCCATTCCTCTTCAGGGGAATCCTCTTTGTATGGTGGGCTCTGCTCCCACTTTACAAATCAATAGCATTACTATTAGGTCATTGTAATAGGAATTTGGTAATCATTGCTGCTTTGTAGGCTGTAAAGGTAGGTTTGGCAATCAAATATTTATCTTCAGAGTTATGTATACAGAACATGATATGGGGACAGGCTCAGACAGGGGAATCTCCCGGTGGGCCCCTGAGCAAGGTGGGCCCCTAGTCTCCCACCCCCTGCACAAGTGGCACTTAACACAGTAGACTTACTGCACTACATACATATATTCAATGTACAGCACCTCAACCAGCCTATGTTCATATAAAAAAACTTGTTAAAATATTTATTATATTTGAATGTATCCTAGGTACCCCAGTCCGACACTGTATGGGGACCATTTACATTTTGATAAAATACCTACAAAAACCTTCAATTTGAATTTAGAGTACAATTCTTCCACTGCTATATAACGCATTAAAAGATATCAGCGCTATGCTTTAGGTCATCAGCAAAGGGCACTGTATTCTATGTAAGGAATTAATGCAATTGGATGAAGTGACAATATTTTGCACTGTAATTTTTGTCACTTATGAGTGGTGAACTTTACTTATAGAGACTATGCGAGCAATGGCCATCCTCCCTGTGATCTTGTACACATTTTACTTTCCAGTACATTTTATGCAGCTAATGATAGGGAAGCACCAGCCAAGATGGTGGTTGAGGTGCCCTGATGTTAATGGTGCTTAGGGTGCTTGTGGCAGCTGTGTCCCTTGATAGAATTTGTCGTGACGCCAGTACCGTTAATGGTGGTACAACCAATTATAATAGCAATATTGAAGAATGAGGTAGACAGTGGTAAGATACAACTGACAACTTTTACTGTGACTGGTTTTGGTTGCAGCATAAACATCCAGATAGAATACAGTCTCTAGGTATATAGAGGAATTCTGTTTATCCACTGTTAATAGGTTTTGCTAGGTCCTGACTCACGCTGTGGTGAAGTACGTTTACACTTACTGGTAGATGACTCAGTTTCTGGTCCTTTTTGAATCCAGTGAAATTCTGGTGAGGTTGCCGGTGGCTAGTAAATCCTTCACCTTTACTCCCAAAGGTCTTTGATGCCTGGGTAGCGGCTATTGCCCTTTGGTTTAAGTCCTTTTCCACTTTGTCCCTTCTTGGACTACACTTCACTCCTCAGCAGACTTGTTGCTTGATCTGCACACAGACATTAACTACTGCTAACTGACTAACAGACTAGGCCTGAGCTGGGTTAGGCATCCCAGAGTGGTGCCATTCCCATCTAGTGTTGGGATGTATAAATTACACTGGACCAGCCTATGAACAGGGATTCAACAGGTGTATAATTGCAAAATTACATGCAATACAGCAATGATAATAAAGCAATAAATTTGCAGTTCCCACGTGTCTTGAGTGGGACGCTGCACAAACGAGAACTGCCCCACCTCATTCTGGTAGCAAGCAGGACTGACCCACTTCTGCCCAAAGGGGGGAGAATGGAATGGTAAGTTCCATTCTCTCTAAGGATAGCTCTGCTGGTGAACCAGGCACATTATATGTAATAAACAGTTACATAACAAGATTATGAATGCACATTGTGGAGGACCTGGAAAGACATACATAATATGACATTATTTTTGCCCATTCGAGATAGTAGCAGGGTGCAATATTGGTAACACCACTCTGGGGTGTTACACAAGTAAATAATATTTCTGAAATTAGTGGTAATATAATGCTGTTACTTCGTATTCCTCTATTTATATGTAGTATTTGGAAAACATGGAAGCAGACATAAGTATTTCAAGCTAATGTAACTGTAGGAGCCATATACACAATTTATACTTGCAATCATAGCTGCGGGAGTGGGTCTTCTCGTTTCTCCTTTCCCAGGCCTTGACAGTCTGTTCTCTCCCCTCTTTTGGCCTCTCTGATTAGGGTGCACAGTAGGGTTGCCACCTGTATGGGAATGACCCGGACAGTCCGGGTTTGTAATCCTGTGCCCGGGTACAAAACTTTCTCAGACCCGGGCACAGCGATCAGCTGTGAGTGATGTGATGCTAGCGCAGGGTGGCCCACCCTCCGTCCCTCCTGTTCGGGTTTGGCTTGAAGAAAAGGTGGCAACCCTGGTGCACAGGCTTCTACCAGCTCTTAAAGTTCGAGCAAATTGCATCATCTTCCCCAACCTATGACTGTTCACAACTTGGTACATTAGACCTCTTCCGACAGGGGAGGGTGCCTGAGCAATAGATTTACTAGTGAACTAGTCTAGTAAAAGGTGCTTTGTACTGTCTGCTTGCCCATATACTGAACTCTGCTGGTCGACTGTATTTGACCCTTTGCTGCCTACCGTGACCTTCTGACTGTTTTATGAATTTTATGAATACCTCATGCCCTGAACTTGGCTTGTTTTCCTGACTTTGGTTTTGCCTTTGCATCAGTGTTTCTGTTCAGTGGCTGCTGACCCATTGGATACAAAGACCACTTCAAGAGGTAGCAGCCTAGTGATGCCCCTGGAGTTGAGTCCATATCCCTGTATAGGGAGTAAAGGGTGGAGATCAGAGGTGTCACTTAATAACACCCTTAGGTGTAGCCCCAAGCCAAATCTGTTTAGTGGCACAGTGGATCCACTTCTCTTACATGATCTTTCCTAAAGCAGTATTTCTAATGGTTTGCGAAATACTGTATTCTGGTGCTATATAACTACATGTTCAGGAGGATAGCAAAGTAAAAGTACATCTTGGCAGAAGGGGAAGCACAGAGGAACTAACTGTCAATCAATCAGACCCCCAAATTAATTAGACATTACACCATACCCTGAAATTAATTCAAACTCCATACACCTCTAAATTAGTCAGACCCCAGAGTAGATCTCTAAAAAAATCAGATCCCAGACCCAAGACCAGCATAAAGTTTACCAGTAGAGTTGAGCGGACACGTGGATGTTCGGGTTCGAGAAGTTCGGCGAACTTCACGAAAATGTTTGAGTTCAGGATCCAAACTTGACCCGGAACCCCATTTAAGTCAATGGAGACCCGAACTTTTGGGCACTAAAATGGCTGTAAAAAAAGCCCTGGAAAGAGCGAGAGGGCTGCAAAAGGCAGCAAAATGTAGGTAAATCCCCTGCAAACAAATGTGGATAGGGAAATGACTTAAAATAAAATAAATAAAAATTAACCAATATTAATTGGCAACTTGAAAGAGAAGGTGGAATAGGAGGTTTGGGTGGTGTCAGGTGGGAATGCTATGGTAGTTGAAGTTCTCCTCACAGCCATAAAGGATTCATGTCTGCCTGCAGCGCCACAGGCCACATTCACAGATTCAGGCCCAAGACAACTATACATGTTAGTTGGAGAAGTTGTTATCACAGCCAAAAAGGATTCATGCCTGCCTGCAGTGTCACAGGTCTCATGCACAGACTCAGGCCCCTGGCACCCACAAATAGGAAAGTTCAAATCACGCTAAAACAGTATTGATTTCACCCAGCACTGCCACAGGCAACAATCATTCATTTAGGCCCATGGCTCCCGCAAAGAGGAGAGCAGTCCCGTAAAAGCAACACAGGCCTCTGGTCAACCTGCAATGGAATAGACCATTATCATTTATGTAGGCCCTAGCACCTAGACAGAGGTGAACAGTCCCATAATAGCAAAACAGGCATCATGTTACCCAGCAATGGAACAGGCCACTTTCAGCAATTTAGGCCCTAGCACCCAGACAGAGGAGAGAGGTCCCATAACAGCAAAACAGGCATCATGTCACCCACCAATGCAGCAGGCGATTATCATTAATGTAGGCTCCTGGCACCCAGACAGAGGAGAGAGGTCCCATAACAGCAAAACAGGCATCATGTTACCCAGCAATGGAACAGGCCACTTTCAGCAATTTAGGCCCTAGCACCCAGACAGAGGAGAGAGGTCCCATAACAGCAAAACAGGCATCGTGTCACCCACCAATACATCAGGCGATTATCATTAATGTAGGCTCCTGGCACCCAGACAGAGGAGAGAGGTCCTATAACAGCAAAACAGGCATCATGTTACCCAGCAATGGAACAGGCCACTTTCAGCAATTTAGGCCCTAGCACCCAGACAGAGGAGAAAGGTCCCATAACAGCAAAACAGGCATCGTGTCACCCACCAATACATCAGGCGATTATCATTAATGTAGGCTCCTGGCACCCAGACAGAGGAGAGAGGTCCCATAACAGCAAAACAGGCATCATGTTACCCAGCAATGTAACAGGCCACTTTGAGCAATTTAGGCCCTAGCACCCAGACAGAGGTGAGAGGTCCCATAACAGCAAAACAGGCATCATGTTACCCAGCAATGTAACAGGCCACTTTGAGCAATTTAGGCCCTAGCACCCAGACAGAGGAGAGAGGTCCCATAACAGCAAAACAGGCATCATGTCACCCACCAATGCAGCAGGCGATTATCATTAATGTAGGCTCCTGGCACCCAGACAGAGGAGAGAGGTCCCATAACAGAAAAAGAGGCATCATGTCACCCAACAATGCAGCAGGCGATTATCATTAATGTAGGCCCCTGGCACCCACACAGAGGAGAAAGGTCCCATAACAGCAAAACAGGTATCATGTCACCCAGCAATGGAACAGTCCACTTTTTAGGAATTTAGGCCCTAGCAGCCAGACAGAGGAGAGAGGTCCCATAACAGCAAAACAGGCATCATGTCACCCAGCAATGGAACAGGCCACTTTCAAGAATTTAGGCCCTAGCACCGAGACAGAGGAGAAAGGTCCCATAACAGCAAAACAGGCATCATGTCACCCACCAATACAGCAGGCGATTATCATTAATGTAGGCCCCTGTCACCCAGACAGGAGAGAAAGGTCCCATAAGAGCAAAACAGGCATCATGTCTACCAGCAATGGAACAGGCCACTTTCAGCAATTTAGGCCCTAGCACCCAGACAGAGAAGAGAGGTCCCATAACAGAAAAACAGGCATCATGTCACCCACCAATGCATCAGGCGATTATCAATAATGTAGGCTCCTGGCACCCAGACAGAGGAGAGAGGTCCCATAACAGCAAAACAGGCATTATGTCACCCAGCAATAGAAAAGGCCACTTTCAGGAATTTAGGCCCTAGCACCCAGACAGAGGAGAGAGGTCCCATAACAGAAAAACAGGCATCATGTCACCCACCAATACAGCAGGCGATTATCATTAATGTAGGCCCCTGGCACCCAGACAGAGGAAAGAGGTCCCATAACAGCAAAACAGGCATCATGTCACCCAGCAATGGAACAGGCCACTTTCAGGAATTTAGGCCCTAGCACCCAGACAGAGGAGAGAGGTCCCATAACAGCAAAATAGGCATCATATTACCCACCAATGCAGCAGTGCCCTGGAGTACAAGAAGGTATGGTTGAGGGCGAGGCAGTTATAGATGTCTATTCTGCACAAGGTACGGACAAGTCCTGTGGTATCATTGCCTGGTTCATTTTAATGAACGTGAGCTTGTCCACGTTGGCTGTGGACGGGCGGCTACGTTTGTCTGTAATGACGCCCCCTGCCGTGCTAAATACACATTCAGACAATACACTGGCCGCAGGGCAGGCCAGCACCTCCAAGGCATAAAGGGCAAGCTCTGGCCACGTGGACAATTTGGAGACCCGAGGTTGAATGGGGCGGAACCATCAGTCAGTATGTGGAGGCGTGTGCACACGTACTGTTCCACCATGTTGTTGAAATGCTGCCTCCTGCTAACACGTTCCCTATCAGCTGGTGGTGCAGTTTGCTGTGGCGCGGTGACAAAACTTTTCCACATTTCTGCCATGCTAACCCTGCCCTCAGAGGAGCTGGCTGTGACACAGCTGCGTTGGCGACCTCTTCCTCCTCCGCCTTGTCCTTGTGCTTCCACTTGTTCCCCCGTGTCAATTGGAAATGCCCTCAGGTGTGCATCTCCCAGAGTGCACTTGTAGTCGCACATCTTCCTATCACGCTCCAGTGCGGGAATTAAGGTGGGCACCTTGTCCTTGTACCGGGGATCCAGCAACAGTGGCAACCCTGTAGTCAGCACAAGTTAAAATGTGGGTAACTCTGCTGTCATTTCGCAGCCACTGCAGCATGTAGTCGCTCATGTGTGCCAGGCTGCCCAGAGGTAAAGATAAGCTTTCCTCTGTAGGTGGTGTATCGTCTTTGTCCTCCGTATCCCCCCAGCCACGCTCCAGTGATGGCCCTGAGCTGCGAAGGGTGCCACCCTGCAGTGAAACCGGTTCCTCCTCCTCTACCTCATCCTCTTCGTCCTCCAGAAGTGTGCCCTAGCTGTCCACAGGTGTACCTTCCCTCTGCTGGTGCAGGAACCCACCCTCTGAGCCACTTCTGTATGACCTGCCTGAAACCCTGTGGAATGCCCCCTCTTCTTCCTCCTCCTGTGCCGCATCCTCTTCCATCATCGCCATAATATTTTTTTCAAGGAGACATAGAAGGGGTATTGTAATGTTAACAATGGCGTCATCAGCACTGGCCATGTTGGTTGAGTACTCCAACAAGGTACACAGATCTCGCATGCAGGCCCAGTCACTGGTGGTGAAGTGGTGCTGATCCGCAGAGCGACTGACCCGTGCATATTGCATCTGAAACTCCACTATCGCCCGCGGCTGCTCGCACAGTCTCTCCAGCATATGTAAGATGGAGTTCCACCTGGTGGGCATGTCGCATATCAGGCGGTGAGCAAGAAGGCCGAAGTTACGCTGCAGCGCAGACAGGTGTGAGAGATAAGTTTTATTTATATATATATTAATTAGTGAAAATCGTAGTACACATTTTTGTGGCCGCTATCCAGATGTGTGTGTAAGGTCACTGTGAATGGGGAGGGGGGAATTTGGTTGCAGTTTTCAAATTACCTATGAACTTAGAGTTGATGTTGCTGAAACCACTCCTATGAAATTAAGGAGCCAATGACCTTTTCTTAAGGAACACCCCTTATGTGATGTCATGTATGCTATTTAAGTGAACATAAATTTGAATAAAGCTCTCTTGGCTTGGGGGATGAGAAGTGCTTTGAATGGAACCAACTTGTGTCTGGTCTCATTATAAAAGCAGTATGGTGTACACATACTTATAACTTCTATTTATTTGGCACCACACAAAGAAGATGAGAAGCGCATGAATTGCGACAACAAAATGGCGCCCAATGTGTGGCAGATCAGCTTGCGTAATTTCCGATTCAAACGCCAGGAGAGGACTTGGCCAAAATTATCAGACGAGGTCACAAGTTTAATTCTTACACCTCCTCTGAATCTTTTGCCCAAGTTAATTCTCAAGAGTTGAACTGGTGTTATCGCGATAGAAGGGTTGAAATTATAGCTGATCTGTCCTTTAGAACGAAAGAACCTGTTTGAATATTCCTTCTTTGTGTGGCAGAACGTGCTGAAACTGAGCAGAACGGAAGTTGTTCGACAGCTGATGCATATCCTGTGACGTAGAATTTGATCCCAGCCAAGCTCTGACGAGAGTCTTGGAGAGTGACTAGTAGGATTAACACCAATTTGATTGTCAGTTATTAAGATTGTGTATCCCTACAGACATTTGGATTAACACCAATCGTGTATTACAGTATATAGGCGATTGGAAGTTTTTAAGATTGTGTATCCCTAAGAGGTGAAATAGACCTGGGGTCTTCACCAAAGGTAGTGTGGGATCAGTAGTGGTTGTATATTGTTTGAATTGTGTATTACCATTTTCTTATTTTAGTGTAAGATTGTGGGATCAATAATAGCCGCATATTGTTAAGCTGTGGAGCCCCCAATAATGGGAAAGTCTAATGTTACAGGATATAATGAGGAGATGTTAACAGCAGCTCAGCTGATGAGAGACAGAGAGAAAATGTTTCAGTTAAAAATAGAAGGAAAAAGTTTATAGCATTATGTGATACTATGTAGCAAAGATTTCCGGTATTATCCAGAAATATGTAGTATTGTGTAAGATTTCCCCCTAGAGACTGTATTTCAAAACAACATAAGAAGGAAAGTGCAGTAGGAGGTAGACTAAATGAAGGAAAAGAGAAGTTGGTTGAAGGATAGTAATAGGCTGGTGCAAGTTGAGTTATGGTGAAAATTGCCTATGGAAGTTAGGCTACATTCACACGACCGTAGTGTATTACGGATCCGCAAATTGCGGATCCGCAATACACCCAGCCGCACCCCCCATAGAAATGCCTATTCTTGTCCGCAGGCTGCGGACAAGAATAGGACATGTTCTATCTTTTGCGGAGCCGCGGACCGGAAGTTCGGGGCCGCGCTCCGCAAATGCGGAAGCGGAGAGCACCTAGTGTGCTCTCCGCACCTCGTCCGGCCCCATAGACAGTGAATGGGTCTGCACCCGTCCCGCAGAATTGCGGAACGGACGCGGACACATTCACGGTCGTGTGAATGTAGCCTTATTGATAGTAATTGAAGAAAGTAAAGAAATGAAATTAGCAGTATGTCTATGCAAGATGGAGGATTTTGAATCCTATAGAGAACAAAAAGTCTGCCATGTGGCATCCCTTCCCCCACCACATCTTCTGTAACCAATAATGGTTATTTTGTGCTTGTAGTTCTACAAAAACTCCTTCCTGCTGTGCTCTTGCTAAAACCCCCTCCTGAGGAATTCAAACCCCCCTTATGGTGGGGGGCTGGTAATTGGGAATGCATCTTTAGACTGTGAAGATCGTAACATGTGTGTTCATATTATAGGTTCCCGTATGTGCCAATTGTATGTTCCACTAGTTTAAAATGTGCCTGCAGTGATTATCCCTATGTTGCCAATTGGAAGTGTCCAATCCTATTAAATTAGGGACTCTTAGAACTTATTTACAAGTGGGTTACAATCACAGGAAAATGTGAGATTTCTAGCATTATTTTATGATGAAATCTGCTGTACCCATTATCCCCAAATAGTAATAACATCAATTTTTACAATGAGTAGGATTTCCAATTCAGAGGACTTACCTATACTGGTTTGTAGTTAAAAAAAAAAAAAAAGAAGAAAAGAAAAAAAGTTCTCATGTTGTTAGTGGGTGTGGGAGGAAGCATTTAAGTGATTAGCCTGTCACATTGTCTGAATGTGCATCACTGCAGGGCAGAGTGTGGGGAGAAAGTTTTCATTAGACTCCAGGAAAGCTGGGTGGATTTGGGCTTTGAAAATATCTTGGAGATAAATGAGAAAATCATAAGTGCTGCCTTTGTGGATGGTTTTGAGGATCATCTGAAAAGGTCTAGTATTAGCTAGGCCTGAGTGAAGTTCACTATAGTCCTATATTTTGTCCCTCAATGTTGTGGAAGTTCAATTGAACAAAGGCATAAGCGGGGGCGTAGGAAGCCCCAAAAATCTGGGGGGGACAACACTTATGGGGCCCCTGTGTCCCCGCCCACCCTCAGGCCACACCCACATTTCTCCACCCCCCAAGTGCCAAAAATCTCTCCCCTCCCCTCCTTATGGGCCAGTGGGTCCGGTTAAAAAAAAAAAAAAAAAACACACACACACAAAACAAGACACTTATACTTACCTCCATCCGTCACAGCGTTGCGATGCAGGCCTCTTCCGGCCTGTGTCCCGCGCTGTACGGCTCACAGGCGGCGCGATGATGTCATCGCGCCGCCTGTACCAACATCTGATAGGCTGCCGGCCTAGTGCCGGCAGCCTATCAGAGGAGCAGGGAAGGGAGACGCCCCTCCCTCTCCTGCTCCGCAGCACAGCCATCTGTATCGCTGTCCTGGGGACGGCGATACAGATGACTATGGAGATGAACGCTTCCCTGTTCCCCGCCACCGCCGCACACATTGCCCTGCGAAAGCTGGGGGGGATTTTTGCATACCCGTCCCCCCCGCATTATTTCTTGGGGGGGATCCGACCCCCCCGCCCCCCCCCCGCTTCCTACGCCCGTGGGCATAAGGCGAGCGTGGCTTCTTATCAGTCCTCACCACAAGAAGGGGGGAAGGAAGACTCTGAATGTATTTGCCCACTTCCTCGCCTGTGGGAGGAGCTACAAATGTTCAGCCCTTTATGTGCAACGCCCATAGGGAATCAACAACCCAGAATCAAATACTGGATCCCTATTATCTGTACAATCCTTAGAATTTGTTTCTATTGTCTCATGTTCCATGATCTCTCATGGCTAAGGCTAGTATCACATGTGTAGGAGTAGATAGTAATGCAGTTACTACTCCTCTCACCAACTATTCACCGCCTTAAAGGTGCACAAATTTGGATAAAGCTACTCTGCTGCCTCTGGAAGGGGGAGGGAGTAGTACTGTAGTACCCCTAAAAATAACAATTCAAATTCACATGATTGTCTCCAATTAATAACCAATGTTTTTGAGTTTCTGGTAGATAATTTCAGGTTCTTGGAAGATGGATCATCTCAGACAGGATATGCTGTCCCTACTTAATCTGATGTTGTCAAGAAAGAACCACTCCCTCCAGCAATGTTAGTGCAGGAGGCAGAGCTGAAGACACTCGCTGAGGTTTGTAAGATGACTGAGGGTAAGACTACTAACATCAATATTAATCCAGGTATGCCTTCGGTATCACTCATTATTATGGTCTAATCTGGCAAAGCAGAGATTGTTTAATCCATGGGTAAACCCATCAATAATGGATTCTGAATGTATGAGAGATGTTTGATGCCCTGATGCTGACTGAGAAGATAAAAGCTTAACTATTACCTGAAGTCTATTCTAAGTGAAAGTCTGTGTGATACAGGATGGCTTAGGCCAGTAGACTTTCAAAAAGTTTGTATTTTCCAAATACAGACTGCAGAGAGGAAATATCAAAGGATAAAGGTAGAAGTGATGGTTGAGAATGGACTCTGGAGAGTTGGTAAGAAACTCTTCCTTCAGAGGGCACTCTACCTAAAGAGGATGGATTTAGAACATGGGCAAATCATGAGAGAGAAGGTGTGATTGGGTTCTGTGGTGGATGGCTCCTGGGTTCAACAAGGCTGCCACTAGGTTAGTTGAAGGTGAATGCTGTAATAATGATGGGAGAACTATGGGAGTTCCAGGAAGGCATAGGCCAAGGTCATCTTACTATTTCAGAGACTGCGGATTGACTACATTCAGAACAAAGGTGGAACAATGTATGTGTCTATATTGATCTCTTTCCAGGATATTCAGAGATTTGACCTGTAGCAAAGGCTACAGATAAAAGGTACTAACTGAGGTAAGAGTACCTACCCCTGGGGGGCTTTTCTCCATCCGGTACACCCCTAACAGAAACATAGACCTAAGTCCTTATGAAGTTCTCTTTGGGAATGTCCGTAGATTATGTTTCTATTTTCCCCAACAGCTCCAGATGCAGCATAGTAGTTTTCCAAATTATGTTGTCTGTTGCACAAATTTATTGACAAATGTGTATTTCCAAGTTTTAGTTGTTTTCTAGAATACAGACTGTCTAGAAGCTATTCATTCTTTACAATCAGGAGATTGTGGAGGTGATAAAACGAGAGATGTGCGGAAAGTCCTAGAGCTACGGTTTGAAGATCTACATCAAGTCCTGATAACCACAGCCACTGCTGTCGAATTGGAAGGAGAGCCTGATTGGATCTACGTATCATGTTGCAATCAACTTCCAGGACTATAAGAACCATAATGTTTTTAGATTTTTGAATTACACCTGTGATTCTGCGAAGGGAATGGCGGAACAACTGAGCTCTTTTCCAGTGATAACTTTACAGAACCGACTGGTCCTTGACAGCAGAAAAAGGAGGGGTCTACAAGAACATTGGAAGTTCCTGCTGCATCTACATTCCGGACAACACTGCCCCTGATGGAAGGATCACCAAGGATCGGAAGAAACTGATAGACTTTATTAACTGAACTGATGGGAAAAATTCTGAAATGAATCACATCATGATCAGAATAATGTTTTGGGAACTGGTTCAGTGACTACAGTGTTTTTAGCCTTTGGCTTTAACAGAGTGCTGTATAGTTTTCTGTTAGGAAAATTGTTTTGAAAATGTTTAATTCATCCATGTGTTGATGGTTGCGGGGTAAATAGGACAAGGTGAAGGCAAACCCGAAAGGGAGTTGAGGGGACCTGGTGAAGCAATATGGAAAGTCCAGCTCTTCGCTGTTTAGGGCGTTGGGAGAGTACCTCACTTTGCCTGTTCACCTTTTGTCTATTTCCCGCTAAAAGGAGGGATTTGTGAGAGATAAGTTTTATTCATATATATATATTAATTAGTAAAAATCGTAGTACACATTTTTGTCCACAAGATGCCCGCTATCCAGATGTGTGTGTAAGGTCACTGTGAAGGGGGAGGGGGGAATTAGGTTGCAGTTTTCAAATTACCTATGAACTCAGAGTTGATGTTGCTGAAACCACTCCTATGAAATTTAGGAGCCAATTACCTTTTCTTAAGGAACACCCCTTATGTGATGTCATGTATGCTATTTAAGTGAACATAAATTTGAATAAAGCTCTCTTGGCTTGGGGGATGAGAAGTGCTTTGAATGGAACCACATTTATTTATTATAACTTCTATTTATTTGGCACCACACAAAGAAGATGAGAAGCGCATGAATTGCGAAAACACAGGCAAGCAGCAGCAGGGTGAGAACACCGAAAGCGCGCACATACGGACAGCACTTTCAGCAGCAGCTCTGACATGCCTTTGTAGTTTTTAAGAAACTTCTGCACCACCAGATTCAGCACATGCACCAGGCAAGGTATGTGCGTCAAACCAGCTAGTCCCAGAGCTGCAACGAGATTTCGCCCAATATCGCACACCACCAGGCCGGGCTTGAGCCTCACTGGCAGCAACCACTCATCAGTCTGCTATTCTATTACCCTCCAAAGCTACTGTGTGATGTGGGGTTTGTCACCCAAACACATGAGTTTTAAAATCACCTGCTGACTTTTACTCCGGGCTGTGCTGAAGTTGGGGGTGAGGTTCTTTTGATGACCGGATGTGGGGGTGATAGAAGAGGAGTAGGAGAAGGATGATGCGGAGTAGGAGGAGGAAGCAACAGGAGGCAACGTATAATGCCCTGCAATCCTCGGTGGTGGAAGGACATGCGCCAAACCGCTATCTGCCTCGGGCCCAGCCGCCACTACATTTACCCAGTGTGCAGTTAGGGAGATATATCGACCCTGGCTGTGCTTACTGGTCCATGTAACTGTGGTTATGTGGACCTTGCTACAGACGGCGTTGCGCAGCGCACACTTGATTTTATCCTCCACTTGCTTGTGCTGGGAAGGGACGGCTCGCCTGGAAAAGTAGTGGCGGCTGGGAACAACATACAAGGGGACAGCCACCGCCATCAGCTGTTTGAAACAGTCCGTCTCCACCAGACAGAATGACAGCATTTCAAAGGCCAGTAATTTTGAAATGCTGGCATTCAGGTCCAGGGCTCGAGGGTGCATAGATGGGTATTTCCTCCTTCTCTCCAATGTTTGGGAGATAGACAGCTGAATGCTGCCGTTTGACATGGTGGAGAGGCTTGGTGATGGTGTCGTATGTGGTGGTGTTGGTAGAACATCCTCTGTTTGCTGGTCGCCAGGTGCCACGGTGACGCCAGAGGTGGAGGGAGAGGCTGAGCCAGCAGCAGAAGAGGGAGCAGGAGGAGCATGAGAGAGTTCCTTGTTTTTATGGTGTTTACTCCACTGTAGTTCATGCTTTGCATGTAGATGCCTGGTCATGCAGGTTGTGCTCAGGTTAAGAACGTGTATGCCTCGCTTCAGGCTCTGACGGCACAACATGCAAACCACTCGTGTCTTGACATCAGGACATTGTGTGAAGGACTGCCACGCCAATGAAATCCTTGGAACAGGCCTTGGTGTGCTCGGTGCCTTGGTGCGGTGGACAGTAGCAGGCGTACTATCTCTGGAACGGCGCTGCGCTTTTGCACCCTGCTCCCTCTTTTGCTGTGCTGTTGCCTCTGTGCAACCATCGTCTCTTCCTCAGAACTGCACGCCTCACTAGCACGACCTTCAGTCCAGTCTGGGTCAAGGACTTCATCATCCTCCACATCATCCTCCACCCATTCATGACCCCTGCCCACCTCGTCGGTCTGCAAATTGCAGAAAGCCACAGCAGTTGGCACCTGTGTTTCGTCATCATAAGAGACGTTTTGTGGCGGTATTCCCATGTCCTCATCCTGCAACAAAAGTGGTTGAGCATCAGTGCATTCAAGGTCTTCCTCTTCTGGGGCAGGGCTAGGTGGATTGGCCAGGGAAACCTTGCCAATAGAATCATCAAAAAGCATGAGACTTTCCTGCATGATTTGGGGCTCTGATTGCTTGGCTGATTTGCAAGGCGGTGAGGTGGAAGACTGATGGGCATGGGCTGCAGGTACAGACTCTGAGCTTTCTGCAGAGGACTGGGTGTTAGATACTGTTAAGGAACTGGAGGCACTGACAGCCACCCAATCTACTATCGCCTGTACATGTTCTGGCTTCCATCCGTAGAGTGGCATTTGGGCGTATCAAATAACGCTGCAGATTCTGTCGCCTATTTGCACCAGAGGAAGGTGTTTGACTTGGAGCTGTAGTTGGCGCTGAACGGCCACGTCCTCTCCCAGCAACAGGAGCTCTACCAACACCACCATGACCATGCCCACGTCCCTTATTTGATATTCTCCTCATTATTTGCGTTCACCCACCAAGCTGAAAGATTGGTCTCTCTCTGGTGTCAAGTACACTGATGCACTATTTGATAGCTAAAATGGAATATACGGTTTAGCGCATTGTATACACAAGTGCTCTGTGGCACCACAGATCGCAGGCTAGACAAATGGACTATGTCACCCCTTAGACCCCTTTCACACAGGCGAGTTTTCCGTGCGGGTGCAATGTGTGAGGCAGACGCATTGCACCCGCACTGAATCCGGACCTATTCATTTCTATGGGGCTGTGCACATGAGCGGTGATTTTCACGCATCACTTCTGCGTTGCGTGAAAATCGCAGCATGCTCTATATTGTGCGTTTTTCACCCAACACAGGCCTCATAGAAGTAAATGGGGCTGCGGGAAAATCGCAAGCATCCACAAGCAAGTGCGGATGCAGTGCGATTTTCCCGCATGGTTGCTTAGCAATGGGACCAGATCTTTATTATTTTCCCTTATAACATGGTTATGAGGGAAAATAATAGCATTCTTAATAAAGAATGCTTAGTAAAATGAAGAGGAAGGGGTTAAAAATAATAAAAGTTAACTTACCTTAGCCACTTGATCGCGTAGTTGCGATCTGCCTTCTCTTTTCCAGCATCAGCTAACAATTAAAGGACCTGTGATGATGTCACATCACATGGTCCAATCACATGGTCCATCACCATGATAACCATGTTATAAGGAAAAATAATAAATTCTCCAGAATACTCTACCCGAAGTAGAGGATAAGGATGAGGAGCAACTAGTGGAGAAGGAAGAGGAGGAGGAGAAGTCTCTTGTGCAGGAGGATGAGGCTGATGACAACACTAGTCCTGATGCAGCGTACTCAAGTTACGGTTCAATAGTGTACCTGGGTGTTGTAGTGCAGTTATGACCGCTAACCTGGGACAGGCCGAGTCTCTGGTTCTTCTTCTAGGACAGGTAGTTATAGGTAGAGTTTGTGACGCCAGTGCCAATTAATGGTGGCACACCGTTTGTTGATAGTAGGAATAATTGAGGAACCACGTTGCAATAAAACAGAACTTGAACTTTACTGAAGCTTGGATAGTAATCATGCATATAAATGGATGGAAGCGCAGTTCCTTAATACATAGCAGTTGCAGAGTAGTTTCAGATGAATAGATAACAGATGAATATAGGTTGTAATTCCTCTTAGATCAAGCAGGCCTAAATCTGCACAGGGATTTGACTCTCCAGTATTTCCTCAGGTTCTATAGATACAGGTGACTTCAATTCTTCTGACCTGTCTATTCCTGGGTTACTTTATAAACCAAGGCCCAAATACCTCTAAGTCGGCTTCTATCCTTGGTACTTTACACTTGGAGGATTTCCCTTGCTACCTGCTGAGCACATTCCAGGAGTGCACCACACAGCCTACTCGGTCTGCACACACTTCACAGACTCACATGTCTGCACTGAACTACTTTACTATCTGCTTGGGCCTACCTATATATAGTGGGGCGTACTATCTCCCTCTAGTGGCTGTAGTAGACACTACCCCTGCAGGCCTGTACCAGGAAATGAATTAAAGGTACATACACATAATAAACTCTTTGCAGTGTCGGGTATTAACACCCGTATGCTGCACTGATGCCATAATCTTAGTCAGTGGCAGAGCCAGAAAATACTGAGTCCTTGAGAATTTTAGTGAGCATGATAGGCTGTATGCTTGCTTGCTTATGTAATGAAAGGCGCATCAAGCAGTACTATGATTACTGGATAGTCATGCTTTTAGACCCTCACTATCATAGCAGAACGGGTGATTTTTTCCTGTTGCCAAAAGCTAAATTGCTTTATTACAAGGAAACACTGTATGTAGTTTGTTGCAGCTTTTGTTAAGCAGAGGCCTGTCCCGCACGTGTCTGACCAGAAAGTCCTTCTCTGCTCCACAAAAGTCACTCACATCCCACTGTCTCTGCAAAGGGATGGCAGGAACGATGATAATCACCTTGTTCCACCCTTCTTGGTAGGAGTACCGTAGGTTGGTTCTGCTTCCAGCCAGGAAGGGGAGTTCCTGTCAAGCTAGATCAGAGGAAGCATATCCTAGAGCTTCTGCTCCTGGAAAGATATTCAACATTCCAGAGAGACCAAGGTCTTTTTAAGGTCCGTGTCCCAAACACCCCAAAATTCGGTACAAACCCGAACTATACAGTTCGCTCAACTCTATTCACCAGACACACACGCATGCCTTCCAAGTGTCATGACCCGCGGTGGGGTTGTGACCCTTGTCTCTATATGCAGTTGCCGTTAGAAACATGTATGTCACGACCTCTGTTGAGGTTGTTTGTCATGACTCTGGTTTTACATGCCGTTTCTGGCGGCAACTGGTATGTCACTACCTGTATTGAGGTTGTGTTCTTCTGTCTCGCATGCTCTTGCCAGCGGCATGGTTTTCGGTTTGCCGCGCGTGGGGCTATACGTTGTAGTCTCATGTGCGGTTGCCACTGGCAACTTTGTGTCTAGAGCATGCGAGACACTCACATCTGTGTGGTGTGCTTTTTCCCTGTGTGTGGTGCACATGGGGTGAATGTCTTTGTGCTAGGTGTGGTGTGCACAGAGTTAATGGGTGTGAAGTGGGTGTGACCTCAGGCCTCCTTATGTGTGTGTGTTTGGAACCTCAGGTCAGTTTTGTTTGTCCAGCCACAGTGAGAGTCTGTGCTGGAGCTTGTTGTGTGTTCCCACTCTTATGTCTGCGTAAGCCACCCTTATTCGTTATATTGGTTTCATTGTCCATTGTTTATCTTGTCTATTTGGTGTATCCCCTCCAGTGTGCTTGTTTTGCTCATCCCCACCTTGTGTTTTTGTTATAGTGTGGGTCTGTTTGGAGTGTGGTAGTAGTTGTTTGTTGCTCCGGAAGGGGCTTGCCTTCCTGGAGGGGTTTAAGCAAAGACCAGATGGTGTGCTGCCCTGCCAGGATCTCCCCCATGCATCTGGTGTCCGTATAGGGGTCCAGGAGGTCCTGGCGCTGGTTCGTCATCTCCAGGGCGGCAGGTAAGTGTGGGTTCTCTGTACGTTATTTCCCATGTTACTTGCCTGCCATGCGGGCGCACACTGTCTGGTTCTCGGCTGCACAGGTGCCTCTGGAGACTTGGACCTTAAAATATCTATAATCCAATGGTTTACGAGCTAATATTTAAATGGATATTGAAGCACAAGAAAAGAATTGTCTCAGGGGCTCCACATGCTGTAAAGATATAGGCACTTATTCTCACTTAACCGATCCCCAGCTGCCGCAAAGACAGTAATTATGCTTTGGGCGGAGTTAGAGGCATGGCCTAGTATGAAAAAATTGAAGTATTGTCCCTCTTTACGATTTTAAAAAGTTGGGAGGTATGCACACTTGTGTTTCGGATTGTGTCAGGATCTGTTCAGGATCGTAAGGTGTGACCCATTTTTGTTAAGTATTTTCCATGGAACCATGTAGTCTGATAATGAATCAATGGATCTCTGTTTTCCCTCCAGTGATCTGGGGGAATTTCCACATTCAGTTGGCAGTCTCCTGGCATGCATATGATATTTAAGGAATGTGAGCTAATGATTGAAAAGTTCTTGCTTGTCCTTCTTTTTATATGTACTGTATAATGTGAAAAGACTTACTAATTGTATAGATGGCGTCAACTTAGAGGTAATGTATCAAGTTCACCGCACCAGAAAAGTGGAGGGATTTGGGCTACTTTGTTGGTGGAGTAGCCATTTGCACCAAATTTATGATGGTTTTTATGGCATTCCTAGGATAGTTTGATCCAAGCCTGGCAGTTTACTTAGGGGTGGTCAAATGTTTTGTGGGCAGAGCTCTATTTTAACCAGATTCCAGGTAACCAAAATGAAGTTAGGAGCTGCAGTAGATTTTAGTCATTATTTGCGCCTTCACTCTGTTTTTGCCATGCCCCATTTTGGTAGACTTGGCAAGGGCAGTGTAAAATGCAGATTGCAAGTAGAATTGTCACAAATGCATTGAAAAGTTGCAATAACACCAGATTTTTCTATGTTTTCTAAGAGAATGATGCATTCCTCCCATATATTTCTATTTTTGAAATAACATCAAGTCAACATACCTTAACAGGTAAGGCTAAGTTCACATCAGTGTTTGTGCTTTCCGTTCTGCTCTCCGTTCTGTTTTCAATCCGTTTTGAAAAATAATCGGATTGATTTATCACGTAACACAACGGACCCCTTATTGTCCGTTTTAAAGACGGATTTCTGTAACGGATCCGTTAAAACGGATATAAAACTGTCCGTTCGATCGGTTATGTCAATCAATTAATAGATCTGTTTGTTTTGTTTTTTCCTTATTTTGTCCCTCGCACATTTTCATGCTTTAAATTTCAGGAAAGGTGCTAGATTATGTGATTTTGCATCTTTTTGCTGGGAGTGGAACTATGCTGCCTGTTGATGTCTTTTTTTCTGTGGACGATATGATTTGGAAAATCAGACAAAAGGAGAATGGCTTGCTTACGTCAAGGAAGACGATATTGGGTGCATCCTATTACATTGGCCCGAATGACACGGGGTGTGTTTTCTACTCTTTTCCAAAAACTTCGAAAATTTTTGGACTATCTCTGTGTAAGTGTCTCAAGCTTTGCCAATCTTGTCCAATGTTTGCGTAGACGATTAAGATGCAAGGACAAAATTTAGTCAGAGTGTAACTCCTATAGAACGACTGATGGTCACACTCAGGTATGTATTACTTATCACCAACATCATAAAAAAAAATTTCTAGCACTTTAGCGATTATGTCTTTTTGTGTTTTCTGGTAACACGATTTTTTTTGGTATTCTTATTTTCAATTAGGCCAAAATAAGATAACATTTTTAAATATAGTGAGAGTATGGGATTTGAATCAAATATGTCAAGAGACAATATTGTGTGGATGAACAGATTTTATAGGCCACTGGTACTGTCCCCATGTGTGGTGATGGATCACATTGACTCTATTACACCAATTTGTAAATTTTCTAAGTACATGATATTTAAGCAAAGTTACTGTGAGCTACTATATCGTGATTTTATTAGCTACCTGGTGTTAAGTACTTAAACCTGAAGGCCGCTTGTTGACCAATGAACGGAAAGTTGTTCTGTTTTATAAAAACTGTCATAATAGTATTGCTACATTATGTATAATATGTAGTACTTATGTTTTTGTTTCCTAGGTTTCTGGCCACAGGTGAAAGTTTTTCAAGTCTTCATTTTCAATTTCGTCTTGGAAGATCAACCATTTCTTACATAGTTAAAAATACCTGCTGGGCAATATGCAATCTTCTGAGTGAAGAATTTGCTCCCCCTCCTACTCCCCAGCACTGGCTCAGCATAGCCGACAAGTTTTGGGAGGTCACCCAGTTTCCAAATTGTATTGGGGCTGTGGATGGAAAGCATGTGAGAATCATGAAGCCTCCACGTAGTGAAACCTGCTTTTTTAACTATAAAAAGTATTTCTCTGTCATATTAATGGCTATAGCGGATGCACAGTTCAAATTTGTGGCTGTTGACATTGGAGCTTTTGGACGAACCAATGATTCTCGTGTTTTTAAAAATTAGTGTATGGGGAGAAGTCTATACTTCGGAAACTTAGAAATTCCTGAGCCTAGGCCTTTAGCTGATACTTCCAACCCTGCTCTACCATTTGTTCTTGTTGGAGATGAAGCTTTCCAAATGTGTGGAAATTTACTGAAGCCATATTCTAGCTGTGGTTTAACCTATCCTAAAAGAGTTTTTAATTAACGCCTGACTCGTGCCAGAAGAATGGTAGAGTGTGCTTTTGGCATTCTGGTTGCAAAATGGTAAATATTCTCTAGGCCAATAGAATTACAAATAGACGCACTGGATGATGTGATAAAAGCATGTTCCATGTTGCACAATTATGTACTGACCAAAGAGCCTTTGCTTTTGGACCCCATGTCAGTTTCCACACCTGGAGATACAGTTCAAACGGGGCCAAGATCAACAACTGCTGTGAATCGCATGCCCGATCAATTTTCAGAATATTTTATCTCTTCGGCTGGTTCTGTGCCTTGGCAAGATGAGCACAGGGGCGGACTGAGCGGTTGGGCACTTAGGACGTGGTCCGAGGGCCCGGCCGGGAAGGGGGCCCGCGGCGGCGGCGGCAGGTCACAGGAAGATGAATGCTACCATTGTGGGGGGAGAGAGGCACTTGTTACTGGCACATGGGGTGGGAGCACTTGTTACTGGCATATGGGGGGGAGAGGCACTTGCCACTTGTTACTGGCACATGGGGGAGGCACTTGTTACTGGCATATGGGGGGGGCACTTGTTACTGGCACATGGTGGGGGGGCACTTGATACTGGTACATGGGGGGAAGAGAGGCACTTTTTACTGGCAGATGGGGGGGAGGCATGGAGAGGCACTAGTTACTGGCACATTACCATGGGGCACTATAGGGGGTTCTATTGAGGCCACAAAGAAGGGGTATTTTATATGGGGGGCTCTGTGTGGTATTATCAGGGGTATTATCGGTTTCTGCAGTATAGTATTGGGGAGCACAGCGTCACAGTATTGGGGGTAGTAGGATGATTTGTCCAGAAGATGGGAGGATGAGGGAAAAGTAGTAAACTAAGATTTTTTTTGTTGTTGTCAAACTGCAGAGACTGAAAATAGTGACAAAATGGTGGTCTGGTCTGAAGGTCTGAAAGGAGAAGACAAGGACAGAGAACATCTACATCAAAGGAGACGTCACTGGATGTAAGACATATGGGGCGCTGTATTACTGTAGTGATGGGATCAGGCGCATAACGATTGCGGTGCGACCACGACCGGGGGTGGAGATGGGATATGGGTGGGGCTGGAGGCGGAACATGGGCGAGGCTGGTGGCTGAACAAGTTTCTGGCCACAAATTGTAAGGCAATGTTCACACATTCAGTATTTGATGAAGAGTTAGGAGCAGATTCCATGCTTAACCCCTTCACGACCACTGACATACATATACATCATCGGTCCGGTCTTTAAACATGGCCCCCGATCGTGTGCGCAGTGGGTGCCATACCCGCAGCACATGTATGCGATCAGCCATAAGGCTGATCACATACATTTTACCCTTCAGATGGCGTGGTCAAATGTGACCACGTCATCTGATCAGTCTGGAAGTGGAAGTCTCGCGCTTCCGGTCCAGTAACAGCGTTCTCCGGATGAGATTGGGGAACCTGTTACTTATACACAGAAATTACACAGAAGCCTCAAGCAGGCTTCAGTGCCTATTTCAGGAATATACCTCAAAGGGTTTAATTAAAAAAAAATATACAAATGTGGTATCGTTGGAACCGTAGTGACCTGGAGTATGAAGATAACACGTCAATTTTACCGCATAGTGTGGAGTGTAATAAAAAAAAAAAAAAAAACCTTATCAGAATTGTGCTTTTTCCCAATTCTACCCCATTTGGAATTTTTTTTCCACTTCCCACTACATGGTATGCAACTGTAAATGGCGTCATTAGAAAGTACAACTTGTCCCTCAAAAAATAAGCCTTCATAAGGCGGAAAAATAAAAAAGTTAGACTATGGGAAGGCGGGGAGTCAAAAACGAAAATGCTAAATGAAAAATGGCCCAGTTCTGAAACGGTTAAATCATCATCAAATTGACTGAGATTCTGCAGCCAAAGTAAGTGAATGGGGTATTCCATACACCATTCATGCACAGAAGATAGAATCGTGAAATAATGCTCACTACATTGAGCTGCTTCACAAGTCCTCCCCTTCCCTCTGCTCTGAGTGACAGCTGTAGTGGCCTCCTGGTTGGATGTTACATCTGTCACTCAGAGCAGAGGGAAGGGGCTTAAAAGGGTTTTCCCATCACAGATAATGGGGCATATCGCTAGGATATGCCCCCATTGTCTGAAGGTGTGGGTCCCACCTCTTGGACACGCACCTACGCCGAGAACAGAACTACGCCGAGAACTCCTGACCTGATGCAGTCATGTGCCATTCCTTTTACAAATGACGGTTGCAGCCAATCATTGGCTTCAGCAGTCACATTGCATGAAACACATTGCCTATCGAAAATAAAACTTTACACAACATCTGCATTTTCTAATCAAGGACAGTGAAGTACTAGAGTGTCAGCGGTGGGTCCCGACATCACACTAGGAGGCACCCGCTATTCTTTTTCTCTTCCAAAATTCCTATAATACCAAACAAATCCCTTTACTGTAAAAGAAACCTATAAAGTAAAATGGTGGGAATATTATAGTTTGTGTTTGCAGGATCAAGGTCACCATCTCAGTGTATGCAGAATATTCAGAATTCATAGAAGATACATTCTTCTTTGCAGCAGAGGAAGTTTAAAGATTAAGTGAAACCATCAGTTAGGAGACTGAAGCTCAGCCAGGGGATCTTGCAACATCACAATGGTATTCATGGGAATTTGTCACACCCAGTCAGGAATCAGACAGACATTAGGAAAATATGCAAAATATGTTTTCCTTAGGCTTTACTGTATACATATTTTTAGCTCTATTCTATCACTGTCTGGTACAGCTGAAAAAAATACAAGACAGGTCAACTCACCTGCTGCTCTAGGTGGTGGTGGAAACTGGAGGAAAGAAGTGAGGCAGAGCTGTGGTCACTGTAGAGTAGACGCACCTCATTGTGGCAGGATATCAGCTCCTCCTACTCAGGGATCTGCCACATAAAAATAAAATGGAGGCTCTGAACACGGGTCTGTTACCTGGGCTGGATGTGAATGGTGTAGAGCAGCCGCTGTATGTTAATAAAGAGAAATGAACACCGAAGCAGGGATAACAGATAAACTTACAGTTTATCTTTATTTGTGGGATGTGGGGTTACACTTCAGATACACAGAGTCTTTGGTAGTGTTTCCTTCAATGTTCAAAGACCTTGGTAAGTGGCTGGCAGGTCTAGGTATGGGTGGATGTGTTTATTCTTTGCATTATTACTATCTCAGGCTACAGCCTCCATCGCAGAGGACAGGAGAACGAGAGTGAGGTAAGTGTTTTTTTTTTTTTATACACTAAAGGCTACCACTACCGGGAGCACCAAGGGGGGATAAACATTCACAGTCTTTTAATAGCAGATTATTAGTGGCTACTCATTATCCTGATTATTTGGACTCCCACTGTCCCTGTAATCCATATATGTTATATACAACCAGGAATATATTAAATTAGTATTCTTTATTTGATGAAAAAGTGGCAAATTGTCTTTTGAAACATAACGCAGTGCTACTGCTCCCTGTCTTGAATGAACTTGGAGTGCATGGGCAAATGCAGTGCATGGGCAAATGCACGAAGAAGCAGGCACACTGAAACGAACCCGCAGCAAGGCGGTGCAAGCAAAAGGGGCTAAGGTTTTTATAACCCTTATTTTAATATGTATTTTACTTTTTTCATCAAATAAAGAACACTAATTTAATATATTCCTGGTTATATATAACCTATATGGCACCAAGGGGGAAGCATTATATATAACTGACACTAAAGAGGGGGTCAACGTTTACTGGGGGCACCAAAGAGGGAAGCATTATATATAACAGGCACTAAAGAGGGGAGCATCATCTTTTGGGGGAATCAAGGAGGGGGACCATTATATATAACTGGCACTAAAAAGGGGGCATCATCTACTGGGGCACCAAGGATGGTGAGCATTATATATAACTGGCAATACAGGGGGCATGGAGGGGCATTATATACTGGCACTACTGGGGGGGATCATCATCTACTGCCATGACAGGGGTACATTATATCACGCACTACAAGAGAAAGCATATACACTGTATACTGCACACTGGGGGGGGGGGGGATATATATTGGAACTACAAGGAGCATTATAGTATAGGAGGCACTATAAGGAAATTATAACTGCTGTGGGCACTGCAGAAGGGGCTTTCTAAATACCGGGTTATAATGGTTATATTATTACTACTGGGGGTACCGTAGGGGCATTATATGTATGTATGTATATATATATATTTTTTTTATTTTTTATTATCTATATTCTTATTATATATATATATAATTTTATTATTTGTATCCACTTGCACGTGCCCAAAATTATATGTGGGCAAAACAGTACAGGAGCTTCGGAGGAGAATTTCTGGTCACATCAGTTCTATAAATACAAAAAAGGAAACAACTTTATTCAGACACATCTCATATGTCCACAATAATAACCTGGAGGTATTAAAACTTTGGGGAATTGCAAAAATTAAGTTAGGTCCTAGAAGTGGTAATCTTGACCAGCAATTACTTCAAGAAGAAGCTAAGTGGATCTTCAGATTAAAATCACTTAGTCCAAATGGTCTAAATGAAGGATTCTCATAGACAGCCTTCATTTAAGGAAGCCTGCAATTTTTTGTCACTTTACAAGTCGATATGAATGTAAACATATTTACATAAAGAATATATCTACATAAAGACAGTATCTGATATATTACATTCCTGTTAATATTTACATGTCGTCTCTTCCTCTCTCTTCTCTACCTCCCCTCCTTTAACTATGGCTTATATATCAACTATGGTAATAAGTGGCGATGAGTGAACCTGAACTGTATTCGTACCGAATTTTACGGTGTTTGTGATACAGACCCGAACCCGAACATTTACGTAAAAGTTCGGGTTCGAGTTCGTTGTTCGGCGATTTCTATGGCACATTTTGAAAGCCTGCAAAGCAGCCAATCAACAAGCGTCATACTACTTGCCCCAAGAGGCCATCATAGCCATGCCTACTATTGGCATGGCTGTGATTGGCCAAGTGCAGCATGTTATCCAGCCTCTATTTAAGCTGGAGTCACGTTGCGCCGCACGTCACTCTGCTCTGATTAGTGTAGGGATAGGATGCAGCTGCTGTTAGGGTGAGATTAGGCACGGATTAACGCAGCAAAAACACTTAATGAAGTGATCGATCTACAGCTGTGAATCATTCAACTTCTGCTAGTTAATTAATCACTGTTTTCAGGCTGCCCAGAGCATTTTTCTGTCACTTTTTTCTGGGGTGATCGGCGGCGATTTTGTGTCTTGTAGTGCGCCAGCACAAGCTGCCACCAAGTCCATTAATCCATGAATAGTAGTTTTTTTTTTTTTTTTGCTTTATCCTACATCAGGGGCTTGGCTGTGCCTATTGTCACCCCTAGAAACACAGGATAAAATTTTCTATATTTTATTGAGAGGTGAAATTCACTTCAAAAAATAGCAATCCCCTAAATCTGGTGTTCCAGCTGTGGCTAGCCAAGTGTAATACTGTCTGGCAAAGAATATATTTTTTTTTCTGGGGTGAAATTCAATTTCACAAAATAGCAATACCCTAAATCAGTGGTTTCTGCTGTGGCAGGACAAGTTTTATAGTGTCCGTCAAAGGATAGCTTTTGTTCTGGGGTGAAATTCAATTACCAAAATAGCAATACCGTAAATCTGGTGTTCCAGCTGTGACTGGACAAGTTTCATAATGTCCGTCAAAGGATATATTATTTTCTGGGGTGAAATTCAGTTGCAAAAATAGAAATACAGTAAATCTGGTGTTCTAGCTGTGGCTGGACAAGTAGTTTAATAGTATCCGTCAAAGGATATATTTTTTTCTGGGGTGAAATTCAATTGCCAAAATAGCAATACCCAAAATTTGGTGTTCCAGCTGTTGCAGGACAAGTGTAAATCTGTCCGTAAAAGGGTATATTAGACTTGGCGTGCATCTCCAAGTGTATTTCTTTCCGTTAAAGTGTATATTACTGTAAGTGTTAAAATACAGCATAATCCTCTACATTGGCACACACTATTTTGCATCTCTAAGTGTATTTCTTTCCGTTAAAGGGTATATTACACACAGTGTTAAAATACAAGTGCTGAAAGCATAATCCTATATATTTTTTTCAAACACTACTGTGCATCTCCAAGTGTAAATCAGTCCGTAAAAGGATACCTTTCATCCAGGGCCTAAATACTAGGCCTACAATTGATATTCCCCTAAATCTGTGGTTACTGCTGTGCCTGGATTAGTGTAATACGGTACATAAATAGATAGCCAGATAGTGTTAGGTGCCTGTAAAAAAAAAAAGCCTGAATTTGAAATCAATACATTGGGCCAAATAATTTTTTTCTTATTGTGGTGAACGGTAACAATGAGGAAAACATCTAGTAAGGGACGTGGACACGGACATGGTTGTGGTGTTGTTAGTGGACCTTCTGGTGCTGGGAGAGGAGGTGGTTGTTCTTCCACAGCCACACGTCCTAGTGAACCAACTGCCTCAGGTTCCATTACCCGCCAGAATTTACAGCGATATTTGGTGGGGCCCAATGCCATTCTAAGGATGGTAAGGCCAGAGCAAGTACGCTAGTCAATTGGGTGGCCGACAGTGGATCCAGCACATTCACAACATTATCTCCCACCCAGTCTTCTGCAGAAAGCGCACAGGTGGCACCTGAAAACCAAGCCCATCAGTCTGTCACATCACCCCCATGCATATCAGGTAAACTGTCTGAGCCTCAAGTTATGCAGCAGTCTCTTATGCTGTTTGAAGACTCTGCTGGCATGGTTTCCCAAGGGAATCCACCTAGCCCTTCCCCAGTGGTGGAAGACATAGAATGCACTGACGCACAACCACTTATGTTTCCTGATGATCAGGACATGGGAATACCACCTCATCAGAGTCCGCACATCTCTGATGATGACGAAACACAGGTGCCAACTGCTGGTCTTTTTGCAGTGTGCAGACCGAACAGGAGGTCAGGAAGGAAGACTGTGTGGAAGACGATGCAGGAGAAAATGAGGTCCTAGACTCCACATGGAATGAAGTTCGTGCCACTGACTTTTATAGTTCAGAGGAACAGGCAGTGGTGAGACCGAGCCAAAAGCGTAGCAAAAGAGGGAGCAGGGGGCAAAAGCAGAACAGCCCCGCCAAGAGAGTTCGCCTGCTACTGGCCACCGCCACCAGGGACCGAGCACCCCAAGGGCAGCTTCAAGGAGTTCCCTGGCATGGCACTACTTCAAACAATGTGCTGACGACAAGACCTGAGTGGTTTGCACGCTGTGCCATCAGAGCCTGAAGCGAGGCATTAATGTTCTGAACCTTAGCACAACCTGCATGACCAGGCATCTCCATGCAAAGCATGAACTGCAGTGGAGTAAACACCTTAAAAACAAGGAACTCACTCAGGCTCCCCCTACTCCCTCTTCTGCTGCTGCCTCGGCCTCTTCGTCTGCCTCGGGAGGAATGTTGGCACTTGCCGCCCACCAAACAGAGGATGTGCCACGAACACCACCACCTCCGTCACCAAGCATCTCCATCATGTCACACGACAGCATTCAGCTCTCCATCTCACAAACATTGGAGAGAAAGCGTAAATTCCCATCTACCCACCCTCGAGCCCTGGGCCTGAATGCCAGCATTTCTAAACTACTGGCCTTTGAAATGCTGTCATTCAGGCTGGTGGACACAGACAGCTTCAAACAGCTGATGGCGATGGCTGTCCCACAGTATGTTGTTCCCAGCCACCACTACTTCTCCAAGAGAGCCGTGCCTTCCCTGCACAACTAAGTATCTGATAAAATCAAGTGTGCACTGCGCAACGCTATCTGTGGCAAGGTCCACCTAACCACAGATACGTGGACCAGTAAGCACGGCCAGGGACGCTATATCTCCCTAACTGCACACAGGGTAAATGTAGTGGCGGCTGGGCCCCAGGCGGAGAGTTCTTTAGCACACGTCCTTCCGCCGCCAAGGATTGCAGGGCATCATTCTTTGCCTCCTGTAGCCTCCTCCTCCTACTCGGCTTCCTTCTTCTTTTCTTCCACCTGCTCATTGAGTCAGCCACACACCTTCACCACCAACTTCAGCACAGCCCGAGGTAAACGTCAGCAGGCCGTTCTGAAACTCGTATATTTGGGGGACAGGCCCCACACCGTGCAGGAGTTGTGGCGGGGTATTGAACAACAGACCGACGAGTGGTTGCTGCCGGTGGGCCTCAAGCCCGGCCTGGTGGTGTGCGATAATGGGCGAAATCTCGTCGCAGCTCTGGGACTAGCCAGTTTGACGCACATCCCTTGCCTGGCGCATGTGCTGAATTTGGTGGTGCAGAAGTTTATTCACAACTACCCCGACATGTCAGAGCTGCTGCATAAAGTGCGGGCCGTCTGTGCACGCTTCCGGCGTTCACATCCTGCCGCTGCTCACCTATCTGTGCTACAGCATAACTTCAGCCTTCCCGCTCACCGCCTCATATGCGACATGCCCACCAGGTGGAACTCCACCTTGCACATGGCCATAGTGTAGTTTCAGCTGCAGCATGCACGGGTCAGTCGCACTGCAGAACAGCACTACTTCACCACCAATGACTGGGCCTCCATGCGAGACCTGTGTGCCCTGTTGCGCTGTTTCGAGTACTCCACCAACATGGCCAGTGGCGATGACGCCGTTATCAGCGTTACTATACCACTTCTAAGTTTCCTTGAGAAAACACTTAGGGAGATGATGGAAGAGGAGGTGGCCCAGGAGGAGGAGGAAGAGGGGTCATTTTTAGCACTTTCAGGCTAGTCTCTTAGAAGTGGCTCAGAGGGAGGTTTTTTGCAACAGCAGAGGCCAGATACAAATGTGGCCAGCTAGGGCCCACTACTGGAGGACGAGGAGGACGAGGATGAGGAGGGGTGGAGGAGGATGAGGATGAAGCATGTTCACAGCGGGGTGGCACCTAACGCAGCTCTGGCCCATCACTGGTGCGTGGCTGGGGGAAACGGAGGACGATGACGATACGCCTCCCACAGAGGACAGCTTGTCCTTACCTCTGGCCAGCCTGGCACACATGAACGACTACATGCTGCAGTGCCTGCGCAACGACAGCAGAGTTGCCCACATTTTAACTTGTGCGGACCACTGGGTTGCCACCCTGCTGGATCCCCGGTACAAAGACAATGTGCCCACCTTACTTCCTGCACTGGTAGCGTGATAGGAAGATGCACGAGTACAAGTGCACGTTGGTTGATGTGCTACTGAGAGCATTCCCAAACGTCACAGGGGAACAAGTGGAAGCCCAAGGCGAAGGCAGAGGAGGAGTGAGAGGTCACCAACGCAGCTGTGTCATGGCCAGCTCCTCTGAGGGCAGGGTTAGCATGGCAGAGATGTGGAAAAGTTTTTTCGCCACAGCTAACTGCACCACCACCTGATACGGAACGTGTTAGCAGGAGGCAGCATTTCACCAACATGGTGGAACAGTACGTGTCCACACCCCTCCACGTACTGACTGATGGTTCGTCCCCATTCAACTTCTGGGTCTCCAAATTGTCCATGTGGCCAGAGCTAGCCTTTTATGTCTTGGAGGTGCTGGCCTGCCCGGCGGCCAGCGTTTTGTCTGAACGTGTATTCAGCACGGCAGGGGGCGTCATTACAGACAAACGCAGCCGCCTGTCCACAGCCAATGTGGACAAGCTGACGTTCATAAAAATTAACCAGGCATGGATCTCACAGGACCTGTCCATCCCTTGTGCAGATTAGACATTTATAACTACCTCCCCTTAACCATATATTCTTGGACTCCAGGGCACTTCTTCATTCAATCCTCTTTTTTTTTAATTTTACCATTATATTACGGGGCAACCCAAAGTTGAATGAACCTCTCCTCCGTCTGGGTGCTAGGGGCCTAAATATTATAAAGTGGCCTGTTCCAATGGTGGGTGACATGAAGCCTGATTCTCTGCTATGCGACCTCTCTCCTCTGTCTTAGTGCCGGGGCCTAAATATCTGAAAGTGGCCTGTTCCATTGGTGGGTGACATGAAGCCTGATTCTCTGCTATGTGCCCTCTTTCCTCTGTCTTGGTGCCAGGGACTAAATATCTGAAAGTATCCTGTTCCAGTGGTGAGTGACATGAAGCCTGATTCTCTGCTATGGGACCTCTCTCTTCTGTCTGGGTGCTGGGGCCTGAATAAGTAGAAGTGGCCTTCTCCATTGGTGGGTGACATGAAGCCTGATTCTCTGCTATGGGACCTCTGTCCAATTGATATTGGTTAATTTTTATTTATTTTATTTTAATTCATTTCCTTATCCACGTTTGTTTGCAGGGGATTTATCAACATTTTGCTGCCTTTTGCAGCCCTCTAGCCTTTTCCTGGGCTATTTTACAGACTTTTTAGTGCCCAAAAGTTCGGGTCCCCATTGACTTCAATGGGGTTCGGGGTGAAGTTCGGGTCGAGTTCGGATCCCGAACCCGAACATATTCGGGAAGTTCAGCCGAACTTCCCGAACCCGAACATCCAGGTGTTCGCTCAACTCTAGTAATAAGGATAATAGCCATAGTATAATTGTCAGTATAATATTGTTCTTTCAAACCCGGCACATGAGGCGTTAATTTGATATAATTTTAATATAGCTAGTGATACTACCTTTGCTGCTTGACGAGAAAGCAGCTGATAGGATTGCAAAAGAGAATACAACGATGTCAGATGACGCACACCTAATACTCTATTGTAACAGGCACAGATCATGATCACTCAATGGCCGATGTTCAATGGATAGGAGAGAGAAGCGCTAGTGACGTACGCTCCACTCCTCCTTTGATTAAAGGAGATCCCGGTGCCCTCGTATAGATTGCCATCTGATTGGCCCTGCGGTGTATAGGAGGGAGGGACCTTGATGGGTTTAAATACAGGAAACTTTCGGCGCGTGGACGCTTAATACCCCGACTCCCCTGACGATGCCGCATGTAGGGGTAAAACATGTCGGGAGGGGTATAGTTTGTGTCTTTTAACTAGGGCATTATTAGGGCAAGTTCAGCACCACTTATAATGATTCATAAAGGGTCAGAAGTAGTTGTTGAATCGAATGGCACCAATACAATATATGTGTTGATCTCGGTATATTTAAGTGAGAGGCAGGAATCGCCGTCTCACTATATTTGCTCTAATTAGAGCTGCTGTGGAATAGATTTAAAGTTGAGAGAGTTCAATCTATGAGCAAAACAATATAGTGGTGAAATTAAACCACATATTGAGCACAGCATTGAATACAGCACCTGTAGCTCAGTGGGAATAAGTAACTGCTACAACTGTTGCGGTCATATAGCAATGTAGCCTAGCGTACTGATGAGTAGCACTTAGGCAATCAAGAACTGTGTACTGATAACTGAGACCAGCAACAAAGTTGCAGTGATACTGAGTTACAGATTCTGCAGTCTGATGATTGAATAAATAAATTCCTCCCAAAACTCACTGAACATATATATACAGACATCGATTAAACTACAGTAAAAAATAATATTAAAATTATACCTTACACCACTAAATCCTGTAGAGTGAATACTAAAATCCATTTGAATTAGAATTAAGGATAATACGTGGTATGCTAATACTGACCCTGAGAATGTAAGAGCTGACAATATAGAAGTCCCTACTTTTGCCCTGATAAATTTAATAGTATATTGGGTTTTTGTCTCAGCGGGTCTTAATTGTAAGAATAAAGGTGAAGTTTTATGTGTAAATAAATTCAGTTAAAAACCCTAAAGGGATTTTTTGTGGTCGTAATGACCTTTTTCTATAATTAGTTTGATATCCCGAGGGTTTCAATACAGGCACTGTTTTTTTTATTTATTTTTTGTAATTATTATTATTGGGCACAATATGGCAGACATTGATACTAATGGGGACACTCTTGCGAGTATTATCACCATTGGGTACATTATTACTAATGAGGGCAGTCTGGGAGCACTATTACTATGAGGGCGGACTATCTTTATGGCACTATTATTTCTGACAATATAATCTTTGTGGGCATGGGGGAGCACAGTATTGGGAGTAGCAGCAGGATGACAGTGAACTGTATAAATTTGGGGTCTGATCTGGGGCCTGTATACATTTGGGGGCTGAAATCTGCAACTGACCTCTATTTCCCATGTGCCGTATACTAAGGCCTCTTTCACACGAACGCTTTTTTTTTTGCAAGTGTATGGGCTGTTTTTTGCGTTCCGTATATGGTCCATACGGAAGGAATACATTCTGTTTCCGTATTTCCGTTCCCTTCAAACATAGAACATGCCCTATTATTGCCTGCATCACGGACAAGGATAATACTGTTCTATTAGGGGCCAGATGTTCCGCTCTGCAAAAAAAGGAATGCACACGGATGTCATCCATTTTTTTTGCGGATCCGTTTTTTGCAGACCGCAAAACCATACGGTCATGTGCAATAGGCCTAACACTAGTGTTTTGATATGTGGCAGAGGGGGCTGCACACCACTGACCAAAGATTTCTGCCCATGATGGTCTGGACCAAATGGAGAAGATAAGGGAAGGGAAGAACTAAAATCTGTAGAGACGTCAACTGTAAGTCACTGGTTCTGCCCTTGGCTACTTCTTTTTAACCCCTTCTACCCGGGCCAGTTCTTACCTTCCTGACCAGGCCATTTTTTGCAAATCTGACATGTGTCTCATTATGTGGTAATAACTTTGGAACGCTATTACTTATCCAAGACATTCTGAGATTGCTTTCACATTGTACTTCAAGCTTTTAAAACAGATAGCGATACTTCATAAAATAGTTATTACTTAACATTCCCCATATGTCTACTTTATGTTGGCATCATTTTGTAAATGTCATTTTATTTTTTTAGGATGTTAGAAGGCTTAGAATTTTAGAAGCAATTCTTAAAACTTTTAAGAAAATTTTCAAAACCCACACGTTAAGGACCAGTTCAGTTATGAAGTCACTTGTGGGGCATACATAATAGGTACTACCCATAAATGGCCCCATTTTAGAAATTACACCCCTCAAGTTATTCAAAATTGATTTTACAAACTTTCTTATCCCTTTCGGTGTTGCACAAGAATTAAAGGAAAATGGAGTGGAAATTTCAATTTTTTTTGTCAGATTTTCCATTTTATTCTGTAACACAGCAAAAGTTAACAGCCAAAAAAATCTCAAAATCTATTACCCCGATTCTGTAGTTTACAGAAACACCCCACATTTGGTCGTAAACTGCTGCATTGACACAAAGCAGGGCACAGAAGGAAAGGACAGCCATATGGTTTTTGGAGGGCAGATTTTTCTGGACTGGTTTGTCCCATTTGAAGCCCCCCCTGATGCACCCCTACAGTAGAAACTCCAAAAAAGTGACACAATTTTTGAAACTATAGTATAAGGTGACAATTGTATTGGTAGTATTTTGGGAAACATATCATTCTTAATCGCTCTATGTTATGCTTTTTGTGAGGCAAGGTAACCAAAAAATGGCTGTCCTGGCACGTTTTTATTTTTTGTTTTTTACAATGCTCACCTAACGCTCATGTGCTATTTTTATAGAGCAAGTTGTTACAGACGTGGCAATATTTTTTTTTGTTTGTTTCAGTTTTACATAATAAATGTTTTTGTGTCTTTATTTTCTGAAAGCCATATTTATTTATTTTTTCTGCCAATTGTCCTGTATAGGGGCTCTTTATTGCAGGAAGAGTTGATGTTTTTATTGGTACAATTTTTGGCTACATATGATTATTTGATCACTCAATAATACACTTTATGGGGCAAGGTGATCACAAAATTGGTTGCTTTGGCACTGTTTTTATTTTATTGTTTTGACGCCATCAGGGGCGGATTAAGTGCATGATAGGCCCGGGGCTGTCTACCCAACTTGGGCCCCCCCCCTCCATTTTAGGTTTCAGGTTTTTTTTCTGTGTGAAGAGGCTGCGGTGCTTTGTGAGCGTCACAGTCTCTTCCTCGGCCATATGATGTCACATTCATCGTTCACGTGGCCGAGGTTCAGCTCTGTCCCATCTGAGTGATTGGGGCTGAGCTGCAATACCAAGCGCAGTGCTGTCAAATGGACAGCGCTGTGCTTGGTAAAGAGCAAAGAGGCTGCGGCGCTCACTGGAACATCACGGTCTCCTCAAACAGGAGTCTGACCCCCACCATTTCATAACTCTCTGTGTACAGATGTCATAGATGTTACCTGCAGTCCTATGTAACACCCCACATAACACAGTGATTTATTCTGTTATGTGGGGTGTTACATAGGACTGCAGGAACATGTACAACATTATCTGCACACAGAGAGTTATCACTGGTATCTGGGCTGTTACATAGGGCTGCAGGTGAAAAATTAAAGTTTAAGTTGCCAAATTTAAAATACATATGATTATGATAAAGACTTGGAGGAGAAGATGAGACGCAGGTCACAGTAGTGAGGATACAGCACCACATACCTCTTACATCCAGGGACTTCTCCTGTCATGGAGATCTTCTCTTTCCTCTTCTCCTCCGTCTGACCCAGACCGCCATGACTAATTCTTTCAGCCGCATCTCGTCTCTACAGAGTTTGTTACACAGACACGTTAGATTTCTCATAATTGGGGTCATTTATCAAACTGGTGTAAATTAGAACTGGCTTAGTTGCCCATAGCAACCAATTAGATTCCACCTTTCCTTTTCCAGAGGAGCTGTTAAAAATGAAAGGTGAAATCTGTAGCTATGGACAACTAAGCCAGGTCTACTTTACACCAGCTTTATAAATTATCCCAAAGGTCCCTATAGTGTCTACAGCAGTTATAATGTCCCCTAGAGGGCCCCCAGTAATAACAACAACACCCTATATTGTGCTCCAGGTAATAATACCTGTATAGTGTCCCCAAAAATAATGTCCCCCAATACCCCACACTGCTCTCATAAAGTAATTTCCCCCACACTGCCCCATATAGTTTTTTTCCCCCACTCTACCCCATACAGTAATGTCCCCCACACTGTCCCCATATAGTAATTTCCCTCACACTGCCCCCATATAATAATTTCCCCCACACTGCCCCCATATAATAATTTCCCCACACTGTCCCCATATAGTAATCTCCCCACACTGCCCCCATACAGTAATTTCCCCACACTGCCCCCATATAGTAATTTCCCCACACTGCCCCCATATAGTAATTTCCCCACACTGCCCCCATATAGTAATTTCCCCACACTGCTCCCATATAGTAATTTCCCCACACTGCCCCATACAGTAATTTCCCCACACTGCCCCATACAGTAATTTCCCCCACACTGCCATCCATTAATTAATTTGCCCCACACTGCCATCCATTAATTAATTTGCCCCCACACTGCCATCTATTAATTTGCCCCCACAACTGCCATCCATTAATTAGTAAGCCTCCACACTCTCATCCATTAATTTGCCCCACACTGCCATTTATTAATTATTTTGCCCCCACACTGCCATCCATTAATTAATTTGCCCCATACTGCCATCTTATAATTTGCCCCCACACTGCCATCCATTAATTTATTTGCCCCCATACTGCCATTCATTAATTTGCCCCCACACTGCCATCCATTAATTTATTTGCCCCCATACTGCCATTCATTAATTTGCCCCCACTGCCATCCATTAATTTATTTGCCCCCATACTGCCATCCATTAACTAATTTGCCCCACTGTCCCTTAATATCTCCTCCCCCCCCAAGTTAGCACATACACATAAAAAAAAAGGTAATACTTACCTGTATGCTGAATGGTGTGGCAGGCGCGCGCGTACATCAGAGCGTGCGCGAGCGCCACCATACAGGCGCGCGATGACGTCATCACGCACGCTGCACGATGATGTCATCGCGCACGCTGGGCTTCTACCACCACACAGGCCTCAGGCCTACTTGGCCTGAAGCCTATGGCGGTGATAGGCGGCAGGGCAGGGAACTATACGCTCCCATGCCCCGCCGCAGTACGTGGGTGTTCGGGTCGGCGCTGGGCCCCCCAGCGATGCCGGGCCCGGGGCAACCGACCCGAACGCCCCAATTATAATCCGCCACTGGACGGCATTCAGCTTAGGGGGTAGGTAATGTGATATTTTTATAGAGCAGATTGTTACAGATGTGGTAATACCTAATATGTCTACTTTTTTAAAAATGTATTTCAGTTTTGTACAATTAAAGCATTTATGGAAAAAAATAATGTTTTATTTTCTCCATTTTCTGAGAGCCATTTCTTTTTATTTTTCAAACAATTGTCTTATATATATAGGGACTATTTTTTTGCGGGATGAGGTGACGGTTTGATTAGTACTATTTTGGGGTTCATATGACTTTTTGATCTCTTGGTATTGCACCTTTTTGTGATGTAAGGTGACAAAAATTTCTTTTTTGGCAAAGTTATTATTTATCTGACGGGGTAGATTATGTGATATTTATATAGAGCCGATTGTTATGGATGCAGAAATACCTAATATGTCTGTTTTTTTCTTTTTTTCTATTTTTTTACAACTTTATATGTGTATGTCAGGGTAAAAGGGCGTTTTTTTTTTTACTTGAAACTTTTTTTTTTTATTATTATGAAACACTTTTTTTACTTTTTATTTTTGTCCCACTCTGGGACTTCAACTTTTGGGGTCTGATCCCCTCTGCAATGCATTACAATACATCTTTATTTTAATGCATTGCCTGGGGACTGAATCTCCTAGGCTTCAGTAGAAGGCTAGCCCTGATGCCTGTTTAAGGCATCATGCCTGTCTATGTGCTGACTGCAGCATAGAAGAGGTTGATCCACCAGCATCAGCTTTTACAGCGTTGCTGGCAGATACAGCAGGGGCCTGGCTGTTGTGATATGTCGTGAAGGGGTTATTTGTATTTTAATATCTTTTTAGGTAGTAAGATCACTTTAAAACACCTTGTCGTGGCCCTGCCTGGGCAGCAGTCTATCCAGAAGGTAAGAAGTATATAGCACTTGATATACTTGTAAAAACACAGCTACCACTAACATGTTTTGAGCTAATTAGGCTAGTTTCACACTAGCGGTATGGACCTCCGGCAGGCTGTTCCGTCGGGTGAACAGCCTGTCGGATCTGTCCTGCCGCTAGTGAACGTGTGCCCCCGGACTACTGCTCCGGCCCCATTGACTATAATGGGGGCGAAGTTCCGGCAGCAGCACGGCAGCGCACGCCGAGAGGCCGTCGTAATAAAACTACGACATGACTGATCTGATAGGCTGTTCACCCGACTGAACAGCCTGACGGAGGTCCGTGTCGCTAGTGTGAATCTAGCTAGAAACCTTAGCAAAAACTAGTATGTGGCTTCTCAAAAAAGTAATTTTGATTATATTCTGAGTGTTTTATTCAAACTTATAAATGGACCACATACAAAGCTAAAAGAATATTATGACACTAACAGCAAAAAGAAGCTGAGCATATGATTTAATTTTCCATGAATCCAGACTTACTGTAATGCAAGGAGGTCTCAGAAAAGATTCACACAGTTTACAGGTCAGCAAGGGTTTGCTGAAAATTAAATTATATAACTTGAGTAACACCCTAACTAGAGTTGAGTGAACCCAATTTGTAAAGTTCGGGTTTGTACCGAGTTTTAAGATTTTTGGCACCCAAACCCGAACATTTTCGCAATAGTTCGGGTTCGGTGTCCGGCAGATTTTATGGCGCTTGTTGAAAAGCTGCTGGGCAGCCAAAAAGCTGCTGGGCAGCCAATCAACAAGCGTCTAACTACTTTGCCCTTAGAAGCCATCATAGCCATGCCTACTAATGGCATGGCTGTGATTGGCTCAGTGCAGCTTGTGACCCAGCCTCTATATAAGCTGGAGTCACATAGCGCAGCACGTCACTCTGCTGTTGTTAGTGTAGGGATCAGGCAATCTGATAGTGAAAAATAATCTGTGAATTCATCTGTTTCACTAGGTTTGAAGAAATCATATATTGGGTTGAAATAAATTCCATCCTCTGCCTGCACAGGCAATCTGATAGTGATCAATAATCTGTTAATTCATCTGTTTCGCTGGTGTAGGAAAAATCCTCTTTTTTTCCTATAAAGGACCTTTTTGACTTGTACTGCAAATAAAATAAAATCAGTAAATTCCACTGGGACATTGTGGTTGAAAAAAAACATAATTTTGGCCCATAAAGTACCCCTGAGGCCTGCATTGGTGGTTCTGCTGCACTGCATACCTGACTTGCCAAAATTTATTCAGTAAATTAGGTGGCGTACTATCGATTGTTGGGGGATCTGTGCCCCTCATATCTTTCAAAGTAACTTGTGACCTTAACCAATCTTTTATCTTTAATACACTACCAGTGTAATAAATTAGTTTCTCATATTGTGGTGTGAACTAGAAATATCTTTTATCACTATTACACTACCAGGGCCTATTGGGCAGGGAACAAAGTGTAATAAATTCATCTGTCAGATGTGTGACCTAAACCAATCTTTTCTGTTTATGACATGGGCACGGAATACCTGACAGGGAACAAGTTTTATTAAATCTGTCTGTTACTTCATTGGGTTACTGAAAAGAATTAGGAGAGCGTCAAATAATGGACGTGGCCATGGTCGTGGTTGCTGTTGGTGTTGGTGGAGCTCCTGCTGCAGGGAGAGGATGTGGTGGATCTGTGCCAGCTACACGCCCAAATGAAACACCTTCCTCAGGTTCGTGTAGACGACAGGGCCTTCCACATTATTTAGTAGGCCCGAATGCCACTCTACGAATGGTGAGGCCAGAGCATGATGAGGTCCTAGACCCTAAATGGGGTGAAGGTCATGCTAGAGACCTGTGCAGTTTGGAGGAAGAGGCGGTGGTCGCACAGAGACACCAGCACAGCAAAAGAGGGAGCAGGGTGCAGAAGCAGAGCGCCCGTCTCCTAGACACTACGCGCATCACTTGCCTGCCGCATCTGCTTAATTTGGTGGTGCAGAGATTCCTGAAAAACTACCCCAATATGTCAGAGCTGCTGCAGAAAGTGCAGGCTGTCTGTGTGCACTTTTGGCGTTCTCACCCTGCTACTGCTCGCCTGTCTGCGCTGCAGCGTAACTTTGGCCTTCCCGCTCACCGCCTCATATGCGAAATGCCCACAAGGTGGAACTCCACCTTGCACATGCTGGAGAGACCGTGCTAGTAGCAGCAGGCGATAGTGGAGTTTCAGCTGCAGCACACACGGGTCATTCGCTCGGCGGAAAAGCAACACTTCACCGCCACTGAGTGGGCCTCCATGCGAGATCTGTGTGCCTTGTTGTGATGTATCGACTACTCCACCAACATGGCCAGTGTGGATGACGCCGTTCTCAGCGTTACTATCCCACTTCTAAATCTCCTTGAAAAAACGCTTTGGGCGATGATGGAAGAAGATGTGTCACAGCAGGAAGAGGAGGAGAAAGAGGTATCATTTCAACAGTTATCAGGCCAGTCATTCACAGGTGGATCGGAGGGTGGGTTCCTGCACCAACATAGGCCGGGTACACAATTGTCCAGCCAGGGCACAGTTAGGGAGGATGATGAGGAGGAGGAACCGTATGCACAGCAGGGTGGTACCTGAAGCAGCTCATGGGAATCACTTGTGCGTGGCTGGGGGGATACAAAGGACACAGACGATACACCTCCCACAGAGGACAGCGTGTCCTTGACTCTGGACAGCCTGGCACACAAGAGCGACTACATGCTGCAGTGCCTGCGCAACAACAGCCGAGTTGCCCACATTCTAACTTGTGCTGATTACTGGGTGGCCACTGCTGGCTGCTGGATCCCTATTACAAGGACAACGAGCCGTCCTTAATTCCCTCACTGTAGCATGATCGGAAGATGCGCGAGTACAAGCGAAATGCTGGTAGACGCGCTGCTGATGGCATTCCCAAGTGACCCTGGGGGCTTAGTGGAAGCACAAGGAGAAGGCAGAGGAGGAGGAAGCGCCCGCCAACGCAGCCAGGGCATCGCCAGCACCTCAGAAGGCCGGGTTAGCATGGCCGAAATGTGGAAAAGCTTTGTCATCACGCCACAACAACCAGCACTACCAGCTGATATGCAACGTCTTAGCAGGAGGCAGCACTTCAGCAACAAGGTGGAGCAGTATGTGTGCACATGCCTACACGTACTGACCGATGGGTCTGCCCCATTCAACTTCTGGGTCTCCAAATTGGGCATATGGCCTGAGCTTGCCCTTTATGCCTTGGAGGTGCTGGCCTGCCCTGCAGGCAGTGTATTGTCTAAACGTGTGTTTAGCATGGCAAGGGGTGTTATCACAGACAAGCGCAGCCGCCTGTCCACAGCCAATGCGGACAAGCTTACGTTCATTAAAATGAACCAGGCATGGATCCCACAAGACTTGTCTGTACCTTGTGCAGAATAGACAAGTATACAGACTTCATGTAGTGTACGGGAGTTGTGATGCCCGACACTACAGAAGAGTCACTAGAGTGCGTACGTTCCCCTGATTTGTGGGGAGATTGGTGAATGTCATTTTCAGTAAATGCTATGTAATGTAATGCCTATGTATATATCCTATCACCCGGTTACCGCTATTATGTGCCATTGTGCAGGCCTGCTAGGGGTGTCATCTCAGCTTTAGCCACTAGAGGAAGCTAGGGAGCCCTAGTTAATATAGGCCCAGTCAGGGGAGGAGTTAGGCAGTTCAGGCCTTGAGCCTGTTGAAGGCAGTCCAGTCCAGGCCATGAGCCTGTGAAGGTGTTCAGTGTTCAGGCCCTGAGCCTGTTGTAGTCAGCGAGGGTCCAGCCTAGGAAGAGTCATTCCCTGGGAGGAGCAGTCCAGACCCTAGGACTAGTGGAGAAGTGTTGCCTCCTTAGTCAAGCTGCAAACAGGATAAGAATCCCTGCAGAAACATCACTGGTCACCAGCCTGAGTGAGCTGAGGGGAGGCAGAGCAAAGAATTCCAGAAAGCAAGAGGTACTACAAATACCAGAGGAGGTGCTCAGTAATTGTTATCCCAAGGATATAAGCCAGAGATAGGGCATTGGGGCCTTGGAGAAGAATATATTCCTAGTCAGGATCAGTCAGGAATAGTGTGCAAGCCGCCTGTACTGCAAGTCCTGCTTTCACCCTCTGTGATCACCTTGCTAAATATAAGCCTGCCATTAATGTACTGTAACTTAAAGCTTGCTGAAACCAATTGTCTTCTGAGGAACTGTCAAGAGAGTGTATGCTGTTTATTACTGTTCAGTAAAGTGAAGTTCTGGTTTACTATCCAAGCCTGCACCTCAATTATTCCTCCTATCTAAATCGGTGTGCCACCGTTACTGGCACTGGCGTCACGGACATCAGGGACACACAGCCACCGGCACGTTAATCTACAAACACCAAGGGCACCTCACACTACATCTGGCTGTGTCCCTCAAGAACCCAGAGAGTGCCCCAGAGGATCCACGTGCCAGCTTCTCCATCACGGGCATTCCCCATGTCAGTCCCTCACACTCCCCTGACTTGGAGATGCTACATTCACACAGCCATTGTTATACTCCAGCACACTTTCTCTTTGTGTTATTTTATATATTCCACAATGTTTTGTGGTGTACCCAAATCAAATAAAAAAAAAAAAATATGTTGGCTGCCTCCACCGCCTCCACCGCCGCTTCCACCTACACCGCCAAATCCACTTACACCACCATGTCAACCTACAACGCCATGTTCACCTCCTCCTCAACCTCCTAGTCCATATGGACCTCCATCTCTTAGTTCAGGATTAAAATTTATAATTTTTATTTATTTTATTTTATGTCATTTCTCTATCCGTATTTGTTTGCAGGGTACTTACCCACATTTTGCTGCCTTTTGCAGTCCTCTAGCCCTTTCCTTGACTTTTTTAGAGCCATTTTAGTGCCCCAAAGTTCGGGTCCCTATTGACTTCAACCCCAACTTCCAGGTGTTCGCTCAACTCTAACCCTAACCAAATAAACCCAAAACTGTCTGACAAAGATTCACCTTTTATTACAACATATCATGAAGAATAGATATAACCTAGTATTCTTTTACCCAGGATAATACATTGGCACTTTGCCAAAGCTTGACATTGGAAATAGTAGTGCCTAATGAACTGCCAACCCATGAATGTGCTACTGCCAGTCTGTCTTATACTTCCTTCCTTTGAGGGATATCTGGCTTTTTTGTGTTGTAGACCCATAACTGGGGCTCCACATTTATTTTGCATATTCCTGTTTCCCAGGGAGCTTTGCACTTCGGATTGCTGTGTTGAGACTCTTAAGTGAGGCTCCACTGTGTTTTTTGTAGCTGGTCTCCCTGAGATCAGCTATTGTTGTGTTTGCTTATACTGCCTCATGCTGATGCTAATAGTCTAGTGCAAAGTGTATCCATCAACCCCTATTTTGTACCTTCCGACCAAACTTTTTTTTTTATCTACTCCTTCAAAATGACACAGCTTTTTATTTTTCTATTGACAAAGCAGAATAAAGGCTGGATGGAGAATTTTTAGTTTTTTTTTTTTTTTTTTTGGAGTGAGAATAGAAATGATAAAAAATTGCAATTCTGCCATTATTAATTCTCCCTTTTCTATACCTTGCAGTGTTTAGTATAAGTAATATGTACATTTTGTACTGCAATATTACAAGGACCACAATTTTCTTTTGCACCTTTTGGGGTACAGATTGCATGTTGTTTGACTTCTCATTCCTACCCGGGAATAGGGAAAAAACAGCAATTCTACCATCATCTTTTTTTCTTCATTCCACAATGTGGCAGCACTAATGTAGCATCTCTTTTCTATAGGTTCTTACCTTACACAGTATCTTTTTTGTTTGTTTTTCTTTTTGGGGCTATTTTATTTTTTCTCTTGTTGAAGCTGCTTTCAATGAAAGCATTTAAAATACACTCTAGGGCTCCAAATCAAGGTCCCCCGAGGGGTTAATATCCACGTGTGGTAGCGACAGACACTGATACCCAGGTGGGTCAAAGACTATCTCTCTGTTTATTACAATGAGTAAAGCAGTTTATACATCTTTGGGGTGGTGGCACCCCCCTCTGAGGCTAATGACGTTATTTCATTGGCTAAGAAGGAAAAGGAGATAAGAAGAAAAGAGATAACACTTGGCATCTGCGCATTGTGCACTTCTTCCATCTTACAAATTTTGTTATGTGAACTAATGTAAACATCTGTATGCTAGTGCCATCTTGTAATGACATCTCACTAACATTAATACTGCATACATCATATAAGACACTTCAAGGAGGTGCTTTTTTATAGGCAATGAGTATACATGGGTATCATCTAAGTAATTGGCTCAAGCATTTTTCCACAGTCCATGCATCATTCTTGACACATATGTGAGAGAAGAGAGGACGAGCTCAGCCCTCAGATTCGTGTCCCCCTTCTTCTCTCTTCATTGTTGTATAAACAGGCAGACTGAGCAAAGGGAAGAGGGGAGGCACTTGAGGCAAAGGAAGAAACAACTTAAAGCAACTACATAAAAATCATCTAGTTACATAGTCCTGGACAGAATAGAATGATATTAACACATCTCCATCAGTATGGGGGCCATCTTCGGTGAGCTGTAATGAAGAATGATAACCACATCTCTATCACTCTCATTTGTGGTCAAACATTTTTTTGATCTTTAATCTGATTTTATTTCACCCATTGGCATATCTATAAGGCTTCTTTCACATCAGCAATTTGGAATGTGTCAGGGTCTATTTAGTTGAATCCGTTTTGTCTGCGATTGTGTTCAGTGTTTTACCTTTTTCAATCAGGAATGCATCCATTTTTCACAAACTGAAGAATAACACTCAACATCTTGTATCAACGATCAGTGAAAAACACAGTGCATCTGCTTGCCTTCTGTTTTTTACTCAGTCCCATTCATTTATATAGGGCAAGGGCTGCATGTAAAACTGAAAATATAGGACAGTGATGGTAAACCTTTTACAGACCGAGTGCCCAAACTGCAACCCAAACCCCACTTATTTTTTTGCAAAGTGCCAACACGTTAATTTAACCTGCATACTACAGTCCAATATAGTATATCTTCTATGTACTTCATCATTTAGCTATATTAGCCTTCCTACATTCAGTGCACTGCCTGTGCGCCCTGCACTGATGAATAGCTGGAAAAGTGTAAGAAATATTGGTACGCCTTAGACTTTTTTCAAGGTGTGGCTGCCCACAGAGAGGGCTCTGAGTGCCGCTATATTCACGAATATTCGAATTGTGAATATAGCCACTTCGAGAATTTGCAAATATTTAGAATATAGTGCTATATATTCCTATTCGCGAATAGTGTTGATCGCAAATATTCTAACTTTATCACGAATTTATTGCGAATATCGGCACTTAGCAACATCCCTAGGAACCAATAGGAAAGTTGCCTACCCCTTAGTGTTAATCGCGAATATTCTAATCGCTAATTTTTATCGTGAATATATTACATTGACGATTTTCGCCATCAAGTAAATAATGACTGGAGATCATGAATTCTCAAATTTGCGGAATTATGGCGAATATTCGGCCAAAACTTTGTGAAATATCGCAAATTTGAATATTGCCTATGCCGCTCATCACTACTGAATTTCTACCAATGAACCTGCCTCCAGATTCCTTGCTGTTGCTAGAAAAGAACTGCACGAAAAGCCTGCTGCTTTCAAGCTCTACGTTGCGCTTAAAAAAGACGCAAAAAAGACTTTGTTATGTTTAACTTTGGCCTCCTTCATCAGGACTATAATTCTACTGCACCGATCCCCAGGGAGCAACGGCTCGAGGGAGTACACTGTGATACAATGCTTCATCAGGGCCAATAACACTCCAATCCTCTACCCTGACTCCTCAGGTGGTCACTCAGGATGCTGCCCATTTACAAAACAGAACGCCTCCGGACGGAAAACTCACTCTTGTAAAATTAGCATAACAACAATGCTCCTGCCATTGATCTCATGGGTACAGTGACTAACCATGAGATAACAGGAGGTATGGTAACTAGCCTATGACAGATACGTATGTCACAGAGCTTTATAGGTTTAAAGGGATTTTCCCATAAATACATATTAATTTACTCTGTAACATCACTTATTATTTTAGAACGATTTTCCTTTTGGAATTGTTGCTGCTGTGCCTAGCTATTGCTCTAACATACTTTTTTTTTTTTTCCCCCATCTACTGTTCTTATGATCACACATACTCAGTAGCTCAGCCCCACCGCCAGATGCTCTTGTGCAGAGGTGACAGAGTGCTTTGTATTGTGTAGCTCAGCCAATACAAATCACACACAAGCACAATAAGCTGTATTTTTATTAGTCAAAAGTTTGGATAGTCTGTAATGCAGCAGGTGTGGTCTGGATTTAATTTATGGCTAGTCCTAAGGGCATAATCTAAGTGGTCTTCACCCTTTCACCCCTGTACAGGGATTTGGACTTTGCTGCAGGAGAACCACCAGGCCGCTTACTCTTGAATAAGTCTCCGTTCACTGACAGCTGACCCAGACTGCTCTAGAGACACTAGTTAGTGCCACCAAGGGGGTAGATAAGAGCATGGTTAGTGTTTAAGCTGAGGCTAGAGCAGGCAGGATTTGTTCAATCTTGTAACCAGGCAATAGATTGGAGCAGATGGCACAGGGTCACTATGATGAACAGTTAGAGGTCAGAATAGGCAAAACAGGATCAACATGGTAAATAGGCAGAGGACAGGCACATTAGTTAAGAAGACAGAAACACTTTTTCAGAGACTAGGCAAGCTAAGAACCTATTGCTCAGGCACTATCCCCTAAGATAAGGCACCTTTAATAACCCAGGTAAAGCATCCATTGGCTGAGGATCGATTTGGCCAGAGAGAGGACGCTGTAAGGAACAAGCACTAGCAGACTTGAAGCTGGGATAACAAGAAAAGGCCCAAGCATGGAGAAAGAACTAACACCCAAGCAGCCATGCTCACCAGGAAAGGGAAAATGTGGACTGCCAGCCCAATCTAGGAGCAGGAGGGGTTAGTATTTCTACAGCTGTGCCCACCACAGGAAGGGGGATGCCAGGGAGATCACCTGCATTACACAGTGCCCCCATTGACTTTAGGAGAAGTCAGAGCCAGGTGTGATCACATTTGAACTGCCTGGCCCTGTCAATCAACTGGCACCAGTAAAATTTACTGTAAGAAGCTGTGGCAGTTACAGGAAGAAAGCTGCAGCAGAAAGGACACACCACCTGAGAAAGAACACACCGCTGAGCTACCAGCCTGAAGCGAATCTAGCAGACCAATTGTACCAATGAATGAAGAGATCTCTAGATCCATTTGAGGAACGGTACTTGGTCTAGCTTTGTTAAGAGATTGTCATGTATTATATAATGTCCGATTTTAATTTTTTACCTCCTGTTATAACACTAAATATATATATATTTAGTGAAATACAATGTTAGCATGCTTCCATAAATTGGAACGAAATGTACTCTAGCAATACCTTTATTTTCAGAGGCACTTTGTACTTTGCAGTCTTATGTATGGGAACTCCTTCAGGACTCTTGGGAAAGCTTCCCAGGTGGCCATCTTACATCGTTGAAAGTGCTAAAGTAGTTCCCTTTAGATCTGTAGAGAATCACTACAGGCCTTTCGTCCAGTGCTCCAAGTTAATGAATATATTCAATAATCACTGCAGTGAGAGAAAAGAAAGAACTCAAAAGTTTGGGTCCAGGCCCACAATCTCCTCTGGTCTAAAAACCTCTGGTCGTTTATTTATTATATGTACTTCACATTGCAGCAAATTCAATCCATTCAGATTTTCATGGTTAATTTCATATATGCATATTTTAACTAGTGCATATATTTAGTCATATAACCAGGTTAGAAAATGGGTCTTTGATTTTTAAATTTTTTTAAATCTCTTTACTCCTTGCCCCCTCCGTTGGACACCAGGGAGTCGGTAAATTCAGTTTTTCTGCTCTTCTGCTAAAAAATATGAAGTAGAGTAAACTTTCTACAGCTAAAATGGCATTGAGAAGTCTCTTCTGCTAAATTAGAAACATTCTCTAGTCTGGAATACTATCCCAAAAGAATGCCAAGATTGTGAAAAGAGTGTAAAATTGTAGGACTGGAAATATTAATTGTTTTCTGAGCATTTCATCATTCCAAATTTCCACTGAATGTTGATGACTAAACTATGATTCTGAATCATACTGTGTGCAGTACTTCACTGGCAGTCTTTTAAGGACAACAGGGGCAACCACTTGTTGACATTTCATTTTCACTTATACAGCTGCTACTGAAACTAAACAGTTTATTCGCGAAAGTACAGCCTTTGACATTTTCAGTAAATTTTGACATTTATGTGACCTTTTTCAATTTTTTTTGGCACTACAGGAATCATGATATTTGTATCAAAAAATATAACCAATCTCTTACTAGATTTAAGCAGTTGTCAAGAAATATGCTTAACTGAAACTTTACAATGTTTTGCAATATACAAATAAAAATATAGGGGGCCATTTACTATCCGAGATAAACCTATATTAGGCATATTTCTGACTGGCAAAGGATACGCTGAATTTAAGTAGAGGCCGGTGCCGCTACATAACCTCAACAGATCCACCTCCTGCCAATGGGCTTATTTAGACTGGGTCTAAAACACCAGTCTTAATAAATGACCCTCATAGTTCTAAACAATCTTTGTTTTTTATGTACTCTAGTATAACAGGGTATTCCAGTGAACCAGTAGTCTAATTGATTGAATTCCAAAGAATGCAGGCCATGGTGACGAGGAATCAGTTTGATCACATCGGTCTCCTTCAGGAAGATAGTAGTGGTAATAGAGTCTCAAGGGTCTATTAAAGCAGCTACCCTACTTTTATAGACCTTTGAGACTCTATTAACACTACTATTAACATAAGGTCATCTAGAGAAACAGCAGGTTTTTAAAATTCTTTTTCTCTTTTAGGTGTGTAGGGGTTAAAACAGAACTTTCATTTGATTGGTCTAACATAAGGGTCAGATACAGGGTTTTCTTTAGCTTCTTGGTTTTTAGTTTTTCCATTCATAAACCTCCACATTGAGCTCCCAGCAGCAGATAGAAGCCTGCAGGGCACTTCTGGTGTGACATCACCTGGGCGCATGGTCTTTGCTCAGAAGAGGCTCCGTTCCCACCATGTCCCTGGCACTTCATCAGCAGCTGGCGGTGGCGACCTCCCCGTTTTCATAATAACTAAAAAGGTAGCTGCTGCGAGAGAAAGGGGGGTGTGAGAGGATCGGCCAATGGCACGGCAGCCCGCTGATACTGGCAAATCAGCAGCCTCCTCACTAAGAACAAAGCTCTGTACTGTACGGAGCTCTGTTATTGGAGCTTTCAGGCACCAGCAGTATTGCTGTGCTGCCTGTGCCGTTCACAGCACTCAGTGCGCTCATTAATGGCAGTGAAATCATTGTGCGTTTTAGGGAGTAATACTGCGGCGGCTGAGCGGACATTATAAACTTGTGAGCGGGGGAACAATAACTGCTGCACGGCCACGTACCCAGCTTATAGGGAACACTGCTCTGGATAGGTCATCAGTATCTGATCAGTGGGTGTCCGACACCTGGGACCCCCCTCCGATGAGCTGTTTGAGTAGACAACAGTGATTGCATTAGCTCTGCAGCCTTCTTGTAGCTTTTCCTAGACCATGTGATGTCACGTTTATTGGTCACATGGCCTAGGCGCAGCTCAGCCTCATTGAAGTGAATAGGGTTGAGCTGCTATACCAAGCACAGCCACTATCAAATGGACAGTGTTGTGCTTGGTAAGCTGAAAGAAGGCTATGGCACTACTGTGAACGCCACTGCCTTCTCAAACAGCTGATAGGCAATCTTCAAAAGTTCCCTATTGGTATTCATTTTATATTTGAGCTCTTATGGATCATATTCTGAGCATGTGGATGGCGCTGCATCTGTGGAGTGGTGTGAGAAGGACAGTTAATGTTTGGTGATAAGGTCATTTAGATCATATATCTGAAGCTCAACATGTCACCTATCTGATGTTCGCCCGGACCGCTTTACTTCCAGGTATTCACCCTGCCCATTAAGATATCATCCACAGGTGGGATCAATATGCTGGACTCTATTTACTGTACATTCCTAGTGATGTTGCTAAAATAAAATTTTCCGTTCGCGAATGGCGAACGTGAACTTCCGCAAATGTTCGCGAACGGGCGAACCGGGCGAACCGCCCTAGACTTCAATAGGCAGGCAAATTTTAAAACCCACAGGGACTCCTTCTGGCCACAATAGTGATGGAAAAGTTGTTTCAAGGGGACTAACAGCTGGACTGTGGCATGCCGGAGGGGGATCCATGGCAAAACTCCCATGGAAAATTATATAGTTGACGCAGAGTTGGGTTTTAATCCATAAAAGGCATAAATCACCTAACAATCCTAAATTTTTTTGAAAAACGTGGTTTAAAACATCCAGTGGTGGTGATGGTGAGTACAATAAAGGAATTCAAGAGGGGACTGGATGTATTTCTGGAGTGTAATAATATTACAGGCTATAGCTACTAGAGAGGGGTCGTTGATCCAGGGAGTTATTCTGATTGCCTGATTAAAGTCGGGAAGGAATTTTTTTCCCCTTAAGTGGGGAAAATTGGCTTCTGCCTCACAGGGGTTTTTTGACTTCCTCTTGATCAACTTGTAGGAAACAGGCCGAACTGGATGGACAAATGTCTTTTTTCGGTCTTATATACTATGTTACTATGTTACTATGTTACAGTGTGTGTATACGATCAGGTATGATGTTGTATCGATCAGGTAGTGTAAGGGTTACGCCCGCTTCACAGACATTGACAGACCAAACTCCCCTTTTAATGCACCGCAAACAACCGCAAACAGTCCATTTGCACACCCGCAAACTCCCCATTTGCACAAGGTTGGATACCAAGCTAGCTATGTCCCGGTGATGTCATTGAAGGTTTCTTCCTCCACCCAGCCACGTACAACACCAAGGGTCCCCGAAAGGTGAATTGAATTGATTTTTCGAACGGGGGATGGTTAAAAAAACGCTGGCTCCCTCCCCTTTGTTTTAATTCACGGTCACTGCGTCTGTGCCGTGCAATTTACTCTCACACCCGATATGAGTGTTATTTTCTGTAGTTCTCTTCTCATCAGTTTAATCCCTGTTACGTCCCCAATCTGGGGTATATTTATTGAATTGATTTTTCGAACGGGGAGATGGTTAAAAAAACGCTGGCTCCCTCCCCTTTGTTTTAATCCACTGTCACTGCGTCTGCGCCGTGCAATTTACTGTCACACCAGATATGAGTGGTATTTTCTGTAGTACTATTCTCATCAGTTTAATCCCTGTTACGTCCCCTATCAGGACGTGTATTGAATGGATTTTAGATAAGTGGTACTACGCGTGCTAGGTACTGTGCCACCTGGTAAAAGTGTTGGGCACTAGCAGAGGGCACACTACAGTCTGTGGGCCTGACACACACAGACTGGCAGGCAGGCAACTGAAATTAGATTAAAGTGTACAGATAAAGTGCCTTATTTTAGGCAACGTCCAGTGCAGCACGGTATGATTGATGGGCAGCACTGGCAGAGGGCACACTACAGTCTGTGGGCCTGACACACACACACTGGCCGGCAGGCAACTGAAATTAGATTAAAGTGTACATATAAAGTGCCTTATTTTAGGCAACGTCCAGTGTCGCACGGTATGATTGATGGGCAGCACTGGCAGAGGGCACACTACAGTCTGTGGGCCTGACACACACTGGCAGGCAACTAACCTTAGATTAAAGGGTAAAAATTAAATGCCATATTTATCGACAAGCTACTGTCCCACCCGGTATGAGTGGTGGGCACTGGCAGTGGGCACACTACAGTCTGTGAAAGTCGGCCTGACACACACTGGCAGCAGGCAAGCAACTGAAATTAGACTAAAGTGTAAAAATTAAATGCCTTATTTAGCGGCAAGCTACTGTGCCACCCAGTATGAGTGGTGGGCACTGGCAGTGGGCACACTACAGTCTGTGGGCCTGCAGCTCCTCACACACGGGCAGGCCAGGCAACTGCAATATATATATGGAGAAAAAAATAAATAAAAGCAGACTAATGTGGCAGCCCTAAAAAAGGGCTTTTTGGGGTGCTATCAGGACGCTGTCCTTAAAGCAGAGATCAGATGAGTCTTTCAGGACTGGAGTGGACACTGAATACACTAGCCTAGCTATCGATTTCCCTATTAAATCAGCAGCAGCTACACTGTCCCTTCTCTCACTAAGACTGCAGCTTCCGAATTAATCTAAAATGGATGCGGTCCAGGAGATGGGAGGGTCTGGGAGGGAGGGTATGCTGCTGATTGGCTGAAATGTGTCTGCTGACTGTGAGGTACAGGGTCAAAGTTTGCTCAATGATCATGTATAGGGGGCGGACCAACGTCGCATATGTTCGCCCGCCACGGCGAACGCGAACAAGCTATGTTCGCCGGCGAATAGTTCGGGACATCTCTATACATTCCCCATTTTGTTAATTAAATTTACCTCCTGATAAAGCTTTGGTTAAGGTGAAATGCGTGTTGAGGTGTTAACTTGGGTATATGTTATAGCATACTATGTCAAAGGGTAAGATGTGATTTAATTGGGGCAATTTCCTGCAAGTTGCAATACTTCTGGGTTTACTAGAAAAGCTACGCAATCCGGCCGAGGATGAAGTGTTGCTCTGTTTGTTTGTTTTGTGGATTAGCCAATCCATGCCCTCTTTTTGGGGACGGGGAAATTGCTAGTATCCCTATATACCCTGGAAGTTACACACTGTTTATTTTATTAACTGTCCCCTTAACAGTGACCTCCACAGTGGCCCAGCCCTTTAACTGTGACCTCCACAGTACCCCGCCCTCCTTTACAGTAACATCAACAGCAAACTGCTCCCTTAACAGTGACCTCCACAGCACTTCACCTCCTTAACAGGGACCTCCAAAGCGGCCCGCTCCTTAACAGTGTCCAAACCAGTGTAAACAATGTCCAAACCAGTGGCATTTAATTTATGACGAGACGCAGGCCTAGTCATAAATGAATTGACTCCTCATAGCTGGCACAGATTTCAGTCATCATTTACACCAGTTTCTTGTGTAAGGCTGCTATCTAGAAACTGGCACAGGGATTAGATAATTACAATAGTGTTTAAAAAAAAGATCGCAACACCAGATTTTGTGACGCCAAAAACAAGGTGTAGGGGAATGATACATTTCTCCCTATATATTAAAACTATACAAGCTGTATTAATAGTGACGTCCTCTTTCCAAGTCTCTCCAGGGAATTTCACAATTTTGGCTTATAACATTGCATAAATATTACAACACCACATCCGAAATAAACATCAACAAGTCCCTTACATAACCGCACACACAGTGATCCACAGTTGTTCTGGTTCTCTAGAAAGGAACACATTAACTACCCACCTCCTTCTGATGCCACTCTGGGCTGATTTTTTTTGAATTAGTTATGGGTATTATGTTTATCACTAACAATATTTTGGATAATGTTATAAAAGCGATGTTGATTGTCAGTTCATCTTTTCTTTCCTTTTTCTCACTTCTCTGTATTTTCTGTACCTTGTCTTGCCCTGAACAACTATTATCTCCTTAATCAGCCCTTTCCCTGTTTTCTACTTTCTCAGGCTTTTAATTTAATTTTTGCTCACAATTGAAAGTGTACCTGAGTTTAAAAAAAAAGTTTGCATAATGGCTATGCTTCTTTGTACAAACATAACTGTAAAAGAACAGGTGTTTTTGGGCTTCACTAAAGACTTTTTCAATTATATTATTCCGTATTTCAGCTGCACAGCTAGATGCATTTCACTCAGAAGTAGGGATGAGCGAACCCGAACTGTATAGTTTGGGTTCGTATCGAATTTTGGGGTGTTCGGGACACGGACCCGGACCCGAACATTTACAAAAAAGTTTGTGTTCGGGTCCGTTGTTCGGTGATTTCTTCCCGCTTTCTGAAGGGCTGCACAGCCATGGTGTTTTACTTCTTGCCCTAAGAAGCCATCACAGCCATGCCTACTAATGGTGTGGCTGTGATTGGCCAAGTGCAGCATGTGGCCCAGCCTCAATTTAAGCTGGAGTCATGTAGCGCCGCACGTCACTCTGCTCTGATTAGTGTAGGGATAGGATGCAGCTGCTGTGAGGGTGAGAAAAAACTCAGCAAAAACACCTAATGAAGTGATTGATCTACAGCTGGGAATCATTCAACTTCTGCTAGTTAATTGCTCACTGGTTTTTAGGCTGCACAGAGAGTTTTTTTGTCACTTTTTTCTGGGGTGATCGGCGGCCATTTTGTGTCTTGTGGTGCACCAGCACAAGCTGCCAAAAAGTCCATCAATCCATTAATACTAGGGTTTTTTTTTGCTATATCCTACATCAGGGGCTTGGCTGTGCTTATTGTCACTCCTAGAAACTCTATATTTTATTGAGGGGTTAAATTCAAAATAGCAAACCCCTAAATCGTATAATAATAAATTAATAGTGTCCGGCAAAGGATATATTTTGTTCTGGGGTGAAATTCAATAGCCAAAATAGCAATACCATAAATCAGTGGTTTCAGCTGTGGCTGGCCAAGTTTAATAGTGTCCGGCAAAGGATATATTTTTTTCTGGGGTGAAATTCAGTTGCAAAAATAGAAATACAGTAAATCTGGTGTTTCAGCTGTGACTGGACAAGTTTCATAGTGTCTGTCAAAGGATATATTATTTTCTGGGGTAAAATTCAATTGCCAAAATAGCAATACCCAAAATCTGGTGTTCCAGCTGTTGCAGGACAAGTGTAAATCTGTCCGTAAAAGGGTATATTACACTCAGCGTGCATCTCCAAGTGTATTTCTTTCCGTCAAAGGGTATATTACACAAAGTGTTAAAATACAAGTGCTGAAAGCATAATCCCATATATTTTTTCACACGCTACTGTGCATCTCAAAGTGTAAATCTGTCCGTAAAAGGATACCTTTCATCCAGGGCCTAAATACTAGGCCTACCATTGTTATTCACCTAAATCTGTGGTTACTGCTGTGCCTGGATTAGTGTAATATGGTACATAAATAGATAGCCAGATAGTGTTAGGTTCCTGTGAAAAGAACTTCTAGTAAGGGATGCGGACGCGGACATGGTCATGGTGTTGTTAGTGAACCCTCTGGTGCTGGGAGAGGACGTGGCTGTTCTGCCACAGCCACACGTCCTAGTGAACCAACTACCTCAGGTTCCAGTACCCGCCAGAAATTACAGAGATATTTGGTGGGGCCTAATTCCGTTCTAAGGATGGTAAGGCCTGAGCAAGTACAGGCGCTAGTCAATTGGGTGGCCGACAGTGGATCCAGCACGTTCACAACATTATCTCCCACCCAGTCTTCTGAAGAAAGCGCACAGGTGGTGCCTGAAAACCAAGCCCATCAGTCGGTCACATCACCCCCACCGATATCAGGTAAACTGTCTGAGCCTCAAGTTATGCAGCAGTCTCTTATGTTGTTTAAAGACTCTGCTGGCAGGGTTTCCCAAGGGAATCCACCTAGCTCATCCCCAGTGGTGGAAGACATAGAATGCACTGACGCACAACCACTTATGTTTCCTGATGATGAGGACATGGGAATACCACCTCATCAGAGTCTGCACGTCTCTGATGATGACGAAACACAGGTGACAACTGCTGCATCTTTTTGCAGTGTGCAGACCGAACAGGAGGTCAGGGAGGAAGTCTGTGTGGAAGACGATGCAGGGGACGATGAGGTCCTAGACCCCACATGGAATGAAGGTCGTGCCACTGACTTTCATAGTTCAGAGGAACAGGCAGTGGTGAGACCGAGCCAACAGCGTAGCAAAAGAGGGAGCAGGGGGAAAAAGCAGAACAGCCCCCGCCAAGAGAGTTCATCTGCTACTGGCCACCGCCACAAGGGACCGAGCACCCCAAAGGCAGCTTCAAGGAGTTCCCTGGCATGGCACTTATTCAAACAATGTGCTGACGACAAGACCCGAGTGGTTTGCACGCTGTGCCATCAGAGCCTGAAGCGAGGCATTAACGTTCTGAACCTTAGCACAATCTGCATGACCAGGCATCTACATGCAAAGCATGAACTGCAGTGGAGTAAACACCTTAAAAACAAGGAACTCACTCAGGCTCCCCCTGCTCCCTCTTCTGCTGCTGGCTCAGCCTCTCCCTCCACCTCTGGCATCACCATGGCACCTGGCGACCAGCAAACAGAGGATGTTCCACCAACACCACCACATACGGCACCATCACCAAGCATTTCCACCGCCTCGGGAGGAATGTTGTCACCTTCCGCCCACCAAATAGAGGATGTGCCACCAACACCAACACCTCCGTCACCAAGTATCTCCACCATGTCACACGGCAGCGTTCAGCTCTCCATCTCACAAACATTGGAGAGAAAGCGTAAATTCCCACCTACCCATCCTCGAGCCCTGGGCCTGAATGCCAGCAGTTCTAAACTACTGGCCTTTGAAATGCTGTCATTCAGGCTGGTGGACACAGACAGCTTCAAACAGCTGATGGCGATGGCTGTCCCACAGTATGTTGTTCCCAGCCACCACTACTTCTCCAAGAGAGCCGTGCCTTCCCTGCACAACCAAGTATCTGATAAAATCAAGTGTGCACTGCGCAACGCCATCTGTGGCAAGGTCCACCTAACCACAGATACGTGGACCAGTAAGCACGGCTATATCTCCCTAACTGCACACAGGGTAAATGTAGTGGCGGCTGGGCCCCAGGCGGAGAGTTCTTTGGCGCACGTCCTTCCGCCGCCAAGGATCGCAGGGCATCATTCTTTGCCTCCTGTAGCCTCCTCCTACTCGGCTTCCTCCTCCTCTTCTTCCACCTGCTCATCCAGTCAGCCACACACCTTCACCACCAACTTCAGCACAGCCCGGGGTAAAGGCTAGCAGGCCGTTCTGAAACTCATTTGTTTGGGGGACAGGCCCGACACCGTACAGGAGATGTGGCGGGGTATTGAACAACAGACCGACGAGTGGTTGCTGCCGGTGGGCCTCAAGCCCGGCCTGGTGGTGTGCTATAATGGGCGAAATCTCGTCGCAGCTCTTGGAGTAGCTGGTTTGACGCACATCCCTTGCCTGGCGCATGTGCTGAATTTGGTGGTGCAGAAGTTCCTTCACAACTACCCCGACATGTCAGAGCTTCTGCATAAAGTGCGGGCCGTCTGTGCGCGTTTCCGGCATTCACATCCTGCCGCTGATCGCCTGTCTGCGCTACAGAGTAACTTCGGCCTTCCCACTCACCGCCTCATATGCGACGTGCCCACCAGATGGAACTCCACCTTGCACATGCTGGAGAGACTGTGCGAGCAGCAGCAGGCCATAGTGGAGTTTCAGCTGCAGCACGCACGGGTCAGTCGCACTGCGGAACAGCACCACTTTACCACCAATGACTGGGCCTCCATGCGAGACCTGTGTGCCCTGTTGCTCTGTTTTGAGTACTCCACCAACGTAGCCACTGGCGAGGACGCTGTTATCAGCGTTACATACCATCTCTATGTCTCCTTGAGAAAACACTTAGGGTGATGATGGAAGAGGAGGTGGCCCATGAGGAGAAAGAGGGGTAATTTTTAGCACTTTCTGGCCAGTCTCTTAGAAGTGGCTCAGAGGGAGTTTTTTTGCAAAAGCAGAGGCCAGGTACAAATGTGGCCAGCCAGAGCCCACTACTGGAGGACGAGGCGGTGGGGGAGGATGAGGATGAAGCATGTTCACAGCGGGGTGGCACCCAACACAGCTCGGGGCCATCACTGGTGCGGGGCTGGGGGGAAACGGAGGATGATGATGATACGCCTCCCACAGAGGACAGCTTGTCCTTACCTCTGGGCAGCCTGGCACACATGAGCGACTACATGCTGCAGTGTCTGCGCAATGACAGCAGAGTTGCCCACATTTTAACGTGTGCAGACTACTGGGTTGCCACCCTGCTGGATCTCCGGTACAAAGACAATGTACCCACCTTACTTCCTGCACTGGAGCGTGATAGGAAGATGCGCGAGTACAAGCGCACGTTGGTAGACGCTCTACTGAGAGCATTCCCAAATGTCACAGGGAAACAAGTGGAAGCCCAAGGCAAAGGCAGAGGAGGAGCAAGAGGTCCCCAACGCAGCTTTGTCACGGCCAGCTCCTCTGAGGGCAGGGTTAGCATGGCAGAGATGTGGAAAAGTTATGTCACCACGCCACAGCTAACTGCACCAGCACGGCAGGTGGCGTCATTACTGACAAACGCAGCCGCCTGTCCACAGCCAACGTGTACAAGCTGACGTTCATAAAAATGAACCAGGCATGGATCCCACAGGACCTGTCTATCCCTTGTGCAGAATATACATTTATAACTACCTCCCCTTAACCATATATTCTTATACTCCAGGGCACTTCTTTATTGAATCCTCCTTTTATAATTTTACCATTATTTTGCGGGGCAACCCAAAGTTGAATGAACCTCTCCTCCGTCTAGGTGCCAGGGGCCTAAATATCTGAAAGTGGCCTTCTCCATTGGTGGGTGACATAAAGCCTGATTCTCTGTTTTGGGACCTCTCTCCTCTGTCTGGGTGCTGGGGCCTAAATTACTAAAAGTGGCCTTCTCCGCTGGTGGGTGACATGATGCCTCTTTTGCTGCTATAGGACCTCTCTCCTCTGTCTGGGTGTCAGGGGCCTAACTTTCACGTACTTGCTTGCTGTCTTGGTGGCAACTCTTTTTACTGTCTAATGACCGCCCCATTGTCTGGGTGTCAGGTGCCTATATTTCGTTTAATTGCTTGCTGTCTGGGTGAGAGACATTAAACTCTTTTTACTGTCAAATGACCTCTCCTCTGTCTGGGTGTCAGGGGCCTACATAAATGATAATGGCCTGTTCCATTGCAGTTTGACCTGAGGCAGTGTTGCTGTTACGGGACCGCTCTCCTCTTTGCGGGTGCCATGGCCTTGAGTCTGTGAATGAGGACTGTGGCACTGCAGACAGACATGAATTCTTTCTGGCTGTGATGAGAACATCAACTCCCATAGCATTCCCACTTGATGCCACCACAACCTCCTATTCCACCTCCTCCTCCTCTAAGTTGCCAATTGATATTGGTTAATTGTTATTTATTTTATTTTAAGTCATTTTCCTATCCACATTTGTTTGCAGGGGGTTTACCTACATTTTGCTGCCTTTTGCAGCCCTCTAGCCCTTTCCTGGGCTATTTTACAGCCTTTTTAGTGCCCAAAAGTTTGGGTCCCCATTGACTTCAATGGGGTTTGGGTATGGGGTGAAGTGCGGGTCGAGTTCGGATCCTGAACCCGAACATTTTCGGGAAGTTCAGCCGAACTTCTCGAACCCGAACATCCAGGTGTTCGCTCAACTCTACTCAGAAGCAAGTGGTGTATCCCTTCTGGGAAATCTGCCAGTACTGTACTGCTGTGACATCCCTTACTTCCCAGTATGTTTATTTTTTTTATTTCAATAATTTTTAGTGAAGTTTATAAGATATTTTAACAGAATAACAGCACAGTCAAATGTTGTATTACAGGTATTGTAGAACAATAGGGAGAACCTGGAGTCTAACTTTACAAATGCATGGTACAAATTCCACAATATGTTCAACTCGTGATAATTAGCTGATTAAATAGTGTGTTGCACAATACAGAGCAATACAACAAGAAAGGACATACCTAAATCAAATAAAAACAAAAACAAAAAAATATATAGTAAAATCAAAGCCAGCAAAGAGAAACTTAAGTCTTGGTTGTTTTCCAACATCTGGCAATAGCAATTTTAGTTGATATGAATAAGTGGGCCACAGGAATCCTGCTATGGGTCGGAATATTAAACATTTCCATGAAGAATAGAACCCTGCATGGTGAGATTTCAATATTGATGACACAAAATTTGGATGCTGTATCAAATATCTCCAATCATAGTGGTGACACTAGTGGGCAGGACCATAACACATGCAGAAGAGTACCTCTGTGGCTACAGCCTCTCCAGCATAAATTAGAGGTACCTAGGTAAATTTTACCTAGTCTTACTGGGGTATAATACCATCTCAAGCATGTTTTGATGGCAGCCTCATGCTGCGGAAAGTAGTTGTGATGAATTTAAACGTAGCCAGTCTGATTCAGGGATATCTAATTGTAGTTCTCTATCCCATTCTCATAATGGAGTGGTTTTAGAGAAGGCTTCTTTGGATCCCAAAGCCATGTACAATGGTCTGATTCCCTTTTTGGTGTGGGGTTGAATCGGGGGATGACCACAGTTCAATGCATTCTCTGTTAGCTATTACCTGATGTGGAAAATTCGTTTGCAGCAAATGTCGTACCTGAAGGTACTTGAAAAAGTCTCTTTTAGGGATTTCAAACTCAAGTTGGAGTTCACCAAAATATTTAACAATATCATTGTCATATAGTTGAGAAACATTTTGGAAACCTAGCGAACGCCATTGGCTCAGATCAGTCTCTGGGAGATGTAGTTCCACAAGCCGCAAGGGTGCAATATCTTTTGTGAGGATATGTTGGTGAGTGCTGTTACGGTGAAAAGTACACCAATGATGGATCGCTGTTTTCAAAATACCTGGTAAGGGCAAGGATTTGGGTGGGGGATTGCTTATGCTATTTAAAAGAAGGGTTTGCAGGTGTTTGTTTGGAGCTAGCTCAGATTCAATCTGCACCCACGGGGTAGTAACATCCTGAGTCCACCATTTCCTAAGAACTTGTGTTTGGGTCACTAGAAAATAGTCTAACAAGTTGGGGAGGCCTAAGCCACCTTTGATTTTAGCTTTGGTGATAATACCAGCAGCTAACCTAGGTTTCTTCCGTGACCATACAAAATTATTCAGTAAGCTTTGTGCTTTCCTAAAGAAAAGATTGGGGACTTTAATAGGGGTCGTTCTGAAGTGGAACAGCAATTTCGGTAAGATAAGCATTTGAAAAGTTGCTACTCGGCCCACCCATGAGATTTCGTATTTGCTGTATAAAAAGGTATCATGTTTGATCACATCTAATAATGGAACATAGTTAAGATGCTACATCTTAGATATGGATGGGGTGATAGCGGCTCCCAAATACTGTATATGGTCCTGTCTCCAATCGAAAGGGAAGTCCCGTTTCAGGGAGAGGAGTATTTGGTCTGGTATATTCAAAGGAAGAATTTGGGACTTAGCCTCATTAACTTTATAGTAGGATAGACGACTGTATGTCTTAAAGGGGTTATCCCATCATAATGATCACTGTTAAATCTGTTAATGATTTGACAGTGATCATTTTTGTAAATACATTTTATTACCCAATTCCCACCTTTCTTGAGAAAATTCATCCCCACTTACCTCATTGTTGTCATTCGGTCTCCCCTAGTTAAGGCCACCACTCTTCTCCCGAATCCTGTGTCTGAGCTCGTGTATTTTCTCCTGGCCAGTCTGCGCGATGTCCTGAACGCGCAAGCCGCTGTGCATGCCTCATAGTGACTTCTTCCTGGACAGTATAGTACAGAACCGCGAACGCTCACGCTGGCTCTGTACTACATTGGCCAGGAAAAAATCAGCATGGAGCATGCGCGGCGGCATGCTTGTTAAAGACAGCGCGCGGACCGGTCGGGAGAAGACTTCAATCAAGCTGATTGAGCCTGCCCAGCCAGGATCCAAGAAGTGGACGTCGCGCTCGCCGCAGGTAAGTATGAAATCTGTTGATGGGATAACCCCTTTAATTAGGGATATTGTGGCTGGTAAGGCAGTTAGTGGGGAGGATAGTGTAAGGGATCGTCGACTGCATATAAGGATAATCGGTGCTGTTTGCCCCCTATTTGTATACCACTGATGTCTAGGTGTTGTCTTATATAAGGCAATTCAGACGGCACTCCAAAATTTTGTTGTAGTTGATTTTTATTTGTTTAACCAGACATGGTGGTACATGAAGCAACGTTTTGGGCAAACAAAATGCCCTTCATCAGGCTGATGCAAAGAAAATAAGGTATATGTCAGTACATCGGTACATAAGTATATGGGTCATACAATAGGACATATATATAGAAGTAAATATATTAATACATATGAGTCAAATGGAGTAAATGCTCCCATTTCATTCATGGGGCCAGATCAGTGATAAGGTGAATACATCTTAAATTAATATAACTAGATACCTTGATATATACTCGTATCTAAAGGTACGTATTCTGACTCAAAAATGACAAAATTTGCACATAAATATCCTTACACTTCCAGTTCCCGTATATCAAAGATGTCAAATAAATTGCTATCACGAGGGTTTCCACAACATGTGCTACAGGACAACATCCAAAAAACTGCCCATTTGTCTAGAACGGACTTACTTAAACCCAAACCTCAGAGAACTGACTGCAAATCTACTCGTATTCCATGCGTTACTACATTTTCGCATTTGAGCCATAAGATCAAACACATTGTCTATAAACATTGGTCCACACTATCAGGCAACTTTCCGAACATCATTAATGAAAAACCGTTGATGTACTATAAAAGGGCCAAGAACATCAAAGATAAAATTGTGCGTTCTGATCTTGGCTCAAGAAAAGAATACAGTATCTAAAGCACCATCACCGGCACTGTGAATAAGGCAACATATCCCTGTTTATGTTGCGCACAATGTGGCAATGTCACCAAAGGTCCCTCGTTTACACACCCATCCACCAGTAAGACGTTCAACATTCAGGGACACTTCTCTTGCCTTTCCAGCTTCGCCGTCTATCTTTTTAAATGCCCCTGTGGCCTTGGATATGTTGGCGACACAATTCAAAAAATCAAGGATCGTATATCCCAACATAAATCCAACATACGTACCAAAAAGACAGAGGCCCCCTTAGTACAACATTTCATTACACACAACCAAGCAGTCAGTCAACTTCACTTTCAGGTTATTGATTGGATACCCCCCCTAAGACGAGGTGGTAATCGTGAACTGCAGTTACAGGAGAGAGAGATGTCGTGGATCCGACATCTTAATACCCTCCAACCAAATGGACTCAACAAAGACTATGGGCCAGATTTATCATTAGCCTAAGTCACTTTTCTGGAGTTGAAAAGTCGCAAAAAATTGCGCAAAAAGCCAAATTGCGCAATTTTTTGCGACTTTTTGGAGACTTACGCCACTCACTCCAAAACCAAGTTTATGGGCGTTTTGTCGTATGTAAATCACTTGCAAGACAGATTTATTATTGCGACTTTTTAAATAGTCGCAAAAAAGTCACAAAAAATTGCGCAAACTCACTCCACTCATGACCATGCTTATGTTTGACAAAATCACTTTTTTTAAATGGCGACTTTTCCAAAGACAAAGCCAAAATACAACTAGGAACCAGAAATACACCAGATTTATCAACCTCTGAAAGAGCCCATGATAAATTTGACTTGACTCAAATACACATACGCCTTCTTTGAAAGTGGAGTGAACTGCAAGAGTAATGATAAATCTGGCCCTATGTTTTAGAATATTAAATTACTTTATTCTTCTTGTTTAATAAACATGTTTTTTTTTACTTTCCTTTCCCTTCAGGGCCAGAGCCGTCTAATAACGGGTGGTGACACCCGTGAAGCACGTCCTTGCCACGTTGGTCCCCAGTGCTGGCATATACCTCTCCGTCATACTGGCATATCGGTATCTGTTTAATGTGGTTGAAACGAATCGCATATGTACAATTGAAACATTTTGGTTGTACATTTGCAATTTGCTAATCAAAAGAATATGCAATGCCACTTTGTACTTGTTCATCACAACTGTATTTGGTTTTCACACATACAATGATGCCTACCTGTAACGCACAATTAGTAGCATGCATGTACCATGCACATTTCTCCTTAACCCATATAGCCATTTTCCAGCACTCTCCTTTATACATCAACGAGATTTTGCCTAATCTAAGATGGCCGCCTTATCTCTTCCGGTTTATATTGTGCATGCACGCTGAAGCGCATCACCCCCCATACCACCTGACCGGTCCTGCACCTATCAGAGACACTTCTCGCAATATCGCGAGACTTGCACCATGCGCCCGTCCCCCTCCTATGAACATGGTGAATATGGCGCGAATTTACCTATTTAAGCAGCAGAAACCTGCGCAAATGCCATACCGGCCATTCGCACCGTGTGTGTACCAACCTAGGTAAGCAAAGATACATCCGTAGATATTCTGCTACACAATTTTGCGCTCATTATACTTGGTGATAGGTCCACTTACTAAAAACAACGCGGCCCCCCTTTTTTCATATAGACGGCTCCCTTCCCTATATAGCTCTACCTCACATAGGATTGCTCTTTATTCACAAATACCTTTCTTTATACACAAATAACCTTGACTCTATGGGATTCTCTATACCTTCCTGTTGCCTACACACTAGACGCTTCTACTGTGTATATATAACTATACTTATTGCTCTCAATTGTTATACACAACGTGGGATTTGTTGCCACCTGGTGGTCCTACCATAGTTATGTGCAGATTTTGTCATTTTTGAGTCAGAATACGTACCTTTAGATACGAGTATATATCAAGGTATCTAGTTATGTATTCACCTTATCACTAATCTGGCCCCATGAATGGAATGGGAGCATTTACTCCATTTGACTCATATGTATTGATATATTTACTTCTATATATATGTTCCATTGTATGACCCATATACTTAGACATATACCTTTTTTTCTTTGCATCAGCCTGATGAAGGGCATTTTGTTTGCCCGAAACGTTGCTTCATGTACCACCATGTCCGGTTAAACAAATAAAAATCAACTACAACAAAATTTTGGAGTGCCGTCTGAATTGCCTTATATATCTGTTATAGTTCCGAAAGGTGGAGCTAGGAATGTACCTGATGTGCACCCTCCCACAGTCAGCTAATAGATTGAGTGCTGCGATCATTTCTAGAGTTGTATACCTCTAGGTGTTATCTTATGGCATGTGCGAGAGTTTCTATTGCTAAAATAAAAATTAACAATGAGAGAGGGCATCCTTGGCCTGTGCCATTGGTTAAGGGAAAAGATGAAGGCAGTGCCCCATTAATGAATACTTTCACAGTAGGGCCAGAGTATAGGGCTCGTATTGCAGTGATAAAAGCCCTACCTAATCCCATAATTTATAATACCGAAAAGGCAAAAGACCAGTTTAAGCGGCAAAACGCCTTCTTGGCATCAAGAGTGATCAGCAAAGCCTTTTATTGTTTATGTAGTCTATCAGGTTTAGAGTCTGGTGGGTGTTATCCGTAATTTGTCTGCCCTTTACGAAACCTGTTTGGACTGCATCTATTAGGCAGGGCAAAATATTAGCTAGTCTGGATGCAAGGATTTTTCCGTATATTTTCAGATCAGTGTTTTAGAGGGAGATGGGTCTAAAATTTTGGGGTCTGTCAGGGGGTTTGCCCAGCTTCGGAAGGGTTACAATGCTTCAAGCATCTCTGAAGGAAAAGATCCATCAGTGAATGCACTATTACAAACTGAGATTGGGGGTCAACTCATCTTGAAAGGACTTGAACTATAAGTTTGATAGACCATCAGGGCCTGGAGATTTGTTTAAAGGGAGAGAAGATATAATTTTGAGCACTTCAGGCTGAGTAATAGGGCTTGATAAAAGGCCACTTTGTTGGGGTGACAAAGAAGGGAGGTTTAAGTTTTTAAAATATTCACAAATTTCTGAAGTAGGTGCAACATATGTTTCAGGCAAGTCTTTGAGATTATCTAACACTGAGTAGTATTCTACGAATTGTTCCACCATTCCTTTCGGGTCATAGATTGCCAGTGGTGGAGTGGTTAATATGGGGGATTCTTGATTAAGCCGCTCGCATTTTGAGGCGGCGAGCAAGCAATTTTCCCGCATTATCATCTTGAGAATAATACCGGGCTTTAGTTGATCTTAAACCTTTTTCATATTTAATAAGAAGGCATTCCCTAAGTTGCGTTGGAGAGTGGATCCAGGCAGCTCTATCCAAAGAAAAGGAATTTTTATTGAGGGATTCTAATGCAGTTATTTGAGAAAGTATAGATTGCAACTCTTTTTTTTTTTCACTTGATGACCTAATTTGATAGGTATCCCCCTGATAAAAGCTTTGTTGGAATTCCATAACATATGTGGGTTCGAAATTGAATTGCTATTTAAACTAAAGTACTCAGTTAAAGCAGTGATCATTTGCGATTTGTGCACCTTATTTGAAAAAAGATAAGGGCTACAGAGCCACAGAATATCTCTTACATTATAGGTTTCTTGAATAGAAAGAAAGATAGTGGCATGGTCAGACCATTTGATCGTTTCAATTGTGGATTTAAATGCTAGCTGTAAGATAGTCAATTCGTGAGTAGCTATTATGGACTGGTGAAAAAAAGGAAAAGTCCCTCTGCTGCATGCTGTAACCTCCACATGTCATATAATTCCTTTCGCCTCAACAGGGGATTAAGGGTTGGGTATGACCCCCTGCTACTTGCAATGGAGTCCATTTCTGCATCAGGTACTATGTTGAAATCTCCACACACAATTCAATGATATTTTCATATTTTTGCGACTTTAGCCAATACTCTGTTTAAAAAGTGGATTGGGAAAGTATAAGGGATGTTGTTCACCGTGCAAACCGCAATAATGAATCTAACATTTACGTCTGCAATGGTGGTGTCAAGTGTGACAGCAATAGATTTTTTGAAAGGTAATATGACACCCCACTGTTTTTTACGGTAGTGGGACTGTACTATATGAGAGTATAAATGGTGCCTCTGACCACAAATAAGATCTTTTTTGAGGGCTATTCAGGCCTTTGGCATTTATGGAAACAATATTAACAACCATGAGGAAAGGTTAGGAAGCTAGGATCTACAGTTAAACAATGCAAAAGACACAATGCCCTCCCGGCCTCATCTTTAACCCCAATTCTGAGAAATACCACCAAGACTTTATGGTGTGAACAGGTATACAGCACTAAGAACATATACCTAAACAGTAAAAAAAGGAGAAATAAAAGAGAAACAAAAAGTTCAAAAAAATGGAGAACAAACAGATACCCAAAGGGGTATGTAATCCGGACAGTTAGGACTTTCAGGGGAAAAGTCCAGTTTGAAACCAAGCACTAAAGTTAGGCACTACGGCACTACAAATGAGCCTCATCAGTCAGTGTTTGGTTCCCCTCTTTGCGCTGACAGTTGTAGGTGCAGCTGGGGAGAGTGAGGAATGTCATCCGGAGTTGGTACTGGGATGTTCCATAAACCCAGCAGACGACGGCCTTCTTCAAATGAGGCAATGCTATGTTGTTTCCCATTGTGGTTGAGGATCAACTTTACAGGAAAGCCCCATTTGTACATGATTTTTTGCTCCCGTAGTGCTGCGGTGACCGAAGCTAGTAGTCATCTTTGCTGAAGTGTTGCTGCAGAGAGATCTGTGTATAATCTCACAGGCTGGAAGGGTGCTGGTAGTTGTGAGAGTTGAGGGGCCGCAGATCATATACAGCTTCTTTGGTCTTGAAAAAATGAATCCTGGCCAGAGTGTCCCTAGGTGCAGTTACTGGCAGATGTTTAGGCCTGGGGATTCTATATGAACGGTCAATGAGCAAATCCTGAGTAGAGCAGGCAGGTAGGAGCTTTTGCATAAGTGATCTCAGGTAGTCAGATAGTTCAGCAGGCCCAATTTCTTCTGGAATCCCTCTAAACTTTTTGTTACTCCACCTAAAGCGGTCCTCCAGATCATTTATCTTGGCTTTCATATGGTCTATTTCCAGATCTTTATGGTTGTCTATGAGCTGATTATGGGAAGTTGCAAACTCCCCATTTTAGATTCTACATGAGATACTCTGGCGTCTACGCCTGAAATGGAGGTATGAAGTGGGGTTAGGAGGGTAGATAATTCCTCATGTAGAGTCGCACTGAAGGCGATTAACATGTCTTTCAGGAGATTTCCTGAGGCTGGTTGTTCTGAAGTTAGGAAGCCTTGCAGCATGGATGGGATAGAGTGAGTTGCAGGGGACCCCACATCTCCCCTTTGCTAAAGAAGATGGCAGATGCGCTGCCACGTGCTCATGTGCCGGAGATGAGCTCACCAATCCACTCCTGGTTGGGCTACCCGCGGTGGAGACGGAGCTCTGAGGTAGGTGGAAAGAAGCAGGCTTACTCTGGATACTCACCCGGTGTTGTGGTGAAAGAGCTGCGGGTTCCGATCTCGGAGGAGTCGATAGTGCATGTGGCTCCTTCTGGCCTGTTGGTGCGGCGTCCGCTCCATTCCCAAAATAAAAATCGAGTTTCCCTGTTTAAGGTTGGTTTTCTTTCCTCTGGGCATACCTGAAGTGATGGGTGCAGAGCACACTTTGATGGAATTTAGTGGCTGGGAAAAGGGGAACATAGCTTTGACTAGTGACTTTTTTGCCAGAGCTAGAAAATCAGTCAGCCATTCAGCTCGGCAGCCAAGACCGACCCCTTCCCAGTATGTTTCTTTTCAGCTCAGGAGCTTACAGAAAAGAGGGGGAAATCACACTTACAAACACACAGGTCGCTCTTATAATCTTCAAAAGCTGTGTAGAAAATCTGTGTCATACAAAACCCAAAATGGTACTGGACTGTAGAGCTCAATGCTATGGTATTGCTGAAAAACCTCATAGAAGTTTCTCTTGTGTTAAGAACTGCATAGATGTTTCTCTTGTATTATTCCAAAGGAACTTCTTTGAAGTTTTTCAGCAAATACTTAGCACTGAGCTTTATAGCCCAGTGGTTAAAGTTCTTGCCTTTAATGTAGCTGGTTCTGAGTTTGAATCCCCACAGAAACCTTAAAAAAAATAGAGATCAAACTAGATTTATATACACAGGGTGTCCCTAAGCATAATTAGGGCTTGGGAATACCCCTTTCATGTTCATAACACTGACTCCATATATGGACACATCCATATATGGAGTCAGAGCAGGGACTCCTAAGCTGGGAAATTCCCCACTCTGGAGTCCTGACTGTTCAACCTTCTGCAATCTGCCAGACTGAAGCAGGATGGGGCCCCTTAGAGGGTCGGGTCCCTTGGCAACTGCCGAGTTTGCAGGCCCTGCCACACAGTATATAGTATGACACCCCCAGCCCCTCATAGTATATAGTATACAAAACCACACAGTATATAGTATAACAGCCCACGGGATATAGTATAACACCTTACAATATACAGTTTATAGTATAACACCCCACAGAATACAGTATATAACACCCTGTTATATATAGTATAACACTCTGCAGTATACTTTATATAGTACAGCATAACACTAAGCAGTATATATTATCCCGCAGTATAGCAGCCCATAGTATAACATCACATAGTATGAAGTACCCACAAATGCAGTCACCTTTTCCTGATGTAATTGTCACAAAAAAAACTCCACAAAACTATGGCAAATTTCTCCTGCAGTAACACTAGTTGCTGCTGGAGAGATCAGGCCGTGATCACATCATCGCCACGGGACCAGTAATATCCATACATTATGGTGATGATGTAAAATATGTGTTTTCTTTGAAAATCACAGCTCTCCTTCCTTGTAATGGGTGTTTTGGGCAGTGATGGGCCTAAGAAAAAAGTTGGGCCTAGGGCTACCGACCCAAATGCCCCTATTATATTTCACCATTGATGCCGGGAGTCGGACCACAATCGATCAGATATTGATGATCTGAAAATAGGTCATTATTAATATTTCCGGCTACACAAACCCTTTAGCATGTAGGGACACTTACTAATAAAATTAGATTTCAAGTTTTGCTCTTTTTAGGATATCATCCTAATTTTGGTGGGAAAAAATTCCTGTGAAAACCTGGTTTTACTTGAAAATTGGCAGTCTGACTAGTTTCTTGTGTCACTCACTGGTATACTTAAGTGCCACAGCTGTTACTACCACTTCAAATAAGATATAAAAAGGATGCAAAATTTATAACTTCCCCTCATATGATTACATCCAATTTTACCCACACAGTAAAATACAAGTCCTTTTTTTTTTTTTTTACGGTGGGTACATGCTTGAAGCTAATCAAATCCAGAACCTTTACTGGAACTTTGCTAAATAAATATTACCTAAGACACATCTTTGCCTTAACCTTTGAGGCATATATGCAGATTAAACTATATCATTAAGTTTTTTGTTTTTTATGTTTGCAGTCAAGATGGTGAAGCGGACGGAGCGAAGGTTAAGTATATTTGATTTGGCTGCTTTGCCTAATCTAAAAAAAAAATTTGCTTAGTGACGAATTACTTTGTCACGAAGCGCATTTTTTTGTAAGTAGCGAGTGCAATGAGAGGGAGCTGTGATAACGACTCCTCCCATCACTGTATCTGAGTGTAAAAACAGTGTAAAATTAACATAAAAGTTTTTTTTTAAATCAAACTTACCACCTGAATTTGCTCGCGACTGGCTGGCCGCCGCCATCTTGCTTGCAGATCTGGTGCAAAATGTTGCGCGGCCCAAGATGACATAATCACGCCGGCAGGTGTGGTGACATCATACATCACAGCGCACAGGATTTCGGACAAGATCTTCAATCAAGATGGAGGAAGCCAGCCCGTCGCGAGCAAATGGAGGCGGTAAGTATGATTTTTTTTTTTTTACACTTTTTCAGGTTAAATCGATTTGCTACACAAAGCACGAGGAAATTCAGCTTCGCAAGTTCTTCTTAAATTCAGATCGAATTCCACTTCGGTGGATTCAATTCGCTCATCTCTAGTGTTCATATATGCTTAGGTCTCTGTGTGGCCTTCACAAACCTGCCCAATAAGAGCCTAAAATCTGGCAAGTTTCCCTATAAACCTATGTGTATACTGGGTGGTTTTTCCTCAGTGGAATTTCTTCACTGGATTTTGCTGTGATTCTGTGATAAAATCCAAAGCCAATCATGGCAAAATCATGTATTGTGTATACTACATAAGGCCCAAGGCATTAATGGGCGTCTGTCAGGAGATTTGTACCTAATACACTGGCTGATCTGTTACATGTGCGCTTGGCAGTTGAAGGCATCTGTGGGTCCCATGTTCATATGTGCCCGCATTGCTGAGAAAAATTATGTTTTAATTTATGCAAATGATCCTCTAGGAGCAACTGGGGTGTTGCTGTTGCACCTAGAGTCACCAATGAGGCGAGGTAAGGTGATTACCTCAGGCAGCACCAGGTAGGGGCAAGAGTGGGGCAGCGGAAGTGGGGTTATCTGTTTCTGCAGTATAGTATTGGGAAGCACAATGGGCACAGTATGTGGTGCAGCATAACCCTGTATGTTTTGTAGTGCAGCATGTAATATTTTCCAAGTATGTCTTTAACAGTAGGGCTGGAGGGAAGGGGTTAGGTTAAGAAATTGTCATTGGGGGGTTGGGTCACCGTTACAGTTTTTGCCTCAGGCAGCAGAAAGGCTAGGTGCACCCCAGGCAGGTGTAAAGGTAATGCCCATAATTTTTCTCAGCAATGTGGGCACATATTAACATGGGACCAACACAGAATTCTTCAGCTGCCAAGAAGTAGGGGATCTGCCAGAAGTAGCCGAACGATGTATTTGGCAATCTCTGGCAGTCCCATAGAAATGAATGGAGTGGAGTGTGCATGCTCGACTTGCTGCTCTGTTGATTTTGTGGGTCCTGCAGTGTGCACAGCCGCCGTTCTTGTGATAGGTGGAAGTCCCATGATCTAATAGTTATCCTCTATCCTGTGGATAGTGGATAACTTCTGTGGCGAAACCAACCTCGCCACTGGGTTTTGGAGGGGACAGATTGCCAGCCTCTTGCCCGAGGATTATGGGCCCTCTCATCAGCCCATTTTTTTTGATTGAAGACAACTTTATTTCAGTCAATCAATATACATACATACTTTTGGTGCTAGTTAGCACTCAATAAATTACATTCAATCGTCTTTGTGAGCATGGCATTGTTATGTAAATCACAGGCTAACCTACGCTATACATCACAATACATGCTACACTTGCATACCTATTCAATCACAATAACCCTTTCAACAAAGCATACAGACAGTGATGTGGGGTGGGGTGTGGGAAGGGGGGGGTAGGTGGGGGGAAATCACATGCCCGAAGCTTTATTGACAAGACAGAAACAAACGGGGGAGAGGGGGAAGGAGAGGGGTTTAGTCCTCTTCTTCGTTGTCGACGTCCTCCAAGATGTTGTAGTCCCGCAGCAGACTATGGATAAGCCTGCGGCAGTCCAGGACGGACATGGTCTCCCTCCTGAGAATAAGCCGGTTCCTGGCGACCCATATAGCGTCCTTAAAACAGTTCATAAGGCGCCAGGCCTCCTGGATGGCCTCAACAGTATGAATCCCAGGAAATAGTCCGTACAGCACCGAAGTGTGTTGCAGGCTGTTCCTGGGCACAGAGTCTTTGAGTTCATGTTCCAGGGCATCCAACAGGCCCTGCGCAAAGCGGCACTCCCAAAACAGGTGGTAAGATGTCTCCTCCATAAAAGGGCACCTGGGGCAGTACCGGGTTTTGCACAGGTTGCGGGCGTGCATGAATGACCGGATGGGCAAGCCACCCTGGATGGCCATCCATGACAAGTCTTTGTGCCCGTTGGTTAACCTGTCTGACGACACATTAGTCCAAACTGTCTCTACGGTGTCGTCATGGACCCCTGGAATTGACTCCACCGCATCCTTTGCTCTGATGAGCTTGTGGATAGTCTTTGGTTTCCACAAGTCGGGCTTGAGGCCCTCCAGTTGATGTTCCCTCACAAACCTGACGATATCTCCGTAGAACCAAGGAGCGTGCCAGTTGTAAGGGATGGAGCTGTCCCACTTGTCCTAACCAAGACCCCTCCAGAGGGGCAGGAGGAAGAAGCGAGACATAGCCTTGCCCGCAGAGCCGTTGGCTGTTCTGAGAGTCCGACGAACGCTGTCACAAACAAAGGCGGTCCGCAGTAAAGTGGGCAGGTCCGGAATGCCCTTTCCGCCCTTGCGGGGCTCTTTCTACATGATGGCTTGCTTCACTCTGTCCATCTTGGATCCCCAGACGAAGCAAAACACTGTCCTGGTGATGGCCCTGGAAACAGTGGCAAGAGGGGGCCATGCCAGTGCGGTGTACTGGAGCACAGGCAAAACTTCATTCCGCAGGACGAGTGCTTTGCCCTCGATAGAGAGGTGTCTGAGGCTCCATAGTCCAATACTTTGGTTCACCTTGGCCAAGCGTTCTTGCCAAGACTTGAGGGCTGCGCCTTCCTTCCCGAAACAGACTCCGAGGATTTGGATGAAGTCTGGTTTAACTGTAAATGGGAAGGGGGCAGAGAAAGCCAGCTGCCAATCCCCGAAGAGCATGGCTTCTGACTTGCCGCAGTTGACTTTGGCCCCTGAAGCTTGTCCGAACTCCTCGCAGGTCTGGACGAGTGTAGTCACCGAACGCCGGTCAGCGCAAAAGACGGTCACATCGTCCATGTACAGCGAGCACTTGACCTCGAAGTGTCCTGGTCCTGGTGCGGTGATCCCTCTGATCTCTCCGTTCTGCCGGATAGCCTCCGCAAAGGATTCTATGACACAAACAAAATGGAGAGGTGAAAGAGGGCAGCCTTGCCTGACCCCAGAGAGGACAGGAAAGGGGTCAGTCTTCCAACCGTTCACCAACACCGTGCTGAAAATGTCAAGGTACATAAGGTCAACCAAAGAACAGAACCTCCTGCCCAGACCTAGCCTGCGCAGCGCCCTGCCCATGAACTCGTGAGAGACCCGGTCGAATGCCTTCTCCTGGTCCAGGCTGACCAGGGCGGCATGAACGCGACGGTCCTGGATGTAGTGCACCGTGTCTCTCACAAGGGCGAGGCTGTCTGCGATCCTGCGGCCTGGGATGCCGCAGGTCTGGTCCGGGTGGATGATCCTGCCGATGACGACCTTCAGCCGGTTGGCCAGTACTTTGGCGAGGATCTTGTAGTCCACGTTCAGGAGAGAGATGGGACGCCAGTTTCTCAGGTCACATCTCTCCCCTTCCGCTTGTACAGGATCGTGATCATTCCTTCCCTCAATGATGGGGGCATTGTACCCTCCACCACCATCTCCTCATAGAGTTCCAGCATGTACATAGAGCTCTGCTGGGAGACCGTCACTGCCCGGGGTCCTGCCAGGCCTAAAGGATCTAGCGGCAGAGAGCACCTCCCCACCGTCAGAGGGTCATCCATGGCCTCCGCACCTGCCGGGTCAAGGTGGTTAGTGATACCTGACAGGAATTTATCGGCGGCCGTCAGGTCGCTGTAGAAGTCTGTGACAACTCCCATTACTTCCTCCTTCCCCGAACGCATGTTGCCGTCCCTGTCTCGAAGTTCATTCAGGGGCGTGTGGCCGGCTTGGAGTTTCCTGAAAAAAAATGAGTTACACTTCTCACCCTTCTCCAGGTTCTCCACCTTGGAACGGAAGACAATTCGCCTGGACTCCTCCTCAAAGTGCCTTTTCAGGCTCTTTTTGGTCTCCTCCAGCTCCCCTCTAACGCTCCAGCCACACCGGTGAAGGTCTTGCAGGGACCGCAACTCACGCTGCAGTGCTCTGAAGGCCCTCTTCCTCTCACACGCCTGATGTTGTTGCTTGGCCTAAAAAAAAACAACGAAACTGGACTTTAACATACTCCCACCAGTCACTAGTCCGTTTAAACAAGCATTTGTCGTTCCGCCAGGCGATGTAGACCTCTCACGTCCTCGCGATTCAGCAGGGCGCAGTTCAGCTTCCAGGACCCGCAGCCGGGGGGGAACCCGGTGCCTAGGGTGCACTGGACCTGAATGGCCCTGTGATTGGAGAAGAAGCAAGGGACCATAGAGTGCCCACACCGCCTGACTGCCCGAGAGGTAAACACAAAGTCGATCCGAGAACGGAGTGAGCCATTGGGTCGGCACCACGTATAATTAATGGAGCCTTTCCCCATGGAACCCACAACGTCCTGCAAGGATGCTTCGGTCACCATCTCAATAAGCAGTTTGGAAGTGACGTCAAGCTTGCTTGAAGTCCCGGAGCTGCGCCCGTCCTCCTCGATTGGGCAGTTGAAATCCCCGGCCATCACCACTGTGGTAATGGGCAGGTGGATTTGTATCTCCTCAGTGGTGGTGATGACGGAGCGGGAGGTGGGGCGGGAGAGGGAGGCCACGGGAGCGTGGGCAGGGGCAGATGCCAGCTTACCCTCCTGTTTCTTGGACGATTTCTTCTCCTTGGGCTTTGTCACTGCCGGAGCCTGGGCCGAGGTGGGGTTCTTCCTGGCTGGGGCCCCAGCTGCGATGGCTGCCCAGGTGCGTTCTCTCTTCGGGCAGTCCTTGTAGATGTGGTCGGACGACCCGCACAGGTTGCATGCCGTCCTCCTGGGGCATTCCTTCGTGTCGTGCCCTGCCACTCGACAGATCCAGCATGCGACCTCCTTGCAGTCCCTTATCCCATGACCCTTCTTGCCGCATCTCCTGCAATTCTGCGGCATATCCGGGTAGTAGACGAGGGCCGAGGAGTTGCCCAAAGAAAAGGTCTGAGGCAGGTGTTGCACTCCATCCGGGTCTGTGGAGTCCCTGTTCAGGCGGACGATCACTGACCACTTGCCGATCCAGAATCCGTTTCCATCCAGGATGTGGGTGGGGTCCCTCACCACGGTGCAGAATCGGTTCAAGAGGGTGACAATGTCCTTTCCTGGGATGTGTGGGTTCCGCATTGAGACCGTCACTCTTCTCTCTTCCTTCTTCACAGGGCTGCTGCCCACGAAGCATCGGAAAGGAGAGTCCGGGCTCGCCGTTTTCACCATCTCCCAGTATCTTTTGCATATTTCCACGGAGGCGAAGGTGATCCAGAATATTCCCATGAAGAATGAGTGGATGCTCACCACTTCCGGTTTTCTGAACCCCTGTTCCAGGACCATCTTCTTCCCGAATACGTCCTGGCTCATATCCAATGTTTTCCCATCCATCTCCTTCAGCTTCAGGACGACTGTCTGCCTCATCCATGGCTCCAGGGGAGGGGAGCTAGGGCCGGGCTTCCTGCCCTCCTGTTGCTTCGGGTCGGTGGCGGGTGTCTCCGGGTCAGTAGCCGTGGACGTACTGGCTGAAGGGTTCTGGTGAGCCTCTTCCGTGGCCTTCCTGGTCTCTGAAGCCTTCTTCTTGGTATTGGGCGGCTTGGAGGTTGAGGCCATGGCTTCTTCCTTTTCTGCCTTCCTTTTCCCTTGAAGAGGCTTCTCGAGTTGTCCGCTTTAGCCTCCGGGGGCGGGGCTATGCAGATCTTCTTCTTTGCTGGGTGGAGCTTCTTCCAGGGAAGGGCTTCGCCGAGCTACTTTTCCTCGTTGGGTTCCCCGAGGCCGAAGTCTTCAGGCCGGAGTCTTCAGTCCTCGTCGTCGGGGTTCCTCGTCGAGTCTTCTTCTTGAAGGTCTTCTCCTTGATCGCTTTCGGAGAAAATCTTCCAATTGTCGTCTTCGGGCTATCGAGATCCAAGTAAGAACTGCCAAACGTCGTACACCAAGACTATTAAGCCACAGGCCAAGAGGAGGTCAGGAGACCAGAGCACTCTTGTTCCCTGGGGAATAGCCCTACACCCAATAGCAGCAGTGAGCTGAAGCTGAATTTAATCAACGATGCTCAAAGGCAGAGTGCAGGGGGTACCCACAAGGACCTGGGCCGGCAAGGCAAGGCAGACTGAAATAGCAGACTACACTTGATCTTAGCCAAAAGGCCGAGAAGGTCAGATACCCTGTTAGTCTGTTTGGAAAATGGGAGATGTGTGGCGAAACCAACCTCGCCACTGGGTTTTGGAGGGGACAGATTGCCAGCCTCTTGCCCCAGGATTATGGTCCCTCTCATCAGCCCATGCTAAACTTAAACCCCATGGCGATTTGACTGTGTTTGTGGCATCTGAGCGCTGTTTGGATATATTGAGCGCTCAGATCCAAGCCATCTGGGGATATGTTAAATGTCTGTGTACTGTAAAAGGTGGGACATTGTATATTGAATAGTGATGTCTGTCCTATTGTCCCCATGTGTGTATTGACGATTTCCCTTTGTCCTGAGAGATAATGGAATGACTCCTCGGTTGTCTCCAGGACAGAAGACATTGTGTATTCTCCTGCCAGTGATGATTACATTAACCTATGTAGGGTAATTATATCACAGGCAGAGGGGAGGAATATGCTGGGTGTGGTTGTCCCTATTGTCCCATTGTGTGTGATTGGCTGCTGTATCCCCTGTGTCTCAGTCTTCCTTCTGGTCCCCTAGGGGAGTGTCCACCAGGTGGGAGACCACCATAAATACCGGGCAGGTAGCCCTCAATAAAGTGAGTATACCTGTTTAACCATCAATAAAGAGCCTCGTCTCGTACTTGGGGGAATTGCTACGTCAGAACGTTCTCTTGTCTGTTCCAGGAAAGGAGGACTTTGTATGGTTCCAGTTCGGTGGATTTGAGTGGTTGTGGGTTGCTGTGCTCGAATCGCCCGAACGGTATTAACCCTCGCTATACCGGGTTATACCGTAACAACTTCAAATTATCCCCGTCCATGTACACAAGGGTTTACCTAGCCTTTCTGCTGCCTGAGGGGAAAACTGAAATAGTGCCCCCCCTCCCCCAATTCCAATTTCTTAACCTAACCCCTTTGCCACAATGAAAGCACTCATTGTCCACGGCCCTTCCGCTGCCCTCCTCTTGCCCCTACCTGGTGCTGCCTGAGGCAATAGCCTCTCCTGGCCTCATTGGTGGTGCCCCCCTGCATGTGCATCCTAAATGCAGATTCCTTGTACAGCACTCTGCCCTTACAGAGAGGTCCGACACCAACTCTTCCTAAATTTCAGGATGAGCAAATTATTATCTGTCAAAAGAAAGAGTTAAACGCAGACAGTGATGTTGGACGGCGACGCTCTGTTTAATGGGAGGAGGAGGATGACATGTTCTTTCAGCATTCCTCTGTATGCAGTCAGTGCTCATTATCTAACCAGCAGCCATAAGTTCACTGTTATGTGTAATCAGATGCATCACTTTTCTACTATTTGTTTCATTTGTTTTATAGATTTTATTGAATAAATGCTAAAAAACTGTGTTCAAATTTTTCGACTTTTGCAATTTTTTATGTTTTTCTAAGCAAATATTAACATGTTTCCAATGAAGTAGTGAATTTTAAAAGGGTTATCGCATGATTATTGACGGGGTTAATTTTAGGCAACTTTCATACTTGTGTTTCACTTTTCCAGTATTGAGATCCGGCAGAGGATCTCAATACTGGAGAAAAACGCTTACGTTTTGTCTCCATTCATTGGCAATGGCGTCATTGTGTCCGCCTGAGCCGGGCTTTGTACTGCTCTGGACACAGGCCGGAAGAGGCCTGCATCGCTGCCAGCATGGAGGTAAGTATAAGTGTTTTTTTTTCTTTTCTGTGGAGCACTATGGGGGCATCTACTGGGGGCATTACTGGCACATCATGGGGGACACTGGGGGATTACTGGCACATCATGGGTGACACTGGGGGCATTACTGACAAATCATGTGGAACACTATGGAGACATCTCCTGGGGGCATTACTGGAACATCATGGGGAGAATCTACTGGGGGCATTACTGGCACATCATGGGGGACACTATGGGGGCATTACTGGCACATCATGGGGGACACTATGGGGGAATCTACTGGCACATTATGGGGTACTATGGGGGCATTTATACTGGCACATCATGGAGGACTATGGGGGCATCTACTGCGGGCATTTACACTTGCACATCTTGGGGGACACTATGGGGGCATCTACTGGGGGCATTATGTTGGAGGGGGGGTTGAACACTATGGGGCATATAAAATAGGCACATTATGGGGACACTAAGAAAGGGCATTTATTCCTGCTCATTATGTGGGACACTATGGGGAAATCTAATACAGGCACATTATGGAGGCACTATGGGGATGGGGGGAGAACACTATGGGGGCATATTATATAGGCACATTATGTGGGCACTATGGGGAAGGAGTATTGTGGGGGCATCTACTTGGGGCACTATATAGGGACATTTTATACCTGCACATTATGGGGGACACTATGGGAAAGGGGAGAGGAGCACTATGTGGGCATTATATTTGGGTATTTTATACTTGCACACATTATGGGGACACTAGCTCAACTGGGGACACTAAGAGGGGGGAATTTTTTTGTACTGGCACACAGAACAGGAGCATTTTTGAACTAGTGCACATTATTAGGGAGCATGTTTTTGTACTGGCGCACATTATAAGGGACATTCTTTCTACTTGTGCTCATTTTAAGTGGCCAGTTTGCCCCTCATAGTGATAGTGCTCCCCAAATAGTAATAATTATCTGCCAGAGTGCAATTATTAGTAATAGTGCCCCTACAGTACCCCAACAATAATGCCCCCACTGTGCCCCAGAATTAATTATGCTACCATAGTGCCCATAATAGTACTCATGTTCCCCATAGTCCCCCAGTAGTAATTGGGGGACATAATTTTTACACTATTAGTGTAAGGGGCACTATTTGTTGGGCACAGTTATTTTAGGACAGTGTGTGACAATATATATGCTTCCTCATCCAACCCAGCCCCTCTGCCATGGTGCCAATGCCCTTGCTCTGTTGGTATGGTAATCAGACCTGCCGACAGTGGGGTTGGTTATCCTAACAGGGAGCAGAGACACCGGACTAATCAGGCTCTGTGCAGACGTCACATGCTTTCTGTCAGCAGGTTATTTAAACAGGCAACTGCTAGCAACAGTTGCCTGTGATTGGTCTTCTCTGGAGTTGAGCGGACACCTGGATGTTCGGGTTCGAGAAGTTCGGCCGAACTTCAGGAAAATGTTCGGGTTTGGGATCCGAACTCAACCCGAACTTGACCCCGAACCCCATTGAAGTCAATGGGGACCCGAACTTTTGGGCACTAAAAGGCTGTAAAATAGCCCTGGAAAGGGCTAGAGGGCTGCAAAAGGCATAATGTAGGTAAATCCCCTGCAAACAAATGTGGATAGGGAAATGACTTAAAATAAAATAAAATAAATAAAAATTAACCAATATCAATTGGTAACTTGGAGGAGGAGGTGGAATAGGAGGTTGGGGTGGCGTCAGGTGGGAATGCTTTGGGAGTTGAAGTTCTCATCAAAGCCAAAAAGGATTCAGGTCTGCCTGCAGCGCCACAGGCCTCATTCACAGACTCAGGGCCATGGCAACCATACATGGGAGTTAAAGTTCACATCACAGCCAAGAAGGATTCATGTCTGCCAGCAGTGTCACGTGCCTCACTCACAGACTCAGGCCAATGGCAACCATACATGGGAGTTGAAGTTGTCATCACAGCCAAGAAGGAATTATGTCTGCCTGCAGAGCCACAGGCCTCATTCAAACATTCAGGCCCATGGGACCCACAAAAAGGAGAGTTAAAATCACGCCAAGACAGTATTGATTTAACCCAGCAATGCCACAGGTCTCATTCACAGATTCAGATCCATGACACCCACAAAGAGGAGAGTTACAATCATGCCAAAACAGTATTGATTTCACCCAGTAGTGCCACAGGCCTTATTCACTAATTCAGGACCATGGCACCCACAAAGAAGAAAGCGGTCCCGTAACAGCAACACAGGCCTCAGGTCAACCTGCAATGGAACAGGACATTATCATTTATATAGTTAAAATTGGGTGAGCACTCATACATCCGGCATCAAACTGAATTATAAAAAGTTTTTTAATGTGATATATCAATACACTTCAATATAATAAAAAATAAAACATAAAACAATAAAAACAGAGAACAATAGTAAGATTCCGTATATTCAGTGATTGTATTGGCGCAGGAGACAAATCTGTAGGCAATCTCCTTTACACCTAATAATTGTCCATAGTGCCACTTGAAGTTCTTTGCGACAAAAATGCACCGAATACTGGGCCAGAAAACGTAAAGTCTATAGCTGTATATCTGTGAATATCCTATATAACCGCAGAAGACTCTATGCGTTGGTATTATATATATATGGACAGCCAAAGTCTCTAGAAAAGTGTGTCTCAACAGATAACTTCTCGATCACCGGTAAATCGCATCATGTTATATATATCTGTTTTTCTTCTGAAGAGTCTTTGTTTTGTGTTGGTATTTCTTACCTCCTTCCCTGTAGGTACGTATCTATTCCGGTGGCTTGGCGAGGGGTGAGCGGAGCGGATCGTCCTTCGGCGTCTCGCGTCGCACACCTCGAGCCGAACAGCGCAAGTCTCGCGAGGGTATGTGCGATGTCGTCCCCACTGCTGCGCATCCGGACACCAGGGAACAGAGGCAATGTAGTTACCTATTTCTTCTTATTTCTTTTTTTAGTTGTAGTCTTTCGGATCCTTTATTGTTAGGTCCATACAGTGTTCTTTTTGGAGGACTTTTAACGAGGGTACATCCACCTTCCTGCCATACGCGTTTCGGGATAATACACTATCCCTTCCTCAGTGGTAAGGTCTTTGCCCGCTATCCCTCCAACATTTAATCCCTCCAATTAGTCTTAATTGATAGTACCTGGTTTTCCACGTTTCTTCCAATTTTAGGGTGTTCATGCGATTTTTATGCGAATTTGTTGCGGTTTTTTCTTTTGTATATGCGTTTTTTTGAGACAATGTTCCTTTCACTGCAATATGTGTCAGTGTACACCAGAATTGAAATCTAAGCTTTCATTAAACCAAAATTTATACATATGTTTTATAATACTCTTTATAATCATACATTCTGAACAAATAAAATACAATGTATTGTATATCATAAGACATATATCTAGCAATAAAAATAATTTTTAGGGTGTTCATGCGATTTTTATGCGATTTTGTTGCGTTTTTTTCTTTTGTATATGCGTTTTTTTGAGACAATGTTCCTTTCACCGCAATATGTGTCAGTGTACACCAGAATTGAAATCTAAGCTTGCATTAAGCCAAAATTTATACATATGTTTTATAATACTCTTTATAATCATACATTCTGAACAAATAAAATACAATGTATTGTATATCATAAGACATATATCTTGCAATAAAAATCATTATAATTGGGGTGATAAAATATACGGTAACATGGCGGTGTAGAGATCGTATTTTGCTGTAATCTTTTTTCAGTAATCTTTTTTCATCTGTATGGGGAAGGAGTATTGATAGAGAGGAATATTGATAGAAGGAAAATGGATGGGTGTCTTAGGATCAAGGCGACGTCACAGCGCCGATATACGGCCTGGCATGCGACGTCACATCGACTCCAAGGCACCCAACCTATAAAAATCCAAAAATCTCCAAGTCGGAATTCAGCCCTTTTGGTAATAATGACCCAAATTCATACATATGTTGTGATTCTACTCTAGACATCTGTTTGATGTAGTCACCTTCTCTCCAGTGTTTCTCCACCTTCTCCAGTGCCACAAATGCAAGGTTTGACGGATTCTGATTGTGTACATCTTTAAAGTGTCTTGATAAAGAATGTTTATCATAGCCTTTCCTTATATTGGCAATATGTTCTGCCAGTCTTTTTTTCAATGGTCTTTTTGTCCGTCCTATATACTGTTTATTACATGTGCACTGGAGAAGGTAGATAACACCGGATGTATTGCAGGTAAGGCAACCTTCTATCTCCCATTTGAAATCATTCTGTGTTGGGTATATGTAAAAATACACCCCAAAACACATTGCCCTACTTCTCCTGAGTACGGCGATACCACATGAGTGACACTTTTTTGCAGCCTGGGTGCACAAAGGGGCCCAAATTCCAATGAGTACCTTTAGGTTTTACAAGGTTGCTCACAATTTAGCCCCGCCCAAAATGCCAGAACAGTAAACACACCCCACAAATGACCCCATTTCGGAAAGTAGACACCCCAAGGTATTCACTGAGGGGCATAGTGAGTCCATGAGAGATTTTTTTTTTTTTTTGCCAGAAGTTAGCAGAAATGGAAACTTTTTTTTTTTTTCCTCACAAAGTGTCATGTTCCGCTAACTTGTGAAAAAAAATTAAATGATACATGAACTCATCATGCCCCTCCGCGAATACTTTGGGGTGTCTTCTTTCTAAAATGGTGTCATTTGGGGGTATTTATACTATCCTGGCATTCTAGCACCTGAAGAAACATGACAGGTGCTCAGAAAGTCAGAGCTGCTTCAAAATGTGGAAATTCACTTTTTTGCACCATAGTTTGTAAACGCTATAACTTTTACTCAAACCAATAAATATACACTTATTGGATTTTTTTTTTATCAAAGACATGTAGAACAATAAAGTTAGAGAAAAATTTATATAGAAATGTAGTTTTTTTGGAAAAATTTTACAACAGAAAGTGAAAAATGTCATTTTTTTGCAAAAATTTCGGTCATTTTTGATTAATAGCAAAAAAAGTAAAAAGGTCAGCAACAATGAAATACCAACAAATGAAAGCTCTATTAGTGAGAAGAAAAGAAGGTAAAATTCATTTGGGTGGTAAGTTGTATGACGGAGCAATAAACGGTGAAATTAGTGTAGTGCAGAATTGTAAAAAGTGTCCTGGTCATTAAGGGTGTTTAAGTTAAGGGGGCTGAAGTGGTTAAACGGCGGATGCACAACAGTTTTTTCGGCCTAAAACACGGCATTTTTCAATAAAACCCCAAAATGCAGATTTTAACTGCTGTACATTAATACAGATATTTATACTATGTATGGACACCAGATTTGGGGACCCAGAACACTGATTTGGTCACCAAAATTCACAAATGCAGTATTGAACTGCTATATATTGGAAATAATTATTTAAACAACGGATGCACAACTGTTTTTTGGCCTAAAACACAGCTTTTTTCAATACAACTTCAAAATGCAGTTTTTCACTGCTATAAATTAAGTGTAGGTATTTATAACGTGTATGTACAACTGCTTTGTGAAGCAAGAATATTGCTTTTTTTTCCACAAAAAAGAATAATGCACTATTTCTCAGTTGTAATGTGAAATCGGTATTTAAGCGGTGTATTTCAAGGTGCTCTGTCGATCAGGATTACCACTTTTTTGTCAAAAAACATACACTTATACTGTATTTCACAGTAGCAATGTAAAATTGGTGGTTGGAATGGGTATTTCAGACTGTTTGGTGGACCTTGAATAACGTTTTTTTTTTTTTCTATAAAATACAAAGAAGCACTATTTCCCTGCAGAAATATAAAATATATCGTTGGACGGTGTATGCAGAACTGTTTTGTGGACAAGAAATATGGTTTTTCCCCCAAAATTACACGGATTCTCTATTTCACCGCAGAAATGTCAAATATGTATTTTGGCGGTGTAAAATAGGCTTGGTGGATCAGGATGACCACTTTTTTTTAACTAAAATACACTAATACACTATTTGATAGCTGAAATGGAATATGCGGTTTAGTGCATTGTATACACAAGTGCTCTGTGGCACCACAGATCCCAGGCTAGACAAATGGACTATGTCACGGCTTTTGTCACCAAAATTCACAAATGCAGTTTTTCCCCGCTGTAAATTAAATGTAGGTATTTATACCGTGTATGTACAACTGCTTTGTGAAGCAGGAATTTTTCTTTTTTCACTCAAAAAAAATAATAATGCACAATTTTCAGCTGTAATGTGAAATCGGTATTTAGGTGGTGTATTTCAAAATGCTTTGTGGATCAGGATTTCCACTTTTTTATCATAAAAATACACTTACGCTGTATTTCACAGCAGCAATGTAAAATAGGTGGCTGGAATGGGCATTTCAGACTGTTTGGTAGACCTTGAATAACGTTTTTTTTCTATAAAAAACAAAGAAGCACTATTTCCCTGCATAAATATAAAATATGTCGTTGGACAGTGTATGCAGAACTGTTTTATGGACAAGGAATACGGTTTTTCCCCCAAAATTACACAGATTCTCTATTTTTTTTTTTGCGCATTGTATACACAAGTGCTCTGTGGCACCACAGATCCAAGGCTAGACAAATGGACTATGTCACCCCTTAAACATACAAAAGGCAATATAGGGGACTTGAGCAGTCAGAAAAAAAAAGTTTTTTTTCCTTTACTGAGCTACAAAATAGGATTAGGCTGATGTCCCTGGCTGGCTGGCACACATGCAGTACACTGCAGTGGCTAATATGGCCGTGAGCACCACCTCAGTAACAGATTGATTACAAAAAAGATTTCCCTTGCAGTGGCTGGGTACAGAAATGTTAGTAGGCATGGCTGTGATGGCTTCTTAGGGCAAGAAGTAAAAAAGCTGGAAGAAATCGCCTAACAACAGACCCGAACCCGATTTTTTTTGAAAATGTTCGGGTCCGTGTCCCGAACATCCCAAAATTCGGTACAAACCCGAACTATACAGTTTGGGTTCACTCAACTCTAGACTTCTCCCCTTCCATGCTTAATTTCACTTTCATTTTGGATTCCTGGATTGCTAACATTCTGCCTGTAACTTTGTCTCTGACTTCTTATTTTGTATCTGATGTGACCTCTTGGTGTTATTCTACAGTTTGGTAACAAGCTCTGGTTTAACATTACTATCTCACGCTGATGCAACAAGGAATGGCAGAAGAAGAACATCCCTGACCTCCCTGTAGCTGTTTGGGACTCACAAAGAGAAAGTCCCATGGAGAAGGAAGTGAAGGATAAGGATGAGGAGCAACTAGTGGAAGAGGAAGAGGAGGAGGAAAAGTCTCTTGTGCAGGAGGATGAGGCTGATGACAACAACACTAGCCATGATGCCATAATCTCGGTGAGTGGCAGAGCCAGAAAAAGTCCTTGAGAAAGAGTCCTTGAGAAATGTATTGAGCATGATAAGCTGTATGTTTGTTTGCTTATGTAATGAAAGGTGCATCAAGTAGTACTATGATTACTGGATAGTCATGCTTTTAGACCCTCACTATCTTAGCAGAACGGGTGATTTTTCCTGTTGCCAAAAGCTAAATTGCTTTATTACCAGGAAACACTGTATGTAGTTTGTTGTAGCTTTTGTTGAGCAGAGGCCTGTCCCGCACGTGTATGACCAGAAAGTCCTTCTGTGCTTCACCCAAGTCACTCACATCCCACTGTCTCTGCTATAACAAGCAGATATACTTCCTGAACAACCAAGTTCAGTTTTACCTGTACTGTTGCCATTCTCTGATGCATACCGTGTTCAATACGATACACCTTGGGTATCTGCAATTGTTTTATTTTACTGTATTGTTATGTATTTCATATTTTGGCTGTGCATTCCAGCATGGGTGGCAAAGAGATGGCAGGAACGGTGATAATCACCTTGTTCCACCCTTCTTGGTAGGAGTACCGTAGGCTGGTTCTGCCTCCTGCCAGGAAGGGGAGTTTCTGTCAAGCTAGATCAGAGGAAGAATACCCTAGAGCTCCTTCTCTTGAAAAGATATTCAACATTCCAGAGAGACCAAAGTCTTTTCAACTTCAAGAAAGTACTTGAGAGAAAAAGACAGCAGAGTGAACAGAAAAATACTACATTACAGACACTTCTGAAAAGTGAGGGACTATGGCTTAGACACCCATCAAGTAAATAGACCAATAGACCAGATACAGTTCAGATCTGAACCTTACAGTGAACACCTATATCCACATTTGCTATTCCATTGCCAGCCAAAGTGCCGCCAAACCTCATCCGCTGGTGCCAAGAACTGCACTTTGAATTTTCTGCTACTGGATGTACCACAAGTTATATTTTTGAATTTATTGCCCTGCTGGAGGAAGTTTAGGGGAATCTACAGCCACAATGTGTTAGCTAGATTCTGTGTGGATCTTTCACATTCATCATTGCTTGCTACTAAGGCCCAGAAATGCTCCATTCATTGTGTACCAGCATAGAGGACTTTAATCAGCCATCTTCGATCCGAGCCACATTCACTGCCCCTCCAGAGTGGAAAATCTGAGATAACGTCCTGCAGAGGAGCAGGTTAGATGTACTTGTGAATGCTACTCACTTTGGGTGTTTGGCACCTTCAGCCAGACACTATTTTATTATTTTGTCTAGAAACTTAAGCCTGGGGCAGAGGCTTATTGCCCTGCTACCAGAAGTCTGAACTCCAAAGATTGAGCTCTGCCTCCTCGACTGGGTGATGGGTTTCGGACCCCCACTGATCTGACATTGACTTATCCTGAGGGTAGGTCATCAATATAAAACGCCTGCACAAACCTTTTAATCTTTTCTTTTTGCTCCCTGTCCAGATGCTGATTAAGGTGCTTATCAGCCACTGCATTTAACAAGGCGATGCATCTACCTCATTGCCTGAGTTGTGAGGTTTTCTAGTTTCTAGTAACCAGCAAAGGTGTGATCTCCTGTCTGACTGTCTGTGTATTGTACCTTGCCTGACAGTCAGTTCCTCCACCTCGGAACTGCTAACTGGACTACTCACATACTGTACTTTGCCTGCCCTGACCTTGGAACTGCTACCTAGACTACACAGATACTCAACCTGCCCTGACCTTGGACTGTGTTTAGATTATTCTTTTTGCCTGAGTCTTTGGTGCTATGGGTTAGCTGTCAACTGCAAAAGGGCTACTTCAGGAGGTAGCAGTCTGGTTGGTCCTCTGTGGCAAAGTCCATGACCTTGTACAGAGGTTGAAGGGTGAATGCTAGGGAACCACAAGGGCAACGCCCTTAGGTTTAGCCTACAGTCAAACTGGTTAATTTGCACAATCAGTCCACACCCACTGCCCATGCCTGAATGAGAAACAATCAAGAAACAAGTCCATGCAAAATCTTTTATTAAAAAAAGTAATGAAATATACATATAAAATAGATTTAAAATTTGTAAAGTTGGGAATTCTCTACAAAAATTCATTAATCTTTAAATATTAAAGGTTGTTTCCATCTTCACCAGCATTTGTCTTTGTATTGAACAAATGCATCTAAAATTAAAAGCGAGTAATGAAAAGCGAGTAATTTTAGTGTATAGAGCTAATAGTCTAATCCTGCAGTCCTACACATAAATCTGCACTGAAATTATAGACATAAACATACATTTAAAAAAATAAAAATAAATCACGAGTACCGTTTGCAAAGTGGCTTTATTATTTATTGGAACAAAGTGGTAGACATAGGGGGTCATTTATTAAGACCTGTGTTTCAGATGCCAATCTTAACACCCCTTTGTGCTGGCAGTGGCAACGCCTAAGTTAGGTAGAGGTACCGACCTCTACATAACTTCACCGTATTCATCGCCTGTCTAAATGTACACCAGCTCTCTTGCTGGCATAGATTTAGACCATTTCTATGCCTAAAACAGGCATACAAATTATAAATGAGACTGGCCTGCTAGACCTCACCTTTCTCCACCCATGCCATGCCCCATACAGTTCATTTTGAAAATATTTCTTAGGCATAAGCTATATTAATAAGAAACTAAATACATAATAAGGCTACTTATTTATTTTGTATTTCTGTTTTTTTCCATCTCTGAAGATATACATATTAGTGACTTGAAATTCGTATTACTTTCTTTTAGTTTTTCCATTTTCAATGTGATATTGCATGCATTCATGTGCATCTATAGAAGCGAATCTATCGATGTCCAGGAGCAATTTCTAGAACTGTTGCTTTAAAAAAAAAAAGAGCCACAGATAATTCCGAGCTTGCAATCTTTGTGTAAACCTGGCCAAGTTATTGGTGAATTACACTAAGAAATTGGATTTGGACCAACAGTAACACATGAGATGCCTGCTGATGAATATATATAACCTACAGAAAGAGGCATGCAAATCACTATTTGGTATATAATATCATATTAGTTCATCACATTTTATATGATGACCTAACGAATATAATATCATACTCCAAATAGTGATTTGCTTTGCCCTTTCTGTATCTAAGTTTTTTGTAGCCGAAACACATATGTTACAGATTAAGCAGCTTGGGCTAGGTTCACATGTCCATTCGTTAAATCAGGTACTTTGTTTCGGCATAGGAGAAGACTACTGTGGTTACCATAGCCAGACACTGCCAGGCACCGCCAGATCCCTATTCACTATAATTGGATCCAGTCGGATTTCAGCATAAATCCTGTCTTTCTGTGGGAAAATACAGCTGCATGCAATATTATTTTTTGGACAGAAAGCTGATATTTATGCTGGGAACCTGCCAGATCCCATCAGGGGCATAGCTATAGGGGGTGCAGAAGTAGCAGTCGCTACCGGACCCAGGAGCCTGAGGGGGCCCAAAGACCCTTGTGCCGAATATTATAGAAAGTGCATGCTGGTTAAGTTACATCTCTGGCTGGAGGGAAGGAGTTACATAAACATAATCAAAAACAGATAAACCATGATGGTAGGTCTCTACATTCAAAGTATTAAGTAGGGTCCTATGGGTGGTAGACTCTAAAAGCAGTACATTTTATTGATATACATTAATATTATAGAAAGTGCATGCTGGTTAAGTTACATCTCTGGCTGGAGGGAAGGGGTTACATAAACATAATCAAAAACAGATAAACCATGATGGTAGGTCTCTACATTCAAAGTATTAAGTAGGGTCCTATGGGTGGTAGACTCTAAAAGCAGTACATTTTATTGATATACATTAATATTATAGAAAGTGCATGCTGGTTAAGTTACATCTCTGGCTGGAGGGAAGGGGTTAGGTCAAGAATTTTTGCATCAGGCAGCACCAAGGCTATGTGCTTCCCTTCCCCTGGCCACAAAGCACTGAGGGAAGGGGGGCCCAAGCTGAACCCTAGAGCCTTTAGCTACGCCCCTGGATAGTCAATTGGGATCTGGTAGCTCCGGTAGTCTGCTTTTTTGCCAGAACAGACTACTAGATTTACTGAATGGAGATGTGCACCTAGCCTTACATGAAATAAGTGCATGTATAATGTATATTTCACCATAATTACATAAAGACAAACATTCAAAACTTTATAAAACATTTTTCTAATATTTCTAAAATATCGAATAAAGAACCTTTAATAAGCAGTAGTCGTACACATTTACAAGGGACAGCATTTACAAGGATGTAGAAATCACCAAAATATTAACCATAATTAACCATTAAATTCCAACTCTATAACTTACAGTACTTACTATAACTTACTATATATAACTTACAGAAAAACTAATGTCTAATGCCTTAGAAAGTTAAACCCCCTGGAAAGCTGAGATATAGTGAGCTGTACAGCAAGGCTTGCGATTTTTTGTTCCCAAAGTAATAAAATAACGGTTTTGCAAGCTGAAGAAGTAAATAAATGTTTTGCTGCTCCATACAACTCACACTTTATGCCATTTTCCAAAGGATGGTAAATTAAACCAACAAATGTAGGAAATTACAAGAAGACAATGATTCAAAATTCACTTTACAACCAAAATTCAAATATTTTTAGAAACAAAATATGAAGGTTTGGGAATAGCCTCCATGCAGTGGCGTACCGCCAATATAGGCAGGGTACGCCACTGCTATGGGGCCCGCGGCACAGGGGGGCCCGGAGCGCTTGGAAGGCCCCGCCCCCTCTGCACAAGACTGTCAGTACGGGCGGGTGTGCGGATGGGCGGGCGGATGGGCGGGCGGGCCCAGCCCTTCCTCCCTCCTGCTGCTCTTTGCAAAGAGCACACAGGACGGGACTCAGCAGGCGTGATGACGTCATCACATTGTGCCTGCTGCTGGAGAGAGCGGGGTGCCTGATGCTGGAGAGGCTGCAAGGTAAGTACTTGATTTTTTTTTGTTGTTGCTGGATTGGGTGCACTAAAGGGGGCAAAACTACTGGATGGGACACTAGTAAAGGGCACAAAAAAACTGGATTGTGAACTAAAGGGGCAAACTACTGGATGGGGAACTAAAGGAGACAAAACTACTGGATGGGACACTAGTAAAGGGCACAAAAAAACTGGATTGTGAACTAAAGGGGGCAAACTACTGGATGGGGAACTAAAGGAGACAAAACTACTGGATGGGTCACTAGTAAAGGGCACAAAACTACTGAATGGGGCACTAAAGGGGGCAAACTACTGGATGGAGCACTAAAGGGGAAAACTACTGGATGGGGTACTAAAGGGGCAAACTACTGGATGGAGCACTAAAGGGGGCAAAACTACTGGATGGAGCACTAAAGGGGCAACATTGCTGGATGGGATACTAAAGGGGCAAAACTACTGAATGAGACACTAAAGGGGCAGGACCACTGGATGGGGCACTAAGGTCAGTATTACTGGACTGGGGAACTAAGGGAGTGTAAATACTGTGTGGGCACTAAGGGGGCATAACTACTGTTCTGGGACACAAAGGGGATTCTACTCCGAGGGGTCACTTATGGGGCATTATACTGTGTGAGGGCACTAATATTGCATTCTTACTATAATCTGCACAACTTTGAAGGTGGCGCAAAGTTTTTGTGCCCCTTACATCACAAAAAGTGCCTTTCCCCTACAGCACTGTCATATCAGCGGTGTATGACGGTGTATGAGAGTACGGATAATAAAAGTTGGTTAATAAAAAATAAAAAAAAAAGATTTATCCCTAACAGTTTTAGTAGGTCATGTATATATTTCTTTTTTGACAGATGGGGGTGTGGCAGGGGAGGAGCCTGGACAGGAGGTGGGTTGGGCCAGGGGTGGGTAGTGGGTGGGGTTAGGGGCCCAATTCAGATTCTTGCTATGGGGCCCAGTGACTTCTATGTACGCCCCTGCCTCCATGCATGGAAAATACTTAGCTAAAATGTGCTTCACAGTCAAGATGATGAGAAAATATTTCTAAATTTTAAGAATTCAGCAAGGAAGAATAGGGAAAGATCTTACAATGCAAACACCGTTTGTATTTTTGCTGTAAGTTCAGAGGCTGTGACTTCTAGCATAGTGAAGACTGATAAGATGAACAAACTTTTTTCAAATGTAATGTTTGCTTTGCCCAATACTATACCTTTTGCTGAGGCCTCATGCACACAAACGTATTATGGGTCCGCGTCTGAGTCGCATATTTTGCGGCTCGGGTGCGGACCCATTCACTTTAATGGGGCCGCAAAAGATGCGGACAACACTCCGTGTGCTGCCGCATCCTTTGCTCCGTTCTGTGGCCCCACAAAAAAAAAATGTAGCATATCCTATTCTTGTCCGTTTTGCAGACAAGAATAGTTCCTTTCCACAAATTGCAGAACGGAACGCGGAACAGCTTCCGTGTTTTGCGGATCCGCGGATTGTGGACCACAAAACACCTACGGTCATGTGCATGAGTCCTAACACGCATAATGCATTCACTATAGTACAAATTGCATTAATGTTAATACAAATGCCAGCCAGTTTAAATCTGAACTAGGAGACTTTCCAAAAAGCTGGAAAAATCTCCTTTCAATGACATGACTCAGTGATCTTTATTGTCCATGGACATCTCCTTAATTCTTTACATATCATTTATGTAAAGTACTAACTATCTGCAATGTGAGATGTAGCAAATGTCAAATTTTCAGACCATTTTTGGCCCAGTGGTTAAGGTCTCTTTCACACGACCGTATGGCTTTTTCAGTGTTTTTGCGGGCGAATATTACATTGCCGATTTTTTTTTTTGCATCAAATTTTTTTTTATTTTATTATGCGAAAAAAAATCGGCAATGTAATATTCGCGTTATGCGAATATTCTAACACCCGAATATATCGCACTATAGAATATAGTGCTTTATATTCATTTTTTAGAATATTCGTCATTTTTTCCAATTTAATCTGAACAGTCATTGGCCCAAAAGCAACTTAAGCAGGGAGGAATCATGACTTCAGATGGAAAAAAATAACAAATATTCTAATAAACTAAAATATAGCACTATATTCTATAGTGCTATATATTCGGTTGTTTGCATTACGCGAATATTACATTGCCGATTTTTCGCAATCAATAGAATAATCTCGAATGCGAATATTCGAGAATATATGCCGAATATTCCAACAAATATTCGTGAAATATCTCGAATTCGAATATTGCCCCTGCCGCTCATCGCTAGTAAAAACTAGACAGTCATAGGCTCCATTCAGACGTCCGTGGTGTGTTGCGGATTCGCAAATTGCAGATCCGCAACACACCCGGCCGGCACCCCCCATAGAAATGCCTATTCTTGTCTGCAGTTGCTGACAAGAATAGGTCATGTTCTATCTTTACGCTTCACGTCCGGCCCCATAAAGTATTAATGGGTCCGCACCCGTTCCGCAGAATTGCGGAACGGATACGGACCTATTTGCGAAAGTGTGAATGGGGCCTTAATCTTAAATTAATCTGCCAAATTTTCTTGCCATTATGCATCTGCAAGGATCTACAATGTGTATAGAGAGCCGTTAGGATATATTCACATGCTGCAGATTTGTTGAAGGTATTTCATCCCTGTCCCATTCACCCGATGAGGGCTTTCAGAAATCCATGTGCTTGCTACCAAAATAATCCCAATTAAATAAATGATTTTATATTGTAGACATTTCTGCAAAAAAAAAAACCTGCTGCTTGTGAATAACCCCTAACCCTCAGTTCACACTTGCGTGTTTTACAGCGCGTTCGAACGCGCTGTAAAACGCATAACCGATGCAAACCAATGCTTCCCTATGGGACTGGTTCACATTTTCGCGTTTTACAGCGCGTTCGAACGCGTTGAAAAACGCCCGACGCATAAACAAGTACTTGAGCTTTTTTTGGGGCGTTTGTCGCGCGTTTTGGCCCATAGACTCAGTTTTTGACACTGAAAACGCGCGTTCCAACACGCGTTTATAAATTTGCAACATGCTGGAAAGGCCAAACCCCAGCTCTGATTGGCCAAACTTCATATAGACAGGGATATTTGGTCATTGGACAACACTGCAGTCAATCACACAAACGCACGTAAAACGCGCGTTTACTATTGCCAAAAACGCGCACAAAAATGCGCGGAAAATGCGCGTCTCAAAAACGCTCAGGTCTGAACCCAGGGTTAGAGAGGTTGCAGTTCTTTTGGAGCTGCTATACATACAAGCTGGCTTCAGTAGGTCTAAATGGAACCAGGCTTGTTCTTGGTGCAACCTCTCTGACAGCAGTCTGCTATCGTAACGCAATGGAGAGATTTATCAAGGTCATTTTATTATCAAATTTATTAAAAGGCACATGCCTCATAATAAATGTAGTGCACCTGTACCTGTTGTGAAGACATAAAGGTGATTTGATCACAAGGGTGATTTGCACTAAATTTATTAAACTGTGATCATTGTTTGTTACAAAGTTGGTTCATCTTCAATCTGTATTAGACAGGCAGATCAACAAGTGATTGTCAGGAGGAAAGCGTTACTTCCCGGCAATCACTTGATAGCTAGCGAAGGGGACCAATGCTATTACATGCATTGATCTCCTCCGCTGCATGGGGAGGAGGGATCGCTATTTCATCACTCGTCCCTATACAATCTAGTGGTTTGCCAGCGGCAGATTGTTATTAGACAGCAAAATCTGTCGCCGGCAAGAGCTGATTTTTAAGCATGCTTAAAAATCAGAATCACCCGATGAAGGAGAGTTTGCATGTTCATCGGGCAACTGGCAGCAGTATTACACTGCAAGATGAACCCTAACGAGAAATTTCCCGGTGGGCTGATGCCCAGGGGGCCGCCCAAGACCTCCTCAGGGATACTGGCCTGCTACACAACGATCTAATACTGTGAGCATGAATTAATGCTAGGCGTTTAAGGGATTTATGCACTTGGCCCGCAGTCACAGGCATCCTCAGAATGGTGATAGGGCAGTATTTTATGCTGTACTGTGGAATAGGTTTTGCTGGGGCGGTATTTTGTACCGCACTACAGTATTACTGGCCCCGCTTACTTGTGTTGCCCCCTACCGTCTGTCAATTCGGACTTGCCTACAACTTGTGGCCACTTTTAGGTTTTTTTCCAGGGCCACTTTAAGTTATATCTTATAACATAGAGTTTTGGTACAGTACGTACATACCCCTTTAAAATTTGACATGTGCTACATCTGCATGATGTTGTCATATGCATATATCGAAAATGTATCATATATTTATAAACTTGTAACCTTTAACAACTTCCAGTAAGTTGTTCGATTATCAGTTGAATAGTATTTTTCGATACCATTTAGTGTCAATCTCAGTTCGTCTCCTTCATTTAGCACAAGAGTTTGACTCATTCGGCCATAAGATGAGTTTTTAATAGGACTTTGGAATGCGCCTCCAATGTATTCTATCTTCTTTGTAAATATCTTCCTTGTAAGCACCGTCAGAGTAATATCAGTGATTCCAGTAATGTTTGTGGCAAATAATTGAATGTCTAAATAATAGACTCCGGCACTCGATATTGTCACAGAAGTATTGTTCACTTTTATTTGGCTGGCACACAGAGTTGTGTTCCACTTCCAGTCATCTTTATTGCCACCTGTGAAGAATTAAAAGCCATATGATTTTAAGCATTTACACCATCCAGCCTATAATATCATTTTCAGGTGCCTCACCTAGGAGAATTTTTAATATGAAATATCTATAGATGGATTGTCAGAAAGCAATGGATTGTATAGTGTTTTGTTATTAAAGTCCTCTTTGATACACAGAATATGCATGAATATCTGCCTCACGGCATGACTGGGATCAGGAAACTCTGTTCTGGAGATATTTTATATGCCTTGAAGATCTGTAATGGGAATAAAGCTTTACTAGTGCATCTCAATAAATTTGAATATCAAAAAGTTAATTTATTTCAGTAATTCAATTCAAAAAGTGAAACATATATATTATATAGATTCAATGTACACATTACACTCATTTCATGTGCTTATTTATTTTACTGTTGATGAATATGGCTTACAACTAGAGCTGAGCAAAGGTTTGAAACATTTGATTTTACAACTTTGTTGAAGTTAGCCAAGAAATTTAATTCATTCCTAATTAATTTGTCATTGTGTGCAGCGGTATTTGTCTGGCCGCCTCTTGATATATTTGCCGTGCTGCGGCCAGATCTCCAATACAATATGGTCTCCGGCAGCACACGTGTGCAAATGTTAGTACGCAGTTCTCCTGCCGAAACAGCTTTCCAGAAAAGATAAACGCCAATTTGAAACTAGCCTAAATCAGGCATACCCAGGTCACTCTACCATAGGGTACGGCTTTACAGAGTGGCTGTGCTGTGTGCCATGCAGCCATGTGCAGTGAAGAACCTCTTGGACAATTAGCCCGCAACTGCCTTTGATATAATAACTAAGACCACACTGTATAGTCCTTCTTCATTGTGAATGGCCATGTGGCACAGGGGCTGTTGCTGGTATGGGCTTTGGCTGGTTAGGTGGGGGCACAATATGCATATTATTGCTGTTCTTTCCTGCAATCTCCTGCAGGTTATATGACCATAAACATAGAATATTAATCAGCTCTGGCATACCCACTTTTCCAACCCCAGCGTTCTCCTGTCCTACAGGTGGGAGCCCTCCTTCTGCCATCTGCTTTCCCTCCTTTTCCACATCATCAGAGAATATGTCATCAGGAACATCTAGCTCCTCCTCTCTCTGCATCTTGCTGACTTTTCTAGGATGTAAAGCCCACAAAAGATTAAGACCTGGCCCCCCTAAGGGGTGCAGACTGGATGGTATTGGTTGTCATGCTGGGCACTGGAATAATAAAGGCTTCCATCGTATTGGGATTGAATTACATATCTTAGTTAACGTCTGATGTAGGAATAAGTAAATGTAGGAATAAATAAAACTGACACAACATAAGTCTCCCTGCACTCTACCAGCACTCTCTCTGCAGTCTCCCTCTCCAATATTCTTCTATAAATCATGTTCAGCAACACTGTCCCTAGTGCATGAAAGCTTGCCACGTCTCTCCCTATGCTCAGCTCACAGGACAATGGCAGAGACCGGGCGGGAGCCCAGGTTTTATAGGGCTGCACGCCATTATGGGTCATCTCGCATTCCGCGGCTTTTTACTTTCACTTTGTAACACGTTCAGCCACCACGAAGTGTGAGTAAATTGGGATTTGTTGTGAATCAAAGTTTACCTGAAATTCAGACTGAATTTTGCTTTGAATTCTTCACTTCGCTCAACACTACTTACAGCTAATGAAAACCCAAAAGTTAGTATCTCAGAAAATTAGAATATTGTGAAACAGTTCAATAATGTAGACTCATAGTATCACACTCTGCTAATCAACATAAAACACTACAAAGATTTCCTAATGGTCCTTCAGCCTGGCTCAGTAGGCTCCACAATCATGAGGAAGATTGCTGACTTGACACTTGTCCAGAAGAAGCTGGCTGTTCACAGAGTGCTGTATCCAAGCATATTAAAGGGGTATTCTGGTTGGTTAAAGTCATCCCCTATCCCGTAACTATCAGATCAGTGGGGGTCCTACTGCTGGGACTATGATCATAAGAACCCCTTGCAGCTCCCCTGAAATTACCAGAGCTGGCTGCCCCATTCGCGTGGCTGCCCCATTCATTTCTATAGGAGTTCTGGAGATAGAAGGGGTTGCAGGGGGTACGGGCCCCCATTCTTCTGATCTGTGGATAAGTTGAGTGTAAGGAAAAAGTGTGGTCGAAAAAGCTGCACAAGCAACTGGGATAACCGCAGCCTTGAAAGAATTGTCAAGAAAAGGTTATTCAAGAATTTGCGGCAGATTCACAAAGAGTGGACTGTCGCTGGAGTCAGTGCTTCATGAGCCACCACACACAGACGTATCCAGGACATGGGCTATAACTCTTGTATTCCTTGTGTCACGCCACTCATGACCCACAGATATTTAATTTGGGTCCCATAGTCTAAAGTAAGAGTGGAGAGGCATACAGTCCAAGTTGCTTGAGGTTCAGTGGGAAGTTTCCATAGTCACTAATGATTTGGGGAGACATGTCATCTGCTGGTGTTGGTCCACTGTGTTATATCAAGTCTAAAGTCAGCGCAGCCTGCCAGGAAATTTTAGAGCATCTCATGTGTCCCTCTGCTGATACTCTTTATGGAGATGCTGATTTCATTTTCCAGCAAAACTCGCACTTGCTCACACTGCCAAAAGTACCAATGCCTTGTTAAATAACTATTCTATCACTGTGCCTCATTGGCCAATAAACTTGTCTGACCTAAACCACATAGATAATCTATGGGTTATTGTCAAGAGGAAGATGAGAGACACCAGACCCAACAATAGAGATGAGCTGAAGACCACTATCAACGCAACCTGGGCTTCCATAACACCTCAAAGGTGGCACATTATGATCACCTCCATGCCAAGCTGCATTGATGCAGTAATTCATGGAAAAAGAGCTTCGACCAAATACTGAGTGCATATACTGTACATGCTTTTTGTAGGCCAATATTTCTGTAATAAAAAGCATTGTTTTACTGGTTTTATATAATATTCTATTTTTTTTAAGACACTGACTTTTAGGTTTTCGTTAGCCGTAAGCCATAATCATCAACATTAAAAGAAATAAACACTTAAAATGATCACTCTTTGGTAATGAAGCTATATTATATATAAAGTTTATTTTGTGAAATTAATTATTTACATAAATTAACTTTTTAATGTTATTCTAATTTATTGAGATGCACTAGTAAAGGCCATCAACACCACTGACAGGGTAAAACCCTTTTTTATATGTGTTAGGCCTCATGCCATGACCGTTGTTTTATTCTGTGTCCGTTGCGCCGTTTTTCGTGATTTTCTACGGACCCATTGGTTTTCAAAGAGTCCGTGGAAAACTCGGCAAATGCACCATTTGTGCTCCGCCTCCGTGGTCCGTGATTCCAGTCCGTCCCAAAAATATAACCTATCCTATTCTTGTCCATGAAAAATGGTTCGCAGACCCATTCAAGTCAATGGGGCTGCGATAAAATTTGTTTTCTAATGGTCTGCCAAAAAACGGAAGACATACAGAAAAACAACGGAACCAAAAACGGACACGGATCACGGAACAACGGAACCCCATTTTGCGGACCGCTAAAAACAACTGTCGTGTGCATGAGGCCTTAGGGTTGGTTCACATCAGCGTTATGGATTCCATTATGGCTTTTCGTTATAACGTGGTTATAACGGAAAATATCAGAATCCATAAGACAGAAATCAAAACTGTTTTGATCCTTCATAATACAAGTCTATGGACAGCAGAACGGATCTGTCCTGGTTTTACATTATGCAGGTGTCCAGTCCTGCATAATGGAAACAGGACGGATCCGAAGTTGTATTATGACGGAATGCAAAACAGAAGCATTTAAAAGGCATTCCGTTTTGTTTTCCGTCATAATAAAAGTAACCCCATAAAACAAAACCACACCATGCAGATATACCAATAAAATGTATATATTCCTTTATTAATACATATATGTCAGTACAACAATCCACAAACACTATATATAACATTAATGCAATTACCTAGTCAATCAAAGGTGGATCTAAAGTCCATCCCACTCTATATCCCCAGGCATGCAAATCTGTTACAAACCTTAAAACACATGTGCATAAGTATTAGTTCAGCAAAGGTCTGAAACGCCAAGGAGAGTAAGATGAAAACAAATACAGACCGCACAGTTCTGCAACCACCGCCGATACCCAACGTATGTTTCGCCTATTCAGGTTTTTCGAAGGGGCATGTCATAATAAAAGTCAATGGGGATCATAACGGATCCGTCCCATTTCCGTTATGCAGAACGGAAAAAAAAATTCTGTCGACAGGACTTTGTTTTCCGTCTTGCATAATGGGAACCAGACGGATCCGTTAAGATTCCCATAGACTTCTATTATGAAGGATCAAAACGGATCAAAACGGAATGTCTCTTAAAGGCTTCCGTTTTGACTTCTATCTTATGGATACCTTTATTTTCCGTTATAACCATGTTATAACGGAAAGCCATAACGGAATCCATAACGCTGATGTGAACCCACTCTTAATGAATAAAGCAATCTGTACTATGTGTCAGTTTGCAATCTTCATTTATTTTCATACCACCTAAAATTCAATTTTTCTCATGTGGTGGTACCCCTCCCAAATTCACCAGCACCACCACCTAGGTAATGTACTTACACATAGTCTGCAAAAGCTGAATGGGAGCCAACTTTTAACCCACTGCAAAAATCCACTGTGTTTGTACTGTGGATGTTGGGTCTGTGCTTTACACAGCAGAAACCCAGTGGCAGAGTCTGTGATCAGTGATAATGCTGATCATGAACTTTTAGCCCCTCAGATGTAGTGTTGAGCGCGAATATTCGAATTGCAAATTTTTATTGTGAGTATCGGCGCAGAGTTCGCAAATATTTTGAATATAGTGATATATATTCATAAAAACAAATATTCTTTTTTTTTTTCCATCTGAACCCATTACTTAGTATTCCTACCTGCTTTTTGCTTGTGGGCCAATGTGAGAAGGCTGCAATATTGTACTCTGTAGTGAATTAGAATATTCTTCATTATTCAATTTATTTTCTCTTATGCGAAAAATTGGCAATGTAATATTTGCGTAATGCGAATATTCTAAAACACGAATATATAGCATTATAGAATATAGTGCTATATATTCCTTTTTTTGAATATTCGTCAATTTTTCCATTTGAAGTCATGATTCCTGCCTGCTTAAGTTGCTTTTGGGCCAATGGCTGTTTACATTAAATTGGAAAAAATGACGAATATTCTAAAAAACTAATATATAGCACTATATTCTATAGTGCTATATATTTGTGTTTTAGAATATTCGCATTACGCTAATATTACATTGCCGATTTTTTGCAATCAATAGAATAATCTTGAATACGAATATTTGCGAATATATGATGAATATTCTAATGAATATTGGCAAAATATCGCAAATTCAAATATTGCCCCTGCCGGTCATCACTACTCAGATGCTACAGTCAATTGTGACCACAGCATCTGAGCAATCAATTGCCAGGAGGGATGTGCTCTTGTTGCTGAACAGCTCCCCCGCAGCAAAATCGCCGGAACCATTTGGTTGCTATGGCAGCCTTGAGCCTTCTGAAGGCTCCAAAGCCTATCATAGCAAAGTTCCTATCAAGCCCAGCCTGTGGGAGGGTTTGATAGGGATATATTGATTTTCCTAAAGGCTGCAATGGTAAATCTGTAGTCTTGCAGTCTGGCAGAAGCAATGAGATAATTGCATGTTGTCCCATAGGGCGGGCTAAAAATAAGGGTAAAAGAAGTGAGCATTTTTTTAAATGTAAAAAAATATGAAAAAATTCAAATTACTCCTTTCCCAATTTGAAAAATAAAGAATAAAAAAATAGATCTGTAATAATAGATCATTTGTATTGCAGATTCCCAAAAAGCTCGAACTATTAAAATATAAAAGTATTTATTCTGAACAGTGACCGGCATGATGGAAAAAAAAGCAAAATGGCCTATTTCTCTTTTGTGTTTTTTTTGGGTTGCTTTACATAAATAATGTCATAAAAAGTGATCAAAAAGATATACACTGAAATCTGTATAAAAAAGTAGATATGTATGGCACATCCACATGCGCTGCATTGATCTACTGCTTCTCAGCATAATTTATAAATGTCTCCACTGAGGCTCTTAGTATTTGTTTTGATCAAATGCATAGGTCCTATTACTATCTGATGGTGGCCTCTTATGAGTGGGTTCCTATTTTAATTTAATGCAGCACCCCCTGGCGATCACTGCCACCACACCATAGCAGTCACAGGCGGTGAGACCCAGCAGCCCAACAGCACCCTTGCTATCAGGCCAGGCCCTCTATGGCACTAGGCCCCACCGGCCCACGGCACAGCATCATAGTAACAGCCACCATGCAGCACTGCATAATGTGAACAGATCATAAAAGCTCACCTGTCTACAGTAAAGTCATGCACATCCCAAGATGGTATAAATGAAAACTACACACTGCCCCACAAAAAATGTGTCCTTACATAGCTCCGTAGTCAGTAACATAAAAAGCCTATAGGGGTCAGAATATGGCGATGCAATGGGAAAAAATATATTTTTAAGTATTAAAACACAAGTAAAAAATATAATAATTTGATATAGCTGTAATCATACTGACCTGCAAAATGCATAGGTCAAGGGGTTAGTTTTGCTGCATAGGGAATGCCGTAAAGACAAAACCCCAAAAACTTTTTTCCCCCAATTCCACCACATTTAGAATTTTTTTCCAGCTTCCTACTAAATTGTGGATACATCTCCACTGGATAAGAGACAATTTTTTGAGGCCATGCATACCCGTTGCCCTCCATTCAACTCTATGGGAGTGTGGGAGATACCCGAGTGCTGTATTCAGCTTTTCTGCCATTATGGTTCTGTAATATATCTGATTGACATTTTAGGCTACTTTCACACTAGCGTTTTTGCGGATCCGTCATGGATCTGCAAAAACACTTCTGTTACAATAATACAACCGCATGCATCAGTCATGAACGGATTCGGTTGTATTATGTCTTCTATAGCGGAAACGGATCCGTCTTGAACTCCTTTGAAAGTCAATGGAGGACGGATCCGTTTCCTATTGTGCCAGATTGTGTCAGAGAAAACAGATTGTGTGCCAGGACGGATCCGTTTGGCTCAGCTTTGTCAGGCGGACAGCAAAACGCTGAAGGCGGTGTTTTGGTGTCCGCTTCCAGAGAGGAATGATGACTGAACGGAGGCAAACTGATGCATTCTGAGCAGATCCTTTTCCAGTCAGAAAGCATTAGGGCAAAACGTATCCGTTTTGGACCGCTAGTGAGAGCCCTGAACGGATCTCACAAACGGAAAGCCAAAACGCTAGTGTGTAAGTAGCCATAAATAAATATTATAATGTAACAACTCATGTAAGAAGTTATGACAGATAAGCTCTGGAATGTAATAGTACTGCAATAAATCACTTACCGAGTGTGGCATGTGCATAACACAGGTCTTTAACCTACAAGGAGAATAAATCAAGACTTAACAGGTAGGCTTAAAGAAACAGACGTTACACTATTGCTTTACAGTAATTATAATGAACAGTTGTGTGTTATTCAGATTTAACACATAAGTCCTTTGGGCTTTTTGCTAATTTATAAAAATCAGAGTACAGAACAGCTGATAGTATGTAATGCAGAAAGGGAACTTAATGGGGTTGTCTCACGAACATTATTCTACAGTTTTCAAACCATCACCTGGATCCGAATACTTTTTTAATTGCCTCCGCAACGCAAAAAAGAGGAACATTCACTATGTTTTTGCGGTGGGGACCGTTGGATGCGGATCGCGGACCCCATTGAAGTGAATGGGTCCTAGGTCCGCATACGACGGCCCTATTGTCTGTGCCCGTGCATTACGGACCACAATTTGCGGTCCGCAGCACGGGCCCGGCAGGCACACATTCATGTATAGTTAGCTTTAGATTGAGTAGGTCGCTGTATAAAAAACTGTTCTGTGGCATAGCTGTATGCAATACATATGTGTTTTGTGAACCAAATTTCGTATCAGTCACAGAAGCAACATTTCTAATGTGATAAAGCAATGTCAGCAATTTTGGCATACAAAATCATTTTCACTGATGGAGCAATGTGACTCATGAGCACTGTATATGTGGAAAGACAATTCCCTGAGGAAATATGTTTCACATTAGATCAGTTTTACCGTAATGCTAAAGTCTAGGAGCGGAAAATAATTTCACAGAGGGTTAGATAAATTGTTAGGCCTCATGCACACGACCGTAGGTTTGATGCAGATCAGATGCAGACCCATTAATTTCAAAGGGGCCGCATAAGATGCGGACAGCACGTCGTGTGCTTTCCTCATCAGCACGTCTGTTCTGCGGCCCGGCAAGAAAGATAGAACATGTCGTATCTTTGTCTGTCTTGCAGACAAAGATAGGACATTTCTAGAAAACTTAAAAAATAAATGGTGACATGCACTTGGTCAGATATGTGACAAAGACTTACAGCTCTGTGCACCAGTTCTTAGTACGATGATTATCACCGACTGATAAGGCAAGACGATGGATGCATGGTGACTTTGTGTGTCGAGATTTTATCATTTTTGTCTGCACTACAGAGGGAAACTCTGATTTGCAAGTAAGGGCTCCAGCACACGGCCGTGGCCCACATTGCGGCCTGCAAACAGCGTGTTCGCAATATGCGGGCACCGGCCGTGTGCTCCCCACATCACAGATGCGGACCCATTCACTTGAATGGGTCCGCAATCCAGAGCTGCGGTGCTTTCGTGGTGTTTCTGTCCGTGCCTCCGCACCGCAAAAAAATAAAACATGTTCGATTTTTGTATGATGAGGACGGATCACGGACTCATTCAAATGGAATGGGTCTCGATCTGTCCCGGCTGCCGCATGGATGTTGCCCATGCATTGGGGACTGCAAATTGCAGTCCCCCATGCACGGACTGGCCACACAACGGCGGTGTTCAATGAGCCCTAAGGCTGAGGTCACATTTCAGTTATTTGGTTAGTTATTTCCATTATTGTGAGCCAGAACTAGATGCGGGTCAAACACACAGAACAGGATCATATTTTTCCATTACACCTGATCTCTGTGTAGGCTTCACGATTGGTTTGGGCTCAAAATAGGATAGGATAGGAATAACTGAAGTGTGAAAGTACCCTTAAGTCTTTGGACTCCTGTGGCCTGCAGCTGTAGATAGCTGAAAAATCTCACTACAAAGAGTCTCAGCCAGTAAGCAAAAAGGGATTGGACAGGAAAGGACATGTGACACGGAGCATCATCACGTAGCATAGCAACCAACATAAACCCCACAGGCTGCACGTGTTCACTGTCAATAGACTCTACGTAGTATTGTGAATGCACACGAGGCAGATTTGTTGTGATTGTTCCTTTTGTTTGAATACACAGACACAGAAATGATTTTCGGCAGCAGAAATTTCTCCACCGATTCTGCTGTGTGTGAATTCACCCTAAGGGGCTCATGGACAAGGCCTTTGAATGTTTTGCAGTCCGCAACTTGCAGACCCGCAAAACACGTGTGCGTTCTGCATTTTGCGAAATGGAATACTGGCCCATATTAGAGAAGTCCTATCCTTGTACGTAATGCAGACAAGAATAGGACTGCTCTGTATTATTGCTGATGCCGCAGAACGGACATACGGATGCAGGCAGAACACGGTGTGCTGTCGCATCCTTAGCAGCCTCATTGATGTGAATGGGTCCACATCCGACCCGCAAAAAAAAAGTGCACGGGATGTGGACAAAAAACATGTTTGTTCATGTGCATGAGCCCTAACAGTCACCAATGCCTGCAACATTTTACCTTCCTAACAAAAAAACGCTAAAAATTAGTATTAACCCTGGGATATTACTAGATATTTTGATCTTTAATTGGAATAACGTATTGACTCGTTTATCTATGATGCAGCAGTGAATAATACAGTAGATTTGGAGACCGTGCAACTTTAATATTAGAAAGGAAAGAACTCCAGGAACAGACAAGGTCAGACACGCTGCACTCATGCCCCCTGCAGCCTATAATGCCTTTTCACACGTCAGTGTTCAGTCTGTGATTTCCATCAGTGATTTTAAGCCAAAACCAGGTGCGGCTCTAAACACAGAACATGTGCAGATCTTTCCCTTATACCTTATGTCTGTGGAGGCTCCAATCCTGGTTTTGGCGCACAATCACTAATGGAAATCACTGACCGAACACTGACGTGTGAATGAAGCTTTATAGACTGCTTTAGGCTGGTGTCACATATAAGTTGCTTTCAGGCGTTTTTTTTTTACTTAAAACACTGCAAAAAATCCAGCTCCAGATATTGCATGGAAGTTTATGGAAAATATTAAACACAGCATAAACGTTTGTGGCTTTTTGAACCTTGAGATGTCTTTTGGGCTCAGATTTGGGCTCATCACCGTATGTTCAAGGTATATGGCATTTGTTCCGTCACTGTCTGACATTTTTGCTCTGCAGAATGTTTTTTTACCTGCTTAAAAACACACAAGTGCCAGTTTTTGTGTGTATTTGCATTACTTTTTTTTGCATACTATTTAACAGAGAACTTTACTATATAAAAACACGAGGCATGCAAAAAAAAGCACAGTTTAAAAATGCCGGTGGTAAAGCACAGTATTTAGACAAAAACGCAATAAGAATGCCTTAAAAGGCTACAAAAAATGCTGTATATAATTCAGGTGTTTTTATGCTTTTTCTTTTGGCAAAAATAACGTAGGTACGCCTCAAAACTATATGTGTCCACTCGCTATAAAAAACATACGTTTGTGACTAAAAGTTCCAGTAAACTTTGGTCTGTGGTATAAGGCCTTATGCACACGACGGTAGGTGCTTTGCAGTCCGCAATCCGCGGATCCGCAAAACACCAAAGCTGTTCTGCGTTCCGTTCCGCAATTTGCTGGACGGAACGCGGCCCATTGTAGAAATGCCTATTCTTGTCTGCAAAACGGACAAGAATAGGACATGCTATATTTTTTTTGCGGGGCCATTGAATGGAGCAAAGGACGCGCACAGCACACAGAGTGCTGTCTGCATCTTTTGCGGCCCCATTGAAGTGAAGGGGTCCGCGCCAGAGCTGCAAAATATGCGGCTCGGATGCGGACCTAAAATATGTTCGTGTGCATGAGGCCTAAGGCTGCACACAGTCAGTGATTTCCATCAGTCATTGTAAGCCAAAATCAGGAGTGGAGGCTGCACAGACATAGAGGGTCATTTACTAATCTGAAATTAGTAAATTAGGCGCATTTCAGGCACAGATGGCGGCGCTCACACCAGTTCTTGGTGTGGCATGGGCGGGGAAGGTGGCAGGTCGGCAGGCTCATCTCATTCATCATTTTCCACGGCTGTTTTTAGGCCCTGCAGCTAAGTGGCAGTTAAGGCTGCGGACACACCTAGGCGTTTCTGAATCGCGCGTATGACGTGCGTTTTACGCGTTTTTGGATGCGCGTTTTTGTAACTAAGAAACGCGCGTCATACGCGCGATTCAGTGATTCTCCCCTATGGCAACATTGTCCATAGGCACGTTAAAACGCCCAAAAGAAGCGCATGTACTTGTTTGGGCGTTGGGCGTTTTACAGCGCGTTCAAACGCGCTGTAAAATGCCCAAATGTGAACCATGCCCATAGGGATGCATGGCTTTTCACATGTTGAGCGTTTTTCAGCGCGTTTCATTTAGCAAAAAATTAGATTGCATCCGATGGAAAAGAGAAATCCAACGCTTTCTCTTTTACAGCTTTTTCATCTATGATTTTCCCATGGGCGTTTGCAATAAAAAACAAATCAGGAAGAATTAAAAAAAAAAAATTCAAAACACTATTGCAAATGACTTACCGGGGGGCGGTGGTGTAAAATGCAGAAAGAAAGCGTTCCGACAAAAGTTACTGAAATTAAGATGACACAGATGATCAAAGGGGTGCGGCTTCTGGGCGCCAGAGTTTGGGAACCATCCCTATGGTTCCCCAGTCGCTCCTCTTCTTCATGCTCAATTTGAACAGCGGCAGACATATTGCAGCAAGGGATTGCCCAGTAAAAAGAAACCTGATCTTCCTCACAAAACTGTAAGAAGTGACAGAGGTTTGAAGTATCAATGCTAATTTATACTGGAGGGGAGTGGTGACCATGTGTGGGATTCCCTCTTTTCTCTTTCCCTACGTATCTGTTATTTGAAGATAAGCTAGCTTTCCCCATGAAACTGGCATCAGGCCAAAGTCTCCACCTCCACCGACAGTGATGTAACTGCCCAGAGCTTACGCAATCCATAAGTGGTTCATTATGTAGTGTAACAAGTAAGGCAAAGCACACACATAGCTACTTTTTTTCTTCCCTGGGTCATAAATTTACTAAGACGTTAGTAAATGAACACATCGCCTTTACTATTTTTGACTTGGCACCCGTTTTTTTGCAAACTTACTAAAACTGCAAGTGCACGGCAGATGTAGTAAAAAGAATGACATAATGTAAAGGTGAAGAAGCCGGCATTTCATGGGTAGATAAGAGATATCCAGAATAACCGACATGGCAATCACATGCAGTGTAAAACCGGTGCATGCTCAGTAGGACTGAGTGCTGCAAAACTGTGCCGTCATATGACTCGCCGCACAAAGTATGTGATAAAAAAGGCAAACAGCTGCCGCGCTGACAGTAAATGTTACATTCAGGTTACACAATACACTTGGCGTAGTCTCACTCCCTACTGTCTTTCTGCCATTAACAACAGGGAAGACAAAGAGAAGCGGGGCCAGCACTTAGCAGAGACTCGTAAGGTACATACACACAGCAGTAAAGTTTATGAGCATTTCCTGTGCAGATTTACATGTGGTTTTCACTGCGTTTCCGCACCAAAATCTTCATATGTTACTTGCAGATTTTGTTGCAAATTTTGACCCATGTTTGACCCAGGTCTCACCTTTTGAAAGTGACATGCCATAGATTTCAAAATCCACAAAGCAGGTCAATTTCTGCATGGAAAATGTACGCAACCCGTAGATGAGATTTTAAAAATGTCATCTAACTAGCCGGTATTGTATTATCCAGAACAATAGAAAATCCGCACGAAAAATATGCAGCATGTGCATGTACCCTTGAGGCTGGGGCTACACATGTTTCACGTCAGCAGGTTTCAGAAAAGTGCAACTTGCATTCACACAATTATTTGCTGTAAACACACAGCCATATTGCAGAAATAGTTTTTTTTGCGATTGCGATTGTTGCTCTGCAGTTGCAGCATGTTGCGTTTTGTACTGGGCCATGGTCGGATTGGCCATGGAACCTACAGGGAAATTTCCCAGTTAGCTGATGCCCAGGGGGCCGCCCAAGCTCTCCTGATGGCCGTAGGCCAGGTACATAATCATCTGATGCTCAATGGCATCAAAGCCCTCCTGAACTTAACTGTATTGCCCTCCTCAGGACGATGATACAGTTGAGTACTGTGGAGAGGGTGGCAGTATTTGGTGCTGAACTAAGGTATTGCAAGCCATTTTCTTGTTGCGTGACACGTCACCATGTGGCCCTATCCTTCCTAAAAATCATAGTAAAACCCTTTAAGTACTTAAAGTAGTTTATACAGTATACAGAGATGAGCAAAGTATTGGAAAATTTGATTCGGATGCTTGGTCGAATTTTACAATCAAGATGGCAGCAGCTGGCTCTTTGTGCTCAAGTGAGGTAAGTATGATTTTTTTTTTTCATTTTTAGCACCATTTCAGGGAAATCTATTTGTTACCACGAGGCACGAGGAAAGTCGGTGAATCAAATTTTCGCTGAAATTCGGATCGAAGTCAGCGTTGCTTAACACCAGTTATTTACATTGTGGGAGGCAGGGAAAACAGGCAGGGTGAGAAGCGGAATGGTGACGATGGATTGTCCTTAGCAATGCTTATGCCTTATTCACACAATCAGTGTTCGGTCAGTAATTTCCATTAGTGATTTTGAGCCAAAACCAGTTGTAGATCTTTACCTTATACCTGTGGAGGTGCCAATCCTGGTTTTGGCTCACAATTAGTGATGGAAATCACTGGCCAAAACACTGACATGTGAATGAGGCTTTAGGATGTTACTAAGGGGCTTTTTAGATTGCACAAAATTCTCTAATAAAGTATACTACAAAAGTAGTAACATCACTGGCCCTATGCTTTACGCAAACAGATTATTAAACAATACATTTGATTTGGTGCAAATTACGGCAACACAGACTCAAGAAAAATTGATTTCATGATAAATTCTCCCACTATGTTATACCTGAGTGGACATTGTGTGACACACAGATTCTTTCTGGTATTGTTTGAATCATGCTCCGTCCTGGCACACAATGTACTAGGCCCATCACAGCAAGGCAGACTATCTTGTCCAATATTTTCACTGTGTAATGCCTGACCCACGGACAGTGCTAAAACACTGATTTGTGAATACATACATTAAAATGAAGGGAGACGTGTGCTGTCCGTGGAGAACACTTGATCCCGTGCTGAGCCACGCCCCCTGCACTGATCACATGACGGTGACGTCACCCCAGGTCCTTCAGCTGTTCAACACTTCGGGTTGGTGGAAGCCGCCCCTTATGGATTCCATATGCCGCGATAGTCCGCGGTAGTGGAATCCATAACGGGATGCGGCGATAACCACAACCCGAATGCCGCACGCCGAACTTTTTTCCAAAGTTCGCTCATCTCTAATCAGGATGTCTTCCGTTCTGTCAGAATACTGATTTCTGACCTGACACAAAACCACTGCAAGCTGCGGTTTTGTGTCTGGTCATAAAAACAGAAAGAAATAAAAAGATTCGGCAGTGAAAATAATGTAAATCAATACGTCACTTATACGGATACGTCACTTATTGACTTTCAATGTATTTAGTGATTGACCCATTTTTTTCTGTTTTGATTTCACACAACCGCATCCTAACGGAATGGATGCACCCTGATGTGCAAAATCAAAGTGGATGCATTTAATTCCGGTATTGAAATCCTCTGCCGGATCTCAATACTGGTATTAACAATGCAAGTGTGAAAGTAGCCATATTCTGTACTTTTCAGACATTTATTACAGCCTTAGGGCTCATGCACACGAATGTAAGGGCTCAGTGTCCGTATTGCATACCGTAAACAGACGGTCCACAATATTTGGGCAATGGCTGTGTACAGTCTGCGGTGCGGATGAGTCTGTAATCCGTAAGATAGGACCAAAGATAGGACTTCACCCATCTTTTGCTGAGCGATGGCACGGATCGGAAGCCCTTGGAAGCATTACGAAGAGCTTCCATGTGCTTTCTGGTCTATATATGTTGCAAATCGAGCACCCATTCAAGTCAATGGCTCTGCATCCACAAATGGAGTGCACATGGCCAGTGTCCGTGCATTCGGTCCGCAGCACGGACACTGAGCCATTACGCTCATGTGCATGTCCTTATAAGGCCTTTTGCACACATTGCGGATGACGCGTGGTTTTTCAGAACGGATTCACACACTTTGCTTCTTTTCTCTGTGCAGAAATTGACCTGCCGTGCGGATTTAGAAATCTGCAGCGTGTTGATTATGTTTGCGGTTTTAAGTGCGGATTTTACCCTTTTCAAAAGAAGGGTGAGACCTGTGGCAAAACTGCATTAAATCTGCGCCAAAAACTGCTTTTATGAATTGTGATTTTTGGTGCAGTTTGGGTGCAGAAATTTGAGCAGATCTTCTACATGCACAACCATCTCCGAGCAGAGGTCCAGCTAGTAGGGAGATTCCAAGGCAATAATCCCTGGGAAAAGTAAGCCAGGACTTTTTATGAATGGGTTTTTTGGTTGACTTTCAGATACTTGCCTGTAGGTGGTACTGTGGAGGCATTGTTTTCTTCTACAGCAGGGGTCAGCAAACTTCGGCACTCCAGCTGCTGTGAAACTACAATTTCCAGCATGCTCCATTCATTTCTATGATATTTATTAAAAAAGCAGAGCAAGTATGCATGCTGGGAGTTGTAGTTTTACAACAGCTGGAGTGCCGGAGGTTGCCTACCCCTGTTCTACAGAGAAGCGTGAGTACACACACTGAACCTTTCCTCTAAGAATGGGAAAGTTCAAATGATCCCAGCTGTGTGTATGAAAGAATTATAGTCAGTTATAAAGTTCATGAAGACAGCTAATAACCACCCACAGCACACTTCACTGTACATTTTGTCTTCTAGTTTTATGCGTGACCCTTTGAGTGCTTGTTTCTTCAGTTTTTTATATTATTTTTATTATATATTTATTATATATTGGCATTATAACCCCTTTTTATGTGGGCATATGTTCTGGTTCCGTTCCTGGCTGTTCAGTTTAATGCCCTTTATTTGTGTCTTTTGGGAGAATTCACGTCACCCTTAATTTTTCCATTCTTCTGATCTGTCAGAACAGAAAAATAAAGAAAAAAATGAATCCTGTAAAAAAATGGATTCTGTGCATTAGTTATGCACATTTGGCATCCGTTTGAGCCATTTCCGTCTGAGATCTATTATTTTAGATGGGAAAAAAGTCATGCATGCAGGACTTTTTTCCCATCTAAAATAACGGATCTCAGACAGAAATTGCTCAAACGGATGCCAAATGCGCATAACTGATGCACCGAATTAGTTTATTTTAAAGGATCCTTTTTTTTCTGTTTTTCTGTTTTTCTGATGGATCATATGATCGGAAAAATAACGGTCATGTGAACTCTCCCTTAGGCCTCTTGCACACGAACGTTGTGCATCCATCCCGTGCATTGCGGGCCGCAATTTGCGGACAACGTCCGTGCGGCGGCTGGGACGGATCGAGACTCATTCAACTTTAATGGGTCCGTGATCCGTCCGCACCGCAAAAAAAATAGAACAATTTCAATTTTTTGCGGTGTGGAGGCACTGACAGAAACACCACGAAAGCACCCCATAGTGCTTCTGTGAGGTTCTGATCTGTGCTTCAGTTCAAGTGAATGGGTCTGCATCCATGATGCGAAGTGCACACGGGCCAGTGCCCGTGTATTGCGGACCCACTGTATGCGGGCCCCAATACGGCCACGGGCACACAACGCTCGTGTGCAAGAGGCCTTAGGGCTCATGCACTTGACTGTAAGGGCTCCATGCCTGTATTGTGGACTGCTAACGGCGGGCCTGCATTATACGGGCACTGGCTGTGTTCACTCCATTGACTTGAATAGATCTGCAATCTGCAAGATACGACCAAAGATAAGATGTGTCTTATATTTTGCGGACCAGAGGCATTGATCGGAAATCCACGGAAACAATACAAAACACTTCCTATTTTTTGCTGTATTTTGCACATCGCGGACGCATTCAGGTCAATGGGTCTGCATCTGCAGCACAGAGTGCACATGGCCGATTCCCGTGTATTGCAGACCACGATTTGCAGTCCGCAGAACGGGCATGAAGCCCTTAACTTTGTGTGCATGAGCCCTCACTTGTATCTCCATTTATATAAATCAATAAAGCTCTTGAATAAAAATAATTGCATGGGCGTTGTGGAATACCCCGCCCAAGAAGAGCCTTTAATTTTGACCATCTAGGTCTGTGATGACTAACCTCCGGTAGAGATGAGTGAACTTCTATTTTTAGTTCTGCGTCCAAAGTTCGGGTTATCGTAGCATCCGTTATGGATTCCGCTACCGCGGACCATAACGGCATTTGGAATCCATAAGGGGATGCTTCATTGAACCCGAACTGTGGACAACCCTAAGGACCTGGGGTGACGTCACCGTCATGTGATCAGTGCAGGGGGCGTGGCTCAGCACTAGATCACCTCTTATCCAATCCAGTGCTGAGCCATGCCCCATGTCACCCCAGGTCCTTAGGGTTGTCCAAGGTTCGGGTTTAATGAAGCATCCCCTTATGGATTCCAAATGCCGTTATGGTCAGATGTAGCGGAATCCATAACGGGATGCTACGATAACCCGAACCCGAACTTTGGACGCCGAACTAAAAATAGAAGTTCGCTCATCTCTACCGGAGGTTAGTCATCACAGACCTAGATTGTCAAAATTAAAGGCTCTTCTTGGGCGGGGTATCTCACAACGCCCATGCAATTATTTTTATTCAAGAGCTTTATTGATTTATATAAATGGAGATACAAGTAAGGGCTCATGCACACCAAGTTAAGGGCTTCATGCCCGTTCTGCGGACCGCAAATAGTGGTTCGCTCATCTCTAACCTCCGGCACTCCAGCTGTGGTAAAACTACGACTCCCAAGATGCCTCCTTACTTGGCTGTTCTCAGAACTCCATAGAAATGAATGCAGCATGCTGGGAGTCTTAGTTTCATCACAGCTGGAGTGCCGGAGATTAGCCATCACTAATTCTAGGTAAAAGAAAGAATAGATCGTGTCCTGATCCTTTCCAAAACTACTTTTGGCAAAGAAATGCTAACTGACTGCACTCACTGACATCGCCCACAATCAGGGTTGCCAACCATCAAGAATTTTCTGGACTGTCCGTAGAAAATTGGTGACTTTTTTTCCCTTGTCCATGAAAAAAATGCTTCATTCGAAGTTGTTTCATTCAAAACAGTATTAAAATGTATGGGCTATGATGACCCAAAGTAAGTTATTTGCAATGTCGCGTGTGACATTCATTGAATAACTTCAGTAATTGATTTTTAAAGTGGAAAACCAGTTAAGCAATTTAAACCAAACCCGGCTTCGGTTCCGACTAGTACCTCGTATGATGATCAATGGAACTAACCCAAAATCTCTTGTTTACTGTATAAAAAAATGCAAGTAAATGAGCATTGATTGACATGATATATCATTGTTTTGGGCTCCTTACTGGCAAATTATCTGCCCATGTAAAAAGACCATTACATTACCACAGTCCATCAGATCCATTTTTGCAACCACGTTTTTTTCCTTGACATGGATTAATCTGCCTCTTCATAAAGATCAAAGAGGTTTTCTAAGATAATTTTATTTGATCGGTGGGGTTCCGACACCCGGGACCCCTGCCGTTTAGCTGTTTGAGAAAGTACCGGCACTTGCAGTAGCGCCTTGGCCTTCTGTCTGCTCATAGAGCACAGTACCGTTACCGTACATTGTATAGCGGCTGTGCTTGGTATCGTAGCTTAGCCCATTCACTTCAATGGGGCTGAGCTGTACCTAGGCCATGTGACTAATGAACATGTCGTCACTGGTCTAGGCAGAGCTGGAGAAGACTGCTGCGCTACTGATCAGATACTGATGACCGATTATGAGGATAGGTCCTCAGTAAAAATATCTCAGAGAGTATTTTGTATGTTTTTTTTTAACTTTTTTGAGGGCTATTTTGGCAAAATGAGAAACAACCATATTGGTTGTCATTTAAATTAACGTTTTTGGAAACTAATGGTAAAAGTAGGCCTTTCTATTTTCTGAGAAGATAATAAATCATGGTATATGTGTTCACCAGAGCGAGGAATGGCATACCTGCTTGGGGTTTGGCTCCACCAGATGAGCTATTGCATTTGAAATAATTCAAACATAGCAAACAATATACGGTAGCTGTTCTTTCTGTTGTCTGTTTTGAAAAAATGTCTGCCTCAACTTAAAAGGATAAAAACCATAGGTACAAAAAAAAAATCAATGGGGTTGATTTAGTAGCACATTTTGGTGCACTGCATTTTTGCACATAAATCTGTGACTTTTATTGTTAATGTTTCATTTCCATGGGGCCATGCACACACCCTTGTTTTTGCAGATCCGTGTGGATGTTCCACAGATTATACAGTAGTTTTATTCCTGACCATATTTTGGATGAGATTGGTCCTTTATATAGATGGGAGTAAGAAAAATGCAAAGTGAACATGGAATCCATATTTTTGCTGATCTGTTGTTTGGGGACCAAACTCGGACAGAAACTAGAAATGTCTTTTAGATGTTCAACCAGTTTCTGTTTCTATTATTTACTTCCTTCTTATGCCTACTCTGTACTTCCCTTACAAAATATTATTTGAAAGAATGAGGTATAGAAACCAAAATGGTTGCAGGGTAAATTCATAGTCGATACTGTATGGTCTAATAGCCTTATGTATTATTCATTGTGTTATAAAGGCTACCATGTAAAATGTGCAATTATTGTAAATTTTCTGAGATGGATAGTGTGAATGGGACCTTTAAAACCTGTAATAAACCTCATTCACATGTCAGTGTTTCACGGACATGTGCTGTACGTGTTCTCCACAGACCCATTCATTTTAATGTGTGTATTCAGACATTAGTGTTTTAGCACGGTCCATGGGTCCGTGTTTTTAGCACGGATGCATGCTCTATTTTGTCCGTCTTATGGATCCATCACGCCCATTATAGTCTATGGGTCCGGTTAAACCACTGATGCAACACGGATGCTATCCGTGTTGCATCCGTGTTTCACGGATCATTTAGAAGAGATGCTTTGAAAATTATTTTTCAGCTGTTCAGTGTCAGTGAAACACGGATGCAACACGGACAGCAAAAAACGGACCCATGGACCCAATGCGGATCCTTCACGGACAGCTTTACGGGTGCATCACTGACCACCTGTTCACGGATTTGAGCACGGACGTGTGAATGAGGCTATAAAGAGGTTTTTCTAATCCAGACAACCCCTGTCAAGAAAGCACAGACACGGTTCCATGCTTTTCCTCCCCTGTGGGCCAGAATGGAGAGCTGCTAACAAACAGTGGATTTTTCTCTTGGTGGACCTGAACCTTCCTGAGTTGCAGCAGATCCTTTAAAAACACAGAACCTCATTTACCAAAACTTTTTAATTTTAAATTTTATTGAATTTCTATAGTTTAGCAAAATGCTTCTTTTTCTTTTTATCCAAATAAGGTTTACGGTGCCCCATGGTTGGGGTTACTCTATTTGGGGCATCTGGCTCCCTCATTGTCATTTCTGCCGAGTCTGAGATCTCAGGTACAGTCAATATGACAAGGTGATGGGATGGGGGTCATTGTGCAGTGTTAGGCCTAATTCACATGTTCGTATTTTTTTTCCGCATTATTTCTGCAAAAATGCGAAAATAATGCGGAAGATATGCGGACCCATTCATTTCAATGGGTCCGCAAAAGATGCAGAGAGCATTCCGTATGCTCTCTGCATCAGCAAATCCTTTCATTTCCGCAATGCGGAACTGAAAAATAAAGTAGAGCATGTCCTACTATTGTCCGCAAATTGTGGACCATAGCCCCATTGAAGTGAATGGATCCGCAAAAAATGGTATATCGTTGAATCTTCCTTTTCTTATCCTCCTCCTCGTCCATCATATCTACATGCTTAATTGTCGCATACAATGCCATCGCTTATATGCCTTCTCATATAATTTTTCGGATGGTCAGCTCACCCCCAGGCCCTCGCATAAATAATGTTTTCAATGGTCAGCTCACCCACAGGCCCTTGCATATAATTTTTCGGATGGTCAGCTCACCAGCAGGCCCTCACCCATAATGTTTTAGATGGTCAGCTCAGCTGAAGACCTTCACCCCTAATGTTTTAGTGGGTCACCAGGAGGCCATGAATCATACTTTACCTCTCCTCCTGTATAATGTTTCCTCATCCTAAATACCCATGACATTCCCTGTAATTTTTTTGTACTCGTTCCAATGACAGGCTCTCTTAAGAGTCCTGTATTCTTATTTATCGTCACTACCTACCAAAGAACATCGAAAGTTACAAAGAGCAGACATCGATAGATCATCAACATCACGGGGACGTGCGATCAGCTTAGAAGTTATCTAGAGTTAACAAAGCGGCAGCAGACCCTCACCTACAATTTTTAACACGGTCAGCTCAATGTCCGTTCCTCTTACAAGTTCATTATCATCAGATGATAGTCCGGTCAACAGAATCGAAGCTGCCGGCCGTCCCTCTTAGTCATGGCTCCAGTTCCTAAAATCATTAACATGTTTACCTGAACTTGCTATCACCATGGTAGGCGCATAAAAGAACATCGAAAGTTGAAAGAGCAGACATCGATAAATCGTCAACATCACGGGGACGTGTGATCAGCTTAGAAGTTATCCAGAGTTAACAAAGCAGCAGCAGAACCTCACCTACAATTTTATATACACGGTCACTGGTCAGCTCAACGTCCACTCCGTTCCTCTTACAAGTTCATTATTATCAGATGATAGTCGGGTTAACACAATCAAAGCTACCGGCCGTCCCTCTTAGTCATGGCCCCAGTTCAGAAAATCATGAAAATTTTGTCTGAACTTGCTATTTATATAAAAGTAAATATACAGGAAAGAATGTTTCCTAACAATTTTTCATCTAAAATCGCTTTTATCTTCGGTTTTGTGAGTTTTATGGTCAGTCTGTAAAAGTGACGTAAAACTCGGGCAACATTGTTCCCAACAGCGACATTGTAGTCCAAGATGCATCCAGACATCCTCCCCATGCTGTCCCCGACCCATTTCGGTGGAGTTTCCATCAATTTCTGACCTTTTCCTATGAACAAGGCACCCTCCCCTCTTCAGAGCAGGGGGTGCCTGGTTTAATGCTCGGGTTCTCCCATTGACTTCTATAGGGCTCAGTAGAGCCCACGAGCATCCCGAGCATCGGGGTGCTCGATCATCACTAATACATACCTATCTGAATTTATAGTGCCTACTGTAAAACTTGCTGGAGGAGGGATAATGGTACGGTCACTTTACACCAGGGGTCTGACAGGGGCGTAGCTAAAGGCTTATGGGCCCTGGTGCAAGAGTTCAGCTTGGGCCCCCCTTCCCTCAGTGCTTTGTGTGTCTTCTTATGCGGAAAAAGTGTCTTTGGGCCCCTTCAGGCTCCTGGGCCCGGTAGCGACTGCTACCTCTGCACCCCCTATAGCTACGCCCATGGGTCAGCAACCTGTGGCAAGAGTGCAAGACGTGGCGTGCAGACAGCATTCTGCTGGCAAGCCAGCTGTCACCAGATGACGGCAAGACTTTTCACTCTTGTCACCATATGTTGGATGCCCCACCGCCGCGCTGTACCACTTTAAGTAAAGATCTTTACAAAGCGTCATGCATGACACGGTGGCTTGGCCTGCCTCTCACACTCTCCGCCCTGGACTCCACAGAAAAGCGATAGTAGATAGTGGCACTCTGCTACGCTACTGGCTGGCCTCTATTGTACCTCGCCGATGCACGTCTCCTCCTCCTCAGGACTGCTATAAACAAAGATATATTGAGAGTTTGTGTGTGACCAGATTGGGGGTGGGGAGATGGGGAAATGAGCATGTGACCAAATGGGGATTGGGTGTAGGAAGGTGAGATGGGGAGACAAGCATGTGGCCATATTTAGGGAGGGTGGGGAGGTGAGCTTGGGAGATGGGGGAATGAGCATATGGCCAGATTTGTGGTGGGGGGAAGAAGGTAAGCCTGAAAGCGATAGCTGGGGGGGACAGGAGAGGCTAGTTATGAAGGGAAACCAGCTTTCTCACTACTTTGGGGCAAGAGTGATGAGCCTGAAAATGATTTCTGGGGGGTGGGGACAAGGTATCTGACTACTTTGGGGGGTGCGGTGGGGATGGTGTTGGAATGTGACTAGTCTGTGGGGGAGGGGGGAGATCTAATTGTGATTGTTGAAGCTCTGTGGCGGTCACCAGTATGTGGGGCACCAATGTATGTCAGACAGTGGTGGGGGAGGGCAGCCCTCAGTTACTTAAAATGAGTGAGGGCTGCTCTCCCCCAATGTCAATAAATGTATGGTTGGTGGGGAGTCCCCCTTAGGAGGATTCCGAGGAGCCGTGACAATCTTTGCTATCCATACATTTGCCGGAAGTGAATTTTTCTGAAAAGTTGTAAACCTCTTTAAGCTTTGCAGGTCAGGCAGTATTGCTGAGAATTTTGGGACATAGCTAGTAAATACCTGGTTAATGTTACATATTTGTGTTATATTACTTTCCTGTATGGTTTGGCACACTGAGCGCTTCAACTTTGATTTTTTTTTTTTATCGGCACGCTGTACAAACAAAGTTGCCGACCCCTGCTTAAGAAATTGTTTATTTTTTTATGGAAATCTGCCACCTCAGTTTTGGACTATTAACCGCAGTGATACATAAATGCTACTGCAGATAAGAAGTTCAGATTTGGAGCACTGTCAGTGCTCATAGCTGCATTAACATACAATGTCAGGACTGCTGTGCATGTATCAGTGGGTGCCTGGTCCATTGGAAAACGTCAGAAAGTGACAGAAACACCACCAAAATGGATCGCAAACAGCATGGGGACGATGTCTGGATGCATCTAGGACTCCCAGGTCGCTGCTGGGAACCATTTTGTTCTAGTTGTACGCCACTTTAATAGACTGACAAAAATACGCCAAAAACCCCCCCAAAAAAATTAAATTTTACAGGAAAATTGTTGGGAAACATTCTTTCCTGTATATTCAATTGTATATAAAGTGCAAGTGCTGCCAATATTTTTATTTTTATTTTTTTTCAGAACTGGGGCCATAATTAAGATGGACGGCCGGAGGCATCCGTATTGCGCTGCAATAGGTGAAATTCTTTGACTGGCGCCAGAAGAACCACACTGAAAACATTTGCCAAGAATGTTTTCATTAATCCTGGATGAAATTTGTAGCCTGGTTTGAAAACGATCCGACACACGATCCGGCGGCATTATTCCCATTACCCGCCGAGCATTTTCCTTGAAACCAAAGTCTTTGGGTTCCGAGGGGAGAATTGTTGCAAAGCTGAAACTTGAACTAACTGACAAAAGGGCACCACCAGGAGTGGAACCTGCGGCTTAATTTGATTACACATGGGAAACCTCACCTGGCCCAGACACTGAAAGAATTGACAGATTGATACCTCTTTCTCAATTCAGTGGGTGGTGGGACATGGCCGTTGTGAGTGGGTAGAACGATTTGTCTGGTTCATTCCGATAACCAATGAGATTCCTCCGTGCTAACGAGTTACATCACCCCCAGGCTGCCAGTGCAAGGACATTGCAGAGATATTATCAAAAACACTGGCCATGATAAAATGTTATAGAATTTTAAAAATATTTTTTGCTTGCGGTAACGTTACATTGCAGAGTTATCGCCGGGAATGGCGGTCAGCACCATCTACAAAAAATGTTATTGAAATTTAAGAATATTTTTTGTTTGCCCTGTAAAAGATTGTAGGTGTGGGCCTGCAGGTCAGCTGACCCTCACTTAACGACGGACACAAGGGCAAGTGCTTTTGGCCAGGGACACTACATTTGACTGCACACTGGGTTAACCTTGTGGAGGCCGGTAGCAAGTCGTACCCTGGGATGGCACAGGTGCTACCGACACCAAGGATTGCGGGCCCTACTTCCATCCGGATTTCCGCCACCACCTACATTAGTGGCTGCAAACCCCCTACTCCTCCTCCACCTCCACCTCCTCTTCCACTGCAAATTCTGAATTCTCACCTTGCAGCAGCAGTCAACCATCAGTCAGTAGCTGGAAGCAGTTTAGCACGAAAGTGGGGAAATGGCAACAGGCCGTGCTGAAACTCATTTGCTTGGGTGACAAACAGCACACCGCTGCAGACCTGTGGCAGGGTATAAGGGACCAGGTTGGTTGTGTCTGATAATGGCCATAAGTTGTTGGCAGTTTTGTTGCTCGGCAAGCTCACACATATGGCAATCATACAGCATAAATGTACCATGCACAACAAACATCCCAAACTTATACATTAATATAAATAAAAACATAACACACAAGAGTGGAGGTAAACTAATGGCATGGCCTGTTTAAGGCCCTATTCACACGTCTGCAAATGGGTCCGCATCCGTTCCGCAATTCTGCAAAATGGGTGCGGACCCATACATTCTCAATAGGGCCGGACGTGAAGCGGAGTGCACACTATGTGCTCTCCGCTTCCGCATTTGCGGAGCACGGCCCCAAACTTCCGGGTTTTACCCCCGAACTTCCAGTCCGCAGCTCCGCAAAAGATAGAACATTTCCTATTCTTTAGTGCAGGGAGAGAAATTTGATGTTTTTACTACCAAAAGCTTTTCAAAGACCCCCAAAGTCCTTTTAAGGACTACTATGTGTGTGTTTGACAGCAGCAAGATATTTTTCTTTAATACCTATTAGTAACATATACTGTACATCATCCACAGACTGTGTCTTTTTTCGTAAATTCAAATAATCAGCGCCACATTTATTGTCTATAGTGTGTACGTTTAATACACATCCGTGACATATACAGTACTCGAAAACTGTATCCGAAAACTGTTTCTTTAGCGTAAGTTTAAATAATCAGGGGCCAGCCCTCATCTACTGTCTCTGTAGTGTGTGCATGTAATACACATCCATGACATATACTACATCTGAAAAAAGTGTCTGTAGTGCAAATTTAAATAATATGGGCCTAATCTAGTGTCAATAGTGTGTTGCTTTCTGTGACATATACTCTACTACATCCAAAAACAGTGTCTGTAGTGCAAATTTAAATAATCTGGGCCTCATCTAGTGTCCATAGTCTGTGGCTTTCTGTGACATATACTGTACTCCATCCGAAAACAGTTTCTTTAGCGCAAATTTAAATAATCTGAGCCTAATCTAGTGTCCATAGTGTGTGGCTTTCTCTGACAAATACTGTACTACATCCAAAAACAGTGTCTGTAGCGCAAATTTAAATAATCTGGGCCTTATCTAGTGTCCATACTTTGTGGCTTTCTGTGACATATACTGTACTACATCTGAAAACAGTGTCTGTAGCACAAATTAAAATAATCTGGGCCTAGTCTAGTGTCCATAGTGTCTGTAGCGAAAATTTAAATAATTGCTACATCTACTGTGTGTGCGTTTAATACATATCACTGACATATACTGTACTTTATCCGTTGATGGTATATGCCAGTCTGTGACATTATCAGGGCAACATCTCCTGTGTAATGTGTGCACATCCCAAATACCTTATTTAATTTATTGGCGCATACACTTACAAATCCTACGCTACTGTACGTGTGACATACTTTTGAGCAAATATAACATTTAATATTAAGAAGGCGGCCAGTAAGGGCCGTGGAAATGGCCTTGATGCTGATGGTACACGCAGAGGCCGTGGCCCTGGGTGTGATGAAACTGAGTAAAAGAATGTAGCTGAGGGCCTCCAGGTGCGTTAACCCTCAAAAACATTATTTGGAAGGGCCTTCCGGTCAGCTGACCCTCTAAAACATCATTTGCAAGTGCCTTCAGGGCAGCTGACCCTCTAAAACATCATTTGTAAGTGCCTTCAGGGCAGCTGACCCTCTAAAACATAATTTGCGAGTGCCTTCCGGGCAGCTAACCCTGTAAAACATTATTTGTGAGGGCCTGCAGACCCTAAAAAAAATAATTTTCCAGAGCCTGCAGGTGAGCTGACCCTGTTAAACATTATATGTAAGGGGCCTGCAGGTGATCTGAACCTAAAATACATGAATTGCGAGGGCCTGCAGGTGAGCTAACCCTGTTAAACATTATATGTGAGGGGCTGCAGGTGAGCTGACCCTGTAAAGCATTATATGTAAGGGCCTGCAGGTGAGCTGACCCTCTAAAACATTATGAGCGAGGGCAGCCTAAAAAGCATGTTTTTATTATGGAGGAGGAGGAGTAGAGAAGTCAGGGGCAATCCAGGCCTTGTTCATTTTTATAAGAGTCTACCTGTCAGCATTTTCAGTTGACAGACGGATGCGCTTATCAGTTATTATGCCTCCAGCAACACTAAATACCCGCTCTGACAAAACGCTGGCGGCAGGGCAGGGTAGCACCTCTGAGGCGTAGAGTAGCAGTTTGTGCCACGTGTCCGGCTTGGACACCCAATAGTTGTAAGCCACAGAGGGATCACTGAGGACGCTGGCTAACACAGTCTGCTATGTACTCCTTCACCATCTTCCAAAATGTTTGTGACATTAGGCTGCGCATCAGGGTGAGGTTGCTGGCGGGATGTCATAAAACTGTTCCAGGCCTTGGAGAGTGTTGTCCTGCCTCTATTGGATATGCCAGTTCCTTGTAATTTTTGGCAGCCCTTTTACTGCATAGGCTTTATGAGTGTAGGAGTCCCACTACCTGAACAATTATACCACAATGTGAATGAGGCCCTCCTTTATGTGATGTACAGGCTGTTTTAGAGTGCCTCTTGCTTGTACTTTTTTGCATCACTTGCACTTTATATACAATTGAATATACAGGAAAGAATGTTTCCTAACAATTTTTCCTGTGAAATTGATTATATAATTTTATTGGGGGGGTTTGTGCGTATTTTTGTCAGTCTGTAAAAGTGGTGTACAACTCGGACAACATATTCCCAGCAGCGACCTGGGAGTCCAAGATGCATCCAGACATCGTCCCCATGCTGTTCTCGATCCATTTCGGTGGTGTTTCTGTCACTTTCTGACATTTTCCAATAGACCAGGCACCCTCCCCTCTTCAGAGCAGGGGGTGCCTGGTTGTCTCCCATTGACTTCCATTAAACTCGGGTGCTCGATTGAGCACACAAACATAGCAATGTGTTCGGGCCGAACACCCGAATACTTTGGTGCTCGATCATCGCTAGTCTGAATATAAAAACCTGGAACTTACATTTCACAAGCAACATCAGTGACTCCTCTGTGAACTTCTTAGACCTGTGCATTCTTTTGGAAGGTAATAACCTTAAAACGAAGACATATTTTAAGGAAACAGACATCAACGCCTATATTGATACTACTAGCTGCCACCATGATCCGCGGCTAAAAAACATCCCAAAGGGGCAATTTAAAAGGGTGTCACATAATTGCACAGAAGTAACTGATTACAGGGAGCAAAGTAAGGTGATACAGGAAACATTTTTGGGAAAAGGATATGATGAGGAAGAATTGAATTTATGTATGAAAACTATTGAGGAAAATAGAGACAAAGTGGAGTTTGACAAAAAGAAAACAGAAAGAGATTCTCGGTTTACATTTATGACACAATATAGTACTGATGTGGGTTTTATTTAAAATGCAATCAGAAGAAACTGATCTATTCTGAAAAACTATCCAATAATAAGTAGTGAAATCGCTGACCGCCCAGGTATTGTGTATAAAAAAGCTCCAAATATACGGATGCACCTAGTACATAGTTCAATTTCGGCAACAGAAGAGAAGAAAAATATACACAGCTTCACATGGTGCGGTTTTTGTTGTGGATGTAAAAATAGAACGGGTAGTAATAAGTTGAAATATGTGAAGAGTGTAAAGTCAACAGCTAATGGGCAGGAGTTCAAAGTGAAAGGTCTATCTTGTGAAAGAGAGGGGGTTATATACCTCTTGGAGTGCCCTTGTGGCCTCCAATATGTGGGGAGGATGCTAAGGAAATTAAAAGTAAGGATACAGGAACACATAAGAAATATAAAGAAAGGCTTTGTTCACACAGCGTCTCATTGCATTTTAAACAATTTCATGAAATAAATCCCAAGGGCCTTAAATTTATGATTGAAGCAGTAAAAACTTATTGGCGAGGAGGTGACCCTGTACCACAAATTAATAGGCGCGAGGTGGAATGAATTTATAAGTTAAATACCTTCCAACCAAATGGGATGAACATAGAATTTGATTTAAAACCATGTCTGGTCTAATTTCGGTTAGCATTATTGGTATTGGATAAATTTACCGCTATTAGTGTATGACAGGAACCGTTAAGTGAGCAGGTGTGGTGACTCAGCAACTTGCTGAGGACTAAGTGTAGTAATGTTGTGTCCAAGTACGGCCTCTCATTGGAAAATAGAACATGTGACCGAAATATGAACGAAGAGTGAAAGCCAGTGTTTATTGGGGTAACAGGTGACCGTATTATAAATGAAGAGTGTGATAAACATAAATTATGCTTTGCTAATTCGGAGAAATATTAATGTAGTTAATGTGCTGATATCGCCATGTCATAGGAGCGGTCAAGTGAGTGAGCTTGAGGACTCGATAATATGCTAATGATGATGTGGTGTGTATTAATACGGTTACCATTTGGTAAATTAGAACATGTGACCGAAACATGAATGAAGAGTGAAAGCCTGTTTCCATTGGCTGGAGTAACCATATTATGAATGAAGAACAGGAGGGTATAATAAGTAGTTCTCTAAGGATGAATATGTAACTTTTTTATATGTATTAATTTGGTTTGACAACTTGTGTGTATAGTCTTAGGTTTTAAGTAGTGATGAGCGGCAGGGTCAATATTCGATTTTGCGATATTTGGCGAATATATGGGCGAATATTCACCATATATTCGTGAATTGGTTATCTTCATGCACAATTTTTTTACTTTGCGAAAATCGCAATGTAAAATTTGCTTAATGCGCATGCGCAAAAAGGGCATGGCCTAATTCAAACTACCCGAAGTTTAAGAAGATTGGAAAAGATGATGGGAAGCAATTTTCGCGACAGTGAGGAAGAACTACTGATCACTGTAATTAATTTGAGATTAAAGCAGTGTATTTGATTACATTTCACATGCATGTCAATGACAATCGCTTTTCATGCAGATAGAATTTTATTACATTTTCACGATTATGAAAATCGCCACTTATGATACGAATTTATTTTCGCAATACATACAACTTCATATTTTAGGTCTACGTAGATATTACTGATTGGTTCACTAAGTATTGTTGAGCACTATGTCAGTAGCATGTATGTATGGACAGCAGAGAAATATCTCTCACATGCACATTGCACATCTATTTTTCTGCCTCACACTAAATACCCCCACACACACACACACACACACACACAGTCTATAGATTAGAGGTTGTGTCCTGTTGGTCGGGACTCAGGAGAAGCTTTCTTTGTATTACCGCCAGTATTTGCTGCTGGTTCATTTAAAGTTAACCATGGTGCACCATGGGGAGGCGGACCTGCTTTACACCACATACCGTACCGTCACTTCACTAGACAGGAACATCTCTGCTCAGCTGGCCAATATCCGATTGCTCAGACCCCACACACATACAATCTCAGTACAATACGATCTTATAACAGTAAGATTAAATCTAATATTTCCCCTTCAAAGTCTATATCTTGCAGCGCATGTTGGAGCGGGGCTACGACAACACTTGGGTCCACGCAGAGAAGCAGGCCATTGTGAGGGAGATCTGGTCCGAGCTCAAAAGAAAATTTAAGGACAATCACCGAGGATGACGATATTAAAAAAATGGTCGGATTTGAAGAGGAGGAATTTGGAGCGGATCAGAGAGATCCGTGAACCGCACATGCCCAGGTACAATGCTTACATTACTTTTCTATCTCTCGCCAACACGCTGTAATGTATATATACAGTTAATTAACCTCTTAAGGACACAGGACATACCCGTACGTCCTGTGTCCTGTCTCTAAAGATGGCGCCCGCTCCTGCTTCATGTGGGCGCCTTAGCCGCGAGTGTCCGCATGGTTCTTGTAGCAGACACCCGCGGCTAATGTCCGCGACCGGCAGCGATGCGGACATTTAACCCCACAGGATGCCGTGGTCAATCCTGACCACGGCATCTGAGTGCGCACAAACCGGAAGTTTTACTTTCGGTTTGCTCTCCGGCTCCCCGTGTGGCGATCAGAGGATGCCGGAGCGCACCTGTAGTAGCCTGGGTTTCTATGAATGAAACCCAGGCAGCTCTGTAGTATTTCCTATGGAGCCTTGCCTGTAATAGGCAATAGGCTATTGCATTGGAATGTATGATAATCGCAATCAAATGATTGTAAGTTATAGTTCCCTATGAGAACTGTATAAAAGTGTAAAAAAAAAATAAAGTTAAAAAAATAAATAAAAAAACATAAAAGTTTGCTACAATAAAAAAAATAAAAAATTAAAAAAATACACATCATGGGTGTAGCAATGTGCGAAAACGCCCATACTATAAAAATATTAAAAAATATTCCCCATGCCAACAGCAAAACGGAAAAAAGTGTCCAAATGGCAGATTCGCCATTTTTGGTCGCTTCATTTTTGACAAAAAAATTACATAAAAGGTGATCAAAAAGTCATACATACCCCAGAATGGTATCAATAAAAAGACAAGATTATGACGCAAATAATGAGCCCCGATACAGTTCTGTACATATAAGTACAAAAAAGTTATAGGGGTCAAAACATGGTGACAAAAAAGTCGAACTGATTTTATCCCACTTTTGAAATTTTTTTCACTATCAAAACGCAAGAAAACCTATACATATAGGGTATCGCTGGATTTGTACTGACCTGTAGAATAAAATTAACTGTTCAGTTTTATCGCACATCGAACGTCGGAATTTAAAAACCCACAAAACTGTGGCGGAATTGCTTTTTTTTTGCAATTTCACCCCATTTGGAATTTGTTTTCCACTTCCCACTACATCTTATGCAATATTAAATGGTGTCTTTGGAAAGTACAACTTGTCCCGCAAAAAATAAGCCCTCATATGTGAACCGAAAAATAAAAAAGTTATGGCTCTGGGAAGGCAGGGAGCGCAAAACGAAAACTCAAAAAATAAAAAACCTCCGGTCCTTAAGGGGTTTCATCCCTTTACAAATGATTACTTAGCACCTGGTGTGACATGTACATAATCAGCCGGTTACATCATACATCTCTACCTCGCCGTGAGTATATATATATATAAATATATATATATATATATATATATATATTTATACACACAGGGAGGTACAGATATATGATGTAACTGGCTGATTTTGTGCGTTTTACACACAGAAATATATAGATATGTGTGTGTGTGTGTGTGTATATACATAAACTGCAATCATCATTCTGTATTTCAGTAAAAGGTCCCGTACATCATTACATTAGATACATCCCCCACTTAACACCCGATGACGTACATGTATGTCAGATCTGGACTTGACTTAAAGCCCAGTGACATAAATGTACTGCATGGTGATCGAACGGGCTCAGGAGCTGCACCCGCCCGATCGGGGGCAGGGGTTCGGCAGTCATTGAAAGTCGAACCCCGGCTGTATGCGTTGACATTGGTGAAATCACCGATTCCAGCACATTAACCTCTGCACGGCCGCAGTCAGCGCTGACCGCGGATCGTTCGAGATTCAGACATGTGCGGGGTCCCCATCGGGTCCCCATCGTCGTTGCCTTCCGGGAGGGCCTGTGAGATCAAGCCTCCTGTATTACGCTGGTAATACACTTACAGCCAATGCATTACTACACAGAAGTATTGTAATGCATTGTAAAGGGGATCAGACACCCAAAAGTTGAAGTCCCAGTGGGGGACAAAAAATAAACCGAAAAAAATATTTAAAAAAATAAAGCTTTCCAAAAAAATGTAATTTTCAATCTAAATAAAGCTTCCTTTTCCCAAAATAAAGTTAACTAGAAACTGGAAAAAAAAAAAAAAAGCACACATATTACGTATAGCCGTGTCCTTATCGACTGGCTCTATAAAAAGATCACATGACCTAACCCCTCAGATTTGAAAAATATGAAAATAAAAAGTGTGCTAAAGAAACCATTTTTTTTAGGCACATTGCATCACTAAAAGTGCAACATCTAGAGATCAAAAAGGCATATGACCCCCAAAATAGTACCAATCTAACCGTCACCTCACCCAGCAGAAAAAGAGCCCCTACCTAAGACAATCGCCCCAAAAAAAAAAACAAATATGGCTCTCAGAATATGGAGACACTAAAACAAGATTTTTTTCCGTTCAAAAATTCTATTATTGTGTAATACTAAAATAAAAAATAAGTATACATATTAGATATCACCCCATCCGTAATAACCAGCTGTATAAAAATATCACATGACCTAACCCCTCAGGTGAACACTGTTAAAAAAAGAAAATAAAAACGGTGTCAAAAAAGGCATTTTTTGTCACCTTACATTACAAAGGATCAAATTTTTGGTAAATTAGTTAAAAAAATATATATAATGAAATGTTGTGACTGCATTTTAGTGTAGACTGGTGTTGAGCGAACCCGAACTGTAAAGTTCGGCTTTGTACCGGACTTTATGTTTTTGTACCCGGACCCGAGCCCGAACTTTTCCGTAAAGTTCGGGTTCGAGTTCACTGTTCGGCCATTTCATAAAGCTTGTTAAAAGGCTGCAGAGCAGCCAATCAACAAGCGTTTAAGATGTGTGCCCTTAGAAGCCATCACAGCCATGCCTACTAATGTGATCCAGCCTCTATATAAGCTGGAGTCACGTAGTGCCGCACGTCACGTCAGCTCTTACTAGTGTAGGGATAGGATGGTGCTGCTGTGAGGGAGAGATTAGGAAAGAATCTGATATCAGAGATTGGTGTTAAGTCTGCGATCTATAGTGATTCTTTTTGTGGGTGCAATGCAACATTTTTGTACCCTGCCCTGAGCCCAGTGACACAGAAAAATAAGTTTTAATCCTTCTGTTAGTTAGGTGGGCATCAGGGGCCATTTTGTGCAAGTGCAGTGCACGTGCACCTGCATATGTGCCAGGGACAATAATTTAATCCTGTTCTTGTAGTTCAGTGAGCGACATATACTCATTATTTAAGTGCACCTGCACTGCATATGTGCCAGGGGAAGGGAAAATAATATAGGTAATCCGTCTGTGAGTTCAGGGACCCAGGGGGTGACATATTCACATTTTTTTCTGTAAAGTACCCCTGTGCTGCATATGTGACAGTGTAATCAATTGAGTAAATCCATCTGTTAGATTCTGGGGGAACAAATTAATAATTTTTTGCTAAAAAGTATGTTTGCTGCCTGCACTGCATTTCTGAGAGTGAAATATAACCAGTAAATACAACTGGGACATTGTGGGTGAAAAAAAAATCACAATTTTATTTTGCCAAAAAGTACATTTGCGGCCTGCACTCCATTTCTGAGAGTGGAATATAATTAGTAAATCCAGCTCTTAGATTGTGCTCGGACATTTCCACAGTTATCAGGCCAGTCATTCACAAGTGGCTTGGAGGTTGTATTCCTGCTGCACTGCATACCTAACAGGGAAATATATTCTGTAAATTTGGCGGTGTTTAGATTGTTGGGTGATCTGTATTCCTTTTTTCTTTCAACCTACCCCTGCACTGCATACCTGACTGGGAAATATATTCTGCAAATTCGGCGGAGTTTAGATTGTTGGTGGGTGATCTGTACTCCTTTTTTCTTTCAAACTTCCCCTGCACTGCATACCTGACTGGGAAATATATTCTGTAAATTCGGCAGCGTTTAGATTGCAGGGTGGTCTGTACCCCTTTTTTCTTTCAAACTACCCCTGCACTGCATACCTGACTGGGAAATATATTCTACGCCTGGTAGATGCGCTGCTGAAGGCATTCCCACCTGACACCGGGGCCTCAGTGGAAGCACAAGGCGAAGGCAGAGGAGGAGGAAGAAGTCCCCAATGCAGCTGGGGCACCGCCTGCATCTCAGAAGGCAGTGTTAGTTGGTGTTAGCATGGCCAAAATGTGGAAAAGTTTTGTCAGCACGCCACAAGAACCAGCACCACCATCTGATATGGAACGTCTTAGCAGAAGGCAGCATTTTAGCAACATGGTGGAACAGTATGTGTGCACACACCTACACGTACTGACTGATGGGTCTGCCCTAATTCAACTTCTGGGTCTCCAAATTGGGCACATGGCCTGAGCTTGCCCTTTACGCCTTGGAGGTGCTGGCCTGCCCTGCAGCCAGTGTATTTTGAACAGTGTAGCAGTCCAGCTCACCTGCAGCTTAAATCACAGCTCCTCCTGTGCACGAATTGACAAGGAAGTCCTTGATTGAAAGTGAAAAGTTTAACAGTGGATCCAGCACTCCGATTTTCATAAATAGCCGTAAATCCTTTATTGCGGTGTGGAAAATATACATACAGCGATAAAATCACCAGCAGTAAATGTGCGCTCCTGTATGGTCTACGTGTTTCAAACCATGCGGTTCTTATTCATGACCTCCCAAGCGATTTTATCGCTGTATGTATATTTTCCACACCGCAACAAAGTATTTACGGCTATTTACGAAAATCGGAGTGCTGGATACACTGTTATACTTTTCAGCCAGTGTATTGTCTGAACGTGTGTTTAGCATGGCAGGTGGTGTTTTCACTGACAAGCACAGCCGCCTGTCCACAGCCAATGTGGACAAGCTCATGTTTATTAAAATGAACCAGGCATGGATCCCACAGGACTTGTCCGTACCTTGTGCAGAATGGACATGCATACCGTCCTCACCCAGCCTTTGTTATACTCCAGCACACTTTCTTTTTGTTTTCTTTTCTATATTTCCCAATGTTTTGGGGTCTACCCAAATAAAAAAAAAGTGTTGTTGGCGACTACCTCCTCCACACCGCTTCCACCTGCACCGCCAAGTCCACTGCCTCCTCAACCTCCTATTCCATATGGATCTCCTCCTCTAGTTCAAGATTATTATTTTTCATTTTTATGTATTTTATGTTATTTTAAGTCATTTCCCTATCCACAATTGTTTGCAGGGCAATTGTCCAGCTCTTACCCTCATCTTGCTTCCTATTGCAGCCCTCTAGAACTTTCCATGACTTTTCTAGAGCCATTTTAGTGCCCCAAAGTTCGGGTTCCCATTGACTACAATGGGGTTTGGGGTCAAGTTCCGGTCCCGAACTCGAACTTTGTGGCGAAGTTTGGCCGAACCCAGCGAACTCGAACTTCCAAGTGTTCGCTCAACTCTATATGTGACGAGAAAACAATCTCAGAACGGCCTGGAGAAGTAAAAGCGTTTTAAAGTTACTACCACATAAAGCAGGCATGCTCAACCTGAGTTCTGAGTTATTTGTCTAAATTCTGAACATTGTGTGATTACATGGGTTCCAGGTCCCACTGTGCGCAGCTGACCTTCTGCAGAAGAAATGGAGGTTGTGGTGGTGTCTGCAGAGGAGGATAAGGGAAAGCAGGCTGAACCCTCCCAGCATGCAGATGCTCCACCACCTGATGTGGGAAAAAATGTGGAGGTGGAGGCCAAAGAGGCTGGTCCTTATCACCCGTCGCATTACCCCCCCCCCCCATCTCCTAAAGAAGAAGAAGAGGAGGAGGATATCACCAGCCCCCGGCAGGAGGATAAATATGTGCACACAGCAATATAATTCTATAATTCTGTACCCATAACATGTACAGAAACAAAGGGCCAACAATGAAGGGAAAAACAGACAATACAGTAATAGAAAACAACAACACTGGACACTAACTCTGCAATCTACATAAAAGCCATTAACTAACTAACTAAATCACATTATACTATACTGAACTATCACTACATAACCAACGATATAATCATCATAAATATCATAAACAAACGAATTGTACTGTAAATCGTCAGTGCTTCAACAAATACTCCACACAATGAACTAATTGCCTCTGAACCTTAATTGAAAGTAATTTTAATCTTTTCTATTCCTAACAGTTCTCTTTAAATAAAAAAAAAATCATCCAGCAGTAGTAGGATGATGAAGAAGTCGTCAGTGCTCATGCTGTCAGAAGCACCAACGGACCTCATTTAGTCAGCCACCATGCGGGCCAGCTGCTGTTGGTTACTGCTGCTGCTGCTACTGGGTTGCGCAGGCTGGTAGAACTGCCTTATCTCACCCATAAGATCACTGGCTCAACTGGAGCTGCTGGGGCCAGCGACCAGCTGGGTGAAATGAGCGGGGAGAACTGGAGCGTGAGGCAAAGGGTTGGCATCCTCCAGCTGGCAGATAAGATTGGCCCGCATTTGTTGCATAAGGGCATCTCACCTGGCTGGAATGAACTGCTCCAGTTTCCCCTTGCAGCGATGGTCTAATAGGGTGGCCAACCAAAACTCATTCCTCTCCTTAATTTGCCTGATCCGGGGGTCACTCCAGAGGCAGTGCAGCATATGGGCAGCCATGGGGAAGAGGACAGCCCACTGTTAATCTTCTTGGCTGCCCGCAACTATGACCTCTTTGTCCTCCTTATGCTGCTGCTGCTGTGGGAATCGTGGACTAACGGTGCCCCCAGCACCAGCTCTCCCTCCTGACTAGGCCCAGACTCCTGGAAGTCATCACACTCCTCAACAAATTCCTCCTCCTCCTCCTCGTCCTGGGCCTGGTCTTGGTGGAGCAGTGTTGCCTCTTCTTGCTCCACCAAGGCACTCTCCCCAGCATCAAACAGGCGTTCTAGTGTCCAGTCCAGCAGGAACACTATTGGGAGCACGTCATTGAGGTCAACATGCTCCCCGCTGACTAGCTTGGTTGCCCGCTCGAATGGGGCCAACACGTGGCAGACCTGGTGTATCTGCCCCCACTCCGGTGATGTAGGGGAGTGGGTGTGATGGCCCAGAAGTGCCTTCGTCCAGAAGATATTCCTTCACTGCCCGTCACTGCTCCCACAACCTCTCCAGCATGTGAAGGATGGAGTTCAGACTGTGAGGGGGCAGGCTGTTGTCCTGCTGCAGTTTGGACAGGGACGCGGTGGTGGTTGGGGAGCGTAGGAAGAAACTGGTAATCCTCCGTACCCTTTGCACAATGTCACTCAACCTTGGATATGTGCGTAGGAACTTTTTTACCACAAGGTTGAGGACATGTGCCATGCAGGGCATGTGAGTAAGACTGCCAGCATGGAGGGCGGCCAGGAGGTTGCTGCCATTGTCAGACAACCATACCTGCCTGTAGCCTTCGTGTCAGCCACATCTGGACCTGAGCCTGGAGGGTGGCCAGAAAATCAGGTCCAGTGTGTCTCCGTTCCCCTAAGCTCACAAGCTGTAGCATGGCCTGGCAGCGGACGTGGCCCACGCTTGTGTAGCTACGGGGACACTTCCTGGGGGGCTCTGCAGTGGTGGAGACAGTGGGTTGAGGGACAGTGTTGAGCGGTAGGGGCAATATTCGAATTTGCGATATTTCGTGAATATTGATAGAATATTCGTCATATATTCACGAATATTCGTATTCGAGATTATTCTATTGATTGCGAAAAATCGGCAATGTAATATTCGCGTAATGCGAATATTCTAAAACATGAATATATAGCACTATAGAATATATTCATCATTTTTTCCAATTTAATGTGAACAGTCATTGGCCCAAAAGCAATTTAAGCAGAGAGGAATCATGACTTCAGATGGACAAAAATGATGAATATTCTAAAAAACAAATATATAGCACTATATTCTATAGTGCTATATATTCGTTTAAGAATATTCGCATTACGCGAATATTACATTGCCGATTTTTCGCATAAGAGAAAATACATTAAATAATGAAGAATATTCTAATTCACTACAGACTACAATATTGCATCCTTCTCACATTGGCCCACAAGCAAGAAGCAGGTAGGTATACTAGGTAATGGGTTTCGAATAAAATAAAAAAACTAAAAAAAACGAATATTCACCATATTCAATCAATATCACCATATTCAAATATTCGCGAATTCTCGAAGTGCCGATATTCGCGATAAAAATTTGCAATTCGAATACTCACGCTCAACACTACTAGACACCCTGGGGCGGCACCACAAACTGAGATGCCAGCACATCTGATGATCCCTCCCCGGCGCCTCAGAGGGACACCCAATGGGCTGTAAAGCTTATATACCGTCCCTGCCCATGTCTGCTCGTCCAGGCATCCATTGTCAGATGCACCCTGTCACTGACAGCATAATCCAGTGACAGGGATACATTCTGCACAACGTGCTGGTGTAGTGCAGGGACACCGATCCTGGCAAAGAAATGGTAGCTGGGGACACACCATCTGGGTTGGGCCTGCTCCATTTGGGAACAGATTGCAGTCCACAATATTGAAGGACAGCAGATGTTGGGTAATGACCCTTGCCAGGGGCCCATTGAGTGAACGCACCCATCGGTCACAGGGCGTATGCCGGGGTGCGTTCAAATGGCCACCGAAGGCTGGCGCCGGACGGCAGTGGAGGCGATAGAGGAGGCAGAGGTCTGGCTGCCGGTACCAGTACCTCTAGGAGAGGAGTGGTTATGCATTTTTGGAAGGGAGTGGGGTGGCTGCAGAACAGTGGCAGGTGCTGCTGTCCCCTGCGCACTGCTTCTGGCACTGCTGCGACCACCCTGCATCTGGTCCAAGTCCTGCCAGTGGTTGATTCTCAGGTGATGAGTAAGGGCAGTGGTAACCAGCCAAGCAACAGACCTCCCTCTCCTCACCCTGGCATGACACAGCTGACAGATTGCAATAGTCTGATTGTCAGGTGCCAGGGTGAAGTAAGTCCAAACAGGCGACTCACGCACCGACCTCCTGTCAGATGGAGTGGTGCTGGCTTACACCTGTTCAGGCTCGGTGCGCACAGGTGGAGCTTGCTGCTGCTGCCTCCTCCTGCTGTCATCACCAGTGGAGCCCTGCCGCTGGGCTCCCTGGTGACCTGGGAGTTGGCACCCATTCTAGGTCACCTTCCTCTTCGTTCCCTGTAATGTCAGACCCAGGGCCAACCAGTGGTGGACTGAGGGGAACAGCAGACGTGGAGCCCTTGACATGGCTCCACTGTCCCCTCGCTGACACCTGGGTCTGACTAGGTGCGGGGGTTCTGTCGATGAAACCACCCGCACCAGTTGGAAGGGATGTTACTGGGGTACTGACAGGCAGTACCCCCCCTCTTCCTCCATCCCTTTCAAGAGGTCCTGAGTATCCAGCGGACTAAACTGCAACTTACTCTCTTGCATTATCTCCCCCAAGATGTCCCTCTCATTGTCGCTGCCAAACAGGAGCAGGGACGATTCTTGGGCGCTGGGGGTTGATGAGTTTAAGGCACACCTGTGTGTCCATTTAGGCCGCAACCATATATACAGTATTCCAGCATAGAATTATTTGTATTTGGGACAATTTTAACTCGTTTGGGGCACATCTGTGTGTGCAATCAATCCACAAATGTTATATACAGTATTCCAGCATATAATTATTTGTATTTGGGACAAATTTAACTAGTTTGGGGCACATCTGTGTGTGCGTTCAATTCGCAACCATTATATTCATTACTCCAGCAGAGAATTATTTATATTTTGGGCATATTTAACTAGTTTTGGGCACATCTGTGTGTGCGTTTAGGCCGCAACCGTATATACAGTATTCCAGCAGAGAATAAATTTTATTTTAGACAAATTTGTATACCATACTGAACTGAATCTGAAAACACTGTGTATACCATTAATCTGGGCCTAGTAAAGTGTCCACAATCTGTGGGTTTTTGTATCCCATACTGAACTGAATCTGAAAACACTGAGTATATTGCAATTTCCAATAATCTGGGCTTAGTAAAGTGTCCATAATCTGTGGGTTTTTGTATCCCATACTGAACAGAATCTGAAAACCCTGTCTATATTACAAGTTGCATTAATCTGGGCCTAGTAAACTGTGTATAAAATATGTGGGTTTTTGTAACCCATACTGAACTGAATCTGAAAAAAAGTGTGTATATTACAATTTCCATTAATTTGGGCCTAGTAAAGTGTCCACAATCTGTGGGTTTTTGAATCCCATACTGAACTGAATCTGAAAACATTGTGTATATTACAACTTCCATTAATCTGGGCCTAGTAAAGTGTCCACAATCTGTGGGTTTTTGTATCAAATACTGTCCTGCATCAGAAAACAGTGTCTGGTAGCGGATAGTAAAATAATCTGCGTAACATCTACAGACAAAACCATTAATATGAAGTAGGCAAACACAAAGGGACGGGAAAGTGGGCGTGATGCTGATGGTGCAAGCTGAGGCCATGTCCCTGGGCGCAATGAAACTGTGCCTGCAGCCAGTGCACCAGAAAAAAAATAAAAAATCCGCCTTAGCCAGCTTCATGTCCAACTTAGCTGGGCGGCGCAGGACAACACTGTCCAAGTCGGACCTGTTCTGTTTCAGTATCTTGCATTGTGTATTGGTATGCTCCTATCTTCTCCTCCCCCCTCTGTTTCAGCTTCTAGTTAGTTCAGCCTAGCCACTTTCTGTTTTCCCAGTCATGCATTGCTGTTAGTGTGTGCTCTACTTCTGAGGAGAATCTCCATCTTCTTATCAAGGAGAAAATTGTTGGCATAATTGTTTTACCATCTGCCCCTGCAACATCTTGTAATACAATCTCTGGATTAAAAGACTACTTGAATAACACCTGGGTGTCTAATGCATAAACTGTAAGTGGAGAATGTCTGATTCAACAAGTCACCTCCGTGCACATAGAGACTGCTCTCTCACAGATGCGTGATTGTATAAAACTGACATTTTGAAACACCACAGTACTTTCCTTCTCCCGCTAAGAAAATAATATTCTCCTCCTCCAAGTAATAAGCCATCATCATTTGTCTCCTGTTATGCTGCAGTGGAGGGTAATATCTTATACTGCTCAGTACTGCATTCACTGGGATCGCAGAAGCTTCTAGCAATTGCAGTTTCATACAGGCTAGGAACTTCATTCAGCCTGTTTTCTGAGGTAAATATCGTCTGCCTGCTGTAAGCTATTAAAAGACTGAACCACCACTAGAGGTCGCTGTTGTGTTACAGATGGAAATGCAGGACACAGCTAGAAGGATTTCGAAGCCCTCATTAAAAATGAAAGAGGCCCTTCTAACTGACAAAATGGAGATATGTAATAATTTATCCAGTTTGTGGGAAAAGACTGAACAATGTATGGATGCAGCACATGGATCAGGCTATAATGAAGATCAATTGAAGGCCATGTGTACAAAATTGAATAAGACCTATTCTTTTCTGTTATCAAGTCTTAACTCAGAGGAATTCCTCCTAGAATTAAAGACCCACACTGCACTTAATGATGAAAGATATTGCAGATTTATGGGAGTCAAGTAAATGCTAGAGGACAAGATATCACAACAATATGAAACTGCGTCCCGCCATTCTAACCTTTCAAGGCACTCCAAGTCTTCATCCCGTTCCTCGAAATGTGTTGCTCAGTCCTCATTGCAAAGGTCTCGCTCACAGCATTCTTTGCTGAATACCTCATTGGTGTTGGCACGCGCAAAAGCAGAAGCAGCAAAGGTACGAGCTCACTGCATTAGAAAGAAAGCAGCCATTAAGGCACAAGTTGCAGAGACACAAGCACAATCTCAAGCTAATAGAACAGCTATACAAGCCCAATCTCAAGCTAATCAAGCAGCTATACAGGCTCAGGTGCAAGCAGCCAAGACCCAAGCTGAGTTGGAGGTCCTTCAGAAGGAAAGGGAAGAAGCAGCAGCCATGGCTGAACTCAGAGTTCTTGAACCTGCTGAAGAAGAAGAAGCTTATCCACCTATATCCAAGATATCTAATGACTCAGAAGGGCATACCCTGCAATTCGTCCTAGACCAAAGCAAAGTCAATGCATTTGCACCAGAAGATTTGGGCTCTGCACACCAGCCTGCTGAACTCATGCAAACTCATGATAACTATACAGTTGACCCCAGTCTAGTGGACATTTCCCTTTCTTTCAAACCTCTGGCACCTTACACAGTATTTCAGGCACCATTAGAGACCAAGCCGCTTCAAGCTCATCAAATCACATTAAAACCTGCTGAGACTAGTTGCATAGCAACCAAGACGCTGGCACCAACATTACCAGATGTGAAGCATTCACTTACGCTCAACTCAGCTGCCACTTCATTCCATCTTCCAACCCCCAAACATAGGGTATCAGATGGTGCAAACAACACCAGCAAGGGAGAAGTTCCCGTCGCCATGTTGCAGGAAAGAAATGATGCATCAGAAATCGCTAAGTACCTCACCCTCAGGGACCTCATCAATACTAGCCTTACGAACTTTGATGATCGCCCAGAGAACTATAGAAGTTGGAAGGCCACCTTCAAGACAACAGTTCAAACCCTTGGTGTACCGCCTATGCAAGAACTTAATTTACTAATTAAAATCACTAGGTCCATGGTCGTCAAACTCAAAACCGCTCATATCTACCAACCAGTCAAAGGCCTTCGTCTCGCATGGGAAAGATTAGAGCAAACATATGGTGGCTCGGAAGTAGTTGAACTTGCCTGAATTGCCTCGACTTTCCTGAATTATCCAATATAGACCGCAGAGGGTTCCAGGAATGAAGTGACCTTCTTCTTGAGTCTGAAATCATCAAGGGAGACCCGCAGCTACCAGGTCTCAGCTTTCTTGATACCTCCCATGGTGTGGGCCTGATCGTGCAGAAATTACCCCTCAATATTCAAGACCAATGGGCAACAACAGGCTCAAAATACAAGGAGCAACATTGTGTTCCCTTTCCACTATTTTCATTCTTCTGTAAGTTCATCAAGGACTTAGCTAGAGCTAAAAAGGATCCAAGCTTCAACACCTTGGGAACCAACCTCTTTGGCTCTACTAAACAGAGACACAAGACTTTCATTCCCAGACAGAGAAAGCCTAAAGTTCTAATTCCCGTAAAAAAGACAGGGGTTGTGCCCACTACTAACAATTGAAATAAAAGCCCTAAGGAACCCGATCATCATTGCCCTATCCATGATAAACCACATCCTTTAAGGAAGTGCCGTGTCTTCATAGCAAAGCCCTTTGAGTAATGAAAGGAGTTCCTAAGGAGTCATGATATCTGCTTTAGATGCTGTGCATCCACTGAGCATTTAGCCAGAAACTCTAAGGCTCCAGTCAAGTGTTCTGAATGTAATAGTGATGTACATGTGTCCGCTGTTCACCCGGGACCAATCAGGCGGAACCTAGAACCAGTTAGCTGGCACAAGCCCCATTCCAATCAAGGCGGGGAGAGTCATAGCGGGGAGAGTGTCGACCGACCAACCACTAACATCATGCCCAGATGCACAGAGGTATGCGGAGAAGGACTTGTGTGTGATAAGTCTTGTTCTAAGATTTGCCACGTGGATGTGTTTCCTACTGCACAACCAGAGAAGACCATAAGAATGTATGCTATTCTAGATGACCAAAGTAATCGTTCCCAAAAAATCTTTGGCAAGATCAAGAAGAACCAAGTGTCGCTCAGCTTCTAATGAAAGCAACAGACAATCTCCTGTAGTAAAAAAGAAGACATCCACATCTGGGGTGCATAAAATCACTCAAGAAAAACACAGAAAAGATTGAAAATATTCCTGTGCCATCTGGCGTTTTTAAAGAGGACAACCTTTATACGTTTCGGTGGAAGCAGGTACAACATCTCGCCGGTCAGAAGGGGGCAAGAACCAAGTTCTAATTTAAAGGAAGGAGATTTTGTTCTGTTAAGAGACAAACAAGTTGATTGTCTCAACTGGCCTACTTGAATATTACTAAAGTCGTATCCAGTTCGGATGGGAAAGTTCGTAAGGTGGAAGTAAGAACCGCGAGAGGTGGAGTAATCAAGACCTTCTTCCAGCCCGTTACAGAAGTTGTGTTACTCATGCCTGCAGGACTTCCAGGTTGAGATCCCTTCTACCAAAGATACTCATCATCTTCTAAGACTGTTTCCAGTACCAGCTCTATGGCCTAAACTGAAGATATATCCTTTTTTGGTTTGAATAAATGTTCATTACATGTTTCCTTTTCAGGTTTATGGACATTATTCATTGTCATTTTATACACTCCATTGTATGCATGTTGTGACAGTCCGTTATTTAGCTCACCTTTCCAGAGGTGAAAAGGTAGGCGGATTAGTCAGATTATTTCGGACAAGGAGACCTCAGAAGACAGAAGTGCATTTTAACTGGCGTCCTGCCAGCTTTATTTCACAGGTTGCATCAAAACACAAAACATAAACGGAACACCTAGTCTTGTCCAGGCTCTAACTAAACAATAGGTCCCTCTCTAGGCAAATCTGAGCTATCCTCAGTCCACCCAAAATAAACACGCTGTCTGAACAGCAACCTGTGATACTTGCAGTTTGCAGGGTCTGGACCTTCAGGGTCCCTCAGTGAGATGTGGCTTTTCTCACTTCCAGGAAGTTCTGAGCAAGTATGTTGCCAGCCCAGTTATCTAGCAACTCCCCAGGTGCAGCTCCTCATGACCCTGGCTTAGGTTTTTAACCCTTTTCCTACATAGCATATGTTAGAAAGCTGGGAGACCCATATACAACCTCCATTACTTTACCAGGTGACACAACACACTATATATATAGTGGCATCTACCGATACAAGAAGGTTTGTGTTCTGTTTCAATATCTAACATTGTGTATTGGTATGCTCCTCTCTTCTCCTCCCCCCTCTGTTTCAGCTTCTAGTTAGTTCAGCCTAGCCACTTCCTGTTTTCCCAGTCATGTATTGCTGTTAGTGTGTGCTCTACTTCTGAGGAGAATCTCCATCTTCTTAGCAAGGAGACTATTGTCGGCATAATTCTTTTACCAGCTGGATTACCCTGCAACATCTTGTAATACAATCTCTGGATTAAAAGACTACTTGAATAACTCCTGGGTGTCTGATGTGTAAACTGTAAGTGGAGAATGTCTGATTCAACAAGTCACCTCCGTGCGCATAGAGGCTGCTCTCTCACAGATGCATGATTGTATAAAGCTGACATTTCGAAACGCCACAGGACCAGTGCGAACAGATGGTCGGTTGGATTGCAGAAGATAATGCTTCTAGTCGGTTAAGTGCCACCCTCTCTTCCACTAAGTCCAGTCTCTGTAGCCAAGAGTCTGGTCAACCGAATCCTCACTCTGATCCTCCTTCCTCCCAATATGTCACGTCTGGCCAAACAAGTAATCTCACACTCGGATGTTCACATGGCCTCTTTTCATTGCCAGTACTTGGTTTGGCTCTCTCACCAAGCACGCTTGAAGAGGTACCTGAGATATTGTGCTCTTATTGCCAACCTCTTGAGCCTTCACAGTCTCAAGAAGATGATGGTGGTGAACGGAAATCATTTGTTCACGAGGTGGATGATGAAGAGACACAGTTGTCAATCACTGAGGTTGTGGTTAGGTCAAATCAGGAGGATGAGCAGAGTGAGGAAGTGGAAGAGGAGGTGGTGGACAATGAGGTCACTGACCCAACATGGGAAGGTGAAAGCCGAGCGAGGACAGCAGTACAGAGGGGGAGGGATCCGCAGCACTGCAACAGTCTGGAAGAGGCAGTGGGGTTGAAAAAGGGAGAAGTCGGCCAACACCAAACATGCCCGCAACCGTGTAAATCTACCTTGCCAAGGGGTAGGTGTTCCGCAGTATGGAGATTTTTTGAGGAAAGCACAGACGACAAAAGAGTGGTAGTTTGCAACCTGTGCCGTACCAAAATGAGCCGGGGCATGAACACTAGCAACCTCACCACCACCAGCATGATCCACCACATGGCATCCAAGCACCCTAATAAGTGGGCCGAACGCCTGGGTCTGCAATCTGGGTCTGCGGGTCACACCACTGTCTCCTCTTCTCCTGTGTTACGCACTGCTGGCAACAACATCCACTTCCCTGTCCCAGCGCAGCGTCCAAATGTCCATAACACAGGCATTTGAACGCAAGTGAAAATAACCACCCACCCACAGGCCATAGCACTAAATGCACAACTTTCGAAATTACTGGCCCTTGAAATGTGGCCATTTAGGCTTGTGGACACTGAGGTCTTCTGCAGCCTGATGTTGGCGGCCGTCCCTTGGTAGGCAGTCCCCAGCCACCACTATTTTTCACGGTGTGCCATGCCTTCCTTACACTAGCATGTGTCCCAGAACATGCCCTGACCAATGCACTTACTTGGAAGGTCCAGCTCACCATGGACACATGGACAAGTGCTGGTGGCCAGCGACGCTACATTTCCCTGACTGCACACTGGGTGAATGTTGTGGAGGCCGGGAGTAAGCCGCACCCTGGGATGGCACAGGTGCTACCCACGCTCAGGATTGCGGGCCCTACGTCCATCAGGGTCTCCGCCAGCAGCTATGTTACTGGCTCCAACCCCCACTTCTCCTCCTCTGCCGCTTCCTCCTCCACTTCTACCTCCAACAACATTCAGCCATCAGTAGCTAGCTGGAAGCAGTGTAGCACTGCTGTGGGTAAGCGTCAACAGGCGGTGCTGCAGCTGATATGCTTAGGGGGCAAACAGTACACCGCCGCAGAGCTGTGGCAGGGTATAAGGGACCAGACCGAGCTGTGGCTCTTGCCACTCAACCTAGGCATGGTTGTGTCTGACAATGGCCATAACTTGGTGATGGCTTTGGAGCTCGGCAACCTGACACACATCCCATGCCTAGCCCACGTCTTAAACTTAGTGGTTCAGCGGTTTATAAAAACCTACCCCAATTTGGCAGAGCTACTAGTGAAGACGCGCCACGTGTGTGCCTATTACCGCAAAGTCGTCCACAGCTTCAGCTGGTCTGTCAATGCTGCAGCAGCGCTTGTGGCTTCCAGCTCACCGACTGTTGTGCGACGTGAGCACATGCTGTAACTCTACGTTCTACATGTTGGCCAGGCTTTGTGAGCAGCAGAGGGCAGTTGTGGAATTCCAGCTGCAACATGGTCGTCGCCTTTCCATTCAACTGCCACTGTTCACAAGTGAGGAGTGGGCATTGATGTCAGACCTCTGGGAGGTTTTCAAAAACTTTGATGAATCCACACAGATGGTTAGTATAGATAACGCTATTATCAGCATAACCATCCCAATGCTGTGTCTACTCAAACGATCGATGCTCACAATTAAGGAGGACACATTGAATGTGGCAGATGAGGAAATGGGGGAGAACATTACACAGGGTGATAGCCAGACCACCCACAGTTCGTCTTCTCAGTGCAAATTGGGCCATGAAGAGGAGAAGGAGGAGCTGGAGACAGTTGCCTCTGCTACAGAGGGTAGTACCCATGGAACTTTAATTCCATCTCTTCAGCGTGGATGGGCAGAAGAGGTGGAAGAGGAGGATGAAGGGATGGAGAGTCATCCTGATGTTGACATAGACGTCTTGCCTGTTGGTACTCTGGCACACATGGCTGACTTCATGTTAGGCTGCCTTTCCCATGACCCTCACATTATACGCATTTTAGATAACACAGATTACTGGGTGTTCACCCTTCTGACCCCTGCTACAAAGAGAACTTCTCATCTCTCATTCCTGTGGTGGAGAGGATGAGTAAATCGGTGTAATACCAGAAGGTACTTGTTGAGAGGTTGCTCCAAAATTTTCCATCTGACAACGCGGCCGCCAGAGTCCATACTTCCTTAGGCAACCGAGGAAGGAAGACAAGGGGAACACACAGTAGTTCCAACAAAGGCAGGGCAACACTCTCCAAGGCATGGGACACTTTCATGACACCCCGCCAGCAACCTCACCCTGAAGCGCGGCCTAGTGCTACAAGGAGGGAAAAGTTTTGGAAGATGATGAAGGAATACATTGCAGACCGTGTCAGTGTCCTAAATGATCCCTCAGTACCTTACAACTACTGGGTGTCCAAGCTGGACACGTGGCACAGAACTTAGCGCTCTACACCTGGGAGGTGCTGGCCTGCCCTGCTGCCAGTGTTTTGTCTGAGCGTGTATTTAGTGCTGCTGGTGGCATTATAACTGATAAGTTGACAATGCTGACAGTGACAGGTTGACTCAGATAAAAATGAACAAGGCCTGGATTGCCCCTGACTTCTTAACTCCACCAGAGGAGAGCTGAGATGATTTATGATGAACATGAAGGCAATTTCAATGTATTGTTTATAATGTACTCAGTCTACTGTAGTGTATTCCCATGCACCTTTTCCACCACAAAAAGTGTATATGGTTGAATCTTGTTTTCTACTCCTCCTCCTCATCCAGATTGTATATATTCCCTCCACTCAAATTTTTAAAAGAGGGTCAGCTCACCAGCAGGCCCTCAACAATAATGTGTACAGGGTCAGCTCACCAACAGGCCCTCAACCATAATGTTTTACAGGGTCAGCTCACCAGCATGCCCTCAACCATAATGTTTTACAGGGTCAGCTCACCAGCAGTCCCTCAACTATAATGTTTTACAGGGTCAGCTCACCAGCAGGCCCTCAACCATAATGTTTTACAGGGTCAGCTCACCAGCAGGCCCTCAACCATAATGTTTACAGGGTCAGCTCACCAGCAGGCCCTCAACCATATTGTTTTACAGGGTCAGCTCACCAGCATGCCCTCAACCATAATGTTTTACAGGGTCAGCTCACCAGCAGGCCCTAAACCATATTGTTTTACAGGGTCAGATCACCAGCATGCCCTCAACCATAATGTCTTACAGGGTCAGCTCACCAGCAGGCTTCAACCATAATGTTTTATAGGGTTAGCTCACCAACAGGCCCTCAACCATAATTGTTTTACAGTGTCAGCTCAGCAGCAGGCCCTCGCCCGTAATTTTAGAGGCTTACCAGCAGGCCCTTGCTCCAAATGTTTTTGAGGATCACCAGCAGGCCACCAATCATAACTTTTCAAGAGTGTGTATGATGCCCTCCTTTGTGTGTAATAAAGGGTATATTGTAGTGCCGATTCCTTGTAATTTTTGGCAGCCCTTTCACTTTATGAGTGTAGGAGTCCCGCTACCTGAACAATTGTACCACAATGTGAACAGGGCCCTCCTTTATGTGAAATAAAGGCTGCTTCTGAGTGCCTCTTGCTTGTAATTTTTGGCAGCACTTGTTTCCCAACAATTTTTCCTGTGAAGTAGTTGTTTTTTTTTTTTTTTTTTTGAGGGGGAGTTGTGCATATTTTTGTCAGTCTGTAAAAGTGGCGTACAACTTGGACAACATAGTTTCCAGCAGCGACCTGGGAGTCCAAGATGCATCCAAACATCATCCCCATGCTGTTCCCGATCCATTTCAGCGGTGTTTCTGTCACTTTCAGACCTTTTCAATGGACCAGGCACCCTCCCCTCTTCAGAGTGGGGGGTGCCTGGTTGTCTCCCATTGACTTCCATTATACTCGGGTGCTCGGCCGAGCGCACGGACCGAGTACCCAAACACCCGAACACTTTGGTACTTGCTCATCACTAATATGGATTATATATTTCGGCTAAATAACTCTATAACCTACACTACACTCTGCACTGGACCCTATCAGCTATTCAGCTACACTATTCCCTATTACTATCTAACACTAACTATCAGGATTAATTATATGCGATTTTATTACAAGACTCACGGAGACTCCCATTATGCTTTTCTTTATTTACTGATTTGATAGCAGCAAACAAAAGGTTAATCAATAGTTAAAGAGGACCTTTCACCATTTGCATATGAGGCGCAGGACATATCGGGGACAAAGGCGGCTAAACGGGGGGTCATTTAAAAAAAAAAAATATGGTTAAGACTTCAGGGGCAGGTCCCCTAAAAGGTAATATAACTATTACACTTTTTTTTTTGGATGAAAGGTCCTCTTTAAGAAAAAAATTATTTTTGTCATGTATGGTTCAGTAATTGGACAATAATGGTACAGTCCAGGTGAATATGATGACCCCTAAGGTAAAACACCTCCTCTTATTTTGCTGCTCAGTCAAGAATAAGTACTAATAATTATTTTCTCTGTTAACTGATAAATGTGTATGATATATATATATATATATATATATATATATATAGATATGTATATGTATATATATATATATATATATATATATATATATATTAGTTCATTAGCTTATTTCCCTAGTTTCATTTCAATATTCCTAGTTACTGTTTGGTATCAGTAACTGTCCTGTGTTTCCATCTCAGTCACAGCTTGCCCTGTGTCTCTGGGGCTTTTTTTTCCGCCCTCAGCTGGTGCTCAGCTGTTCCTGCACTTTCACCTCACCTCAGACACGTCAGCCCTCTCTCTGCATCGCATCATTCTGTTCCTGTCAGCCGATATTTTCTCGGCTAGTAATATTACCTGTCCTGCTACAGTATCCTTTTATTAATCCTCCATTGGCTAACCTCTCTTCTTGCCTCCATATCAATTTATTAATTTCATATACATATCTTTATTTTTCTAGATATATATACTTTCATATATACTTCTCTCATACATAGAGAACAAAGAGGTTACCATAATGTCTGAACTCTGGAATTAAAAATGTTGAATTTATTGATTAAAATCTACTGCAATCCATGGTAGACCAATCGGTCTTTAAATCCATGCAGACTGTGGTTCGCTCAGTAATGTCTTCTATTCATGAAATAATTGCAAAATCAGTTACATCAGCAATGAACCGCACTACCTCCATTTAAACACAGAAATGCAACAGCACTCTGCAACCAGCACTCTGCCCTGCCTCTATACTAGAAGTTAACAGAGGCATCAGTGTACATTTTGATCAAAAAGTAATAAGCCACTCGCCGCGCCAAGACCGCCTCTATGAGTGGTTCTAACACTAACTCCTACCTGTTATGGGCCATGACAGCCACATAAAATCCAGGGAGTGCAGGCCCAGCATGCATGCTGGATCCACCTTGCTTATTAACCCTTTTTGGTGCCATAACAGCCTCCATTAGATCCAGGGATGCAGGTACCAACATGCATGCTGAGCCCACTATGTACTCCTCCTGGAGCCAAATGGCTACTAGTAGGTACTATGAGTGAAAGTTCAGTTTTATACTTACTCTGATTAAAACCAGCCTCTAGGGCAGACAAACTAGTCAGGTGTGCACGACTGAATGGAGGCCGCCACACCTCCAGTATATGTTGCACAGAAAAAAGGGGGTCAGTCAGCACATCCCTGTATGCAGCTGCACGTAGCCATGGCAAAATATACATACAAACACAGAAATGCAACTGCACTCTGCAGAGGCGTCAGTTAACTTCTAGTATAGAGGCAGGGCAGAGTGCTGGTTGCAGAGTGCTGTTGCATTTCGGCCCGAGATATCCTCTCGGATGCATGGACTCCAGGTACCAGATCAGCTTACGGATCAGCCTGGAAAATTTGGTCTGATTGGTGCATACAACGGGATTTGGATGCCATACATGTCTCTATAATCCAAGTCATTAATTTACTCTCGGATTCCTTTGACGCAGGTAAGGCTTATCGCACCATTAATGTGTGTCGTTCAGCCATATCTTTTTACCATGCTTTAACGCTATTATCAGCATAACCATCCCAATGCTGTGTCTACTCAAACGATCGATGCTCACAATTAAGGAGGACACATTGAATGTGGCAGATGAGGAAATGGGGGAGAACATTACACAGGGTGATAGCCAGACCACCCACAGTTCGTCTTCTCAGTGCAAATTGGGCCATGAAGAGGAGAAGGAGGAGCTGGAGACAGTTGCCTCTGCTACAGAGGGTAGTACCCATGGAACTTTAATTCCATCTCTTCAGCGTGGATGGGCAGAAGAGGTGGAAGAGGAGGATGAAGGGATGGAGAGTCATCCTGATGTTGACATAGACGTCTTGCCTGTTGGTACTCTGGCACACATGGCTGACTTCATGTTAGGCTGCCTTTCCCATGACCCTCACATTATACGCATTTTAGATAACACAGATTACTGGGTGTTCCCCCTTCGACCCCTGCTACAAAGAGAACTTCTCATCTCTCATTCCTGTGGTGGAGAGGATGAGTAAATCGGTGTAATACCAGAAAGTACTTGTTGAGAGGTTGCTCCAAAATTTTCCATCTGACAACGCGGCCGCCAGAGTCCATACTTCCTTAGGCAACCGAGGAAGGAAGACAAGGGGAACACACAGTAGTTCCAACAAAGGCAGGGCAACACTCTCCAAGGCATGGGACACTTTCATGACAACCCGCCATCAACCTCACCCTGAAACGCAGCCTAGTGCTACAAGGAGGGAAAAGTTTTGGAATTTGATGAAGGAATACATTGCAGACCGTGTCAGTGTCCTAAATGATCCCTCAGTACCTTACAACTACTGGGTGTCCAAGCTGGACACGTGGCAAGAATTAGCGCTTTACACCTGGGAGGTTCTGGCCTGCCCTGCTGCCAGTGTTTTGTCTGAGCGTGTATTTAGTGCTGCTGGTGGCCTTATAACTGATAAGTTGACAATGCTGACAGTGACAGGTTGACTCAGATAAAAATGAACAAGGCCTGAATTGCCCCTAACTTCTTAACTCCACCAGAGGAGAGCTGAGATGATTTATGATGAACATGAAGGCAATTTCAATGTATTGTTTATAATGTACTCAGTTTACTGTAGTGTATTCCCATGCACCTTTTCCACCACAAAAAAGTGTATATGGTTGAATCTTGTTTTCTACTCCTCCTCCTCATCCAGATTGTATATATTCCCTCCACTCAAATTTTAAAAGAGGGTCAGCTCACCAGCAGGCCCTCAACAATAATGTGTACAGGGTCAGCTCACCAACAGGCCCTCAACCATAATGTTTTACAGGGTCAGCTCACCAGCATGCCCTCAACCATAATGTTTTACAGGGTCAGCTCACCAGCAGTCCCTCAACTATAATGTTTTACAGGGTCAGCTCACCAGCAGGCCCTCAACCATAATGTTTTACAGGGTCAGCTTACCAGCAGGCCCTCAACCATAATGTTTACAGGGTCAGCTCACCAGCAGGCCCTCAACCATATTGTTTTACAGGGTCAGCTCACCAGCATGCCCTCAACCATAATGTTTTACAGGGTCAGCTCACCAGCAGGCCCTAAACCATATTGTTTTACAGGGTCAGATCACCAGCATGCCCTCAACCATAATGTCTTACAGGGTCAGCTCACCAGCAGGCTTCAACCATAATGTTTTATAGGGTTAGCTCACCAACAGGCCCTCAACCATAATTGTTTTACAGTGTCAGCTCAGCAGCAGGCCCTCGCCCGTAATGTTTAGAGGCTTACCAGCAGGCCCTTGCTCCAAATGTTTTGAGGATCACCAGCAGGCCACCAATCATAACTTTTCAAGAGTGTGTATGATGCCCTCCTTTGTGTGTAATAAAGGGTATATTGTAGTGCCGATTCCTTGTAATTTTGGCAGCCCTTTCACTTTATGAGTGTAGGAGTCCCGCTACCTGAACAATTGTACCACAATGTGAACAGGGCCCTCCTTTATGTGAAATAAAGGCTGCTTCTGAGTGCCTCTTGCTTGTAATTTTTGGCAGCACTTGTTTCCCAACAATTTTTCCTGTGAAGTAGTTGTTTTTTTTTTTTTTTTGAGGGGGAGTTGTGCATATTTTTGTCAGTCTGTAAAAGTGGCGTACAACTTGGACAACATAGTTTCCAGCAGCGACCTGGGAGTCCAAGATGCATCCAAACATCATCCCCATGCTGTTCCCGATCCATTTCGGCGGTGTTTCTGTCACTTTCAGACCTTTTTCAATGGACCAGGCACCCTCCCCTCTTCAGAGTGGGGGGTGCCTGGTTGTCTCCCATTGACTTCCATTATACTCGGGTGCTCGGCCGAGCGCACGGACCGAGTACCCAAACACCCGAACACTTTGGTACTTGCTCATCACTAATATGGATTATATATTTCGGCTAAATAACTCTATAACCTACACTACACTCTGCACTGGACCCTATCAGCTATTCAGCTACACTATTCCCTATTACTATCTAACACTAACTATCAGGATTAATTATATGCGATTTTATTACAAGACTCACGGAGACTCCCATTATGCTTTTCTTTATTTACTGATTTGATAGCAGCAAACAAAAGGTTAATCAATAGTTAAAGAGGACCTTTCACCATTTGCATATGAGGCGCAGGACATATCGGGGACAAAGGCGGCTAAACGGGGGGTCATTTAAAAAAAAATATGGTTAAGACTTCAGGGGCAGGTCCCCTAAAAGGTAATATAACTATTACACTTTTTTTTTTGGATGAAAGGTCCTCTTTAAGAAAAAAATTATTTTTGTCATGTATGGTTCAGTAATTGGACAATAATGGTACAGTCCAGGTGAATATGATGACCCCTAAGGTAAAACACCTCCTCTTATTTTGCTGCTCAGTCAAGAATAAGTACTAATAATTATTTTCTCTGTTAACTGATAAATGTGTATGATATATATATATATATATATATATATATATATAGATGTGTATATGTATATATATATATAGATGTGTATATATATATATATATATATTAGTTCATAGCTTATTTCCCTAGTTTAATTTTAATATTCCTAGTTATTGTTTGGTATCAGTAACTGTCCTGTGTTTCCATCTCAGTCACAGCTTGCCCTGTGTCTCTGGGGCTTTTTTTTCCGCCCTCAGCTGATGCTCATCTGTTCCTGCACTTTCACCTCATCTCAGACACGTCAGCCCTCTCTCTGCATCGCATCATTCTGTTCCTGTCAGCCGATATTTTCTCGGCTAGTAATATTACCTGTCCTGCTACAGTATCCTTTTATTAATCCTCCATTGGCTAACCTCTCTTCTTGCCTCCATATCAATTTATTAATTTCATATAGATATCTTTATTTTTCTAGATATATATACTTTCATATATACTTCTCTCATACATAGAGAACAAAGAGGTTACCATAATGTCTGAAACTCAAAATTTTGAATTTATTGATTAAAATCTACTGCAATCCATGGTAGACCAATCGGTCTTTAAATCCATGCAGACTGTGGTTCGCTCAGTAATGTCTTCTATTCATGAAATAATTGCAAAATCAGTTACATCAGCAATGAACCGCACTACCTCCATTTAAACACAGAAATGCAACAGCACTCTGCAACCAGCACTCTGCCCTGCCTCTATACTAGAAGTTAACAGAGGCATCAGTGTACATTTTGATCAAAAAGTAATAAGCCACTCGCCGCGCCAAGACCGCCTCTATGAGTGGTTCTAACACTAACTCCTACCTGTTATGGGCCATGACAGCCACATAAAATCCAGGAGTGCAGGCCCAGCATGCATGCTGGATCCACCTTGCTTATTAACCCTTTTTGGTGCCATAACAGCCTCCATTAGATCCAGGGATGCAGGTACCAACATGCATGCTGAGCCCACTATGTACTCCTCCTGGAGCCAAATGGCTACTAGTAGGTACTATGAGTGAAAGTTCAGTTTTATACTTACTCTGATTAAAACCAGCCTCTAGGGCAGACAAACTAGTCAGGTGTGCACGACTGAATGGAGGCTGCCACACCTCCAGTATATGTTGCACAGAAAAAGGGGGTCAGTCAGCACATCCCTGTATGCAGCTGCACGTAGCCATGGCAAAATATACATACAAACACAGAATGCGACTGCAACTAGCACTCTGCCTGCCTCTAGTAGGCGTAACAGGCGTTAACTTCTAGTATAGAGGCAGGGCAGAGTGCTGGTTGCAGAGTGCTGTTGTATTTCGGCCCGAGATATTCTCTCGGATGCATGGACTCCAGGTACCAGATCAGCTTACGGATCAGCCTGGAAAATTTGGTCTGATTGGTGCATACAACGGGATTTGGATGCCATACATGCCTCTATAATCCAAGTCATTAATTTACTCTTGGATTCCTTTGACGCAGGTAAGGCTTATCGCACCATTAATGTGTATCGTTCAGCCATATCTTTTTACCATGCTTTAACATTAGGGAAACATCCCTTAGTTTGTAAACTTATGAAAGGTATTAAATATAGGAGACCCCTTTACCTAAATACCAATCTATTTGGGACATCATTGCAATTTTAGATTTTATTAACTCATGGGGAGACAACGATCTTCTCCCATTAAAATTATTATCCTACAAACTTATAATGCTTTTGTGTCTCATCTGTTTAAAAAGAGTTTCAGATGTTCGAGCTTTAGATATTTCTCAAATACATTTTTCTCCTCAAGGAGTTACCTTTTCTATAGTTAAACGTACTAAAACCAACCTTCGCAGTGTTTTCTAACCAGCTTTTCCTCATCAAGAAAATTTGTGCGTTTCTTGTTCGTTGTTTAAAATCTTACGAACAAAAAAACGTAATCTCTCAGGAGTTGTTCGACTTCTCAATTGCTTATTTCTTTTTGCAGACCTCACTTACCCGTGTCTTCTTCGACCTTAGATGGATTAGACAAATCATGTCACTAGCGGGTATCGATACCTCCATTTTTGGAGCCCACTCTACTAGAAGTGGCAGACATATTGAAAGCTGCTAATTGGTCATCAGAGTCTTTCAAAACCTTTTATTTTAGACCCGAGCAACATGTTTCCATGTCTTTGTTTTAATTTAATGCCTTTATATGTACATTCACAAGCATAATGTGATTCTCCGTCTTGTACTAAATTTGGGGATTTTCCTTCCCTTAGTGACGTAAAATATAGATTTTATTAAAGACAGGAGACGAACATTATCCCACCCTCATTACCCAACCCTATCTGTAATATTTTGTTTTCTCTTACAGTCTAACCAAGTCCCGATTCTAGTTTTCCGGTTATTCCTAATCTTGAAATGAATCACCCATCCTTAAAGTTGATCTCCAATCAGTTTTCCATACTCAACTGTTCCCAGTTTTGTTCATCCTGATTCCACACGTGTTTCTTCAATTTCCTGTGTCTTCATCCTCTACTAATCCACTAAAGAAAGAGGAGGTGTTTTACCTGAGGGGTCATTATATTCACCTGGACTGTACCATTATTGTCCAATTACTGAACCATACATGACTAAAAGAAATGTTTTCTTATTAACTGTTGATTAACCTTTTGTTTGCTGCTATCAAATCAGTAAAGAAAGAAAAGCATAATGTTAGTCTCCTGTCCTTAATAAAATCTATATTTTCCGTCACCAAGGGTAGGAAAATCCCTAATTTGTAATGTAATTTGAAAAAGCACAGCACAGTATTCAAGCTCCTCTCTCTCTCACATGAAACTCCACAAAATGGCTGCTGGGGAGTGTCTTAATTTATATAGTGAAGGGGTATGCAACTTCCCTATTGGTTGCTAAGGATGTTGCTAAGCTGTGACAAAGCCTTTTCATTGGCCCACAAGCTAGAAGAAGGGAGGGATTATCACCTGATGTGTACTGTGTAAAAAACAAACAAAAAAACGAAAATTCGTCATTACGAATATGTAGCACTATATTCCAAATATTCGCGAATTCTCGAAGTGCTGAAATTCACAAAAAATCGCTATTTGAATATTTGCGCTTGACACTAGTTTTAAGTGGAATAAAGGGCACTGGTTATAGTCCACTGGGTTGGGAATGGAATGCAATGAGGGGTTAACTCTCCTGTTTGTATTGTGCAGTGGAGTGGGTTACCTATGGGATAGTTTTGAGGTATGAGGTAATTTCCAGAAATTTTGAGGATTTGGGGAGGGTTGAAGTTAAATAGACTCAGCCAGTGCAATGTTAGATTTCGCCCGTGACGAAGCCTTGTGCGAAACCCGGGTCAGACTGTGACGTTGACTAGATTTTATGATATGCTGGCAATTTTATTTTGTTTGTGAGTATAAGGAAACCAAAGAAATTTTTAACTGCATCGAAGATACCTCACTATTGTGTGATTTTTGATACTCTACAGAGGTACCCATAGAGGACCGGTTTAAATCAAAGACGGAAGTATTGATGTCCGGTGTTTAACTACGTTGATAATTGCACTACAGCAGGGAAGTCCAAACTTTTTTCAAGGAGAGCCAGACTTGGTGAAGTAAACATGTGCGAGAGCCGACCATTTTGCCCGACATTCTTTGAACCATTAAAATTACATGCAAATTAACTATTTTATGCAAAGTTTATGCAAAGTTTATTGCAAGCGGCATACTTTTAATTTTGTGACTTGGATGACAAATCTAAACCGGTGTTAAATCACTCTGCCTTCAATATAAAAAAACAGGAGGCAGAAATATGTCAGGAACAGTACATTACAAGGTTGTCTGTCAACTTTTAAGTTTCAAAAATGTGAACAGGATCACACCAAGTATACATGTGTTCAAATATATTTATAACTGATTGACCAACTGACATTACAGGGAACCTGTCATCAACTTTCTTCTGTGGTTTTGATGCGCAAAATGTCACGCAAGTGAGAGTCACTTAGTCTTGTCCTCATGCGGTTCTTGTTAACTGGTATATAACAGAGAATGTCTTCTCACACAAATATGTTGAGCCAAAAATGCTCAGCATTTTCTTAGCCAATGTTCGAATCTCTTAAAAAAGAGCTCTTATCCAGTTGGCTGTAAAATTTCACATGAGAGAGCTGTTGGTGATGACTGGGTAACTCGCTGTCTCAATGCAGGTCAATGAACTGCAGCTGATCTGGAGCATCGTCGGGGTCAACAGAGAATGGAGAGGAGAAAAGGGTGATCTCCTCAATAAATGCAAAATCTTGAAAGCTCCGTTTAAACTCCCCAGTCCCAGCAAGAGATACAATGTCTGCTGCATTCCTGCTGGTTTGCGTACTGATATCATCCAGTGAAAAACCGTTCATTATTTCCTGTAACGCTGAAAAATGAATGGTATTGGGCTGTGTTTGTGACAAATGCTTTTGGAAAAGTTGCCGCTTTGTTCCAAAGGCTTTGAAGTGTGAATAAAGCCGGTTCACCGCTGCATCTTTGCCCTGAAGACTCGTGTTCAGTACATGCTTTGTTAAGTCGACTAGAAACCCCAAATCAGCCAGCCAAATAGGATCAGATAGTTCTCGCATTGGTTGTCCCTGTGTTTCCAAGAATTCTCAAATTTCCTTTCTGAGAAAGTAGAAATGCTGCAGTGCAGACCCCCAACCGAGGCCATCTTACATCGTTATGATATAAAACAACTTCGTATTCAGCCTAGATATTCAGTACAAAATGTCTAAACTGGGGGTGGCACAGGGCGGTTTCATAACATAATCATATTTTAGATGTTTAGCACAGAGAACTTGTTGATGAATGATACAATGAAGTTTAATAGCTTGGCCTCCTTCTTCGATCACCTTGTTACAGATTAGGGTTGATAATCAACATCGTTCACCAGCCATGGCAGGTGCCCCATCAGTAATATTCCCAGTAACTTTGTTCCAAGGCAGTTTCATGTCATCTATGGCAGAACTAACAGAAACAAATAAATCTGTTCCTCTTGTTTGGTCCTTAAGGCTCTGGAGGTCAAATAGCTCTTCAGTCACATTCATTTCATTGTCCACCCCTCTCAGAAAAATCAGCAACTGAGCTGTGTCAGAGAGGTCCGTGCTTTCATCACAGGCTATTGAAAAGAAGTCAAAATCAACACCTTTTGACATTAACTGTCTCTTAATATCTGATTAAATTTCTTCTATTCTCCGTGCTACAGTGTTACGAGCCAGGCAAATGTTGGAAAACTCTGACTTCTTCTCGGGACAGATATTCTGCACCATTTTCATAACGCATTCTTTAATAAAGTCACCCTCGGCAAAAGATTTGCAATTTTTAGCAATTAACGTTGCTACCTCATAACTAGCCCTTGTGGCATTTTCATTTGACTCACGGGCTCTTGTAAAAAATCGCTGTTGTGACATTAAAACAGTTTCAAGTTGCTTCAACTTTTCACTGTGGTCGCGCCCTGTTAGCTTGTCGTATGTGCTATGTCTCGACTGGTAGTGTCTCTTGACATTGAATCGTTAATTTCTAACGATAATTTGTTTTCCCTTAGTCCAAACAGCAGCACAGATGGGGTTAACCACCCCCCGTGGACTGGCAGGACCGGCGGAATGTTTAATGAGCCCAAGACTAATAACTCAATTTAAAAATTAAGTATCTCCTTAAAAGGAGGAAGTCAACCCCCAGCCCACTGTGTTTATAGCAAGAAAAAAACTAGACTTACTAGGGTGGGAAATTTGTGTGCTGCTGTTAGGACTAAGGGAAAACAAATTATCGTTAGAAATTAACGATTCCCTTACGTCCTACCAGCAGCACAGATGGGGAGATAGCAAGAAGAAACCCCTAGGGAGGGCCTTCCTGCCTGGCAGAACTAAAAAAGTCTGCCCAAAGGCCGAAAACTCAGCTAGACTGGCATCTAGTCTATAATGGGAGATGAATGTCGATTCAGAGCTCCAGGAGGCAGCTTTGCAAATCATGTTGAGAGGCAGAAGACTCCTCTCGGCAAAAGAAGTAGCCACAACTCTAGTAGAGTGGGCCTTCCACGAATCCGGAGGGTCCAGAGATTAGTGAAACAAAGGATTCCTTAATAGCCTCCTCAATCCACCGACTGATGGAAGGTTTGGATGCCTTATAGCCTTTAAACTTACCGGCAACAGGATTAGCAGATTCTCATCTTTCTGAACTCCTTGATCTATCACATAGATCCGGAGACATCTCGAGACGTCCAGAGGATGTCTAGCAGGTTCCTAGGAGGAGGTGGTAGATGTCGACAGAACCGGGAGGAATATCACCTGGTTGATGTTCTGGAAGGAAGGAACTTTAGGCCTACAATACGGGAGGAATCTAAGAAGGTCCCGGTCATGTAAGAAAAATGGTATAGGGCTCATGTGCTGAGAGAGCTTGAAGCTCAGAGACCCTCTTGGCCAAAGTCACTGCAAGAAGAAACACAAACTTCCAAGTGACAAACTTGATGTCCACCTCCTCTAACGGTTCAAGGGGAGATGCTAACCCCCTGAGAACTACTGAAAACCCATTGAAAAAAGGGTCTCAGTACTGTAGGCTTTAATCTTTCAGCTCCTTTAAGGAACCGTTTGATCAGCGGGTCCTGAGAAAAAAGCCTGTTAAGGCAAGCTGAGATGGCTGAAACTTGAACCTTCAGAGTAGAAGGGCAAGGCCTCTATCAAGGCCGTCTTGCAGGAACTGAAGGATAGCGGAGAGAGGCGGATCTGCAGACGCCACCTCAGTTGAGGTACAACAGGATGAGAATATCCTCATAATACAAGAGTAGGCTCTCTTGGTAGAGTCAGCTTTAGAATGAGACAGCGTTCTCAGGACCGACTCTGAAAGCCCTTCTATTCTGGGAAGGGACTGATCAACCTCCAGGCTGTCAGGTTGAATCTGTGCAGATCTGAGCAGAGGTGAGTGTCCCACGACACCAGGGTCTGCTGTGGGAGGCCTCCAAATATTGTCCTCGACTCAACTGGGTGAGCTAGGTAAACCAGGATCTCTTCGGCCAAAACAGTATGATGGCTATAACCAAGGCCTGATCCTGACGGATTTTCATCAATACCCTCGGTATCATGGAAAAGGGAGGGAAGATGTAAGCCAGCCTGAACCTCCAGGATATTGACAGAGCGTCTACGCCAGGGAGTTGTCCTCCCTGTAAAGGGAGCAGAACCTCTCCACCTTGGCATTGAACCTTGTTGCCATGAGATCCACCTCTGGCATACCCACTTGTGGACTATCTGCTTGATTCTCCGGATGTAAGACCACTCCACCGACGGAAGACCGCGGCTCAGCCGCTATCATGATGAGGAGCCTTGGATGTGGATCGCAGATAAGTGGGAAGGTACAACTCTGCCTAATCCAGAATCACCTGATCTCTGACAGGAGGAAGTGATCTCGTGCCTCCTGCTGGTTGATGTAAAGTACCGCAGTCACATTGTCTGACTGGACTTTCACCGCTTTGCCCCGGATCTGAGGGGCTAAGTGAAGGAGGGCTAGCTGGATAGCTTGAATCTCGCGGAGACTGGATGAAAGAAGCCACTCCTGAGGAAACCAGGTCCCGTGAACTGGAGTGTCGTCTAGGTGAGCGTCCCAGCCTACTTAGGACGCATCCGTAGTCAATATGACCCAGACTGGCTGGGTCATAGACTTCCGTCTAAAGATGGCACCACCATCTGAGGGAATACCGAGTTTGCCAAGTCAGGGAGCACAGGGAGTTTAGCCCAGCAGGGCTGCCATTCCATTAGGAGAGGACCTCCGACTGTAGAGGCGGAGGTGCCATAGAACCCAAGGGACTGCTTCCGCAGACGCTGACATGAGCCCCAACATCTTCATGAGAGTCCGGATTGGAACTCGCCGGGAAAGGAACTTGCTGTGTTCTGAACCCAGAATCTTCTTTCTGGAGTCAACTGGAGCGACATCCCAGTGGAGTCGGTTATGAAGCCTAGATATCTTACTGAAGTCGACGGGCTCACGTTCGACTTCTACCAGCTGATGATCCAACCTAGGTGGAACAGAAAGGAGATTGTTACCTGAAGAAGTTGGGTTAGGACTGCTAGAGCAGAGGCTTTCAAAGCCAGTCGTCCAGATAAGGAATGATGGTCAGTCCTTGAAGCCTCAAAGCCGCCACCACAGAACCACCACCTTGGTAAAAGTGTGAGGGCAGAAGAAATGCCAAAGGGAAGGGCAACAAACAGAAGATGCCTGACGACACGGACACCTGGACCGTGATCCTGATATGCTTCCTGGAACCAGGATAGATCGGGATGTGCAGATATGCATTCTTGAGGTCCAGGGTTGCCATCACGTCTCCAGGATTGACGGCGTGAACTACTGACCTGATGGTTTCTACACGAAACTTCACCTTCCTTATAAATCGATTGAAATATCTCAGATCGATAATCATCCGGAGATCTCCTGAAGCCTTGGGAACCAGAAAAACTGGTGAATAGATCCCTAGGCCCGTTCTCCTGCTGGAACCTCCTCCAGAGCCCCTTTGCAAATGTAGTCCTGAATGTAAGCCTCTAGGATCGCCTCCTTGGCAGCTTGTAGAAGGTTGATCTTGACAAACCTGTCCAGAGGAATATAGGTGTTGTTGACTAAATAACCGTTGGAAATGATATTCAGGACCCAGGGATCCGAGATCTCTTGGAACCATTCTTCTCAGAATTGGGAGAGACGACTCCCGACGGGTACATGAAGCTTAGGAATGGGGAAGCTTATTGGCAGGACGGCAGGAGTAACGGAATTAATCAAGAGCCTCGAAGAGGCCCGTAGTCAGGAGGTGGATTTTCCATCTTAGGCTTCTCCACGAGAGCACCTCAAACCCTTTCGCTGTGCTCTCCAGTCACTACAAGAGCTTGTTTGCTGGTCAGACCTGCCACCGCGGTCTTGTCTGCCCTGCCCTCGAAATGACTGCTGGGGAAGGCTCTTCACCTTCTAGTCTGAAAGGCCCTCCATGAACTTATCTAGCTCCGAACCGAACAAACAGTTGGGCTCGAATGGAAGGCCATATAAGCTGTATTTTGAGGAATTGTCAGCGACCCAAGGCTCAAGCCAAAATGAAATATGGGCCACCGATCCCAGGGCCATGCTATATAGGCCCTGACATTATTTGATAGTATTGTTACAGGGTGCCAAAGGAGCACTTGGTCTCCCATGAGCCACAGACCTACTGCTTAGCTTCAAGAGCAAAGATCTGTGTTTGGCCTCGTTCCCAGGACTTGCTTTGCTAGCGGGAAGCTCCCTTGCTAGCTTCAACTGGAGCTGTGCGGTATCGCACAAGAAGTCCGTAGCCAGGTTGATGGTCTTGAAAGCAGCCAGTATGTCATCCTGGAAAAAACCTCTGGTTCACATCACTTGAATTTGATCCAGGCGAGATCGGAGGAACGTAGAGACTTCAAAAGCCGCTATGGCTGTGGAAGCGGAAGCCGCAGCTGCCGTAACACCCCGTCTTAGTATGCACTCTGCAAGGGGGTCCTGCAGCTAGACCCATCGCTGCAGGAACCAGAGTGCGCTTGGACAACTTGGCAATAGCCATGTCCACCTTGGGAATGGATCCCCACGAATCCACCAAGGGTTAAGCCATCGGGAACATGGATTTAAACTTCTTTGTTAAAACCGGACCTTTTCCAGGTTATTTCCACTCTATATCATGATACAGGAGGGTCTCATCCGCTCTGAAGACACGATGTGCCTGAGTAGCGGGAACGGGAGGCTCCCCACAGTCAACATCATGGTCCCCCGACCTGATGGACTTGAGCAACTTCTGTGTCTTTCCAGGGGAGAAAACACAAAGTCAGCTCCTCCTCATCCGAGGAGGAAGAAACTAAGGAGACCAAGAAGGTCTCTCTACCGAAACAGAGGTCTCCATAGGGGCCTGGGCACGAATAGGAAGCCTTTCCATCCAGCAGGCCTATGACTGCTTTAATAGAGCCATTGATACATGTAGCGGACTGGACCCTGTACCAGAGTCTGCCCCAGTTTCCTGGAAGGGACTGCTTGCTCGCCTCCTGCCCTGCGACTATGGCCCCATGTATGCTTGTCCTGTTTGAGCGGTGATGCCCCAGATAGCTCTGCTATGGAGCCCATTCGTATAATGAAAGACTATGGGAAAGACTTTAGCTCCATGGCAATTGAACTGGACATGTGTGGTCTGAGCGCCATTCAATAATGTGCGCTCAGACCTAAGCTATCTGGGGATATGTTGCATGTATATGTTTTATGTAACATTGTGTAATTTTATGTCCTTTTGCAACCATGTGCTCAATGGAGTCTGCCTCTATCCTTGGATATATTGAGCGCTCAGATCCAAGCCTTCTGGGAATATGTTAAATGTCTGTGTATTGTAAAGGGTGGGACATTGTGTATTGAATAGTGATGTCTGTCCTATTGTCCCCACATGTGTATTGGCGATTTCCCTTTGTCCTGAGAGATAATTGAATGACTCCTCAATTGTCTCCAGGACAGAAGACATTGTGTATTCGCCTGCCTGTGGTGATTGCATTACCCATGTAGGGTGATTGTATCACAGGCAGAGGGGAGGGATATGCTGGGGGTGTCTGTATTGTCCCAATGTGTGTGATTGGCTGCTGTATCCCGTGTCGCAGTCTTCCTTCTGGTCCTCTAGGGGAGTGTCCACCAGGTGGGAGACCTGGATAAATACCGGGCAGGTAACCCTTAATAAAATAGAGTTCCTGCTTGACCCTCAAAACGAAGTGTCGTCTCGTTATTGGGGGGGATTGGACTGTATGCTGATTGCCAGGAGTGTAAGCTGTTCATATTGCTTTTCCTGTTCGGCTGCTTCCAGGATTCGTATGCTTCTCCGGTTCGGTGGTTGTGGTGTCGGCTAGAGCGCTTGGAATCCTCAAGAAGCGATAGGAGCATCGTTCAACGGAGGTACCCAGTCGGGGTGCCAGGCAATCCGTTACAATACATATCCTGCAACATAGGTTCACTAGAGGTCAGAAACCTCTAACGTCAGCTGTAACACCTGGTGTAGGTTAAGTCAACAGACTCAGGGATTCCCAACCGGTCTCCCAAGCTGGTCTTAGCCCAGCCCTAAGCTGTTTAGCTTCTGCGATCTCACGAGTGCAGGTATGATCAGCTTACAATAACCGTTGACTTATGAATAACATCGCTGCGGGAAAAAAAGGGACAAATAAAACATTTGTAAACCACCTAACTACGCAGGAAAGGAAGAAAAACAGACCGGAGGCAGCTGAGGAAAAAACACCAGAAGTGGAACAACACCAATTTTAGGACTCTGGGATCTAGCTGAAAAGCATATGTAGCCAGAGACTGAACTGGAGCACACAGCCTCCCAAAATAGGGGAAGGGAGGGATAGCCAATCCACCCTTCCCCCAGTAAATCCTCCACAGGAAGATGCATAAAAGAATCGCATCTACAAAAAAAAATCGTGCCCGTGAAAAAATCACGGCCGGATTTCCCCGGAGGTGATGCAAAAGGAGAGTCCCCGTGTCACCTCCGGAAGATGGCGGCGCACAAGGACCGGGAAACCTGGACCAAGGACGCCGCCAAAATACTCCCAGCCAGGCGCAACTGCGCGGGGCCGGCAGCAAATAAGCTGCCGGCCAAACTGACAAGGTACCTAGGAAAAAATGGCAACGCCGTTACCCAAACGATAAAAAGGCTCCCCGCAGTTTCCATAAGAAAGGGGGGAACAAATCGCCTAGTCCACCTGTCCAGGAGGACAGAAAAAAACACAGTGGGCTGGGGGTTGACTTCCTCCTTTTAAGGAGATACTTAATTGTTAAATTGAGTTATTAGTCTTGGGCTCATTAAACATTCCGCCGGTCCTGCCAGTCCACGGGGGGTGGTTAACCCCATCTGTGCTGCTGGTAGGACATAAGGGAATTCCTTATTTACAGCCACAGTCTCTTGGCATATTAATCAAACACAGTGATTCCGTATTTTAGTTAAACAATATTCCACTTTCCACCTGTCCTGGAAGCGGCGTCCCTCGCTGTCAACTTTTCGTTTCTTATTTGTAGTTGCTATTATAAAAATTGGCCAGAAGGGGAGAAGTTATTTGTAGAGAGAACTAGGAGCACAATCAGATAATCAAATTATAGCACAGTGACGTACATTGAGGGGTTAATGAAAGGCATGACCGCTTGCTACCACTGATTCGGATTATGCTCCCTTTTCTGCTTTATTATAAAATTGAGTTCACAGCCCTGCTTGCCTGCCAGTGTGGTTTCTTTTCCTCAATAGACTCAAATAGGCTCAATAGCCCTTATGGTTGCCCAGGCCTTGTGGCTGTGTGTGTGGAGGTGCAGGGCGAAGAAAAGGCCAAATCTCGCGGCAACATTAATTGGTGATGACTTTGATTATGATGTTTGGGGCACCAGTTGGACCTGGAACCTAGCGCTAGAATGCAGCCAGGAATGTTTTAATAAATTTGTTCTTCTACAAAGTTTTATGACCTTCCCAATGTTTCTTGATCCATGTGGTCACACTGTATAAAAGTCCTCTGGGTGTAATGTGATGTGTGGGGGTAGGAGACCTCAACAAACTCCTACTTATGTTGCATAAGGTATCACAATTCTATTTTATGTGCGGTATAACACCTTTTAATACATTATAGGACACCACGTGTCCAACTGTATGTAGGGAACAGCGAACAATTTGTCGTGCACAAACTCACTTATGGTTGTGAGTGATAGTGATAGGACAGGTTCACACTTTGCCCACTATTTTTATGTGTGGAGCTGACGTTGCCCCTAACAACCCTCAGCCAGGAGTATACCACTATTAATTATCACTGTAGATGGGAACAGGGTATCCTAGACAATTTACAGCCCTGTCCACCACAATGGCGCCGCTATTCTGACCTCACGGAGAAGGGAAGCTGAGATCTCGCGACGTCCGAGATCTCGTGAGATTTGGGTTCAGGGAGAAGGAAAGCCTAAATCTCATGACAGCCGAGATTTGGGCTTTCCTTCTCCCGGAGCCCAAATATCACCAGATCTCGGACGTCACGAGATCTTGGCTTTCCTTCTCCATGAGGCAAAGGCCAAATCTTGGACATCGCAGCGTGATTTGGCCTTTCCTGCGTTAGCCAGCTGAGACTGCGGTAAGAGAAGCCGGGGGCCGGATTAGCAGTATTTGAGGAAACCTCTAGGGGGCCGTTTCAGTCCGGACATTGGACATGACTGCACTACAGGATAAAGTTTTTCAAGCAGCGCGGTTCCAATAATATCGCATTGTACCTTTGTGTGAATATGCCCACTTCACTTCTGGGACCTGCAGCGCAAGTACTATTAACCTATGTGATAGGAATTTTTATTGTCACTTTGAACTAAGCCTAATAATAGGCACCACTTCTTGGTATGTACATGATCCACCATTCACAATAGGTTATTGTCTGGATTCATCTATTCTTTCCTTGTACAATGACCTCTGCACAGGTTACAGAGCATGCCTAGAAAACTCCCCCATAGAAATCAATGAGGTAGTCCAAACAATTATGTTCATGGACCATGGGGCTGCGTAAGGCAAGTTTCTTAATGCTTATTAGGCTGTGAAGAACAGCTCAGGAAATATGCCCACCCCCATAATCATGGTCAGGAAATAGAATAAATAAATCTGCCACCAGAAAATAAAAACAGATTAGAACAAAGGGAGATGTGTTACTATCTGTTTTTAACTGGCAGACAAAATTGACATCTTCAAATCATGTGATATGGGCGTTACAAAGTGACATCATCAAATCATGTGATATGGGCATTACAAAGTGACATCATCAAATCATGTGATCGAGTATACATATACATAGGAATAGTGTGTCATCTGTATAGCAAAAAATATTCATAAATAACCAAGTGACCCAAAAGGTCGATGTACACGTGGATTGTGTAAACACAAATATCACCAAAGTGGAATATAATTAAAATGTGAACAGTACTGGTGATCGCTAGTCGTAAATAGGCTCCAGCCTACCCCAAGTGAACCACATCAGCCGCATGTTAATGGCGTCTCACATTGTAATATGCGCATGCGTTTGATCACTATGTCTCTAGCGGTTGCTGCACGAGCATCCGCTAACCAAGCGACTGCCCCATGTGACCGGAGTGCGTCACTGGCCACGTAGTAACTCGCGCAAGGGCACCGCACAAGGGGAATGACCGCATGGAAATGAAAGTAAATAACCATGGAAACTACAGACAAATCAGTGATAGACTCCAGTGTATAGAGGGCATCAGAGGATTTCCCAAATCATAATGCAACACACATATATCTGGTGACCATATAGGGGGAGGGTCCGGTCGGGCACGAGTCATTACTGGAAACAGCAGGAGTCGCGTCCCTCTTACCGCGCGACACCATCCCCCATCCCTGGGGTAAAGTGTCACACCGCAGTGCGGTCCCAACCCCCACTAGTCACCGCACATATCCACGGCCTTAGGCCCCTTTCACACGGGCGAGTTTTCCGCGCGAGTGCAATGCGTGAGGAGGACGCATTGCACCCGCACTGAATCCGGACCCATTCATTTCTATGGGGCTGTGCACATGAGCGGTGATTTTCACGCATCACTTCTGCGTTGCGTGAAAATCGCAGCATTCTCCAGTTTCTGCGTTTTTCACGCAACGCAGGCCCCATAGAAGTGAATGGGGCTGCGGGAAAATCGCAAGCATCCGCAAGCAAGTGCGGATGCGTTGCGATTTTCCCGCATGGTTGCTTAGCAACGGGACCCGATCTCTATTATTTTCCCTTATAACATGGTTATAAGGGGAAATAATAGCATTCTTAATAAAGAATGCATTGTAAAATGAAGTGGAGGGGGTTAAAAATAATAAAAGTTAACTTACCTTAGCCCCTTGATCGCGTAGTCGCGATCTCTCCTCTCTTTCCCTGCATCATCTAAGATCTACAGGACCTGTGATGACGTCACATCACATGGTCCAATCACATGGTCCATCACCATGTCCCATATGGCGAAAGATTTCAGGAACTTTTGTCTGGCCAGAGACATCACCGTGGTCGCGGAGTATCTTCCCGTCCTTCACAACACTCACGCGGACTGGAGTTGTCGTTTTCTTTCCGACTCTAGCGACTGTAAATTAGACATGACGGTTGTCTCTACCATATCATCTCGTTGGGGACCATTTTATATAGATCTCTTCGTGTCCCGTTTGAACACCCAGCTTCCCAGATTCTACACCCAGACCTAGACGCAGAAGCAGTCGACGCTTTTCTTCAGGGCTAGTCCGACGATCTCATGTATGCGTTCCCCCCATTCGCGATGATTCCTCGAGTCTTAGCCCAGGTCCGCCAGCAGAGGGCCTAATTGGTCTTGTTAGTCCCCTTTTGGACCACCCAGTTTTGGTTTCCCCAGTTGCTGGAATGCTTGGTCCAGTATCCGCTCCTTCTCCCAGTTTTCCCAGACCTCATACTAGTGCCGTCGGGTCTGCAACACCCTCTCGTTCTAGAAGAGTCTCTGCAGCTCTTAGCCTGCAGGGTTTCAGGGAATCCTGGGGCGTCCCGGGAGTTTCTGACTGAACTAGACGCCTTTTGGAGGACGTATGGGCTCCCGGCACCAGACGTTCCTATCGGGCATCCTCGAGATCTTGGGCTGACTGGTGCTTGGCTAGGCACGTGGATCCCGTTTCGGTGCCTGTGACTGAGATCCTTCAGTTTCTCACCTCGTTATTTGAAGACGGGGAGGCACATCGCACAATCAATTTGTTTAGGTCAGCCATCTCGTCCTCTCACCGAGGGTTTGATGGGTGCCCCGCGGGTCAGCATCCTTTGGTGTGTCATCTCCTTCGAGGCTCCCACCTTTCTCGACCACCTAGACCCCATTTTTCCACTATCTGGGACGTGTCTTTGGTCTTGTCTCTGTTTTCATCTTGGCCGTCAAACTCGGACCTTTCCTTGCGGCAACTTTTGGCAAAGTTGGTCTCTCTCTTCTGCTTGATCTCTTGCAAGAGAGTCTCGGACATCCGAGCCTTGGACTACGATGCACGGTCCTTTACCCCAGAGGGTGTTGTGTTCAATATTACGCGTCGTACCAAAACCAACATTTGTTCTGTGTCGTACCCCAGTTTCCCTGATGTTCTGGCTCTCTGCCCTGTCGCCTATCTGCGGGAGTATGAGTCTCGCACATGTCCACATCACTCCTTAGCGTGTCCTCAGCTTTTCCTATCGTAACGTTATCCCTTTTCACTTGTCACCAGCGTCACTCTGGCCATATGTGTAAAGTGGACTATGACCTTAGCAGGAGTGGAGTGGATACTTCAGTTTTCACTGCGCACTCCACAAGAGGGGCTTTGGCGACCTCTATGACAGTTGCAGGAGTGCGGTTGGAAGACATTATGCGCTTGGCTGATTGTTCCCGAGTTTTCACCTTTCGTGAGTTCTATTTTCGTCCCCCTACTCATGCTTTTTTCTCTGTTGTGAGTCAGCTTTAAACTCGAAATAGGAGCCTCCGTGTCATGTAATAAAATTGCATGATTTTCCTAACTTGTGACGTAAAGTCATGATTTTATTAAGGACACGGAGGTGAGTATTGCCCCTCCCCCTTGTTTCTTCCCTTCCCTTTTTTTCTGCACGCTTTACCTATGTTCTTGCATGTTATTTATACTCGTACTGCCTATTTATTCTTCAGCAGGTTGCCTGTCCTTTGTATGCAGTTTATGCGGTTTTGTACCTTATCTACGCAACTAACAGTAATGCATGCCTGTTTGATCCTTTTCTTCTGTGTTCACAGGATGAAGGGTAACCATCATGTGGTGCCTGAAATCGGGAGCTGTGTTTTTTCTCTAGCTTCGTTCTTCAGTTTGGAAAGTTCATGTTCTGTTGAGGTTATATCGCAGTTCATCTTCGGTTGGAGATTGGTTCTTATCTGTTCAACAGTCCCGAAGAGGTGTCATCTTCAAAGAAAGAGGAAGAGTCTAAAGGGACCAGGACTATTATACTGGGTCACATAAGGGAGGGACTTGTCACCATGGTTACTTGTAATGGATATGTTTTCTTTGCTGCTATTGGTTGATTCAGTAAAGAAAGAGACAGAAATACTCGCCTCCGTGTCCTTAATAAAATGATGACTTTACGTCACAAGTTAGGAAAATCATGCAATTTTTGGGACACATTTCCTTCGAAAAGGGTGGCTCTGATTTAGGAGGAATAGCAGGATCCCAGACTATATGGAAGGATCCACATGGGATTATAGTCATCTGTTATGGACTACTTAGCGAGTGGGCTTATGCACTTTGATAAAAAAAAAACTGTATACTATTAATTATGTTGAGAAGCAAAGATCAGTGCATAGCTTGTGGATGTGCATTTTTTTTTTTAAATCTTTTTTTCTCTGCCATATTTTTTTGGTAAACCTGTGGCAAGATCTAACATATAAAGCTGAGTGTATGTGTGTGTGTGTGTGCATGTATGTATGTCCGCTAAAGAAATCCGCACTTACAATCACGAAATTTGGCAAACAGGTACATCTGGGAAGGTTTTAGACTGGGTCTCAGCTCTCTAGAACGTACCTTTCCTGAGATATTCCCAAAAAAAAATGCATTAGCCAGTAGAAGCCTGGTCACATTACCCTTCTCAGCCAATAGAAGCTCGCAGGGCCTTAGTCTCCACATACACACAGTTTTACACCAGGTTTCCATAACAACCCAGCCATTCTTCTTCACTGCTGGAGGTCAGCTTTAAAGGGGCAGGGTGCTGTGGATGATATTGTTAAAGGAGCAGAGTGCTATGGAGGTCACAGTTCAGGGGCAGGTAGGGTGGCCATTAATTCTCGAAAGATGGACTTAAAAACCCCGCCTTCAGGTCCCACTAAGCCACACAACTGATCCAGTTAGCAGCCACTCTCACTTCTGTCCGCTGCAGGGGTGGGAGGGAGGGTGACTTTATCCCTGCAGCTCCTGCTCAGACAGCACAGTGCTGCTGTCTAAGAGTGAGCTGTTTAAAAGGACATCCCTATGTCCCTACATGCCCTCCGCTGGACGGAGGACAGGGAGTCTGAAAGCCGGACTGTCCGGCCTAAAAGCGGACCTCTGGCCACCAAAGGGGCAGACTGCTATGGAGGTCATACTTAAGGGGACGGTCCGCTATGGAGGTCAGTGTTAAAGGGCAGATTGCTGTAGAGACCACTGTTAAGGGGATGGGGTGTTGTGGAAATCACTGTTAGGCCTTTTGCACATGAACGTGTGCACCCCGTGGCCGTGCTACGGCCCGCATATGTGGATTCGCAATACACTGCCTCCATTCCGTGTGCATTCCGCATTGACCTAAATGGGTCCGCAAATCTGAAGATGCAGAACAGTGCGGAACGGGCTCATGGAACGGAATACTACAGAAGCACTACGGAGTGCTTTCGTGGGGTTTCGTTCCATATTTCCTTTCCGCAAAAAGATATATCATGTCCTATCTTTTTGCAGAATGGGCGGATTATGGACCCATTCAACTGAATAGGTCCGCAATCCACTGCGGCTGTCTCACAGTCGGTGTTCATGCATTGCAGCCTGCAATTTTCGGGCTGCAGCACAGCCACGGTTTGCACACGTTCGTGTGCAATAGGCCTTAAGGAGATGTGGAGGTCACTATTAAAGGGGCGGCGGCTGTGAAGGTCACTGTTAAAGGGGCAGGCTGATGTGGAGGTCACTGTTAAGGGGGTGAGATGCTGTGGAGGTCACTATTAAAGGGGCAGGCGCAGTGGAGGTCTACGTTAAGGAGACAGGGAACAGTGGAGGTCACAGTTAAGGGGACGGGCAGCTATGGAGGTCAGTGTTAAGGGGCGGGGTGCTGTAGAGGTCACTGTTAGTCCTCATGCACACGACCGTATGCCCTCCAAAACATATGGTCCGTGAGCAGGCCATATGTCCCGTAGCGGCATCGATCGTGCGCACGGGACTACACAGCATCATAGATTACAATGATGCTGTGCACGTCGTGCCACCCGCGGGTCTATTGTCCTGCACTTATATGATCTTATAAGTGCGGGACAATAGCCCCGTGGGCGGCCCCTGTGCGCACGATCGATGTTGCTCCGGGAATTATGGCCAGCTCACAGACCATATGTCTCGGAGGGCATATGGTCGTGTGCATGAGCCCTTAAGGGGACGGGGTGTTGTGGAGGAAACATTTTAAGGGAACGGAGCTCTGTGGACGTCACTGTTAAGGAGGCGGGTTATTGTGAAAATCACTGTTAAAGAGACGGGGTACTATGAAGGTCACTAATAAAGGGATGGCCACTGTGGAGGTCACTGTTAAAGGCGAGGACACTGTGGATGTTACTATTAAGGGGGCAGACCGTTGAGGTCACTGTTAAAGGGGAGGGGTACTGTAGATGTCACTGTTGTAGTGGATACTGTCAATATATTTTAACGACAATACACAAACTCATTACTAATTACAGTAAATGAAATAGATGAAATATACCCGTGCGAAGCTAGTTGATTTATAAGAATGAAATTTGTAGTTGAGCTTGAGTTTATGGCTGATCTTATTGCTATTATTATTATGATTAATGATGTTGGTTTGATAAAGGTAGTTAACATGTTTGATTACAGTTCTAATGGTAAAGGTTAACTCATATACGCCGTGGGCAGTTTGTTCACTTGAAAGTTGTTTGTGTCTCTTATTTCTTGGCTGATGTATAATTATGTGCGTACTATGACATAATCTCATGAGTGTGTATCTGGTGTTTTCCTGTGGGAAGGATCACTTTAGAAACTGATGTAAGTTCTTGTCTTGTCTTACTCTTTCACTTACCAGAAGATCTAATGAATCCCATCTGTAGCGTCAGAGAGTATAACACTGAGATTTAAGAGGATTTCCAGGATTAAAATATTGACTACCTATGTTGAAGACAGATGATCAATAGAGATGAGCGAACCTCAACTTTGTGGGCTAAAAAATGGCAGTAAAAAAGTCATAGAAAGGGCTAGAGGACTTCAAAAGTAACCAAAATGGGAGTAAGAGCAGGATTATTGCCCTGCAAACAGTGAATATGGATAGTACCAGGAACTCAAATATGGAATCAAGTCAAAAATCAATTTATTGGGATAATGACCCCTAAAACAGAAATAAAACTGTATAAAAATATAAATAAACAACATCATACAAATATAACAACAATAAAATCACAGTGCAGCGTTCCGGTTTTTTATTATCTACCGAAGGTGCATAAGTGCCTCACTAATCCCCCAGGTCACCCCATAGTATCGGGGATACATTTCCTTACTCCCAATCTCTCTCAATACGTTTACCGTCAGCTCCAACCAGTAGTGAAGAATAATACATTTTATTTGAAGGATACCACACAGATAGTTAAAATTATGGAAAATCTTACGATGGATCCAAGTTGGATAATTGGGGACCTTGGATGTCCAGTCCCTTTACATGTCTATCAAACATGAACAGGGCTTGGAAGCATTAACCTCTCCATTGGCACCAAGTTCGCCCCCAGTTATGCAAATCTATTTATGACAAACTGGGAGGACCAAGTTATCCTGCCAGTACTGGGGGCGGATCTGGTGCTCTGGAGGCAGTACATCGATGATGTTATTTTTATTTGGAGGGGAGCAGAATCGACAATGAATTCCTTTCTGTGTGATATAAATTCTAATAATTTAAACCTCCTTTTTACAGCGAATATTAGTAGGACCAGTATTCATTTTTTAGATTTCAAAATTGATGTTAATTTGGATAAAATTAATTGCAGTACATAATATAAACCAACAGCCAGAAATAATTTTATCCTACATTCTAGCTGCCACCTTCCTAGGTGGTTGCTAAATGTACCAACGGGCAGTTCAAACGCCTCAAAAGAAATTGCATATTAGGAGGTATTTGAAAAAGAGGCAGAAACATTAAAACAACAATTTATGGATAAGGATTACCCAAGTGAATGTATTGTTAAAGAATTGAACAAAGTTAGAGAGCTGGACCGTAAGGAACTTTTTGTAGAAAAACCAGCCCAGCCAAAGGGTGATCTCTTGTGAAGGGCTACAGATCATATTACCCTTTAACAATCAGAATAAAAGAATTGAGAGTATTATTGCAAAACACTGGTCCTTCTTACAACAAGATAAAGTCATAGGACCATTCATACCACCAAGACCAAACATAGTCTACACACGGGCGAACAATCTGGGCTTGAAGAATAGCACCTACAGTAAGATTGCACAATAAAGCAAGGAGTGACCATTGGCTGTCCTTAAAAAAGTTTTTTTTAGGTGCAACTCTTGCTCCAATTGTAGGATAACAAGTTTTCCTAGGAAAACCATTAAAGTCATTTTAACCAGCAATGGTTTCATATATGAACTGCAAACCCTCTTGACATGTAATAGTAAGAATGTAATCTATCTGCTAATGTGTCCTTGCAAAAAACAGTATGTTGGGCGCACTAAGAGATGCCTGAAAAAGAAGGTCTCGGAACATGTGGCCAACATACGTAGAGGTTATGACAATCACACTGTCTTCAAGCACTTTAAATTATGCCACAATCAGGATCCTACTGTTTTTATCTACACAGCACTGACTAATGTAACATCAGATTGGAGAGGAGGTGATTTGATTAAAAAGATGTCAAGAAGAGAATCCAGGTTCATATTTGAATTCGGCTCATTAACCCTCGAATGGGTTGAATGCAGACTGGGAGTTGTATGGTTTTTTATGAATGGGGCGCTCCCTGATTTAACGTATGACCAGGTTTATACTATATTATTTCCTGGTCTCCTTTGTCAGTGGGCCTCCATTCACTGTTCGACCAGTCTTCATTCAATGTAAGGATATATTGCTCGGTGTAGGCATTAAATATTGGTTGCGATATAGGTAGACCATTGCTCTTATTGTTTGATTAATAATGAAGTGCAAAGATGTGATGGAATGTTTTCTGGATATATCTTTTTATTTAAGCTTGTTTTCGATTGAATTTTTTATTGATTATTGTTTGTGATATATTTAAGCAGTAATGGCACATAAAACGCAATTTTGGAAAAAAATCGCACAGAAGACGCAAAGAAATCGCAGTATCATGATAGTAATGCTCATGTGTTTGAAATCCGGGTTTTCCACACCTCTATGAAATTACCTGAGTCCATTACAGGTTCTAGTTTTTGCAAGGACTTAGTAAGTATAAAAGGATGTGGGTTACCACTGAGGAAGGGGTCATCTAGAAACCCCTAAACGCGTCTGGTGTATTACCTTGTTCCAGGCATGCTGGCATAGTGACTCCCCTAAAATCAACTTTAACAAGTCGAGTTAAAGATACCGACGATCTCAAGGGAACCTCTGTTGAAAAGTTTCGAGTCACGTGAGTCCCAGAAAGACACGTGAGCGGATATCTATTTGGCGTCTAATTCAAATCGAAGGAAAGGGAATATCTTCAGACGCCGAACTTTCACAAGGATGAGGAGGCAATATTCGGGTGCAGGTAATACTGGTACAGTTGCGTTTAGTTGGTGGGACGCCACCCAGACGAAATATCGCACTGTGTTCATTCGATACTTACCCAAAGTCCTTATGATTGTTTACTCATAATCGCTTGACATTCTGAACATGAGCATATCCATGAAACTGTGAATTTACGATTGTATGCACGTAACATGCCCGCTTGACAATTCGACTATAAGCATAGTATGAGACTGCGAAATTATACTTGCTGAAAAGTGGAATTTGATTATTGCCGTCTTTCATGATTGATATCTACAATAGCATTACCGGATTGCGGTTTCCTATTATAAGTTTTGGCTGCGGTGTTATTATCTGAGATTTTATTGTTGTTATATTTGTATGATGTTGTTTATTTAATTTTTTATACAGTTTTATTGCTGTTTTAGTGGTCATTATCCCAATAAATAGATTTTTGACTTGATTCCATATTTGAGTGCCTGGTCCTATCCATTTTTCATTTCATTGTATTGTTTTTGGTGGCTGGGTTACAAGGACCAAGAGCACCTTATCCTAATGGCTCAGCTGTAGTGATCTACAGTTATTTGTATCGATATTAAATGTTCATAGAGAAATAAGTTAAAATAATATAAAATACATGAAAATAAAAAATAATAATCTTGAATGAGGAGACGGAGGTCCAAGTGGAGTAGGATGTTGAGGAGGCTGTACACGTGGCGGTGTAGGGGCAGGAGGTGGAGGAGGCAGCCAACACTGTTTTTGTTTTTTTTCTTCAATTTTTTATTCATTTATTTGCCTGTTAATTCTGTGTGTGACCTACAGCCATTTTTTGGGGTGCGGCAGATATACTTCTCTACTCTGCCAATATAAGAAATAATAATCTTGAGCCAGGAGGTGGAAATCCAAGTAGAAGAGGACGTGGCGGTGCAGGCGGAGGAGGTAGCCAACATTTTTTTTTATTTTTCATATATTTTAGTTTTGTTTGTGGAGGCCCCAAAACATTGGGAAATGGCAAACAGAACGCACAAACCGCGTTACTCTGCCAATATAAGAAATAATAATCTTGAGCCAGAAAGTGGAGGTCTGAGTGGAGGAGGAGGTGGACATGATGGTGTAGGTGGGAGAGGTGGAGGAGGTAGCCAATATGTTTTTTTTTCTTTTTTGGTTTGTGGTGGCCCTAAAAGATTGATAAATGGCAAACAGAAAGCACAAACCGTGCTGGAGTATAACAATAGCTGGGTGCAGCAGGTATACTTCGCTACTCTGCCCAAGGTAAAGTCCTGTGGGATCCATGCCTGGTTCATTTTAATGAATGTGAGCTTGTCCATATTGGCTGTGGACAGGCTGATGTGCCTGTCTGTGATCAGACCCCCTGTCGTGCTAAACACAAATTCGGACAATACGCTTGCCACAGGGCAAGCCAGCACCTCCAGGGCGTAATGGGGAAGCTCAGGCCATGTGTCCACATACTCTTTCACCATGTTGCTGAAACGCTGCCTCCTGCTAAGACGATCCGTATCAGATGGTGGTCCTGGATGTTGTGGCGTGCTGACAAAGCTTTTACACATTTCGGCCATGCTAGCTCTCCCTTCTGAGGTGGTAGCGGTGCCACAGCTGCATTGGTGACTTCTTCCTCCACTGCTTTGTGCTTCCACTGAGCCCATGCTGTCAGATGGGAATGCCATCAGTAGTGCGTCTACAAGCCTGCTCTTGTATTCACAGGTTTTTCGATCACGCTCCAGTGACGGAAGCAAGGACGGCACATTGTCCTTGTAGCAGGGATCCAGCACAGTGGCCACCCAGTAATTAGCACTGATAACAATGAAGGCAACTTGGCAGTCATTGCGCAGTCACTGCATCATTTAGCTGTGCTCATGTGTGCCAGGTTGCCCACAGGCAAAGGGAAGCTGTCCTCGGTGGGAGGTGTATCTTCTATGTCCTCTATATCTCCCCAGCCACACTCCAGTAATGCCCGTGGGCTGATTTGTGTGTCACCCTGCTGTGAACACGGTTCCTCCTTGTAACGGATCGCCTGGCACCCCGACTGGGTACCTCTGTTGAAAGATGCTCCTAGCGCTTCTTGAGGATTCCAAGCGCTCTAGACGACACCACAACCACCGAACCTGAGAAGCATACGAATCCTCTCAAGCCTCTGAATGCTGTAGACAGTTGAATAGGAACCATACGAATAGGTTTGCACTCCTAGCAGTCAGACTGGAACAGCATGCAATAAATCCTCCCCCAATAATGAGACGACACTTCACTTTGAGGGTTAAACAGGAACTCTTTATTGGATGGCAAAGCTTGGCCTTTTATGCAAGTCTTCCAGCCAGGGCTACTCCCCCGGGGACCTGATTGAGGACAGGCACACAAAATACAATGACCAATCAACATACAGCCAGATATATCCCACCCCCACATGCATGGTCCATTGTGTTTGCTGATTAGGTCACAGGTAATGTCCATTGTGAATGTTGATTAGGTCACAGGTAATGTCCATTGTGGATGTTGATTAGGTCACAGGTAATGTCCATTGTGGATGTTGATTAGGTCACAGCAATGTCCATTGTGAATGCCAACTGTCACTGGGGCCATAGTCACAGGGTAAGAGGCTAGCAAGCATGCCTCTCCAATGACCAGGGATAAATGGCAGTTTGTCACACTCCTCATCATCATCATCCTCCTCAACTGTGCACTGGCTGGACGGTTGTGTACCTGGCCACTGTTGGTGCAGGTACCCACCCTCTGAGCCAAATGTGGACGACTGGCCTGATAACTGTCAGAATGATCCCTGTTCCTTCTCTACTTCCTCCTGTGCCACATCCCCATCCATCATCGCCTGAAGCGATTTTTCAAGGAGGCATAGAAGTCGGATAGTAACGCTGAGGACGGCGTCATCGGCACTGGCCATGTTGATGGAGTACTGAAAACAAAGCAACACGGCACAAATATCCCACATGTAGGGCCACTCGTTAGTGATGGAATGTTGCTGTTCCGCAGATCGACTCACCCGTGCATGCTTCAGCTAAAACTCCACTATCGCCTGCTGCTGCTCGCACAGTCTCTCCAGCATGAGCAAGGTGGAATTCCACCTTGTGGGTACGTCGCATATGAAGCGGTGAGTGGGAAGGCAGAAGTTACGCTGCAGAGCAGCTCTGACATATCAGGGTAATTCTTCAGGAACCTCTGCACCTCCAAATTCAGCACATGTGCCAGGAAAGGGATGTGCATCAAACCAGCTAGGCCAGAGCTGATACGAGATTTCTCCTTTTAGTGTACACCACCAGGTAGGACTTGAGGCTCAGCGGCACCAGCCACTCATCGGTCTAAGAGGCAACAGGAGGCACCGAGAAATGTCCAGCAATCCTCTGTGGTTGTAGGACATGTGTCAAACCGCTTTCCGTCTCAGGCCCAGCCGCCACTACATTTACATAGTGGGCGGATAGTGAGATATGACCTCTCTGCCACTGCATGTGGACCTGGCCACTGATGCCATCGCACAGTGCACACCGAATTTTTGCCGCCGCTTGTTTGTGCAGGGCAGGAATGGCACGCCTGGAAAAGTAGTGACGGCTGGGAACCACTTACTGTAGGACAGCCACCAACATCAAGTTTTTAAAACTATCTATATCCACCAGATATAATGGCAGCATTTCAAAAGCCAGGAATTTTGAAATGCTGGCATTAAGGGGTCAGGGCTCGCGGGTGGGTAGGGGGGTACTTCCTCTTTCTCTCTATTAGATAGACAACAGATCCACTGGATCTACAAGAACCAAGTGGGTCTGGGTCAAGAAAAAATGTAAAAAAGTGGAAAAAAAAATAAAAAAACACATATCACTGAATAAAAATTTAAATACACTACACATATTAGGTTTTGCCACGTCCGAAAAAAACCTGCTTCATAAAAATATCACATGACCTAACCCCTCAGGCAATTACCGTAAAAAAAAAATGTGTAAAATAAGCCATTTTTTGTCACCTTACATCACAAAAAGTGTAATAAAAAGCGATCAAAAAGGCTTATGCCTCTCAAAATAGTAGCAATCAAACCGCCATCTCATCCCGCGAAAAATGAGCCCCTACATAGGACAATCGCCCCCAAAAAAATAAAAAATATATGGCTCTCAGACTATAGAGACACTAAAACATAATTTTTTTTTCTAAAATGCTGTTATAGTGTTAAAGTAAAATAAATAAAAAAAAATATACATATTAGGTATGTATATAAAGTATACATATTAGGTATGTATGTAAATAAAAATATATGGCTCTCAGACTATGGAGACATTAAAACATGATTTTTTCGTTTAAAAAATAATATTATTGTGTAAAACTTAAATAAATATAAAAAAAATACATATTATGTATCAGCGCGTCCGTAACAACCTGCTCTATAAAAATAACACATGAACTAACCCCTCAGGTGAACACAGAAAAAATTATATAAATACCGTGTCAAAAGTCATTTTTGTCACCTTACATCACAAAAAGTGTAATCGCAAGCTGCCAAAATGTCATATGCACCCCAAGATAGTGCCAATCAAACCGTCATCTCCTCCCGCAAAAAATGAGCCCCTACATAAGACAGTCGCCCAAAAAATAAAAATTAAAAATATGGCTTTCAGAATGTAGAGACACAAAAAATAAGTTTTTTCAAAAAAAGTTTGTTATGAAAAACTGAAACGAAAAACCCCAAAAGTAGTCATATTTGGTATTGCCATGTCCGTAACAGCCTGCTCTATAGAAATAGCACACAATCTAACCTGTCAACGATGTAAATAAAAAGAAAAAAAACAGTCCCAAAACAGCTATTTTTTTGGCAAATTTTCCATTTTAATCATTAATCCATTATTCCAGTAACAAAGCAAGGGTTAACAGCCAAACAAAACTCAATATTTATTGCCCTGATTCTGTAGTTTGCAGAAACACCCCATATGTGCTCGTAAACTGCTGTGTGGCCAAACGGCAGGGCGTAGAAGGAAGGTAACGCCATCAGGGGCGGATTAAGTGCATGATAGGCCCGGGGCTGTCTACCCAACTTGGGCCCCCCACTCCATTTTAGATTTCAGTTTTTTTTTCTGTATAAAGAGGCTGCGGTGCTTTGTAAGCGTCACAGTCTCTTCCTAGGCCATATGACATCACATTCATCGTTCACATGGCCTATCTGCAGCTCTGTCCTATCTGAGTGATTGGGGCTGAGCTGCAATACCAAGCACAGTGCTATCACATGGACAGCGCCGTGCTTGGTAAGGAGCAAAGAGGCTGCGGTCTCCTCTAACAGCTGATTGGCGGGGCTGCCAGGAGTCAGACCCCCACCATCTCATAACTCTCTGAGTACAGATGTCATAGATGTTTCCTGCAGTCCTATGTCCAGTGAATTATTGTGTTATGTGGGGTGTTACCTAGGACTGCAGGGAACATGTACATTATCTGCACACAGAAAGTTATCACTGTTATCTGGGCTGTTACATAGGACTGCAGGTGAAAAATTTAAATTTGAGGTGCCAAATTTAAAATACATATGATTATGATAAAGACTTGGAGGAGAAGATGAGACGCAGGTCACAGTAGTGAGCCAGCTCTACATATAGGGGAATACAGCACCACATACCTCTTACATCCAGGGACTTCTCTTGTCATGTAGCTCTTCTCTTTCCTCTTGACCCAGACCGCCATGACTAATTCCTCCAGCCGCATCTCGTCCCTACAGAGTTTGTTACACAGACACGTTAGATTTCTCATAATTGGGGTCATTTATCAAACTGGTGTAAATTAGAACTGGCTTAGTTGCCCATAGCAACCAATCAGATTCCACCTTTCATTTTCCAGAGGAGCTGTCAAAAATGAAAGGTGGAATCTGTTGCTATGGACAACTAAGCCAGTTCTACTACAACAGTTTGATAAATGACCCCAAAGATCCCTATAGTGTCTACAGCAGTTATAATGTCCCCTAGAGTGCCCCCAATAATAATAACATCCTATATTGTGCTCCAGGTAATAATCCCTGTATAGTGTCCCCCAATACCCCACACTACCCCCATATAGTATTTTCCCTTCACACTGCCCCCATACAGTAATTTCCCCACACTGTCCCCATATAGTAATTTCCCCACACTGTCCCCATATAGTAATTTCCCCCAGACTGCCATCTATTAATTAATTTGCCCCCACATTGTCATCCATTAATTTGCCCCCACACTGTCATCCATTAATTTGCCCCCACACGGTCATCCATTAATTTGCCCCCACAACTGCCATTCATTAATTTGCCCCCACACTGCCATCCATTAATTTGCCCCCACACTGCCATCCATTATTTTTCCCCACACTGCCATCCATTAATTAGTTTGCCCCCACAACTGCCATTCATTAATTTGCCCCCACACTGCCATCCATTAATTTCCCCACAACTGCCATCCATTAATTTTCCCCCACACTGCCATCCATTAATTAGTTTGCCCCCACAACTGCCATTCATTAATTAGTTTGCCCCCACAACTGCCATTCATTAATTTGCCCCCACAACTGCCATCCATTAATTTCCCCCACACTGCCATCCATTAATTAGTTTGCCCCCACAACTGCCATCCATTAATTAGTTTGCCCCCACAACTGCCATTCATTAATTTGCCCCCACAACTGCCATTCATTAATTTGCCCCCACAACTGCCATTCATTAATTTGCCCCCACAACTGCCATCCATTAATTTTCCCCACACTGCCATCCATTAATTAGTTTGCCCCCACAACTGCCATTCATTAATTTGCCCCCACAACTGCCATCCATTAATTTTCCCCCACACTGCCATCCATTAATTAGTTTGCCCCCACAACTGCCATTCATTAATTTGCCCCCACAACTGCCATCCATTAATTTTCCCCACACTGCCATCCATTAATTAGTTTGCCCCCACAACTGCCATTCATTAATTTGCCCCCACAACTGCCATCCATTAATTTTCCCCCACACTGCCATCCATTAATTAGTTTGCCCCCACAACTGCCATTCATTAATTTTCCCCCACAACTGCCATCCATTAATTTGCCCCCACAACTGCCATTCATTAATTTGCCCCCACAACTGCCATCCATTATTTTGCCCCCACAACTGCCATCCATTAACTAATTTGCCCCCATGGAAACATGCCCCACTGTCCCTTAATATCCCCCCAAGTTAGCACACACACAAAAAATAAAGAGCTAATACTTACCTGTATGCTGAATGGTGTGGCAGGCGCGCGTACATCAGAGCGTGCGCGCGCCACTATACAGGCGCACAATGACGTCATCACGGGCGCCGCGCGATGATGTCATCGCGCACGCCGGGCTTATACCACCACATAGGCCTCAGGCCTACTAGGCCAGAAGCCTATGGCGGTGATAGGCGGCGGGGCAGGGAACTATACGCTCCCGTGCCCCGCCGCAGTATGTGGGCGCTCGGGTCGGCATTGGGCCCCCTAGTGATGCCGGGCCCGGGGCTGCCGACCCGAACGCCCCTATGTTAATCCGCCACTGAACGCCATATGGTTTTTGGAAGGCAGATTTTGCTGGACTAGTTTTTTGACACCATGTCCCATTTGAAGCCCCTATGATGCACCCTACAGTAGAAACTCCAAAAAAGTCACCCCATTTTGGAAACTACGGGATAAGGTGGCAGTTTTGTTTGTATTATTTTAGGGTAAATATGATTTTTGTTTGCTCTATATTACACTTTTTTTCAGGCAAGGAAACAAAAAATAGAAATTCTGAAATTTCATCTCCATTTGCCAATAAGGCCCCTTTCACACGGGCGAGTTTTCCGCGCGGATGCAATGCGTGAGGAGGACGCATTGCACCCGCACTGAATCCGGACCCATTCTTTTCTATGGGGCTGTACACATGAGCGGTGACTTTCACGCATCACTTCTGCGTTGTGTGAAAATCACAGCATGCTCTATATTGTGCGTTTTTCACGCAACGCAGGCCCCATAGAAGTGAATGGGGCTGCGGGAAAATCGCAAGCATCCGCAAGCAAGTGCGGATGTAGTGCCATTTTCACGCATGGTTGCTTAGCAATGGGACCAGATCTTTATTATTTTCCCTTATAACTTGGTTATAAGGGGAAATAATAGCATTCTTAATAAAGAATGCATTGTAAAATGAAGATGAAGGGGTAGAAAATAATAAAAGTTAACTTACCTTTGCCACTTGATCGCGTAGTTGCGATCTGTCTTCACTTTTCCAGCTTCAGCTAACAACTAAAGGACCTGTGATGACGTCACATCAAATGGTCCAATCACATGGTCCATCACCATGGTAAGATGTTGAAGATTGGCTGTCCTGTCTAAGCCAGTCAACTATGTCCTCAGAATTTTTTGGGTTCAGGGTACGTGGCCTCTGAACACTAGGCATTATTCCAGTCTGTGTAAGTGTGCCTGACACACACTGTTAGCAGGCAAGAAACTGAAATTACTCTACTGTCTAAAAATGAAATGCCTTATTTATCGGCAAGCTACTGTGCCACCCGGTATCAGTGGTGGACACTGGCAGTGGGCACACTACAGTCAGTGGAAGTGGGCCTGACACACACTGGCAGCAGGCAAGCAACTGAATTTAGACTACTGTCTAAAAATTAAATGCCTTATTTATCGGCAAGCTACTGTGCCACCCGGTATCAGTGGTTGGCACAGGCAGTGGCCACACTACAGTCTGTAGAGGTGGAGGTGGAAGTGGGCCTGACACTAGCAGGCAAGCAACTGAAATTACACTAAAGTGTAAAAATTAAATGCCTTTTTTTATGCAAAGTCCTGTGCCACATGGTATCAGTTGTGGGCACTGGCAGTGGGCACAGTCAGTGGAAGTCGGCCTGACACACACTAGCAGGCAAGCAACTAAAATTACACTAAAGTGTAAAAATGAAATGCTTTTTTTTTATGCAAAGTCCTGTGCCACATGCGATGACAGGGGTGGGCACTGGCAGTGGGCACACTACAGTCTGTGGGCCTGCAGCTCCTCACACACGGGCAGGCCAGGCAACTGCAATATATTTATGGGGGGAAAAAAAGAAAGCAGACTAATGTTGCAGCCCTAAAAAGGGTGCTTTTTGGGGTGCTGTCAGGACGCTGTCCTTACAGCAGAGATCAGATGAGTCTTTCAGGACTGGAGTGGACACTGAATTCACTAGCCTAGCTATCGATTTCCTAATTAAATCAGCATCAGCTACACTGTCCCTCCTCTCACTAAGACTGCAGCTTCCAAATGAATCTAAAATGGATGCTGTTCAGGAGATGAGGAGGGTCTGGGAGGGAGGGTATACTGCTGATTGGCTGGAATGTGTCTGCTGACTGTGAGGTACAGGGTCAAAGTTTGCTCAATGATGATGTATAAGGGGCGGACCGAACATCGCATGTGTTCGCCTGCCACGGCAAACGCGAACAAGCTATGTTCGCATTGAACTGTTCGCCGGCGGATAGTTCGGATAGTTCGGGCCATCTCTACTCTGGACAGCAGAGACATGGAGCATTAACATGATTGATAATGTTCCGTGCATCTCTGTGATCTTTTTACTACAATATCATGGTTACAACTTTATCTCACTGTGATTTTGTAGTAAAAAGATCACAGAGAGGCAGGGAGCATTATCAATCATGTTAATGCTCTGTATCTCTGGTTAAAGCACTTGTGTGACAGAGCCCTAACACTGTTCCTCACTGTAGCAGCGTCCTGTCCCTACACTAGTCAGAGCAGAATGCCGGCACAACACGTTGCCTGGCATTTATGCATGCATGGTCACGTGTTGCGAGGGCCAATCACAGCCATGCCAATACTAGGCATTACTGTGATGGCTTCCAAGTTCCCACAGCTTAAAAGCTTGTTGATTGGCTGCTCTGCAGCCTTTCAATAAGCTTTATTTAAAATCCAAACACAAACACAGATTTTTGTGCCATTGTCCTTGTTCGGGTGCCCGGACACTGTAATGTTCAGTACGAACCAGAACATTCCAGTCCGGGTTCTCTCATCCCTAATCATCAATATATCATCATCAGCGAAGGTCCAACTGCTTGCACCCCGACCATCAGCTGTTTGAAGAGGCTGCAGTGCTCATGTCTTCATAGTCCTGTGATGTCATAGCCTTTGTGCCTTTCAGTCACCACTCCATAGTCACCAACATTTATCAGCTGGCACTCAAGAGAAAGAGAGCTTAGGATTTTTTTGGGGACATTAACATACTCCCTTTTTAACATTCCCATGACCTTTGTACTCTATGTACCTTCACCTTTTTTCCCAGTGCCCCATGCCCAGGGGGGAATTTCTGGACAGTAGGTAAACATAGGCAACTTTTTTCCTGTGTCTGTGAAAAGAAATTGTCAGTAAATGCGTATCTATATATTGAGCTATAGATATGGATTACTTATAATCTTTATCATTCATTATGGTTTTCCAACTTGTCCGTAAAATATATTGGTTGTCCGCAATTTGAGATGAGTTGTCCAGAAAAAAGAAAAATTCTGATTGGCAACCCTGCCGCACCCTGAATTTACGTTTTAGGTACTAGGGCTGTCTAATGATGCAGCATCCTAGTGGCACATACAGTTAAAACTCATGCTAGTCCTGGGAGATTTGCCAACTTTTTTATTCATTTTTAATTTATTTTACTATTACTTCAAGCAGAGTTGTCAAGCTTGTATGCTCCATTCATCCGGATAGGATAGAGCTGAAATACCAAGCATATCCACTACACAAAGTAAGATAAAGCTAAGATGCCTTTATTGTCACTGTACAATACAATCAAATACAATGTACAATACATTGAAATGTTGTTTGGAGCAATCCTAGATGCCATGGACAGAAGGAACTGACATTGAACTGACATTTAAACTAAAGCATTGCACTAGAAAGCATTATTATTCACAGTTCACAGCATATATACAGTCATGTGAAAAAATTAGGACACCCTTTGAAAGCATGTGGTTTTTTGTAACATTTTTAATAAATGGTTATTTCATCTCCGTTTCAACAATACAGAGAGATTAAAGTAATCCGACTAAACAAAGAAAACTGAAGAAAAGTCTTTTCAAGATCTTCTGTAAATGTCATTCTACAAAAATGCCTATTCTAACTGAGGAAAAAGATAGGACACCCTTGCCCCTAATAGCGAGTGTTACCTCCTTTGGCTGAAATAACTGCAGTGAGACGGTTCTTGTAGCCATCTACCAGTCTTCGACATCGGTCTGAGGAAATTTTACCCCACTCCTCAATGCAGAACTTTTTCAGCTGTGAGATGTTTGAGGGGTTTCTTGCACGTACAGCCCTTTTCAAGTCACTCCCACAGCATCTCAATGGGATTCAAATCTGGACTTTGACTTGGCCATTCCAGGACTCTCCATTTCTTCTTTTTCAGCCAATCTTTGGTTGATTTACTAGTATGTTTTGGGTCATTGTCATGTTGCATGGTCCAGTTCCGCTTCAGCTTTAATTTTCTAACTGATGGTCTCACATGTTCTTCAAGCACCTTCTGATACACAGTAGAATTCATCGTGATTCTATGATGGTGAGCTGACCAGGTCCTGCTGCAGCAAAGCAGCCCCAAACCATGACACTTCCACCTCCATGCTTCACAGTTGGTATGAGGTTCTTTTCTTGGAATGCTGTGTTTGGTTTACGCCAAACATGTCCTCTGCTGTTGTGTCCAAATAATTCAATTTTGGACTCATCTGTCCAAAGAACATTATTCCAGAAGTCCTGGTCTTTGTCAACTTTATCTCTGGCAAATGTCAGTCTGGCCTCGATGTTTCTCTTGGAAAGCAAAGGTTTCCTCCTTGCACACCTCCCATGCAAGTTAAACTTGTACAGTCTCTTTCTGATTGTAGAGGCATGTACTTCTACATCAACAGTAGCCAGAGCCTGCTGTAGTTCTCGAGATGACACTTTAGGGTTTTTGGAGACCTCTTTTAGCATCTTGCGGTCTGCTCTTGGGGTGAACTTGCTGGGGCGACCAGTCCTGGGCATGTTGGCAGTTGTTTTGAAAGCCCTCCACTTGTAGACTATCTTCCGACAGTGGAATGGCTGGATTTCAAAATCTTGGAGATCTTTTAAATCCCTTCCCAGACTCATAGGCTGCTACAATCTTTTCTCTGAAGTCCTCTGACAGCTCTTTTGTCTCACCATGGTGCTCACTCACTTCAACAGTCAGGAGCACACCAAACTAAATGTCTGAGGTTTAAATAGGGCAAGCCTCATTCAACATGCAGAGTAACGATCTACTAATTATGTGCACCTGGTGTGATCTACCTGTGTGAGATCTGAGCCAATTTAAGAGGGAATACATGTGAGGGTGTCCTATCTTTTTCCTCAGTTAGAATAGGCATTTTTGTAGAATGACATTTACAGAAGATCTTGAAAAGACTTTTCTTCAGTTTTCTTTGTTTAGTTGGATTACTTTAATCTCTCTGTATTGTTGAAACGGAGATGAAATAACCATTTATTAAAAATGTTACAAAAAACCACATGCTTTCAAAGGGTGTCCTAATTTTTTCACATGACTGTATAGCAAGAGCAAAGTAGAAAGTCCTTATGAATATATATATATATATATATATATATATATATATATACATATACAAACTGATTCAGAAACCACTGCAGACAAGAGATCATCATGGGTTCACGACTCACGAATGCAGCAGTCACTGTCAGTCTGTGGTAGTTTCTACCCCAGGAAGGAGCAATAATCTCATTTAGGAGACTGATTGCTTTGGGGTAAAAGCTGTTCTATCTTCAGCCTAGTGGTGAGGGCATGTAGGGCTCTAAGATGCCTACCAGAGGGTAGGGGATTGAAAAGGCTGTGAGTTGGATTCCCGCAGATAATTTTTGCCCTGTTGCTGCAATGAGCAGTGAAGATGTCATCCAGTGATGGTAACTGAGTACCAGTGATTCTTCCAGCCACTCTGATGATGGGCTTGAGGGTCTTCTTGTCCTCAGAAGAGCAGCCAGAGTATCACACTGTAATGCAGTATGTGATATCAGATTCTATGGTGCACCTGTAAAAACTGACTAGCAGCTGTTTTGGTTGTGCTTTCTTCAGACTCCTCAGAAAATGAGGCCTCTGAGGCCTTTTTTTGGTAATTTCTGTTCTGTTTTTTATCCATGACAGGTCCTGACTAATATGAACTCCCAAGAATCTGAAACTTTGAACTATCTCCACTCTTCCACCATTAATGGGAATCTGTCACCTGCATATTACCTAATTTTTTTTCCCGTCAATCCAGGTGCGCGGGATTTCCGGGTGCCGGCGAGCGTTCTTATTTTTTCAAATTTAGGCAGGCCGGGCACATCAGGGGGGCGTTCCTGGGCACCTTGGAAAATGAATAACAGTAGTTATGCCCATATATGTGCCCCTCACGCTAGTTATGCTCAGATATGTGCCCTTCACAGTAGCGATACCCAGAAATGTGTCCCCTCACAGTAGTTATGCCCAGATATGTGCTCCTTGACAGTAATATGCCAAGCTATGCCCCTGACTGTAATATGCCCAGGTGTGTGCCCTGACAGTAAAATTCCCAGCAGTGCCTCCTGATAATATTATGTCTAGCTATGCTCCCTGACAATAATATGCCCAGATGTGCCCCCTGACAGTAACATGCCAAGCTGTGGCCCTGGCAGTAATCTGCCCAGCTTTGCCTCCTGACAGTAATATGCCCAGTTGTGCTCCTGACTGAGAATCTGCCGCTTGCACAGTCCTCTTAATAAATAAGCCACGACTATGCCTGTCCATGCACCAGAAAAGCAAATATATATAGCCTCCAATTTGTGCTATAATTTACACCTGTTTCTGGGGTGAATTATAGTAAATCTGTTGGTCCAGGAAGCGTGGCAAAAAAGTGAAAAATTTTTGAAATTTCCCACCATAGTTCTGCTGCATGGCCCATATCAAATATCCCTCCCCCATGGGCGTAGCTATAGGGGGTGCAGAGGTAGCAGTCGCTACCGGGCCCAGGAGCCAGAGGGGGCCCAAAGACCCATGTGCCTCATAAGAAAACACACAAAGCACTGAGGGAAGGGGGGCCCAAGCTGAACTCTTGCACCAGGGCCCAGGAGCCGTTAGCTATGCCCTGCCTGACAGTAATATGCTCAGCTGTGCCCCTGATAGTAATATGCCAAGCTGTGCCCCCTGATAGTAATATGCCAAGATGTGCCCCCTGATAGGATTATGCCCAGCTGTGCCCCCTTCTCAGGCAGTAAAAAAAAAAAAAAACTCCACAAACGTACCTCATTCCCCAGCAGCAATCCACACACGGAACTCCCGGCTGGCCCCGCCCCCTGCCCATACCAGCACTGTGGAGCGCAGACAGGGGAAGGAATGATGGAGCAGATAGCCGACTGCTCTCTGCTTCATCATTACAGGCAGCTGTCTCTGCTTCCTATGGAAGCAGGGACAGCTCCCAGAAAGTGGGACATAGCTCCCCCCGTATCAGGACTGCGGGAGAGCCACTGAAATCCGGAACTGTCTGGCTGGATCCGAAACGGTTGGGAGGTATGCTAAAATAACAAACAGGTAATATGAGGGAAGCAGATCACTGCTGTGGCCAGCGATTGGCTGCAGTGGTCACGTGATATCAGCGCAGCAGAAAGATAAGGAGCCGGTCGGTAAGCAATAGAGACCGAACCCAGCAATAGGGACCAGGTATCACGTATCAGGCACTCTGTGAGACCTGCTATAGTGTTGAATAACCCATTTAATTATGCTTTTTTTTTTGCATCGGCATATTCTGGCACCTAAAAATGTTTTTTAGGTTTCCATATATATATATCTATCATGTTGCGTAAGGGCTTGATGCTTGCGGGGAAAACTGTAGTTTTTATTGACACATTTTTGGGGTATGTACAACTATTTGACCACTTCGTATTAAATTTTTGAAAAAAAATGGCTTTTTTCTTATGACATTCACCATAAATACTTTTAGATTTTGATAGTTTTTTGTATATTTTTGTTTAACAGGGGTTAATCATCATTGCTTTCATCATAGACTGCAATAAAATACTATTGCAGTCTATGGTAAGAACACTACCAAGGTAATTTAATAAGACCCTGCACTGGCACTTAATGCACCTAAATTATGTAGAGGCCAGCGCCTCCACCACCGGTGTACAACAGCCTTAAATCTATGGAAATTCCCTTGCTGGTGCAGATTTAGATAATTTTCTACTCTAAAAACTGATGTAGAAAATAATAAATGAGATGGGCCTCCCAGCCCACCCTCATCCCCGCCCACAAAAGGGGGCCCTTCAGTCATAAGAGGAAGTTCTGTCTCTCTTAATGACCTTGTAGATGCTGTGTTTGCAATTGACCAAGACAGCTGCAAGGTTATATATTATATAGATATAGCTGCAATATATATATTTTTTATACTAGTGAAAATAAACACAAATTAGCGAAATATTACTGCCTTTGCTGCATCGTTAAATTGGTGGTGCTGGGGTAATAATCACATTACAAGTTTGCAACGTGTCTTAACAGTAAAGAAACGTCTTTTTCGAACCTGCGTTTATAAACTCAAATAACACAGTAGACAGAAATCAGTAAGGCCTCTTGCACACGAACGTGTGCACCCCGTGCCCGTATTGCGGACCGCATTTGCAGATCCGCAATACACGGGCACCATTCCGTGGCCATTCCGCATCACGGATGCGGACCCATTCATTTCAATGGGTCCGCAAATCCGGAGATGCGGAACGGTGCGGAATGGAATGACGGAGCGGAACACTACGGAAGCACTCACGAAGTGCTTCCGCGGGTTCCGTTCCGTACTTCCGTCCCGCAAAAAGATAGAACATGTCCTATCTTTTTGCGGAACGGGAATGGGTCCGCGATCCGCTGCGGCTGCCCCACGGCCGGTGCCCGAGCATTGCGGGCCGCAATTTGTGGCCTGCAGCACGGGCACGGGGCGCACACGTTCGTGTGCAAGAGGCCTAAGGCTGATTTCACACTGTAGTTATTTGGTCAGTTCTTTCAATCAGTTATTGTGAGCCCTAATCGGGTGTGGGTCATAAACACAGAATAGGTGCACATTTTTCCAATACACCTGATATCTGAGTAGGCTTCACTACTGGTTTTGGCTCACAATAACTAATGAAAATAACTGAACAAATAACTAAAGTATGAACTTTGCCTTACTGACAATTACTGCATCATTATATTCATGGTGTAGGGGGTGGTGGTTAACACATTACAAGTCTGCAATGTGTGTCTTATTAGTAAACAGAGGTCCTTTTTAAATCTAAGTCTGTAAACGCAAATAAAACAATAGACAAAAATCAGTTATGGGCTTGTCCTGCATCGTTATATTGGTAGTGCTGATGGTGGGGGAAATAATCACATTATAATTTTGCAACGTGTGTCTTAACAGCAAAGAAAGGTCTTTTTTGAATCTGCATTTTTAAACACTAATAATACAGAAACCAGAAATCTTACTGGTGCCAATACGGCAATATACTCATGCCTTCACCAAAATTTAATTCTGAACCCATGATCCCTCCCTGCTTCTTGCTTGTGGGCCAATTAGAAGGCTGCAATGTCTTTGTCTGAGCTTAGCAACATCCCTATCAACCAATAGGAAAGTTGCCTACCCATTACTATATAAGAACCTCCCCAGCAGGCATTTTCTGCAGTTTTTTTTTTCAGTTCTGAGAGACAGCAGTGTCATTTCTGTGCTCTGTGATTTACTGTGTCACATTACATTAGATAGTTAGTTAGTTAGTTAGCTTATATACTGTATATAAGACAGATGATTAGTGGGAGATAGTCAGTGTAGGTTAGATTCTGATATAGTGTAGCTGTCCATACATACATTCTACAGGCAAGTTCACAACAATACTTAGTGCACCAATCACTAATATGTAGTCAGACCTGTTAAAATGTGAAGTTGGTGAATGAGGCATGGATCCAGGAGGATTTTCACAATTCTCAGGCTGAGGCCAATGAATAAATCTGGCATTGCTGATGGTACCCCATCTTGCCAGTGCTGCTGTCTGTCTGCCTACCAGCATGTTTGAATACAGTATGGCTACTGCTACCGCCATCATGCTGCTGCCTGCCTTCTTGCAAACATATTCCATACCATATGGCTGCTACTGCAGCCGCAGCTGCTAATTCTCACTGCTAATCCCCTATTGCCACAATTATTGCTACAGAGCCACAACTACTAATACTTCCACAGCTGATTTATTGCCTTGTATGTTACATGCTATGCCACCACTACTAAAGATGAGCGAATACCTGGATGTTCGGGTTCAAGAAGTTCGGCCGAACTTGCCGAAAATGTTCGGATGATGGATCCGAACTCGACCCGAACTTTATCCCGAACCCCAATGAAGTCCATGGGGACCCGAACTTTTAGGCACTAAAAAGGCTGTAAAATAGTCCAGGAACGGGCTAGAGGGCTGCCAAAGGCAGCAAAATGTAGGTAAATCCCCTGCAAACAAATGTGGATAGGGAAATGAATTAAAATAAAATAAATAAAATTTAACCAATATCAATTGGAGAGAGGTCCCACTGCAAGGAATCATGCGTCATATCACTCAACACTGGAGAAGGCCACTTTCAGTTATTTCGGCCCCAGCACCCAGACAGAGGAGAGAGGTCCCACAGCAAGGAATCATGCGTCATATCAACCACCACCGGAGAAGGCCACTCTCAGTTATTTCTGCCCAGCACCCAGACAGAGGAGAGAGGTCCCACAGCAAGGAATCATGCGTCATATCAACCACCACCGGAGAAGGCCACTCTCAGTTATTTCGGCCCAGCACCCAGACAGAGGAGAGAGGTCCCACAGCAAGGAATCATGCGTCATATCACCCACCACCGGAGAAGGCCACTCTCAGTTATTTCGGCCCCACCACCCAGACAGAGGAGAGAGATCCCACAGCAAGGAATCATGCATCATATCAACCACCACTGGAGAAGGCCACTCTCAGTTATTTCGGCCCCACCACCCAGACAAAGGAGAGAGGTCCCACAGCAAGGAATCATGTGTCATATCAACCACCACCGGAGAAGGCCACTCTCAGTTATTTCAGCCCAGCACCCAGACAGAGGAGAGAGGTCCCACAGCAAGGAATCATGTGTCATATTAATCACCACCGGAGAAGGCCACTCTCAGTTATTTCGGCCCAGCACCCAGACAGAGGAGAGAGGTCCCACAGCAAGGAATCATGCGTCATATCAACCACCACCGGAGAAGGCCACTTTCAGTAATTTCGGCCCCACCACCCAGACAGAGGAGAGGTTCATTCAACTTTGGGTTGCACCTCAAGATCATGGTAAAGTTAAAAAAATTATACAAGAATACATGGTTGAGGGGGAGGCAGTTATTGCACAAGGGAGGGACAGGTCCTGTGGGATCCATGCCTGGTTCTGGAGACCCAGAAGTTGAATGGGGCCGAACCATCAGTCAGTACGTGGAGGGGTGTGCAGACCTACTGTTCAACCATGTTAGTGAAATGCTGCCTCCTGCTAACACGTTCCGTATCAGGTGGTGGCGCAGTTAGCTGTGGCGTGGAGACAAAACTTTTCCACATTTCTGCCATGCTAACCCTGCCCTCAGAGGAGCTGGCCGTGACACAGCTGCGACAAAACTTTTCCACATTTCTGCCATGCTAACCCTGCCCTCAGAGGAGCTGGCCGTGACACAGCTGCGTTGGCGACCTCTTGCTCCTCCTCTGCCTTCGCCTTGGGCTTCCACCTGTTCCCCTGTGACATTTGGGAATGCTCTCAGGAGCGCGTCTACCAGCGTGCGCTTGTACTCGCGCATCTTCCTATCACGCTCCAGTGCAGGAAGTAAGGTGGGCACATTGTCTTTGCATCGGGGATCCAGCAGGGTGGCAACCCAGTAGTCTGCACACGTTAAAATGTGGGCAACTCTGCTGTCGTTGCGCAGGCACTGCAGCATGTAGTCGCTCATGTGTGCCAGGCTCCCCAGAGGTAAGGACAAGCTGTCCTCTGTGGGAGGCGTATCGTCATTGTCCTCCGTATCCCCCCAGCCACGCACCAGTGATGGGCCTGAGCTGTGTCGGGTGCCACCCCGCTATGAACCTGCTTCATCCTCATCCTCCTCCTCATCCTCCTTGTCCTCCAGTAGTGGGCCCTGGCTGGCCACATTTGTACCTGGCCTCTGCTGTTGCAAAAAACCTCCCTCTGAGCCACTTCTAACAGACTGGCCTGAAAGTGCTAAAAATGACCCCTCATCCTCCTCCTCCTCCTCCTGGGCCACCTCCTCTTCCATCATCGCCCTAAGCGTTTTCTCAAGGAGACATAGAAGTGGTATTGTAACGCTGATAACGGTGTCATCGCCACTGGCCATGTTGGTGGAGTATTTGAAACAGCACAACAGGGCACACAGGTCTCGCATGGAGGCCCAATCATTGGTGGTGAAGTGGTGCTGTTCCGCAGTGCGACTGACGCGTGCGTGCTGCAGCTAAAACTCCACTATGGCCTGTTGCTGCTCGCACAGTCTCTTCAGTATGTGCAAGGTGGAGTTCCACCTGGTGGGCACATCGCATATGAGGCGGTGAGCGGGAAGGCCGAAGTTCGGCTGTAGCGCAGACAGGCGAGCAGCGGCAGGATGTGAACGCCGGAAGCTCGCACAGAAGGGCCCTCACTTTATGCAGCAGCTCTGACATGTCGGGGTAGTTGTGAATGAACTTCTGCACCACCAAATTCAGCACATGCGCCAGGCAAGGGATGTGCGTCAAACCGGCTAGTCCCAGAGCTGCAACAAGATTTCGCCCATTATCGCACACCACCAGGCCGGGCTTGAGTCCCACCGGAAGAAACCACTCGTCGGTCTGTTGTTCAATACCCCGCCACAACTCCTGCGCGGTGTGGGGCCTGTCCCCCAAACATATGAGTTTCAGAATGGCCTGCTGACGTTTACCCCGGGCTGTGCTGAAGTTGGTGGTGAAGGTGTGTGGCTGACTGGATGAGCTGGTGGAAGCATAGGAGGAGGAAGCCGAGTAGGAGGAGGAGGCTACAGGAGGCAAAGAATGATGCCCTGCAATCCTTGGCGGCGGAAAGACGTGCGCCAAGGAACTCTCCGCCTGCGGCCCAACCGCCACTACATTTACCCAGTGTGCAGTTAGGGAGATATAGCGTCCCTGGCCGTGCTTACTGGTCCACGTATCTGTGGTTAGGTGGACCTTGCCACAGATGGCGTTGCGCAGTGCACACTTGATTTTTTCGGATACTTGGTTGTGCAGGGAAGGCACGGCTGTCTTGGAGAAGTAGTGGCGGCTGGGAACAACATACTGTGGGAAAGCCATGGACATCAGCTGTTTGAAGCATGACAGCATTTCAAAGGCCAGTAGTTTAGAAATGCTGGCATTCAGACCCAGGGCTCGAGGGTGGCTAGGTGGGAATTTACGCTTTCTCTCCAAGGTTTGTGAGATGGAGAGCTGAACGCTGCCGTGTGACATGCTGGAGATGCTTGGTGACGCAGGTGGTGTTGTCGGTGGCACATCCTCTGTTTGGTGGGCGGCAGGTGCCAACATTCCTCCCGAGGCGGAGGAAGAGGCCGAGGCAGCAGCAGAAGAGGGAGCAGGGGGAGCCAGAGTGAGTTCCTTGCTTTTAAGGTGTTTACTCCACTGCAGTTCATGCTTTGCATGTAGATGCCTGGCATGCAGGTTGTGCTAAGGTTCAGAACGTTAATGCCTTGCTTCAGGATCTGATGGCATCCAATTGACTAGCGCCTGTACCTGCTCAGGCCTTACCATCCTTAGAACGGCATTGGGCCCCACCAAATATCGCTGTAAATTCTGGCGGGTACTGGAACCTGAGGTAGTTGGTTCACTAGGACGTGTGGCTGTGGCAGAATGGCCACGTCCTCTCCCAGCACCAGAGGGTACACTAACACCACTACGACCGCGTCCGCGTCCCTTACTAGATGTTTTCCTCATTGTTACCGTTCACCAAGCACCACAATAAGGAATAAAATATTTGGTCCAATGTATTGATTTCAAATTTAGGCCTTTTTTTACAGGCACCTAACACTATCTGCCTATTTGTTTATGTAGCGTATTACACTAATCCAGGCACAGCAGTAACCACTGATTTAGGGGAATATCTCTTTTAGGGCTAGTATTTAGGCCCTGGATGAAAGGTATCCTTTTATGGACAGATTTACACTTGGCCTGCAACAGCTGGGACAAAAGATTCAGGGTATTGCTATTTTGGCAATTGAATTTCACCCCAGAACAAAATATATGTTTTGACGGACACTATGAAATCTGGCCTGCAACTGCTGGGACACCAGAATCAGGGTATTGCTATTTTGCCAGATTAATTTCACCCCAGAAAAATATGTGTTTTGGCAGACACTATGAAATCTGGCCTGCAACTGCTGGGACACCAGAATCCGGTATTGCTATTTTGGCAATTGAATGTCACCCCAGAACAAAATATATGTTTTGACGGACACTATGAAATCTGGCCTGCAACTGCTGGGACACCAGATTCAGGGTATTGCTATTTTGCCAGATTAATTTCACCCCAGAACAAAATATGTGTTTTGGCAGACACTATGAAATCTGGCCTGCAACTGCTGGGACACCAGATTCAGGGTATTGCTATTTTGCCAGATTAATTTCACCCCAGAACAAAATATATGTTTTAGCAGACACTATGAAATCTGGCCTGCAACTGCTGGGACACCAGATTCAGGGTATTGCTATTTTGCCAGATTAATTTCACCCCAGAACAAAATATATGTTTTGGCAGACACTATGAAATCTGGCCTGCAACTGCTGGGACACCAGAATCAGGGTATTGCTATTTTGCCAGATTAATTTCACCCCAGAACAAAATATATGTTTTAGCGGACACTATTAAATCTGGCCTGCAACTGCTGGGACACCAGATTCAGGGTATTGCTATTTTGCTAAATTAATTTCACCCCCAGAACAAAATATGTGTTTTGGCAGACACTATGAAATCTGGCCTGCAACTGCTGGGACACCAGATTCAGGGTATTGCTATTTTGCCAGATTAATTTCACCCCAGAACAAAATATATGTTTTAGCAGACACTATGAAATCTGGCCTGCAACTGCTGGGACACCAGATTCAGGGTATTGCTATTTTGCCAGATTAATTGCACCCCAGAACAAAATATATGTTTTGGCAGACACTATGAAATCTGGCCTGCAACTGCTGGGACACCAGATTCAGGGTATTGCTATTTTGCCAGATTAATTTCACCCCAGAACAAAATATATGTTTTAGCGGACACTATGAAATCTGGCCTGCAACTGCTGGGACACCAGATTCAGGGTATTGCTATTTTGCCAGATTAATTTCACCCCAGAACAAAATATATGTTTCAGCAGACAATATAAAATCTGGCCTGCAACTGCTGGGACACCAGATTCAGGGTATTGCTATTTTGCCAGATTAATTTCACCCCAGAACAAAATATATGTTTTAGCGTACACTATGAAATCTGGCCTGCAACTGCTGGGAGACCAGAATCAGGGTATTGCTATTTTGCAAGATTAATTTCACCCCAGAACAAAATATATGTTTTGGCGGACACTATTCTATTTTGCCAGCCACAGCTGAAACCACTGATTTATGGTATTGCTATTTTGGCAATTGAATTTCACCCCAGAAAATAATCTATCTTTTGCCAGACAGCATACAGTATTATACTTGTCTCGCCAAAGCTGGAACACCAGATTTAGGGGATTGATTTGGGCAATTGTATTTAACCCCTTAATAAACTATAGAAATTGCTATCCTGAGTAGCACAGCCAAGCCCCTGATGTAGGATATAGCAAAAAAAAACTAGTATTGATGGATTGATGGACTTGGTGGCAGCTTCTTCTGGTGCACCACAAGTCACAAAATGGCCGCCGATCAACCCAGAAAATAAGTGACAGAAAAACGCTCTGTGCAGCCTAAAAACCAGCAAGCAAGTAACTAGCAGAAGTTCAATGATTCTCAGCTGTAGATCGATCCGTTCATTAGGTGCATGTTGCTGACTTTAACTGCCTAATCTCGCCCTGACAGAAGCTGCGTCCTCTCCCTACACTAATCAGAGCAGTGTGACGTGCGGCGCTACGTGACTCCAGCTTAAATAGAGGGTCACATGCTGCACTTGGCCAATCACAGCCATGCCATTAGTAGGCATGGCTGTGATGGGCTCTTAGGGCAAGAAGTAAAACGCTAGCTGATTGGCTGCTGTGCAGCCCTTCAGAAAGCGGGAAGAAATCAACGAACAACGGACCCGAATCCAAACTTTTTTGAAAACGATGCGTGTGTCTTTGTAATTTTGGTGCATCTTACGTAACCACTGGATGAAACACTGGAGATATAGGAAGTACCAGTCTTGATAAATCTCCCCTAAATGTCTATATATCCAGGAAGGAGCAATTTTTACAGTAAATTGACACATCACTCTCTTTTTCTACCATAGACTTTGACACAAATTCGTAACGAACCTACTGCAAAGTGTCAATGTGTAACAATGAGTCAACTAATCTCCATTTCCCCAAAACAATTAGCAGACTGTGGAGTTAAAATTTAGCAGCTTTCTCCAATTTCCACACAGAGTTTCCTGCTACATGATGATGGAGTTTTGAAAATCCTATTCACATTTATTGTACTGTAAGTTGAGAAATCCTCTGCAACGCCAACATGGCCTTAAATTTTTTATCTACTGTGAAAAGGGTATCGTTTGGAAGAACCGATATCTGCCATTGAAACAGTTAAACTGTGTGTGGTAGGCCTTGGGTGTGTCTCTGGGAACCGAGAGGTTAACCCAGACACAGGATAAGCAGGGTTGATAGTCTGTTTTGTCTATGTTAGCCATAGCTAACATAGACAGATTGTAAAATACGTACCGGGACCTGCTTATACTGGAGTGAGTGAGGTTGGCAGTGAGACACAGCTTTGGGTCACATGGGTCATTAGGGCTTAATTTAAAGCTCAGTGTAGAGCTGAGCAGGGTGGCCATACCTGGAGAAGCTGACTGCTGAACTACTGATGGTATTGCATGTGCCACCCAATACTTGCCATTTGTACCTGTGTGCTGGGTAGCTGGTCCCACGTATAGTCAGGGACTGTCTTGTTGTATTAGACAGAGAAGAGGTAATGCGCAGCAAAAAGAGATTAATGTAACCGACCAAAGCAACAGGCGATTATCATAAATGTAGACCGCAGACACCCAGATATAGGAGAGAGGTTAATGCATGGCAAAACAAGCTTCATGTCTCCCACCAAAGCAACAGGCCATTTTCAGCAATTTAGGCCGCAGGCACCCAGGCAGAGGAGAGGTTCATTTAAATTGGGGTAGCCCCCGAAATAATGGTACAAATAAAAAAAGGATTCAATGAATCAGTGCACTGGAGTACAAGAATGTATGGTTGAGGCGGTTATAAATGTCTATTCTGCATAAGGTACAGACAAGTTCTGTGGGATCCATGCCTGGTTCATTTTAATGAACGTGAGCTTGTCCACGTTGGCTGTGGACAGGCAGCTGCGTTTGTCTGTAATGACGCCACCTGCCGTGCTAAATATACGTTCAGACAATACACTGGCTGCAGGGCAGGCCAGCACCTCCAAAGCATAAAGGGCAAGCTCAGGCCACGTGAGCAATTTGGAGACCCAGAAGTTGAATGGGGCAGACCCATCAGTCAGTACATGGAGGCGCGTGCACACATACTGTTCCACCATATTGTTCAAATGCTGCCTCCTGCTAAGATGTTCCATATCAGCTGGTGGTGCAGGTTGTTGTGGCGCGGTGACAAAACTTTTCCACATGTCGGCCATGCTAACCCTGCCTTCTGAGGAGCTGGCAATGACACAGCTGCGTTGGCGACTTCTTGCTCCTCCTCTGCTTTAGCTTTGTGCTTCCACTTGTCCCCCCGTGTCACTTGAAAATGCCCTCAGGAGCCCATCTACCAGCGTGCTCTTGTACTCGCGCATCTTCCTATCATGCTCTAGTGTGGGAATTAAGGTGGGCACTTTCTACCCGGGATCCAGGATCTTTGTACCAGGGATCCAGCAGGGTGGCAGCCCAGTAGTCAGCACAAGTTACAATGTGAGCAATTCTGCTGTCGTTGCGCAGGCACTGCAGCATGTAGTTGCTCATGTGTGCCAGGCTGTCCAGAGGTAGGGATAAGCTGTCCTCTGTAGGTGGTGTATCTTCTGTGTCCTCCGTATCCCCCCAGCCACGCTCCAGTGATAGCCCTGAGCTGCGTTGGGTGCCACCCTGCATTGAACCCGGTTCCTCCTCCTCCTCTACCTCATTCTCCTCCTCATCCGCCAGAACTGTGCCCTGGCTGGCCACATGTGTACCTGGCCTCTGCTGGTGCAGGAACCCACCCTCTGAACCACTTCGAAATGCCCCCTCTTCCTCCTCCTCCTCTGCCACATCCTCTTCCATCATCAACGTAATTGATTTAAGGAGACATAGAAGTGGTATTGTAATGATTCAAGGAGATATAGAAGTGGTATTGTAATGGTATTGGGGGTGGTAGAAGAGGAGGAAGAGGATGCGGAGTAGGAGGAGGAGGATGCGGAGCAGGAGGAGGAGGCAACAGGAGGCAAAGAATAATGCCCTGCGATCCTCGGTGGTGAAAGGACATGCGCCCAGCCGCCACTACGTTTACCCAGTGTGCAGTTAGGGAGATATAGTAGCCATGACCGTGCTTACTGGTCCATGTATCTGTGGTCAGGGCCGGTGCAAGGATTTTCGCCGCCCTAGGCAAGATAAAAATTGCCGCCCCCCCCCCCCCCCCATCAGATGATCTGTCCATATCATGACATCACATATGTTTCACCCCTTTCTCTGCATTTAAATTAAAAGAGAGTTATATGTTGCAATAAAGCCCCCTTTTAAGAATTGTGGAGAATAATTACCATAACTTAAGCCATAGCTAAAGAAACAAGCCTGTGTATTAGATTGTTCGCTTACTCGGAAATCGCACGATTTACGGCTTGCGCTTCATGCCACCGCTACAGTACTGTAATACAATAGTATAGATCATATTAGTGTATTACAGTACAGTAGTGGTGGCACGAAGCACACGGCGTCATAGCAACCAATGACGCTGTGCGCTCTTGCTCTCTGCAGGATTCCAGGCCAGGATACCACGGAGCGCTCACGGCCATGTGCATCTGCGGCCTAACCCTCAGCATGCCCTGACAGCAACAGATTATAAGAAAATGCTTCAGATTGTAGTATCACAGGGATATAGCCTGCCCAGTGGCCCCAAATGGCCAGAATGACCTCATATAAGATCTGTGACTGCTCCATCTACCATGTTTACTGCTCCTATATCCCTGTGATACTACAATCCTAAGCATTCTCTTATAATCTGTTGCTGAGCCTGTCAGGGCATGTTGAGGGTTATAGCTTTGCAACTCTTTAGGTCCTGGCTAGGCAGCTAGGCCTAGGCTATATGCCTGCAACTTATATTAATGTATGTTGATGTATAATGATCCATCAGACAGACTTTAGTTGAACAACTAAGTAGTTCCAATTCTACCAGCTGTCCTTGTCTTCTCCTGAGTTGCTGCTGGGCAGCTACTAGCTTCTACTTCTTCTCTCTCTGGCTGACTTCTGGTGAGTGTCAGATAGTGAGATTGCATCGCCTCAGGCGCTCTAAGCTAGCTGCCCCTGCTCTTTCCGGTTCCTGCCGCTGTGCAGTCACGCCGCCAGGCCCCAGCCGCCCTGAGCCCAGCCCATCATGTGACCGTCCGGGTCCGGACATGCTGCTTGGTCAGTGAGCGGCCGCCGGCGGTGCACGCTCACATACACAAGTGCAGCATGAGAGCGGGGCGCCGCGCCGGCCGCCAGTGTAAGCTCCCTTCCAACCAGGTTTAGGTTTCGTCAGCGCTCCCTGCTAAATTGCGCCCTAGGCGGTTGCCTAGGTCGCCTTGCAGGTGGCGCCGGCCCTGTCTGTGGTTATGTGGACCTTGCCACAGATGCTGTTGTGCAGTGCACACTTGATTTTATCCTCCACTTGGTTGTGCAGGGAAGGGATGGCTCGTCTGGAAAAGTAGTGGCGGCTGGGAACTACATACTGTGCGACTGCCACTGCCATCCGCTGTTTTAAACAATATACACACAAACTCTGTTACGTTGCCTGGATAATTTTTCCGCAGCAGGTCCAAAAGGGATGTGGGCACAGATCACACTCAATTCAATGCGTTTTTGCGGACCGCACGATTTAGAGATAGCAACTCCAAGTTAGAGTTATCCACTCCTGCACGTATGAGTAAAGTATTAGCCTCCACCGGTGTCTTCCTTCCTCCAGTGATTCCTATAGAATGCCAGAAATCACACTGATAGTGAAGTATTGCCGCTAACCAAGCGTACACCTGATATTATACTCACAGTAATAGTCCTATAGAGTATTCGCTACAATAGTGAGGCACCGTCTCCAATATGTATAAAACAGGTATTTATTATACTCGCAAATTTCCATAAAATATAGGCAAGTCAATTGTGAAATACAGCAGCCTTGTGCACGCCTGACCCGGGTTTCGCCTCAAGCTTCGTCAGGGGCATAGGTCTCAATCAAAAACACTTGGGATTAAGTATCTACCCCAAGCTCCTCCTTCGTGACACTACTTTAAATACAGCAGCCTTGTGCACGCCCGAACCGGGTTTCGCCTCAAGCTTCGTCAGGGGCATAGGTCTCAATCAAAAACACTTGGGATTAAGTATCTACCCCAAGCTCCTCCTTCGTGACACTACTTTAAATTGCTGCTCAAGTTCACATTAAAAACCAACATACATTATCTCCTAAAATTGCTATAGCAATGAGAACCGAGCTCAACGTATAAATTTATAAATCACTACCACTTGCAAATTATCACGCGGTTCTCATACACCAATACTTATAGTGATATGTCTATATATCAAAAATAATTACTAGTTTACTACCACAGATAGGGGAATGACATAACCAAAGGTACCAGGTGCCACGTTAACGCCATAGGTGGAGGAAGAGGCCAAGACAGCAGCAGAAGAGGGAGCAGGAGGAGCCTGAGACCTTTCGTGGTTTTTAAGGTGTTTACTCCACTGCAGTTCGTGCTTTGCATGTAGATGCCTGGTCATGCAGGTTGTGCTCAGGTTAAGAACTTTTATGCTTCGCTTTAGGCTCTGATGGCACAACGTGCAAACCACTCGTGTTTTGTCGTCAGGACATTGTGTGAAGAACTGCCACGCCAATGAAATCCTTGGAGCAGGTCTTGGTGTTCTTGGTGTTGATGATCGCCCAGAGAACTATAGAAGTTGGAAGGTCACCTTCAAGACAACAGTTCAAACCCTTGGTGTACCGCCCATGCAAGAACTTGATTTACTAATTAGATGGCTAGGTTAGATTAGAGCAGACATACGGCGGCTCGGAAGTAGTTGAAAGTGCCTTATTTAAATGACTATACAACTTTCCTGAATTATCCAATACAGACCGCCGAGGGTTTCAGGAATTAACTGACCTTCTTGAGTTTGAAATCGTCAAGGGAGACCCGCAGCTACCAGGTTTCAGCTTTCTTGATACCTCCCATGGTTTGGGCCTGATCGTGGAGAAATTACCCCTCAATATTCAAGACCAGTGGGCAACAACAGGTTCAAAATACAAGGAGCAACATTGTGTTCCCTTTCCACCATTTTCATTCTTCTCTAAGTTCATCAAGGACTTGGCTAAAGCTAAAAATGTCAGAGCTTCAACCTCTTGAGAACCAACATCTTTGACACTACTAAACAGAGACACAAGACTTTCAGTCCCAGACAGAGAAACCCTAAAGGTCTAGTTTCCGTAAAAATGACAGGAGTTGTGCCCACTACTAACAATGGAAACGAAAGCCTTAAGGAACCCGATCATCATTGCTCTATCCATGATAAACCACATCCTTTAAGGAAATGCCGTGTCTTCATAGCAAAGCCCTTTGAGTAATGTAAGGAGTTCCTAAGGAGTCATGATATCTGCTTCAGATGCTGTGCATCCACTGAGCATTTCACCAGAGACTGTAAGGTTCCAGTCAAGTGTTCTGAATGTAATAGTGATGTACATGTGTCCGCTGTTCACCCGGGACCAATCAGGCGGAACCTAGAACCAGTTAGCTTGCACAAGCCCCATTCCGATCAAGGCGGGGAGAGTCATAGCGGGGAGAGTGACGACCGACCAGCCACTACCGTCACGCCCAGATGCACAGAGGTATGCAAAGAAGGACTTGTGTGTGGTAAGTCTTGTTCCAAGATTTGCCTCGTAGATGTGTTTCCTACTGCACAACCAGAGAAGACCATAAGAATGTATGCTATTCTAGATGACCAAAGTAATCGTTCCCTAGCTAGCCCTAAGTTCTTTGATCTGTTCAGGATAGAGGGAGAAACTACACCCTACACCCTAGGAACATGCTCTGGTCTTGTGATAACCTCAGGAAGAAGAGCTAATGGTTTCACCTTGAAGCCCATCAAAGGGGATAAGAAACTCTCTCTTCCAGCCCTTATAGAGTGTGACAAATTGCCGGACGCAAGGGATGAGAGTCCCACACCTGAAGCCGCACAGCATTACCCTCATCTCAAGAACATAGCCAGAGAGATTCCTCCTCTTGATAACCATGCTGAGATCTTACTCTTGCTAGGTAGAGACATTCTTGAGGCTCATAAGGTCCTTGAACTTCGCAATGGCCCTTTCAAGGCTCCATATGCCCAGAAACTTACAGTGGGTTGGGTCATCTTGGGTAATGTATGTCTCGACAGAGCCTGTAGACCCTGCCAAGTACACTCCTTCAGAACTGACGCAGTGACATATTAATAGGGGGACAAACTTCTTTCTTCAGGCGGTGTCCTAACCACTACTATTTGCAAGAGGTTCCTTGCCCAAATATTCTAAAAACTTGTTCATCAGAAAGCAGCTTAATTCCCAAGGAGTCAGCTGCAGAAGAATGTTCCTGGACAGAAGGGCAGCTTGTAGAAAGGCCTTCAGGGTCTCAATTGGAGCCCTCTTCAAGCCCTTCCCAGCTTTGCAGTCCTCACACAGTTTATCATAATGAATCCTATATCTTCACGGACAACAAGCCTTCTGATTCATGTAGTTCTGATGAGACACCGCAGAATTGACAATGAATTTAATTCTGTAAAGGAAGTATCTTCTGAACGTTCTATAACGGAGGTTCCTTCAGCAGAGGAAGAGTTTAATTTAGGTACTTTGCAAGAACCTTCAGTTCCATCTGCAGTTGTTGATTGCACCCAAGAGAATCATAGTTCTTCCAAGTCTTCAACAGATGAGCAACTATGTCTATATATTGCTCAGCCTGTTCTGGAAACCACAGGGAAAAGTTCACTGCCAATGTCCATGACAAATACTGCATGTCAACAACCCAAGTCTGTATGTACAGACAGATCCCATTTTAGAAGTGAAAAGCAGACAGGAGCATATGCGTTCAAGATCCGCAGACAGAAAGCAATCTACATCTTGATCAGCCTCACAAAATAAGCGCTCTCGCTCTAAATGTTTGGCAAGATCAGGGAGAACCAAGTCTCGCTCAGCTTCTAATGTAAGCAACAAACAATCTCCTGTAGTAAAAAAGAAATCCACATCTGGGGTGCATAAAAGATCACTCAAGAATAAACCAGAAAAGATAGAAAATATTCCTGTACCATCTGGCGTTTCCAAAAAGCACAACCTTTATAAGTTTCAGTGGAAGCAGGTACAACATCTCGCCAGTCAGTTCTGAAAAAGGTGGAGAAGAAAGTACCTCTGCCTCTTGCAAGAATGCAGAGGGTGGTAAGAACCAAGGCCAAATTTAAATGAAGGAAATTTTGTTCTGTTAGGAGACAAACAAGTTGATCGTCTCAACTGGCCTACTGGACTTATTACTAAAGTCGTATCCAGTTCGGATGGGAAAGTTCGTATGGTGGAAGTAAGGACCGCGAAAGGTGGGGTAATCAAGACCTTCTTCTGCCCTGTTACAAAAGTTGTGTTACTCATGCCTGCAGAGCTTCCAGGTTGAGATTCCTTCTACTAAAGATACTCTTCATCTTCTAAGACTGTTTCCAGTACCAGCTCTTTGGCCTAAACTGAAGACATATCCTTTTTTGGTTTGAATAAATATTCATTGCATGTTCCCTTTTCAGGTTTATGGACATTATTCATCTGCTTATTCATCAGGTTTATGGACATTATTCATTGCTATTTTATACAATTCCATTGTATGCATATATATACAGGTATCTACCAATACCAGACGGGGATTGTTCTGTTTCAGTATCTTGCATTGTGTATTGGTCTGCTCCTCTCTTCTCCTCCCCCCTCTGTTTCAGCTTCTAGTAAGTTCAGCCTAGCCACTCCCTGTTTTCCCAGTCGTGCATTGCTGTTAGTGTTTGCTTAACTTTCTGAGGAGAACCTCCATCTTCTTATCAAGGAAAATATTGTTGGCATAATTCTTTTGCCATCTGGATTCCCTGCACATCTTGTAATACAATCTCCGGATTAAAAGCTACTTGATTAACTCCTGGGTGTCTGATGCGTAAACTGTGGAGAATGTCTGATTCAACAAGTCACCTCAGTGCTCATAGAGGCTGTTCTCTCACATATAATAAGGCTGAGACCATTGGCGGATCCAGGGGGGGGGCAACGGGGCAATTGCCCCCCCCCCCCGAGAATAAAAGCTGACAGACTGCAGTGTAGGGTGGCCATCCGTCCGGTTTTAGGCCACGCAAGGCCAGGACGGACGGCCAGAAGTCCTCCTTTTGGAAGTCGGCATGATGTTTTGTGCACTAAGTATCCCTAACCAATCAGCAGGCTTGTCAGAGACAGTGAGACTGATACAGGCCTGCTGATTGGTTAGGGATAACATCACATGATGTACCAGCCCTCCGCCCCTCCCAGACCTCTGAGGAGCTCGTACTGTTTGTTGTTCGTGCAGGAGCAGGCAAGGCAGCCTCTCCTCTCTCCTCCTCCAGCCAGTGAGCCCGTCTGTGACTCCACCAGCCAGCCTTTCTAGGTAGGGGACCTCCTCCTCCTCCTCAGCACCTCATGCATAGGCTAGTTGTGTGTATTAGTCTCTGGCTCTAGTGAGTGTAGGCAGCACAGCACTCCCCATCATCAGCTTTCATGGCAGATCAGAACCTGAACAGGAAATTCTACAGCTATTCATTTGGATAAAATAATATTTCTGTGGAAATCTGGCAACTGTGAACAGAAGGTTTATTACAACTTGCAGTTTGGGAGCTATTTAGCAAAAATAGGGTTAAAGAAACTGACTGACCAGGACATGTGGATGGTCAGATAACATATACAGTAACATAATTTTTGCTTTAGATTTTATAGCAAATCTGCAATGAATCTGTGTTTAAATCCACACAACATACAGATTTTGACACAGATTCATTGCAGATTTGCTATAAAACCTACAGCAAAAAATTATTTTACTATATATGACCATCCACATGTCCTGGTCAGTCAGTTTTTTTAACCCTATTTTTGCTAAATAGCTGCCAAACCGCAAGTTGTAATAAACCTTCTGTTCACAGTTGCCAGATTTCCACAGAAATATTATTTTATCCAAATGAACAGCTGTAGAATTTCCTGCAAGTTCAACTGATCTGCCAGGTGTGAATACGTGCTGAACAGGCTGGTGTGAATGAGGCCAAACATAAAAACAAACTGAAATGACCAGGACATGTGGATGGTCATATATAGCAAAATAATTTCTAGCTGCATATTTTATAGAAAACTCCAATGAATCTGTGTGAAAATCCGCATGCAGAAAGCATACGGCATATCTATGGGAGAAGGCTGCGGGTGTCCTATGTGTATATAGAGTCCCATGATAACCCTCCTCAGTTATATTACCCCCTGGCCCGCCACAAAACTATCTGGAATTGCCCCTCCCGAGATCAGGCTCTGGATCCGCCACTGGCTGAGACGCCCAGCAGGATCACGTGGTGCGGTCATCACGCTCACCGCAGGTCATTTGACAGGTTTTCTTCAATCAAGACGCGAGCGGACGACTTTTCTGCGAGCAAGTGGATGAGTTGAGTATTAGTTTTTTTTTACACCCCTGATTCACCCCTGAAAACCTTAATGTGAGTCACAGATGCTTGGTGCAATGCTGTTCCCCATTATTGCACCCGCTCCATACAATGGAGAGAGATTCGTGATGAAGTAATTAGTAACAAATCAAATTTCTTGTGGAAGTTCGGTGAAGCAGCTGAATCGAATTTTTCAAAACTTCGCTGATCTCTAATTCCCATAATAAACTCTTAACACCGAACTGAAACCACCACCCACTGACCGCTTATTACCATCGTGCAAGCTCTACGTTACCTAATCATTTATCTTTCTAAGATAATTATTTACCAGTGATTGCTTGCATAAAAAAAGTTGGCGCTGTTTGCTGTATCAATGTAATATCTCAAAGGCTTTCTTTGATACAGTGCACTTTGTAGTATATGCAAGTGCTGTAAAAAGCGACAATGCAGACACTACAGCGTATATTATCAGTCAAGAAAAAGTTGTGTTACTTAAAAAGAAAAAAAAACATAACATTATCATACATTCACTGACCTCAGCAGGCTCGGACTGGCCCACAGGGGTACAGGGGAATCCCCAGGTGGGCCCCTGAGCAAGGTGGGCCCCTAGTCTCCCACCCACTGCATAAGTGGCACATAACACAGTAGACTTACTGCACTACATACATATATTCAACATACAGCATCTCAACCAGCCTACATTCATATAAAAAACTTGTTAAATTATTTATTATATTTGAATGTATCCATACGGTGGGCCTCCAAAATAAATTTTACTGGTGGGCCCTAAGTGCCCCAGTCCGACTGCTGAGGCCAGTGATTAGCTGCAGCAGTCAAGTGCGGTATATAGGATCATCACTGCTGCAGTCAGAACAACAGAGCCCAGTGGGATGTGGTGGATGAGGTTCAGAACAGTCAATATATATATTTTTTTAATTATTATAACGGTATTATTGCCATAAAAAACAGCTCAAACAACAAACTCCATTGATGGTGTGAAAACCTGCAACACATTCTGCCCATGCTGTGCATATTCAGATCTGCAGCACCCCCATTTTTAGCAGATTTTTGTTGATTTTATTGTGGTGTTTCAGAGTTATTTTGCTGCATTTTTTTTTATCTTACAGCATGTCCAGTTCCTGTTTCCAGCCTCACAGTTACTGCAGATCAGCTGACTGTCGCAGGTGCTAGGAAGCCTTATACTGAGGGCCAGTCCTGAGGATAGGCCTTCAATATAGAAGTTCTGGAAAACCCCTTTAAAAAATATTCTTTTGGCAGGTAACAAATTGAAACTAGAAATAGAAATATAGTCATTGTAAGTAGGGCTGGTGTTAGGGGAGGCAAACTGGGAAATTGCCCTGGGTCCCCATCACCAAAGGGGCCCCCTTCCAGTCAGTGGAGGATAGCAATAGGGATGTTCAGGTTGGCAGCCCCAGGCCCAGCACCGCGGAGGGGGACCCAACGCCAACACGAATGCCCACATACTGTGGCGGGCCTGAGGCCTATGCGGTAGTGAAATCCTGGAGCAGGCGTGCGTGATGACATTATCTCGCATCGATGTGCCGGGACGTAGCACAGTGAAGTGTGAACGCCTGCCATCACGCGCCTGAACATAGGTGAGTATTTAGCTTTTTTTTTTTTTTCTTATGTGCCAACTTTGGGGGACACGGGCACACAGGAGGACATGTGAAGAGACAGTACATCAGGGGAAAATTGCAGTATGGGGGCAAATTACTATGTGGGGGGAAAATATTATGGTGGAATTACTGTGTGGGGGCAAATTATTATCGGAGGGATTACTGCGTGTGGGGCAAATTATTATGGGAGGGATTACTATGTGGGGGTAAACTACTGTGTGGGGGCAGTGTGGCGGAAATTACTGTGGAGGGAAAACTACTATATGGGGCAGTGTGTAAGAAATTACTGTGCGGGGCAAATTACTTTGTGGGGGGGGCAAATTACTATGGGGGGGTTACTATGGGGGGCAGTGTGGGGGAAATTACTGTGTGTGGGGGCAAATTACTATGGGGGGATTACTATATGGAGGCAGCATGGGGGGCCTTGCTATTGGGGAGGCATTGTAGGGGCAATTCTATTATTTTTGGAGACACTATACAGGGATTATTACCTGGAGCACATTATAGTGTATTATTATTATTATTATTATTATTATTATTACTGGGGCACTCTGGGGGACATTATAGCTGCTGTGGACACTATAGGGACATTTGGGGTAATTTATCAAACTGGGGTAAAGTAGAACTGGCTTAGTTACCCATAGCAACCAATCACATCTCACCTTGAGGCCTCTTGCACACGACTGTATGGCTTTTTCAGTGTTTTGCGGTCCGTTGTTTTCAGATCCGTTTTTCCGTTTTTTGCTTCCGTTGTGTTTCCGTATCAGTTCCGTTTTTCCATTCTGTTTTTCCGTATAGCATATACAGTATACAGTAATAACATAGAAAAAATTGGACTGGTCTTAAAATTTTCAATAGATGGTTCCGCAAAAAACGGAACGGATACGGAAGACATACGGATGCACTTCCGTATGCTTTCCGTTTTTTTTTGCGGACCCATTAAACGGAACGGAAAAACGGAAATGGAAGGCAAACGGAGACACTTCAGTATTTTTTGCGGTCCCATTGAAGTGAATGATTCAGTATACTGTCAGTATACTGAACTGAAAAAACGGCCAGTATACGGTCCACAAAATACTGTCGTGTGCAAGAGGCCTAAATTTTTGACAGCTCTTTTGGAAATCCAGTTCTAATTTACACCAGTTTGATAAAAGACCCCAATTATTAGGGTCACTATTTTTCCAGCAGTATACTACCTGGGACATTGGGGAGCACAACAGGCACAGTATTAGGATTGGCAGCAGGATGACACTGTGGGGACACCAGGATGGGGAGGTTGATGGAAAAATTGAGAAATCTAATGTGTCTGTGTTACAAACTCTGTAGAGACAAGATGCGGCTGAAAGAATTTGTCATTGCGGTCTGGGTCAAACGGAAGAAAAGGAAAGAGAACGTCTACATGACAGGAGATGTCCATGGATGTAAGAGGTATATTGTCACTATGACATGTAGAAAGTGTTTTTAAAGAAGGGTTACACTTTAAAGGTTATATGTGTTTGTCTTTCCAACCTACTTCTTGTTTTTTTCTGTTAAAAGGTTTAGCTGGGAATTTGATATGGATGGTCTATTCTCAGGATAGTAGAAGGATTTGTACTCGGCACTCCAAATCGATCCAATCGGGTGTTCGTGAAGAATAAGATGCCAATGTAAAATTATTACACCATGTGGCTAATTATGCATTTTCTCCAACCTGGAAGTATGTAATGAACCTACCATTGGAAATTTTGCACAAATAAAATGTGACAATTTTTGCAAGAATAACGGAGTGCCGTGAAATAATTCTACATTATCCTCAGGATAGGTCACATCAGTATCAGATCATTGGGGATCCGACTCCTGACACCCCTGCTGATCACCTGTTTGAAGAGGCCACTGCGCTCACAAGAGCTCTGTTGAGCACTGCAGTCTCTTTATAGTTTACCAAGCACAGCACCGTACATTAGACAGCAGCAATTCTTGGTATTGCAGCTCATCTCCTTTCATTTGAATGGGACTGAACTGCAACTAGGCCATGTGACTGATATACAGTGACATCACATCAACAGTTGATCGGCAGATGTCCCCGCAGAAGGACACCAGCTAATCTGATATTGATGACCTATCCTAAAGATAATCTTACACACCTTGCTGGTATTGTATTATACCGCAGTTTCTCTGAGAATCTGCGTGGAAAAACCATGTGTAATCCGCAATCAGTGCAGGCAGGCTATGTGTGAATGTGTTGTTTGTGCAATATTTCTTTTGGGACCCCACTTAAAATTTTGCCCAGGGCCACACTTTGTCTAAAACCGGCCCTGAGTGTAAGGGCCCATGCAGACGAGCATTGGTCACACTGCGAGTTCGCATCGCAGCTCCTGGCCTGAACTCCCAGCGCTGTCGGGGATCACATAGCATTATATTGATTTATGATGCTATGTAACCCTTACAGTTCTGGAATGTACTGGATAACACTGGCAGCATTATGTCAGTGTTATCCAATACATTCCAGAACTGTAAGGGTTACCTAGCATCATAAATCAATATAATGCTATGCGACTGTTACAGATGGACTTTTACCTTGACCTCTGCACCCAAGCATGGTGTCATACTTACATACCGGCCACTTTACTTTAGTACCTTACCAGCACATTATACTGTGAAATGCGAATTAATTATCTGATTCTCGTTTTGGCCAAAAGAAATTCTGCATCACTGCTCTTCAGAAAGCAGCAAGGATTGAAGAGGAACTACAGTTTGAGCTAAGAAAGGTTACCCACTGATTAATGCAAAGATATACAATTTTATAGTATACTACCTATATAAATTACTTAAAAGGCATCTCTTAGCAGGATCAACCCTATTAAACCAGCCATAATGCCTGGTAGGGCCAACTCTGTTTTTTCATATGCAAATTAAGTCTTAAGTGCATATTTTTAAGAACACATTTCGCCTAAACACGACAACGTATGTTTTATACTGTATCAGCATGGTCAGCGTTAGAAGAATCCGTCAGGCAGTTCTGTTGCCGGAACTGCCTGCCGAATCTGGAAATCCGTATGCAAACAGATATCATTTGTTTCCAGATCCGGATGCCGATCCGTCTAACAAATTCATTGAAATATTGGATCCATCTCTCCGGTGTCCGGAAAATAATGCCAGCAATCGTTCTGGAAATTTTCGCCACCTCATCCACTTGATCGCACAGCCGGTATGCTCTTCCTTCTTCAGTACCTGCAAAAGGACCAGCCATGACGTCACCACGCTCACCACGTGGTGAGCTCGGTGGCTTCATCGCAGGTCCTTTTGCAGGTCCTGAAGAAAGAAGAGGATACCGCGATCAATTGGATGAGGTGAGTCTTTTTATTATTTTTACTCCTCAATGGCCATTTTATTCAGCATTCTATCTTAAGAATGGTATTATTTTCTGTTATAACCATGTTATAACGGAAAATAATAAAGTGAAGTTCAGGTCCCCATTGACTTTAATGGGGTCCGGGTTCGGTGTTCAGGTCAAGTTCGGGTCAGGAACCCGAACTTTGACCTGAAGTTTGGCCGAACCTGGCAAACCCAAACTTCACGGGGTTCGCTCATCCCTAGTCACATGTGACAAAAAATCCAGTGAAAAAATCTATTCTCTGCGGTTTTTACTGTGTTTCTGAACCTAAAACCATAAAAAAACCACATGTGTTATGTGTGGGTTTTACTGCAGAAAAGCCTGCAGATTGCCCCCTCTCCATTAAGAAGGGTGAAATCCACAATCAAAATCCGCTGTATAAATTGACATGCTGCAGATTTGAAAAACTCAATACCACAGCTTTTCTGTGGCATTTTTTTGCAGAATGTCGATGAGATTTCTGAAATTTTCAGCCACTTTATTCGTACTGTACAACGCTGGGGATTTGGCGCACAGAAATCAGAAATCAGTCATGTGTGACCCCGGCCTTAGAAAGTTTCCTTTTTTTTTTTTGTTTTTTTTTAATTACAGCATGTTTTGGGAGTGGTGTTTCTTGGCTTTTCTCATAGACCCTTCTATGGGAAAAAAAAAATTGAAGAAATGAAAGTAAAACGTTTTCACAGTAGTTATGCCCTGATATGTGCCCTCTCACAGTAGTTATGCCCTGATATATGCCCTTTCACAGTAGTTATACCCAGATTTGTGCCCCTCATGGTAGTTTTGCCTTAATATGTGCCCCCTAACAGTAATATGCCCAGATATATGCCCCCTCACAGTAGTTATGTCCTGATATATGCCCCCTCTGTAATATGCCCAGTTCTGTGCCCTCTCACAGTAGTAATGCCACGTTATGTGACCCCTCACAGTATTAATGCCTAGTTATGTGAACCCTCACAGTAGTAATGCCTATTTATGTGAATGCTCATAGTAGTAATGCCTAGTTATTTGAACCCTCCCAGTAGTAATGCCTAGTTATGTGAACCCTCACAGTAGTAATGCCCAGTTATGCGACCCCTTGCAGTAATATTCCCAGATATATGCCCCCTTCACAGGAAGTAAAAAAAGAAGAAAAAACTCACCTCGCTCTCCAGCAGCAGGATACACATAAGCTGCTCTGGTTTGTGTAGGAGGAGGAGGAGCACAACTGAACCTCTCTCTGCTTCATCATTACAGGCAACTGTCTCTGCCTCCTATGGAAGCAGAGGCAGCTGCCGGATAGCGGGACATACCTCCCCTATCCCAGGACTGCGGGACAGCCACTGAAATCCGGGACTCTCCCGCCGCATCCGGGACGGTTGGTAAGTTTATGCAACACCCCAAAAACATCAGTAAAAAACACATGAATCTCATGACTTTTTTTTGTTTTTACAAAAATACACCCAAAAAAGGATGTGTAAAAGCACCCTTAGGGTACAGCCACATGACAGGTTGTGTGTGCGGTCATGATGTATTTAGGAATCACAGCATCTTTTTTTCCTATAGAAATAAATGGGAAAATACATAGGTTTCTGAGATAGACCTGGCACTCTCGAAGCTGTGATGACTGCCCCTGATGGACATACAGTGGATTAGCCGCTTGTGGTATATGTTTACCACAGGTGTTATTTGAAGTAATTCAGAATGCTAAAGAACCAGGAAAGTTCAGTTCAAACAGCAGTAGCGGACAAGAAACGCACCTTAAACCCATGATTAAGCATGCAGTAACCATATCACGACAGCATCACACCCACACAGTGTGGTCGTACCCTTACCCTCAGTTCACACTTGCGCGTTTTACAGCGTGTTCGAACGCGCTGTAAAACGCTCAACAGGAGAAAACTCATGTTTCCCTATGGGCATGGTTCCCACCTGAGCGTTTTACAGCGCGTTTAAACGCGCTGTAAAACGCCCTACGCTCAAAGAAGTTCTTGAGCTTCTTTGGGGCGTTTTGTCTCGCGTTTTCACCCATAGACTTCTATGGGATCGCGCGTAAAACGCGCGTCTAACACGCGTTAAAGTGTAGATATGCCTTTTTTAATTGGTCTCCAGAGTCACGAACGCGTGTATGACGCGCGTTTCCTATTTGCAAGAACGCGCTGTAATACGCGCGACAAAAACGCACGTAAAGCGCGTCTCAGAAACGCTCAGGTGTGAACCCAGGGTAAGACAAACAATTTTGCTTCACAAATCATGGTGTTAACTGTTAAGCAAATAAGAATTATATTCTTCTAACTCTGAACTATCTCTTGGAGGATGAGCCAGATGAACCAGAACCAGAAGAAAAGCCAAGCTAGTGCAAAAAAAAAAAAATGAAAGGAGATTGAGAAACACCAGAAAGATCATCAGTTTTTCATCACTAAACTCAAAACAGATAATTGTGAAAATGTAATAAGGATTGCCAACTTTGCAAAAGGTCAAGGACAATGTGTAAAAATATCCTTCGTTCCCATATGTCTTAGGTTAGTTTTACACAAGCAGATGTAGTCTGTGAAATACGGTCCATGTGATAACATTTCCTACACTGACCGCAGCTCAATTAATCCAAACACATTGCATCATTTATGTTGCTGTGAGTTCACTACTGTCCTGCACTTATGGTACCCCAGTCAAGGGTACACACATGGGCGTAGCAGTCACTACTGGGCCCAGGAGCCTAAGGGGGACCAAAGACCCTTGTGATGCATAAGAAGACACCGATATTATAGAAAGTGCATACTGGTCAAGTTACAGCTCTGGCTGGAGGGAAGGGGTTAGGTCAAGAATTTGGCATGGGGGGATGCAGTTCCAATATTTGCCTCAGGCAGCACAAAGGCTATGTGCTTTCCTGCCCCTGGCCACAAAGCACTGAGGGAAGGGGGGCCCAAGCTGAACTCTTGCACTAGGGCCCATGAGCCTTTAGTTATGCCCCTGGGTACACGTCACTTGTAAGTCTTGAATTCCCCCCTACTTACTGATTGGAGCAACCAGCCATGCCTTTCTACTGTGAGGGTTAATCACACTGGCACTTTTACAAGGTAATACGTTTTACTGTTTAACTGCATTATTTTAAATAAGATGTGTATTGATTTATAGGTCGTGAGGGGTTGATGGCAAAAAGTGCTGTGTCGCAATGTGAAATGTTCTACGTCTAGACGCCGTGTCTAGACATGATATGTCTGGTCTATGTTTACATGCAGAATAATGGGGTGTGACCCCTCCAGCTAGGAGAGAATGCCTTTAGAGCAGGACTTAGAGCAAGAAGATGAGTGAGTTGGCCACACTACGTTGGGTTGACATGCAGAACATAACTCTGGTCGGCACACTGGTACAAAGAACCTAGGGCTCTGTGGTGGGGTATATTCCGCACAAATACAATAGAAGCAATCACGGCACTTAATTTATGCATGTATTGACACATATTCTCTTTACTAATCTTTCCATAGTCAGCAGAGCCGCAGTTTATCTCAGAAATGCAGCCATCACATCGACCGTATTTCCTGGACCACAAGAGAATCTGTCACCCCAATTTTGGAGAATTATCTACAGTAGGGGTACGACAATAACGAAATAACGGATCTCTGAAAGAAATGGATCAAACGGATGCCAAATATGCATAAATGATGACTTCTTTTACTGAATTTGTCTTTTTTCTTTATTTTTCTGTTCTTCTGATGAAAAAATTATGGTGATGTGAACTCCCCCTAATTAAGGGATAATGAAATTCAAATTATAGGCAGGATTTGCTAATACATCAGTTATTTTTTTTTACCCTAAATAAAAAGGCGAGCTTGATAAATGTGCCCCATTGTCAGGACTGCTGCACATGCACACAAGTCCTCTCCGTTATGTTAGAACAGCAGTCCGGACTGTGTAGTTCAGTGCAGCTTTGAGTACTGACATCGGGGCAACCACTCATGTCTCTAGAAGGGGGGCCTCCAAAGTAAATGAGGGCACACTGTGCAAGCACGGCCCCCCGCCATTGACTTTTACTAGAGATATTTAATTTTTATCTCTGGTAGTGCCCCTTGCTGTCTCTACTGTGGCCAAAATTCTGGTCCACCTTCTCCTTCATTCGTGCTCAGTATCCTCTTTACTCTGTTACCCTCCTTCAATGCTGGAATAGTGAAGCAGGTGACTCAGGACAGACACAGTTCATTCATTGATTCCTACTTCTAAATTCATAAAAATATATGCTGTAGCTATATGTCTAGACAGTGGAGAAGAAAAGTGTGGGGAGAAGGGCATTACATGCCTTATTTATTTATGGGGCTAAATGTTCAAATAAATGTTCAAATGTTAGTCAAAAAATGACCGCTGGATGACAGTGGCAGCTCTGGCCTGCTTCTGCAGCTGCTGCTACCAACAACACTTCTGCGGCTGCTACTTGTGCCGGCTACAGCAACATTTTTGCTACTGCCCGTTCCGATTAGGCAACTGTCTGTTGGCCATGGTGCACAGTAACTGAATCAGTAATGTAACTATTGTGACATAATGTCTGGAGGAGTGGTGGATGCGGAGTATATTTGTCCAATGTTCCTCACTTCATGGTTTTATTAAAGCAACCCGGATATGTGAATGACAGAGATGTGCAGTTGTCTCTGTTAGGGTTTGTTTAAAACCTGCTTTCAAGGCCTGGTTTGCTGGAGTGGGGAGAGAACGGCGGGCCCCCACTCTATCCGAACAGTCCGGGTCTTGGGCTGTCCGAATGAATTAGTCCTCAGGTGTGCTGGCCTTATTTGAAGTCAGGAGCCCAGTCACACCTTGCTCTCAGCCTGGGAACAGGTCATCTGCTTGGAGCATGTGAGAGCACTTCAAGAGGTATGGACTTGTTGTTTTGTTTGGTGTCCGGTATTAGGCCAGCACTGGGTCAGTAAGGGTAATCTTTCTGTATAGTTAGAGCTGGACAGGCAGAGGATTTTGTTTTGTTTTTTACATTTTTTTCTGTGTTCTGTACCTCAAAAGGGATCATAAAACTGGCTGAGGTCAGTTAAACGACTCTACTGCTGTTCTGACTGAAATTTCTACTTTGTGCTTGCTAAACTGTGCCTGTCTACCCAGCAGACGACATCCCTCTACCTAATACCTTACACTATGTAACTAAGTATGAGTGGCGCAGCAGGTTAACTAGATAAACGTGCCTATACATAAAAAAATGGGTAAAGCGACCAAAAAAAATGCAAATCGGCCATGTTGACTTAGTTTTCTGTTTTGCCATTTGCCGTATGGGAAAAATATTTTAATAGTATGTCTGTTTTCACATGCAGCGATTCCCATGATGTGTATTTTTTGTTAATTGTTTGCATATTTTTATTTACATTTGGAGGAAATGTTATTTAGAAAAAAAAATTATCTTTTTTAAAACATTTTCTTTGCTTGTTTCAGTCCCCTATGAGAACTATAGGGAATTAATAGACTCCAATGCATTAGTGCTATGAGAATTTTTCTATGTTCCTATGCAGCCCTGCCAAGTGAAGGGGCTCCATAGTAACTAATATGCAGAAGCCTTCTGTGTGGACAGGGGCTGCCACATACATGCTCGGATCCCCAACCCCCACCAGTGGTAGTTGGAGCACACTCGGAACTGTGCGCTTCTGAGTTTTAGGGCATCTGAAGAGTTAAAAGTCCAAGACCGGCATTACTGTCGGTTGTGGACATTAGTGTTGGATGTCTGCTGCTTAAGACCACACACACCCTGCAGCTGCTGCACATGCAATTTTTAAACCATTAGAAAACGTGGTGTGGTGTTTAACAAGCAGGATATGCTCAACCCATATGCAGTTGTGCATGTATATAGGGGGGCACATCCTGCACTTGTAGTCCGTTGCTAGGGGAAATCAACAGCAAAAAATGCATACAATGGAAGATGCCAGCAATGGACTACAAGTACCACAATAACCATCCTACATACGATAACGATAATGTGGATGTGGAGAACAATCAAAAACATAACCATAGCAAAGGCAGGTGCACTCTGCGGCAATACTAAACCCTCACACTAATAAAATTGAGAGGTTAGTTTGACATATCCTACTAGGAGGACATGTCTTAATCTCGGACACCACGGCAAGGTCTTTCAGGTAGCCTGAGGCCCTACCACTCAACCTACCTGTGCCGTATGGGCAATACCAGGAGCCTTTGGGCATTACGGGAGCGTAAGGCCTGACTCACAGACAGCTCACCAGTGACCTCCAGCATTTAACCATGCTTGCAATAGGAGGTGGGAGGTGCCTGTGAGCCCCACCCGAGACCGGCTGATATGGCCCAGAGCCTCCCAGGTGCACCCGAATGTAGGCGGTAGATGAAAAGCAGGCACATTTAAATCGGAGTTTATACACCTCCAAACATTTTATACAAACCATTAGAAAACGGGGCCTCGGGCTACTTGAGAGACCTTGCCGGCGTGTCCGAGCTTAAGACATGTCCTCCTAGTAGGATATGTCGAACTAACCTCTCAATTTTATTAGTGTGAGGGTTTAGTATTGCCGCAGAGTGCACCTGCCTTTGCTATGGTTATGTTTTTAATTGTTCTCCACATCCACATTATCGTTATCGTATGTAGGATGGTTATTGTGGTACTTGTAGTCCGTTGCTGGCATCTTCCATTGTATGCATTTTTTGCTGTTGATTTCCCCTAGCAACGGACTACAAGTGCAGGATGTGCTCCCCTATATACATGCACAACTGCATATGGGTTGAGCATATCCTGCTTGTTAAACACCACACCATGTTTTCTAATGGTTTGTATAATATGTTTGGAGGTGTATAAACTCCGATTTAAATGTGCCTGCTTTTCATCTACCGGCTACATTCAGGTGCACCTGGGAGGCTCTGGGCCATATCAGCCGGTCTCGGGTGGGGCTCACAGGCACCTCCCACCTCCCATTGCAAGCATGGTTACATGCTGGAGGTCACTGGTGAGCTGTCTGTGAGTCAGGCCTTACGCTCCCGTAATGCCCAACGGCTCCTGGTATCGCCCATACGGCACAGGTAGGTTGAGTGGCAGGGCCTCGGGCTACTTGAGAGACCTTGCCGTGGTGTCCGAGCTTAAGACATGTCCTACATGCAATTTTTAAAAGCCCAGACGCCACGTAAATTTACAATTAGATTGTCAGGAAAGAGTTAGTGGAAATGGGCATTACCTAAGATGCACTGTTTTGCACCAAAATTGCTCTAAAATTCTGTCTCAAAGCTAGTCAAGGGATAGTTGGTATCGCTGCACCAGATTTATCATCCAGTCTGAGCTAATTTGTGATAAATCTGGTACAGGTCTAGACAGCCTGTCTACAGGATTGATACAGTGTGGGCCCCGTCTGTATTTTATACTGACCATGGTTCAGGCAGCATTAACCTAATGTCATGTTTACTGAGTATTCCAATGCATGTACAGTCAAATAAGTATTTAAAGAATATAGTTTCATTAGTACTTTCATTTCTGTAGACAAGTATGCTCAGGTTTTTTCTAGGCATTAGTCCAGTGTATTACCTATATTGTCAGTAGCATTGTTTTCCCATGACCAAAGTCAGGGAACTACTTATAATTAGGCATAAGTAGGGCAGATGCCTAAGGCGGCAGGAAGGAGAGGGTGGCAATAAATGGAATTATTTATTGGCTTTGCTTTTCACATGTAGATCAGAGCCATATTTCACTAAGGAACATATGGGCAGGAAGGAGGGGGTGGATGCTTGTGCTGATGTCTCAAAATCCAGCAGTGCAGAAGAATAGTGGATTTTGGTACAGAAGACTTAAAGGTAATATAAAATAATACTTGATTTAGCGACTCACCTCCTTTCTTGCTGCTCTGTCTTTGTGACCCACCCCGTCTACCTTAAATAATTGTATTTACAGTGGATATAAAAAGTTTACACACCCCTGTTAAAATGTCAGGTTTCTGTGCTGTAAAAAAAATCAGACAAAGATAAATCATTTCAGAACTTTTTCCACCTTTATTGTGACCTATAAACTGCACAACTCAATTCAAAAACAAACTGAAATCTTTTAGGTGGAGGGAAGAAAACAAAAAAACTAAAATAAAGTGATTGCATAAGTGTACAGACCCTCTTATAACTGAGGATGTAGCTGTGTTCAAAATTAAGAAATCACATTCAAAATCATGTTAAATAAGAGTCAGCATACACCTGCCATCATTTACAGTGTCTTTGATTAACCCAAAATAAAGTTCAGCTGCTCTAGTTGGGCTTTCCTGACATTTTCTTAGTCGCATCCCACAGAAAAAGCCATTGTCCACAGAGAGCTTCCAAAGCATCAGGAGGATCTCATTGTTAAAAGGTATCAGTCAGGAGAAGGGTAAAAATATTTTTCCAAGGAATTAGATATACCATGGAACACAGTGAAGACAGTCATCATCAAGTGGAAAAAATATGGCACAACAGTGACATTACCAGGAACCGGACATCCCTCCAAAATTGATAAAAAGACGAGAAGAAAACTGGTCTGGGAGGCTTCCAAGAGGCCTACAGCAACATTAAAGGAGCTGCAGGAATATCTGGCAAGTACTGGCTGTGTGGTACATGTGACAACAATCTCCTGTATTCTTCATATGTCTGGGCTATGGGGTAGAGTGGCAAGACAAAATCCTTTTCTTACGAAGAAAAACATCCAAGCCAGGCTACATTTTGCAAAAACACATCTGAAGTCTCCCAAAAGCATGTGGGAAAAGGTGTTATGGTCTGATGAAACCAAGGTTGAACTTTTTGGCTGTAATTCCAAAAGATATGTTGGTGCAAAAACAACACTGCACATCACCAAAAGAACGCCATACCCACAGTGAAGCATGGTGGTGGCAGAATCATGCTTTGGGGCTCTTTTTCTTCAGCTGGAACTGGGGCCTTAGTTAAGATAGAGGGAATTATGAACAGTTCCAAATACCAGTCAATATTGACACAAAACCTTCAGGCTTCTGCTAGAAAGCTGAAATATGAAGAGGAACTTCATCTTTCAGCATGACAACGACCTGAAGCATACATCCAAATCAACAAAAAAATGGCTTCACTAGAAGTAGATTAAAGTTTTGGAATGGCCCAGCCAGAGCCCAGACCTGAATCTGATTGAAAATCTGTGGGGTGATCTGAAGAGGGCTGTGCATAGGAGATGCCCTCGCAATCTGACAGATTTGGAGTGTTTTTGCAAAGAAGAGTGGGCAAATCTTGCCAAGTCCAAATGTGCCATTCTGATAGACTCATACCAAAAAAACTATAATATGCTATAATAAAATCAAAAGGTGCCTCAACAAAGTATTAGTTTAAGGGTGTGCACACTTATGCAACCATATTATTTTATTTTTATATTTTTTCTTCCCTCTACCTAAAAGATTTCAGTTTGTTTTTCAATTGAGTTGTACAGTTTATAGGTCACATTAAAGGTGGAAAAAGTTCTGACATGATTTATCTTTGTCTAATTTTTTTACAGCACAGAAACCTGGCATTTTAACAGGGGTGTGTAGACTTTGAATATCCACTGTAGATATAGACAGGCACACTACACTTAATATCTTAATATACATTTATACCTTTATTGATCAATACAATATTAAAAAAGGGGTCGCATAAAAACCAAAACAAGTGCATATATTTTGGGACTTTGACCATATAGTTCCCACTCTGTTTGCTATATACGAGGTGAGTATGGTCGTCTTCACCACCCACAAAGCCATCAGTGGGGAAATTCCATATATAATCCCTATACAGTATTTCCTGAAATCCAGTTAAGTACAATCGCTATTAATATTTAGTGATGAGCGGCATAGGCAATATTCGTTTTCGCGATATTTCACAAACTTTTCTCATAATATTCGCAATAAATTTGTGCATTCTAGAATTCGTGATCTCCAGTCATTATTTTCGTGATTGCGCAAATCGGCACTAATGATGAGCATATTTTTTGCGCAATACATGTAACTTCACATTTTATCAGGTCTGAGTAGATATTACTGATTGGTGCACTAAGTATTTTTGTGACATCACAGCACTGTGTCTAACAGAGACACTAATCCCTATCACAGCACAGTAATTCCTATCACACTACCTAACACCCTGCACTGGAACCTATCATCTACACTATATCACTATCTAACTTACACTGACTATCTACCACTAACTATCTGAATTATATATATATATGAGCTAATTAACTATCTAATGTAATTGGATAAGGAATAGGATCCAGATGAAAGCACAAAGCACAGCAATGTCACTGCTATCTCTCTCAGAACTGCAAAAAAATGCAGAAAATGGCTGCTGGGGAGGTTCTTATATAGTGAGCTCTTAAAAAGACATTGCAGCCTTCTCATTGGCCCACAAGCAAGAAGGGAGGTTACTGATAAACAAAAACCTAAAATATTTGTGATTACGAATATATAGCACTATATTCTACATCTTCGCAAATTCTTGAAGTGCTGATATTCGCGATAAAAATTTGCGATTAACAATTAAAATATTCGTGATCAACACTATTAATATTGAGACGCTGTATGTTAATATGCTATTGTAATAATGTGCTGCTATCTTCCTTGGCTTCCCATGTGGTAGCTCCAGCACTCACCCCAGATTCAGCGTATCTCACAGCAAGTTCTATAACACAGGCAGTGATACCTGCTTTATAGCAGTTAAGTCTTGGCGTCCCACATGGTGATCAGTGCTCTATTTCCTGACTGCCCGGACTTTAACCATGCAGAATATCACTGGCCACTGATGAAGAAGTTAGCGTAACTTCGAAACATGTCTGAAAATATCGGCAACAACTTGCACAAATTTAAGACCCACTAAAACAACCCACTGACTTATTGATGAAAAATCTAGATCTTGGAATAAAGAACACACAGAGTACTCCACGGACAATACACGAGATTTCCGGGCAGTCAGGAAATAGAGCACTGATCACGTGGGATGCCAAGACCTAACTGCTACAAAGCAGGTCTTACTGCCCATGTTGGAGAACTTGCAGTGAGAGAGGCTGAATCTGGGGTGAGTGCTGGAGCTTCCACATGGGACGCCATGGAAGAAAGCAGAACATTACTCAAACAGGGAGTACAGACTTGTGATCAGTATTATAAATATATGGTTACATTATAGAGGAGATCCAGAAATTGGCATATTAACAATATAACAATGTATCTTTAAAGCAATACAGTATGTTCACTGGAAGTGACTGTTTGTTTATATAGTAGAAAAAGCCATTATATGTTTCATCAACTATATAGTTTTATTAATCACATTTTTTTATAGAGATAGAATATCAATATTAATAGCGATTGTACTTAACTGGATTGCAGGAAATACTATATAGGGATTATATATGGAATTTCCCCACTTTTGGCTTTGTGGGAGGTGAAGACGACCATACTCACCTCGTATATAGCAAACAGAGAGGGAACTATATGTTCAATGTCCCAACATATATGCACTTGTTTTGGTTTTTATGCAACCATTTGTTTTAGGATTTTTTTATATTGTATTGATCAATAAATGTATATTAATGAATTGCCAGCTTAATTGTCTGGGTTATTCCAAGTGTAGTGTGCCTGTCTATATCTAAATAAAATGAAAAGACTTAAAGTTAAACCTTCGGTAAGCAGCATGTAATATAAATATATCACAGTATATCATAAGAAGCATTCTTGAAACATAAAAGTCCCATAGTGAGTCAAAGTGGAGAGGGAGTATATTAAGCACCATGGGGCGTAATAATAGCAGTGCTCCAAGAGCTACACCAGCCCCTCTGTGCTCCAAGTTCTGAATTAGCAAAAAATAAAAGTACACATTTCTATCCGTTCAAGATACAAACAAAATAAATCTATTGTTTTACTTAGCATGATCAACCCTACCAGGCAATATACTTAGTTTAATATTGTTGATTATGCTGACATAAGCCCTTTTAGTCATTTCTAAACGAAGACAAGTATGCTCAGGTTTTCTAGGCATTAGTCCAGGATTCAGTTTATTATCTGTGTCTGCAGTATGGTTGCATGTGTTCTATCTCCACAGTCACGGCCTTATTATAATAAGGCACGTGTGGGAAGATGTCTCTCTAAGGGCTAGACATTAAGGTATCAGGAAGAAGGGGTTGGATGTTGGTGGAGCCTCACAGGTAGAGAAAGTTGAAATTTTGTTAGTTAGGGCTCCAGAAATTCACAAGAGGAGCAATGTTATATTGTACACAGTTAAAGGGGTTGTCTCATCTCACTGTTACTAAGGCGAGATGAGATATAGTCCCTACCACCAGCCAGACAGAAAGCAGCAGAGCGTACCAGTACTTACTGTTTCAGTAGCTCACATTGTGGTACATGAGAGTTATGGAAACAGGGTAGCACAGCAAGCTCTGCAGATTCCCTAACTCGGAAACTGCATAGCTTTCTGTGCTATGCAGTTTCTGTAGCTCTTATGCACAGAAAAAGGAGCTACTGAACTAGTGAGCGCCAGAGCGCTCTGCTGCTCTCCAGCCAGCTGGTGGTCGGGACTGTGTCTCATCTCGCCTTAGTAGCAGGGAGATGAGACAAACAGTTTAAGGATGACAGGAGTAACGTTGATACTGGTTAGAAGTTAATTTTGATGGCCTTCTGGTACTATTATAAAAGACTATATTAACCCATTTAGGTTTTCAGTGCACTGAATGGCATGACCATTGGACATTTGAGGAGGATAACTGAGAAGATGAGGTGCACTTAGGGGTTAGGCTCCACCCCTCAGTGCACCAAAGACCCAATTTGCATAAAAAAAGAAAGTTTTTTCCTCAGGAATGCATTCACACATCCAGTAAAGAATAAAAGAGTTATGTTATGAGGAAAGATTAAAAGAAGGACACGATTTAAAGGAGACATGATTAACTTGTACAAATGTATAACTGTCCCACATAAACAATATGGTGAAAAGATGTTCCATGGAAAATCCTCTCATAAAACAAGAGGCTCTTCCTCCATCTGGAGAACAAAAGGTTTAGTCTTCAGAGGTGTCACGGCTTCTTTACTGTAAGAATGGCGAATCTTGGAATAGTCTACCTCTGGACGTGTTCACAGCAGGAAGCAGTTTTAAAAAGTCTTAGATTAATTAAAATTAAATAAAATAAGTGTGTAGTAATCTGTGTCTCATCCCTCTGTCCTAAAATTCACATCCCCACCCATCCTTTCGTTAAACTTGGTGGACATGTGTCTTTTATCACCCATACTAACTATGTAGGAAAAACTATTTTCTACACAAGGGAGGAAGGGGTTAACCAAGTGGTAATTGCAATGCATCCTGGGAGATTCAGGCGCTTGACTATCCCATTTGAGATGCTGCCTACCCACAGAAAGGAAAGAAAGTTCCCCGGATAAGCAGATAGGTGAGTAAAAAAAGTTTTAAATTCGTAGAATAACCCCTTTAAGGAGTAGAACCATCTACAAAGATAAAGCCCATGTTTGAAAATACTACTCCTCTAGTATCACAAACCCAACAGGAAATGCTTAGATAAACTGGTTGGATACATTCCCAGACTTTGTTGAGTTTTGTTTAACCTGTTCCTGTATTGGTACTGCAGCACAAAATGTTTTCTACCATGTTTTCCACCTGCATACAGGGAGAACACAAGGAGACATGAAGATACGGGAACGCTACTGAGCCAACGTTTAGTCCTCTGCTAGATATAATTCATAGGTCAGTATCGATGCCTACAGCTAGAAAATCTCAGCAGTAACATGTTGTCTTTTATTTGTTTAATCCAGTGAACTGATAGATAAAGCTTAGGGCTCTTTCACACTTGCGTATTTGTTTTCCGGCATAGAGTTCCGTCGTCGGGGCTCTATGCTGGAAAAATCCTGATCAGGATTATCCCAATGCATTTTGAATGGAGAGAAATCCATTCAGGATGCATCAGGATGTCTTCAGTTCAGGACCGGAACGTTGTTTGGCCGGAGAAAATACCGCAGCATGCTGCGCTTTTTGCTCCGGCCAAAAATCCTGAACACTTGCTGCAAGGCCGGATCCGGAATTAATGCCCATTGAAAGGCATTAATCCGATCCGCCTAATCTTCTATGACCCATGACGTATGGGTACGCCATGGGTCCGATCCCAGGTATGGCGCCCGCTCCTGCCTCTCTGTGGGCGCGATCGCTGCGGGGGTCCGGCTGTTTCCTGTAGCTGACCGCGGCTAATGATCGCGCCGGCAGCGATGCCGATCGCAATCATTTAACCTCGCAGATGCCGTGGTCAATCCTGACCACGGCATCTGCGCTACGCTAAAACCGAAAGTAAACTGCAGCTCTCCGGCTCCCTAGTGGTGATCGGAGAATCGGAGCTGCTAAGGGATAGCCTCAAGCCTTCATTCAGCATGAGGTTATCACTTACTATTTCCTATGGAGCCCTTGTTAGCAATAGGGCTTCATAGGAAAGTAGTAAATCTCATAAACTCCAATACAAGTGTATTGGAGTTTATGTTAGAAGCAATCAGATGATTGATTTATATAGGTCCCTATGGGACCTATATAACAGTGTAAAAGAAAAATAAAAGAAATAAAAAATAAAAATAAATAAAAACCTAAAAATTCAAATCACCCCTTTCCCCAAAATTAAAATAAAATAATATTTTTTTTAAAAATACACATCATGGGTGTCATAATGTGCGAAAACGCCCGTGGTATAAAAATATAAAAATATATTCCCATACGGTAAACAGAAAACGGAAAAGCGCCCAAATGGCGGATTCGCTATTTTTGAACGCTTCATTTCCTAAAAAAATTTAATAAAAAGTGATCAAAAGTCCTACACACCCCATAATGGTATCAACTAAAAGTTCAGATCGCCCCGCAAAAATAAGCCCCCATACAATGCCATACACTTAATTACAAAAAGTTATAGGGTCAAAATATGGCGACAAAAATAAAAAATAAAAAATTTCCCACTTTTGAATTTTTTTCACTATCAAAACGCAAGAAAATCTATACATATTGGGTATCGCCAGATTCGTACTGACCTGTAGAATAAAACTAAATGGTCAGTTTTATCACACATCAAACGTCGTAATTTAAAAACCCGTAAAATTGTGGTAAAATTGTTTTTTTTTTGCAATTTCACCCCATTTGGAATTTTTTTCCCGCTTCCCACTACATCGTATGCAATATTAAATGGTGGCGTTGGAAAGTAAAACTTGTCCCGCAAAAATAAAGCCCTCATATGGCCATGTGAACGTAAAAATAAAAAAGTTATGGCTCTCGGAAGGCATGGAGCGCAAAACGAAAATGCAAAAATGAAAAAACCCCGAGTCCTTAAAGGGTTAAGCTAAACGTCGTTTCGGCGCATCGCCGGATCCGACGTTTAGCTTTTTCTCAATAGTTACCATGGCAGCCAGGACGCTAAAGTCCTGGTTGCCATGGTAAAGTGTAGTGGTGAGCGGGGGATATACTTACCGCCCGTGCGGCTCCCGGGGCGCTCCAGAGTGACATCAGGGCGCCCCACGCGCATGGATCACGTGATCGCATGGATCACGTGATCCATGCGCATGGGTCGCTCTGACGTCATTCTGGAGTGCCCCAGGAGCCGCACGGACTGTAAGTACACTGCTCCCCCGCTCCCCACTACTACTATGGCAACCAGGACTTTAATAGCGTCCTGGCTGCCATGGTAACCTCAAAGCATTTCGAAGACTGATCAGGATCCTGATCAGTCTTCTAATGCTTTCAGGCAACTTGCGTTCTGACGGATCCGGCGGGACAGAAGTACCCGCTGGATCCTCAGAACGCAAGTGTGAAAGAGTCCTTAGTCTTGCATTAGTGTGTTGATCTGGTCTCCTCAGAGGATGATGTAACCAAAGAATATAAAGTATTAAAGAAATCTAGAAGAAGTATTTACCACTCATACACCTTCAAAGAATTCTTTTTTTTACAATCCCCATGCTCTAAGACAAAACCTATATGAGTGCAGAAGGAAGACAAAGGATTGGGACTTTGCACAGGGAAAAAAATGAGACTAGACTAAGGTCTATTCTCTTTAATGCTTTTGCTGCAGGGCTGTTTTGTACAATTTGCAACTCTGGTAGGAAAGATAGTTTTCTCAGTTTTTCTACAAATAGAAAATAAAAAAAATCATGCAAACCCCCCATAATCATATATTTTCTAAAAACAGACACCCTGCACATTGTCACATTCCACTTAGCACTTTATACACACAGACACCTTTGTGCATCTTTGGGTCAAAGTGTAATTTTTCATAAAAATTGCACAAAATGTAAAAATGCAGAACGTTGTATGGACCACACCTCTTAAAGAGGACCTGTCAGCTCTCCTAACATATCTCTTTTAGTAAAAACAACTTTAGATGGCACACCAACTTTGGGTTTTCAAATATGCATTTCTTTATTCAGCCATGTGAGGTGCCTGGTCACTTTAGCAACTTTTCGGGTCAATATTATTATTCAGGGTGCTTTTTGAAGTTATGGTTAAAGAATAACAAATATACAAAAGATTCAAAAGTTTCATATGTCCTTACACCCAACACAGTAAGTCTTTCATTCTAGACAATACAAACTTTTTGAAAAAATTTAGACTCCTGAACCCCAACTGGGAAGAATGCCTCATAGCAACAAAGGATGTCTCAAGCCACTATACTTATATACCAACAGGCAGGAATATATTGTGTAAAGGAGGCATTAGCAAAGAAGGCAGACTTTACACCAGAGGAGAATGAATTTATATTATATTATCTAGTAAACAAATTAACTAATTAACTATTAAACTTTGTTCTAAGGAGCAATTATTTTTGTTCGAGGACCAATTTTTTATCCAAACAGCAGGAACTGCAATGGAATGTAACAAGGCGACTTTTGCTATTAACTATATGAATGACTTTAAGGAGAAATATGTATATACCCATTCCCTTGTTAATAAACCTGCACTGTTACGGCAGAGATACATTGACGATGTGTTTTGTGTTTGGCAGGGCAGCCAGGATGATCTCAATAAATTCTATCAGGACATTAACAAGAGCGTCAAATCCATTTAATTTTCTCTGGACACCAGAAAGACAGAAATCCCCTTCCTGGATATCCTTCTAAGGGTAAATAAAAATACTCTAGAATTACATATTTACACCAAACCGACATACAAAAACAGTCTTACAGTTCTAAAGTTGCCACCCTCCAGGACTTATTAAATCTCTTACCCTCTCACAAATCATGAGGGTTAAACATATTATCACTGACATCCCTACATCAGAACTAAGATTAGAGCAGATGGCCAAAAAATTCCAGAGATGGGGGTTCCCAAGGAAACTCCTGAACAAGCTTCTTGACAACGTGAAACACCTCAAAAAGGAAAAACTTCTCACCCAAATCCCATCCAAAAAAACTACAAGAAGAATTCCATGTGTTACTACTTACACAACACAAAGTCCAGACATTCAGGAAATTGTGTACAAACATTCGTACACTCTGCAACGAGGTCTCCCTGACACGTTCTCAGAAAAATCCTTGTACTACAAGTGCCTGAAAAACATCCAAGAAATCCTGGTTAAATCAGACTTGGGCCCGGGAAAAAGGGACATTTAAACAACCATCACAAGTAGCCCCAACCCTAGCACGTACCCATGCCTTGGGTATGTATAGTGTGGCAACGTCACAAAGGGCCCGACATTTACACGCCCATCAACCGGTAAAACATACTCGATCAGGGAACACTTTTCATGCCTAAGCAATTTTGCGGTCTATCTCAATAAATGTCCATGTGGAAAATCTACATTTTCTGAGAGTGCATAGCATACAGTGTATAAAATATAACCAAATAACTAATACACACATGCACCTCCATGCAACTTTGCAGCAAACAATGATTCAAATCTGCAACTTAAATGCAACCAAAATGCATACTCTAGCAGGGTCCTTGTGCAAATAAAATATAGTCTGCAAAAATTGTAAGATGTGAGGAGTTTATACATACCACATGTCTACATTCAATGCTGTGTTAAAGAAATGCAAAAACTGCATGAATGCGCCAACCAACTTTTTGCCCGCAAGTATTGGGAATTATGCAGTATATCATTTTCCATCCCCCTATACAGACTGTAATTTTAATTAATAATAGTAAATTCCTAATCCTAATATGATGCATGAACTAAGGTCGCTTTAAGACGGATATATTATGGCTGCTTTATTAATCCTGTATTATGGACAAAACACCTGACCCTCCTGTAGTTCATCAGAAATTGAGTTACGCCACCTGCACACATTGCGGAATATGTGTGGTTTTTCAGCAAGGATTCCCATGCAGAAAAACCACAGTGTATTACAGTACCAATAAATTGCATGAGATTACACAAAGCTCTTATGTACTGTGGAGACACGAAGGTCAGCTCGGCCGCCAGCCTGCTATCTTCATAAACACGACGCAGGGCTCATACCACCGAACACCCATGCTACTTTCCTATGGGTGAAAGATGCCTCATACAACACAGGGTAAGGGTACAACGCCTCGGGAAGACTTTATTTGATAACCAACAGTTAGCAGCATATAGTACAGTCCCAGTAAGTACACAAGATGGCACAGGTGACAGCGACTCACCCTTCCGCTGACTAGCCAGGGATTAAACCTCCTCAACTTTGGGTGGACCCATGACCAGCTACCCCAGCCAGTAGCACACGGCTTTGGGCACACACCCGCCTAAAAGCTGGGGGAGCCAGCTGTGCACAGTGAGGCATGTGGCCAGGTGACTCGATCATCCCAACCTGGACTCTCCAACTGTACCCATAGGCTCAAGGTTGGGCAGAAAAGCAGTTTTGAAGTCCACCAGCTGGAAATGTAGTCACTAGGCTGAAGTCCTATAGAATATCCGCTGATGACAGGGGCAGCCACCCTTTTATATCCCTCAGCTGCTAGTTCAGTGCATTGGCCCCCATAAGATTGGTGGGAGATAATCATGGCTGTTTCATCATTGGCTGTCAGTTCAATCCGAATGCATAAAGTCATTCTGATGACACAGATTTTCCACTACAGCCAGACAGGCTGAACCGCTCCTAATACACAGGAGGGAGGCAAATGCAATCAACAGTTGATGTAATTCCCAGGTCCTTTCCCATACATTTGCTGGCGTGTTAGTCAGCCCAAAAGGCACCGCATAGTTCATTCAAATTGCTGTGGAAATCAGACTGCTACAGGAAAGACACATGAAACAATTGCTCATGTCCCTGACTGTCTCCCACAAACAATGGACAACGAAACAGTACACCTGGCGCAAATTAAGAACAATCCACCCCACAAGTGGTCAGGTGTTATCAGCAGTGCCGATAGTGTTGTCACATACACTTTGCAGATTGTTTCTGTGCGGAAATCGACCTGCCGTGTGGATTTCAAAGTAAATAGCATGTCAATTATCTTTACGGTTTTAGATGCAGATTTCACCCTTTTCAATAGAAGGGTGGGATCTGCAACAAAACCGCATCAAGTCCACAACAAAATCTTCAATTAGATATTGCAGATTTTAGTGCGAATATGCTCCATAAACACAAATAAATTTACACAAAAATTTTTGTGTTCACCTGCCAACATGGGCAGATGGCCTTAGATTGCCATAAGTCTGGTTTTAATGAACTGTGTCAGGTCTAGTTGTTGCATCCATAATATGGGCACAATAAAGACCCTGTATAACGCCCCTTTGAAAAGTGTCTAAATACTGTTGTTTAAAAAAAATGATGGTCATTGAAAACAATTGTTTATGTTGACAGTCTTGTTCATACAACCACACTGTTGTGGTAGATAAACCGTTCAGTCTTTAGAACTTGCTGGGGTTGGTTCTCAGTAATAAATAGGTTGTTTCATTAGTCTTGCTAGATCTATAACACCACTTCTTAGGGTTATTTGCCAACGCATGACCTCATAGTATAGCAGCGTCTTTCCAAAGTCTCTCTGCAATAATCCAATATATCGCTGCATGGCATGACTAGTAATAAGTGTATAAAAAAGTTGCGCATCAGGGCTTCTCACCGCACTGAAGCCTCCCCAAAAAGTATTACCATTCCCATGAGTTTCTTCTCATGACGAGGACTGCTTCTAAGTTTCCTTGACTGCCCGTTCTCTTATCCAGCATCTCGCTTTCTCTACTGCATATGTGGGGCTTGACTTCAGCAGCTCGAATGATGCTGTAAACTATTATGTTATAGCCGTCTTATTTGCAGGTCATCTTATTTGGCAGGGTACAGTGTCATGCCTTCATCTCTCACTTGCGGTACCGTGTTTAGGAAAAAATAACCCCCTGCCAAATATGTTTTGGAGCCACCTGGGATCCCTCTTCAATGGCTAAAAGGAAAGGTCGGAGTTTGTATTCATGAACAGGATTATAGTTTTTGTAGAAACTAATAATGCTTCAATGATACTTTGTATTACCTAAAAAACAAAGACAATGGCCAAAAGTGAGAAACTCTACCCCACTCTTATCCTATTATTACAAAGCCAACAGGAAATGTCAGATGAACTAGTTGGAAATTTTCCCAGTCTTGGCTGAGTTTTGTTTAACCTCTTCTTGTATTGAACCATTACAGCATGAAATGTTTTCTACAATGTGCTGAGCACCTGCATACCAGGAGAATAGCAGGAGACAAGAATATACTGTAATTCTACTTATCCAGCTGCAGTTTAGGGCCCTTCGACAATGGCTGGTCATCTCCCTTTCACTTTGCATTGGGCCATGTGAAAAGTAATTTAAACGGGTGCTGATTGACTTGCATCCAAGTGTAAGAAATGTATTATACATAAATATATTAAATATATACTATGCATACATGAAAAGTAGCACTCCTCATTCAGCAGTAAAGCGGGTGCCAGCGGTAACCCCTCGATTCAGGGTAGTAGACAAATCACGAAAGTCCACAGCACTCCTTAAAAGTGAAAAATGTGCTTTTATTCACACATGTAGTACAGCAACGTTTCGGTTCTCTCTCAGAACCTTTTTCAAGCCACTTGGCTTGAAAAAGGTTCTGAGAGAGAACTGAAATGTTGATGTACTACATGTGTAAATAAAAGCACATTTTTCACTTTTAAGGAGTGCTGTGGACTTTCGTGATTTAAATATATACTATATATAATATACCTTCTTACTGGGTCTGATTCATAGGTTGGGTGCAATAAATGAGACATGAGTGAGCATTTGAAAAAAAAGGTATATTGTATAGGATGGAAAATTGAGGTTACTCTTATTGATAAATATATATGCAGGTATAATGGAATAAAATAAATAAATATTGTGATCAGAGACTTATAGACACAACAACAATTACAGTTACTTACAAATGCCAAGATACAATATCAATGTTACTTTCAAAACCATTTGGTAAGTCAATATCAATTTCCTTAAAGTTTATAGTTACCACACATAGGTCTCTCCTCTTCCATCCAGTTTCCTCCAGGTTCCTTCCCGCCTCCCTCTTCCTTCCAGCTCCTCCATATGCCCAATGCATGGGTCTTTTATCTCTTGAAAACTATCAACCCCACTGCATGTAAACGCCTCAGATCTGTCATCCAAGTATCCGTTGGTTCCCCCTCATAAAGATTCCTCAACCATTTATTTTAGCATTTTATGGCATTTCGCCTTTAGGCCTGTATTACACCATCAGATTTCTGTCCAATCAGACCACTAGTTGGTGTGTATAACAAAAGATCTATGTGTGTAATTGGCCATCTGACCAATGATTGGTCAGAAAGTCTGTCAGATAATATGTTGGTGCAATACAAGCCTTATTTACACATTTTGGTTGTGTTTTGTTCACTACCAATCTGCATATACGAGATACAGAATACCCTAAGAATACCCTAAGACCTTTATCTGTGAGAATCAAAGTAGCTGGATACATACTGACGAAGTATATACACCATGCAGATGATTGCTAACGAGCGTTCGTTGCAGCAAATGCTTGATTATCGGTCTAATATTGATATGCCTCTCGCTAGGGAAGATTGATGGCATAGTGATCGCTCCTCCCCATGCTGCCAAGAAGATCGCTGCATGTAATAGCAGCTGTCTCCTCCGCTAGCGAGCAGGCAATTGGCGGGAGGGAACGTTTTCCTCCCTACAATCATCTGCCACATCGGGCTATGTAATACAGCCTTAAGACAATTTGCACATGCAACAGATTAATAAGAGTCTAGTTTTGGATTTTTGCCATGCAATACATCATACAAATCTACTACTATGTACAGTATAATGCATGTATAACATTTGAATCCTAAATAATAAGAACATTGGTAAGCCTGGCCCATTCGGGCAGAGAAAACACAAAAAATCCCAGAAAGAAAAAACTTTTAATACAATTTTTGCGTGTTTTAATAAGACATTTAGGGGTCTGTTTTGCCCACAGTCTAAAAACAAATCTGGACTGTTGGGAGCTTTGGAATGGGGTTTAATGTCTACAAGTAAGAAGGGTCTCGTGACAAAAACTGATCACAAACTGTCCTCCCACTGGGACCTCCAGCATACAGCTGGAATCTATGGGGAAATCTGACAGTAAGGCCCCTTTCACATGTGCAAGTTTTCCGTGCGGGTGCAATGCGTAATGTGAATGCATTGCATCCGCACTGAATCCGGACCCATTCATTTCTATGGGGCTGTGTACATGAGTGGTGATTTTCACGCATCGCTTTTGCGTGAAAATCGCAGCAAGCTCTATATTGTGTGTTTTTCCCGCAACGCAGGCCCCATAGAAGTGAATGGGGCTGCGTGAAAATCGCAAGCATCCGGTGATGGACCATGTGATTGGACCATGTGATGTGACGTCACCACAGGTCCTTTAGCCGGCAGCTCACATGATTAAAGAAGAAAGAAGAGATCGCAACTACGCGATCAAGTGGATGAGGTGAGTTAATTTTTTTTTAACCCCTCCATCCACATTTTACTAAGCATTCTGTATTGAGAATCCTATTATTTTCCCTTATAACCATGTTATAAGGGAAAATAATAAAATCTACAGAATACTCAACCCAAACCCGAACTTCAGTGAAGAAGTCCGGGTTCAGGTCTGGGTACCAAACATGCTGATTTTTCCCACGTGCATGCAAAACGCATTAAACCACTTTGCACTCGCACGGAAAAATCGCATATTTTCCCGCAACGCACTCGCATGTTTGCCTGCAACGCACCTGCAACGGCCGTGTGAAAGAGGCCTAAGTGTTAAATTTCCCTATAATGCCACCACAGAGGAAATGAAGCATTACACAGTGCTCGTTCAAATCAATGTGGATTGTATGGGTCCTTTAGCGCAAAAAAAGACGCTCCTCTAACTGCTCGCTATTCTGGGAAAGATATGAGTATTCTATACAGATGTCCGCCTCCATAATCTCAGGTTTTTAAAAAATGGGTTTTCTAAGAAGGACAACCCCTTTACCTCATACACATTCTGAAGAATTTTCAAATCCCGAACATCTCCTATCTGGGCAGATTCTTTTTGGATTTGTTACAGATTTTACCAGTTGTGGAATGCAGATGGATGCAGTGTATAAAACCCGTTAATGCATTGTGTTATATTAGTACTGTGAGTGAATTCTGAGACTATTATTTTTTTATCTAGAAAGCACTGTGTGAATAGTACTATGTGTGTTTCACAGACAGGAGAGCTAAGAGATAAGATTAATGCATGTGTTAACATGCAGTGATTAAAATATGATTACAACTAAGAAATTAGAGAAACAGGTGATTCAGTCATTCATCAAATATACATTTTGCATCCTACAGGTAAATTTAAAAAATATATATACATAAAAAATGCAATGATGATGTGTGAACCAAGCCTAAGGGCTCATGAACACGGCCGTTGCCCAGCCGTGTCCGTATTGAGGAAAATTCTAAATCAGTAATGACTCATTACTGATTTAGAATATTCTTCATTATTTAATATAGTTTATGTTATGCGAAAAATCGGTAATTAAATATGCGCATTAATCGAATCGCGTAAGGGCGTTAAGCAACTTTCCTATTGGGTTGGCTTGGTAGAATTGTCGAACATGTAGAATATAGCGCTATATTCTCTAGTGCTATATATTTGTGTTTTAGAATATTCGCATTACGCGAATATTACATTGCCGATTTTGCGCATAAGAGAAAATAAATTTAACAAGATCGTGTTGTTTCTGAAGAAACCACAGGATGTTGGCTTGAAATCTGATTGGCTGTTTGTCGCTCCACCTACATTTTAAAATTTGAACCCAAGTTACCCAATGACTGACTATGTCAAATTTGAGGACCCTGCCATTAACAGTCTAAGAGCAGCGGTAATTTAAATTTCCCCATATAAAACTAATGGCTAAAATGTGATTGGCTGTTGAAGGCTCCACCCACTTTTCCTAAATTCTAACCACAGTCACACAGTGACCCACGGTGCCAGTTTGTGGACTCTGGCTTTCATATTGTAGGAATAACAGCTTTTTACATTTTCTCATTGAAGTCAATAGGGGAAATCTGATTGGCTGTTTTTGGCTCTGCCCACTTTTTAAATTTGAATTCCAGTCATCCAGTGCTCGAATGTACGAAGTTTGAAGACCCTGCCATTAACCGTGTAAGAATGGCAACAATTTAAATATTCCCATTGAATAGAAATAGGTAATATTTGATTGGCTGTTTTAAGCTCCGCTCAGTTTTCAAATTTTTTACCTCAATCACCCAGTCATGATCTGTGTCAAGTTTGTGGCCTCTGGCTTTAAAACTGTGAGAATGGCAGTATTTGAAAGTTTTACATTAAAGTCAATAGTTGAAATCTGATTGGCTGTTTTAGGCTCCATCCACTTTTCCTAAATTTTGACCACCGTCACCCAGTGAGTAATTGTGCTAAGTTTGGGACACTTGGCATTTAAACTGTTAAAATAGCAGCAGTTTATCTTTTTTTCATTAAGGTCAATGGCTCAAATCTGATTGGCTTTTGTTGCCCCGCCACTTTTTTATCCTAATTGTGAACCACAGTCAACAAGTGACAAGCACTTTAAGGTTTGGAAATTACAGCATTTAACGTGTAAAAATGGCAGAAATTTTATTTTTTCTATTAAAAATCAATGAGTGAAATTTGATTGGTTGATGGTGGATACACCCACTTTTTCTAACCTTGAAGTTGAAACACCCAATGACCACATTTGTGATATTTGAGGTCCATGACATCAATAATGTGAGAGTGGCAGCATGTTTTGATTTAAATAAATCAAAGAAATCTGATCGGTTGTTTTTGGCCCTGCCCACTTTTCAGAATTTTATTCCCATTCCTCCAGTGACCAACCGTGCCAAGTTTGAGGACCCTCCCATAAACAGTCTAAGAGCAGCGGCAGTTTTGAATTTTCCCATTTAAACAAATGGCTGAAATTTGATTGGCCGTTGTAGACTCCGCCCATTTTTATAAATTTTAACTCCAGTCACCCAATGACCCACGGTGCCAAGTTTGGGTACTCTGGCTTAAATACTGTGAGAATGACAGCTTTTACAATTTTCTCATCGAAGTCAATAGGGAAAATCTGATTGGTTGTTTGTGGCTACTTTTTAGAGTCCCTGAAATGTGACAGAAATTTTCAGGTTGACCCCATGACTAAGTGACCCAAGTTTGGTGAGTTTAACTTCAAAGTTGTACGAGTGGCAAAAGTTTACAATTTTCCAATGAAAGTCAAAGGCAAAAAGTGGGGTCTTCGGGGGGCCGCCCCACGGGCACGGAGGGTGGGATCGGTAATGAAACACAAGCAACCTATTTGGGTATGTGCCGAACAAGTGTGCAAAGTTTGGTAATTGTACTCCTAAAACTGTGGGAGGAGTAGCATATAGAAAACAGCAAAATTTTCATTGGCCGTTGCTAGCTCTGCCCACTTTGGGGTGTCCCCCAAAAACTTTCTCTTTTATTCGGGTTGACACCAACAATATGTGGTCGGAGTTTGGGAAGTGTAGCTTCAAAACTGTGCGAGTGGGAGCAATTTAAAAATTTTCCCTGTCAAAGTCAATGGCAAAAAAGGGGTCTTCGGTGGTCCGCCGCAGGGGCCCGGAGGGTGGGATCGCTTATTAAAGCACAAGTAACTTAATTCACTATAGGTCAAAGAAGTGTGAAAAGTTTGATGTATGTACCCCCAAAACTGTAGGAGAAGTAGGGCATAGAAAGAAAGGGCGCTAAGAATAATAATAAGCTGAAATGTAAACCAAAAATCGAAGAATATTCTAATTCACTACAGACTACAATATTGCAGCCTTCTCACATTGGCTCACAAGCAAAAAGCAGGTAGGTATACTAGGTAATGGGTTCAGATGAAAAAAAAAAAAGACGTATATTCGTTTTTACAAATATATATCACTATATTCGAAATATTTGCGAATTCTCGAAGTGCTGATATTCGCGATAAAAATTCGCAATTCGAATATTCGCACTCAACACTAATCATTGACTGTACTGACACCTGCATTTTCACAGTACCGCCTTGCCTTGCACTTCAAAACTCATCTCCCCTGGAGAGAAGAAAGGTGCACCCTTCCCATTGTTGCATGCCCTCAGTTGGCGCCAGACTGAGAACTGCTACTGTGAGTAACTACTATCACTATTATTGCTACCACCACTCCTATCTTCCTGGGCTCACTGCATAAGCCAAACAACAAAGATCTGAAGCAATCTTACTGTACCCAGACAGGAACTGAGTTCCTCCTACTCACAGGCTTAGCTGAACGTGAACAGCAAAAACTGACCAGAAACCAAAAGTAACCTGCCCTCATGAAAGTCTTTATAAGGTGTCAGCAAACAGGATCTTGCATCATATGAAAGGACTCAAGTTCAATTCAAAGTCTAGGAAAACAAAAGCTGTGATCTGCTACTCGGAAAGGTCAAAGACCTCTTATCACCAGCAAAACTTCACAGCACACAATAAAGAACCTGAACGATGACGTTGATGTATTGATGGCTTGTCTATTCTGACATGAACAATTGATATTCATGATCTGTAGCAAGTTACATTTCAATCTCAATTATGGTATTTTTCGCTTTATAAGACACACAAGAGTTATGCAGCCAATAACCTTGCTGCGTAACTGTCAAACTGACTGTTGAGGCACAGTTTTGTAAAATATAAAATTGTGCGCCCATCATGGGTCTGCTCATTAATGACCACATGATTTTACAGGTAAGCAGCAGTTCTACCATGGAAATTCTGGGCCATTAGCAATCAATCTGAAGTGTTTTCCACACAAAAGAAGTGCATATTCAATGGTTCAACCCCCCTTGTCTTCAGCGACTGTGCTCCAGTCCTCCCAACCAGGCTTTGTTTACATGGCTGCTGCAGTGACATGCCCATGTATGGCACATGGCTGCTCCAGCCAATCACTGGCCTCAGAGATCTTGTGGCATATACCACTGAGGCCTGTGATTGGCTGCAGTGGTAATGTACACAGGCACATCAATGCTGCATGAAGCAAGATTACATTGTTAATGCAGCAGCAAGTTATTGGAGTGGCGGTGCTGGAGCACAGGGGGTTTAACCCCTTAGTGACCACCCATATGCCTTTTTACGGTGGTCACTAAGGGACCTTAGGCTTGGCCGCCGCATTTTTACGGCGGCCCAGTCTAAGTGCTGCATGGGTCCCCCGTGCAGCGGGGTGAGCAGACCCGGCTCTCACATGAGAGCCGGGGCCCTGCCCTAACAGAGCAGGAGTGCCGATCCGGGCTGTTTAACCCTTTACATGTCAGGCGCAATGGCGCCCGCTGCATGTAAAGTGATGACAGAGGGAGCGGACTCCCTCTTTCTCCCATCAGCACCCCGCAAATGCGATTGCGGGGTGCTGATGTGTTGGGAAGCCTTACCTAGCTTCCGGTCAGGGCCCCGAGCCTGTCTTTGGTTATTTCCGAAACAGAGGGAAACAAAAACAGAGTGTTAAACACTATAGGTCTCCTGGATACGGAAGCCTTAGGTTAACTTTGGCAGGGCGCCAATAGGATTTGGACAGGATATAAAAAGTATAGAAGGTGAGATGAACGTAAGACAGGCTGCCAGTGGTTACACCTTCCCTATGGCAAGGTCGGGTGGGTATACGTAACAATAAAAAAGAGGCAGAGTACACACAGCTATGGTAGTGTGTGTACCCTGTAAATGACCACTTTTGGAGGCGCCAATCTGTCAAATGAAACACTCACAAAAGTGCGGTATTAGGAAAATTCGAATCATCACTAGTGCAAATAAGAGTAATAAAAGCAGTAATAAAAGCAGGTTTAACTCACTTCACCCAGGAGGGTAATGTAGGATAAGCTCAATACACCTACATTAACACCTCCTGCGCCTGGGTCGCCTCTAGGAATGTCAGAAAGGACGGCAAACACTGATGTCTTCTAGAACCTTTCCTTTATTAAATTCGCCAAGGTGTGGGGAGGAGGATCTCAACGCGTTTCGGGGTCATACAACAAGACCCCTTCGTCAGGAGCATAATGTGGAACCTGTCAACAGGTGAATTTAAACACAAAAAAGCACCAAAGAACACCGGAGGATGTCAGTTTCGGTCCCAGTGACGTCACTTCCGGTGATCGGTATAAATATCTTATTAAACTCATCAAAATGCAAGTGAACATAAATATATGGATTCAGAGTTATGTCAGAGAGGGGTGTTAGAGCAAAAAAATATATATGAGTGATTAAGCCGGAGATAGGTAGATGTGGATGTTAATGTGCTGCCGGGTGCGCTCCAGCTTGGTTATTTCCAGCAGACTGTGCCTCTCTGGCACAGCCTGCTGGTCAATGTTAGAATAGAATTGCTACTGAAATGTAATGCATTATAGCAGGCATGCTCAACCTGCGGCCCTCCAGCTGTTGCAAAACTACAACTCCCAGCATGCCCGAACAGCCTACAGCTTTCAGCCTACAGCAGGGCATTGTGGGAGTTGTAGTTTTAGAACAGCTGGAGGGCCGCAGGTTGAGCATGCCTGCATTATAGAGATAATGCATTACATTTTAAAATCAATCAAAATACTGTATATTATAGTTCCAGCGAAAAAAAAAAAACGTAATAACAAGTGATCAAAAAGCACCATTTACTCCACAATGATACCAATGAAAAATACAAGTCGTCCCGCAAAATCAAGCTCTCTCACAACTCCATGGAAAAAAAAAAAATTGTTATGGGATGCAAAATCTTTTTTTTCTTGTTAAAAAAGGTGTTTTATTGCAAACAAAATAGTAAAACTTAAAAAAAATACATGTATTTAGTATCACTGTAATCGTACTGACCCAGAGAATAAAGATATTATGTTATTTGTACCAAAAAATGAATGCCGTAAAATTTATAATGTAAAAACGCAGTGGCAGTATTGCTATTTTTCCCCATTTCCCTCCCAGAAAGAGTTAATAAAAGTTAATCAGAAAGTTATGTGTACCCCAAAATGACGTCATTAAAGACTACAAGTTATCCCGCAAAAAACAAGCCCTCATATAGCTATATAGATGGAAAAGTAAAAAAAATTATACCTCTTAGAATGTGACGATGAAAAAAGGAAAAAACGCTTGGTCATAAAGGCCCAAACAGCCTTGGCCACTAAGGGGTTAAACCAGTGAGTACAGTGAGCACAACTCCATACCTGCCTACCATTTTGTTTTTGTTTTAATAACTCAGACCCTCTTTAAAGGCTTTAGAAAATGAAGCAAATTTGCAACAAGCCGTCATTCGAAAAAAAAGCTACCGTTTTGTGTATACAGCTTCTGTGCAGACCTACAGTATGTGTCTCCGTGGTAACACACTACAAACATTCTACCTTCTATTTGGCCCCTGCATTTTGTAACCTGCCTAGCACTGTTCACGGTGCAGGAGTCTCTTTGTTTCAAAAAACACTATGGAGGAGATTCATCGTCCCCCTATTCCACTTCACTGCAAACCCGGGTCTATGACTTTTAAATCCAGGCACAAGTGGCATTTCTATACTATCCTGCCACATTCTGAAAAGGGGCAGAGTGTGTGCAGGACTTTTGGCCCCAGCACATCTCATTTATCGTCATTTGCACCATTGACTGAAATCTACATCAGCTACGAGCAGGAGCGGATTGGCCTTAGATCCTTCAGGGAAATTTCCATTGGGCCAATGCCCAGGGGACCACAGTCCGCCCGTGGCTACGAGTCGATATAGATTTCAATCTAGGTACATGGACTGACAGGTAATGAGCTTAACTTATGGCGGGCCTACGACCCCCTATGATTTTCATTGAAAGCCGTGTTTTTATTTTTACCTAATGCCACTGATGAAAGGACATGGGATTTCATCAATGTTTGTGTATTGCAGATTCATGTCATTCACATAGTAAAAGAAAGAAAGCACACACAGTCATTTTTACCCCCCAGAGTATCACGAAGAGCAGTTTATGTAAAAAGCTTGTTATTTTTGTTATTTCAGAAGTACAGTAAGCTTTATAAAACAATGCTCATGCCATCTAAAAAGTGCTATTCCCATCTCAAGCAAGTACAGCATATGTACATATTCACTTGTATGGGAGTGATATACTAGGATTAACATAATTAATTCTTGCATATACTTAGGATGCATTATTTAGTATAAAAGCTAGATGGCTACAGGAAGGATGTCATGTACGTATCTAGACAAATGAATTCCTTAGCTTTGGTATCCTAATTGTGTCTAGAGACCAAATGGTACGTTGTGAAGACATATAGATCTGTGTGCAGAATCATATTGGCTCATTTGTATTTTTAGGTTTAAGGGTAACACCCAGGTTTTCACTTAATAGAAAGAATCTCCTCCTGTTTGAGGTCAGGAAAGGAAGACTCAAATAACACGAGTCATGTCTTCTCATTCTTCTGCCCCCTGAATTTTAAGATTTGGAGCATTAGGCAACATGGTTAGATCCCTTGTTTAGGCATCATACAAGCATTCTACCATGACAGGAGCTACAGAAACTGCACACAACAGTGCTCTTGGTTATTTTCATATTTGTGATCACCTCTGGCTATGGTATCCTGGGTAGAGGAGGGCAGGAGAGGGGCACTGTGTGTGGTTAAGTGTCTTGATTTTAATGCAGAAGGTCATGAGTTCGAATCCCAGCAGAAATGTTTCTGAAATACAGCCTAAATTAGATTTAGAATACACTGGGTGTCCCCAAGCACTGACTCCATATATGGACATAGCTATATATGGAGTCAGAGCAGGGACTCCTAAGCCCATTGACTTCCATTGTGCTCGGTAGAGCACCCGAGCATCATGAAGTGTTCTACTCGGGTACGCCAGCACTTTGATGCTCAATCAACACTAGTGTTGACATATTCCTCAGCAATTCAAACACACTGCCATTGCTTGTTGTCTCCAATGGGACTCACAATCTGAGCGCCCTATCAGTATGTCTTTTGGAATGTAGAAGGAACCCCGTGCTGACACAAGGAGAACATACAGACTCCATGCAGGTGGTGTCCTTGGTTTGAAGCTAGGACCCCAGCTCTGCAAGACACCAGTGCTAACCACAGAGCTACCACAATGCCAGTAACATATGTTGTGTACTGATGCTAGCACCCTCAGTTCCTGGAGATCTTTGTGGCAACCTGCGGAGTCAGCTAGTCCGCAGTGTTCCTCAACTCCAGTCCTCAGGGCCCTGCCGGTCATGATTTGAGAATACCCCACAGAATTAATACATGTGGTAAGCCCTGATGCATTGATACTGATTCTGTCACATGCTGAATAATAAGGAAATCCTGAAAACATGTCTGGCAGGTGGGCTCTGAGGACTGGAGTTAAGGAATACAGAGCTAGTGCTCCAGGAGGAGGATGTGAACGCACAAGAAGAAGAATAAATCTGTAACCTCCGTAGTTCTCAGCTGTTCTGAAACTCCCAAAATTCTCCATTAGAAGAACAGCCAAGCATGTTTACATGCTGGGAGTTGTAGTTTTGCAGCAGCTGGAGTGCCAAAGGCTGCTAATCCCTGCTGTATACACTGCTAACCATGTTGTGTTCAGATATTACATCCGTTTAAATACCATACAAAATGGCACAAGCAAAATGCCTGAAATTATTGTCAATGGGACTCATTGGGCATCATCTGTCACGTAATTTGATGGCTCAGGTGTTTCCATTACTTTCATTGTTCTGCTCCTATTCTGCTCCGGATAGAACATGGCAAATTGATAGGCTGTTGTGAATCCCACCTAAGCCATAACCAGAGGTAGGTGGTGCAAAAAAATAGAAGCGGTGCAAATCTGTCTGGTATCCCTTTTTTCTGCAGACTCCACTCCTTGAAAATGCGGCTGTGTGAAGTGGCCTAGTGCAGTCTTGGTGCCACAATAGTTGTGTTTTTCTCCTATGGATTTCTTGCTGAAAACTTCCAGCAAAATGTTTTTGCTCATTTTTGATCAATTTGGCTATTGTGGTAAAATAGAGCAGCAGCCATGATGCAAAAGGAAATGCAAAGTGTGAACTTGGCATTAGGAGAGATAACAGTAAGACGAGGGAAAATCACCCATTAACTGGCTTTACCATATAAACAATTAACAACATACAGTACAATACATTCCAGCATCGTTCTATGAAACCAGGAAGTGATCTCATAAAAGTAGCTTACTCCGTATTAACCCCTTCCTGTCTCATACCATTTATTTACATACCAGGTGTTATGTAGCTTAGGCACAGTGCCCTAATTTTATGGTGCTGTGAAAGGGTGTGAATTTCCATCAAAGGGCAAGATATGTTAGTACTCATAAGATAGTTATCAAACAGCCCAATTTCTAATGTTATTTGCAAGAAAAATGTATTTCTCATTGTTCCTTTTAAGGTGGGAATCAATGTATGTTTTGGTTAAAGAAGAACTCACACAAAAATGATTATTCTTTGTCCCATTAGAAAGGTACATGATGTAAACCCGGTTTATCAAACATGGGCCCGTGATCCTGTCCTTTCCCGGGAGGCCACGGGAGCCTGTGACTCCATTGCCTGCCATTCCGCCTCCTAGGACACAAGCCACTAGGACTAAAGTCTTTGACAGTATAGCAGTGTAGGAGCTTGTGATGTAGGAGTTTGTCACAAGCCTCTTCTAGGCTGTGGCCTGCATTGCTGCGTCTCTGGCTACACCTCCAGCCACAGGCTGGAAAAGGCTTAAGGCCTACTTTGCAGAAGACGATTGGGAATGGAAGACAGGTGAGTACTTTTTTTTTTAAGTTGGCAATGCTGGGGGCACTACAGGGGAGAGGAGAGCATTAATACCGGCCAGAACCTTCGGGGGGGGGGGGGGGCGGGCTTTATAATACACCCCCCCCCATAAGTCTAGAAGCACTATTACTACAGTATGGCACTATTATTTTTGCACTATAGTATTTGTGGTCATTGCTCCCCCATAGTTGGTTCAGTATTGGGAGTAGCAGCATGATGACAATTGTGGGGCACCAGTAGGGAGAGGAGGATGGAAAACTGAGGAATCTAAGATGCCTGTGTGTCAAACTTTGAGACTGAAGTCACAAAGGTCTGGTTCAAATGGAGAAGGAGGACACAGAACGTCTACATCAAAAGACACATCACTGGAAATAAAGGTATGTGGTTATATGTTCTATTAACAATAATAATGTATTGTATCATATTTTAAAAAAATGTGGCCCATCAACCCCAAATTCTTTCTGTGTGCAGCCCGTATATCCAGCTGAGTTTAAGACCCCTGATGTAGACTGTAGTGAAGGTAATCTGCTCACTGGTGACTGTAGTCTTTCTGGTCCTCACCTGTCTCATGTGCAGTGCAGTTTCTAGGTAAAATTTCTCTCAGGGCGAGTGTTAAAAAAGCTCCCCCGCATCAAAACTGCAACGTCTCACTATAGATATATATATATATATATATACATATATATATATATATATACCAAGTCAGATACGAGGCAGCACTCCGGTGCAGATAGTGGTGACCCAAATTTATTCCAAAGCTACGTTTCTGCCTTCTCAATGAGGCCTTTGTCAAGCTATACAAACAGTGTCAATCTCAAACTTAAATACCCCTGGCCGGGGTCATGTGACATGGGCGTGTCCATAATGACATCACAATAACATCTGGTGATTTCTTCACACCAATCTAAGTGCATAGAGGTGCAGTACAAACAATCAGAGTATATATCAAAATACATATTAAAATGCAGTGTATCTTCAACAATCCAAAAGTGCATAGAAGTGTCCAATGTGAACAATCCATTGTGCCTCTGTGTATCAGGTGCACATCGTGCGATGTCCCGCACCTCCGGGACATACATTATAAGTGCAGATTAAAAACATTCACGATGCAGCCTACCCTGGTGGATCCGGATAGATCGCAGTTACACGGCGTCTTCATGCGCAGAATGCGTCCGTTGGCATGGTGACTCCCCCATGTGATCTGGGTGACGTCACCAAAACCCCGCGCGGCGCTCCCTCAGTCAAGGGAGGAGTTAGGAATCCAGTGACCAATGTAAGGAAAGCATTGTAGTTCCCATAGTAATCATGAAATAGTAACGGAAGGAGGGGGATCCCGGTCCACTCACAGAGCTGTAGCCAGTGATAGCATTCATACCGAGCACCGTGGGGGGACCCAAGCTTAACAAAAGATTTATTGACAGCAAAAGAAAATCATAAATTACTGCTTAAACTGCTAAAAGTCGCAGGCAGAGTGGTACAGGAGAACTGCAGTATAAAGGAAGGCAATACCCTTGGAAGAGTAGTCATGAAATACAATCATCAATAATGTGCAAAACAAAAAAACTGTCATGTTAGAATAACAGTGTCAGCCACAGATTCCCCATAACAGTGACAGCCACAGATACCCTATTAACACTGTCACCCACAGATCCTCCAGGCTGCATAACAGTGCCATCCACAGATCCCCCATAATAGTGTGTCATCCACAGATCCCCCGTGACAGTGCATCATCCACAGATCCCCGTAACATTGTTACCGACAGATCCCCCATAACAGAGCCATTAAGAAATCCCCATAACAGAGCCATCCACAGATCCCCATAACAGAGGATCTGATGATGGCACTGTTAAGGGGGCATCCGATCCATGGATGGCACTGTTATGGAGCCTGGAGGATCTGCGGGTCAGTGGTGACACTGTTATGGGGGGATCTGTGGATGATGCATACAGTATATAGCATTTTATGCTATGCTACTATGTGTCATCCGCAAATGTGCCTCTAGTGTGAATGACCCCCATCTGCTTTTATAATGACAGCGCGGGGCCCCAAGCAGTGACTATTCTACTACATGTGGCTCCACTCACTTAGTCTAATCTTGACTAACCTATGTATGCATAATAAAAATTATCTTTAATGCAGGCTGCATAAAAGATATTTTTTATTTTGCCTACATTCAGGTTAGGCAAGATTTGACTAAGTGAGCGGGGCCCTATGTAGCCATTTTTCCTCTCTGCAGTTTGACAAAAAAAAAATCTTGGTTTACTACTTTTCCATCATCCTCCCATCTTCTGGACAAATCATCCTACTACCCCCAATACTGTGGCGCTGTGCTCCCCAATACTATACTGCAGAAACAGATTAACCCCCTGATAATACTAGTACCACACAGAGCCCCCTATATAAAATACCCCTTCTTTGTGGCCTCAGTAGAAGCCCCCATGTGCCAGTAACAAGTGCCAGTAACGAGTGCCTTTCTCCTCTCCCCCATGTGCCAGTAAAGTGCCACTCTCCTCTCCCCCCATGTGCCAGTAAAGTGCCTCTCTCCTCTCCCCCCCATGTGCCAGTAAGATGCCTCCTATAAAAAAATAATAAACCCTTAAACTTACCTCCAGGGCAGCGATGCAATTCAGGCCTCTTCTGGCCTTTGTCCCGCGCTGTACGGCTTCTGACAGTGCTCATGTGACTGACAATCTGAAATTACAATCGGGGAGACAGATCCAGATCATGAGGGTCCATAGCACCAGGAGCGCACCACTAACAGGCAATGTGAGGGGGCAGGGCAGTGGGAAATGAGCTCTTCCTTTGTGGAATGTTCAGTAAAACGCACAGCGCACAAGAGCCATGTTTCCCTTCCCCACCATTCACTCTGATAGGCATCAGGCCTATATTCTCGATATAGGTGCGGGTCCCAGCAGTGGGACCTGCACCTATCAGACAATGGAGACATATCCTAGCAATATGCCCCCATTGTCTGAGATGGGAATACCCCTTTAACACTTCTATTTTTGCAACATTTTTCTCACACCTGTCGATATTGGACTGCACTGTGATACAAATGTACTGCACTATATTATATGCTGCACTTGCACGTGGAGGTGTGAGGTACTATTCATAAGGGTACACACCTCAGGGCACAGATAGAATCACATTTTTTTCTAGTTAACCTGAGACACATTTGGGGCATGTTTTTCTTATGACAGTTGGTTTAATTAAGCCATGCTGATGAGTGGTTTCCAGATTGACAGTATTCTGTAATGGTTGCAGGACTGAATCAAGTTGAGTTACAGGAGATCTTTTAAATGTACTTTAGATATCTGGTACAATGTCAAGCGACCAGAAAATACCATTGCCTATCCTGAAGGCTAGCAAAAATCCAACTAAATACCAGAAAGCTGACCAATATTTCTGATATATTTAACCGCTTATGGTATGTTTTTAAGAAATATATGTGATTGTTATAGTCCTAATCTCAGTCCAGAAACCAATACTTGTATATGAGACTGTATTGTAAGCACTCTCTGTTGACCTCCTAAGAAGCAGTGATGAAACAATGATTGCATGATCATTTTCTGCTAATCTTTCTGCCGTGGGCACCTAGAAGTACTTTCACTTCTCTTAAGTTTCCTTTTCAAAGTAGACCTTTGGAGCATCAGGGTGAAAAACAAACATCAATGAAACTCCAGAGGGGAATACCAGTAAGTACATTTACACTTGCAATTCAGAAAGAATATCCAGGAGCTTATTGTTAGATAGAATCATTTTGCTATAATGTCATTGCTATATGTTATATTGAATCAGATAATACTAGAGTGTATACCTTAGTTGCAGTAGTTACAGTAGTTAAAGGGGTTTTCCGAGATTTAAATACTAATGACCTATCCTCAGAATAGATCATTAGTATCTGATTGTTAGGGGTCCGACACCCAGGACCCCCGCCGATCAACTGTTTGCAAAGGCACCAGCGTTGTGCTTTGTAAGTCGGGCGAGAAGGCCACGGCTCTCACAGGAGCTGATCAGCAGGGGTGCCGGGTATCGGACACCCAACGATCAGATACTAGTGACCTATCCTGAGGATGTCATCAGTATTAGGACCCTTTCACACTGGCGAGAATTCCGTGCGGGTGCAATGCGTGACGTGAACGCATTGCACCCGCACTGAATCCGGACCCATTCACTTCAATGGGGCTGTGCAGATGAGCGGTGATTTTCACGCATCACTTGTGTGTTGTGTGAAAATCGCAGCATGCTCTATATTCTGCGTTTTTCGCGCAATGCAGACCCCATAAAAATGAATGGGGCTGCGTGAAAATCGCATAGCATCCGCAAGCAAGTGCGGATGTGGTGTGATTTTAACGCATGGTTGCTAAGAGATGATGTTAGTTAATAGGGATGGGCAACCCCGGACCCCATTAAAGTAAATTCACTGTATTATTTTCCCTTCTAACATGGTTATAAGGGAAAAAAGCATTCTTAATACAGAATGCTAACTAAAATGTCCATTGAGGAGTTAAAAAAAAAATAACTCACCTCATCCACTTGACCGCGCAGTCAGTATCATCTTCTTTCTTCTTCCTGCAGGACCTGCAAAAGGACCTTTGATGACATAATTGCGCTCACCTTTGCAGGTCCTGCAGGAGGAAGAAAGAAGACAATACCGACTGAGCGATCAAGTGGATGAGGTGAGTTTATTTTTTACATTTTTTAACCCCTCAATAGTTAGACATTTTAATTAGCATTCAGTATTAAGAACACTATTATTTTCCCTTATAACCATTTTAGAAGGGAAAATAATACAGTGAATTTACTTTAATGGGGTCCAGGGTTGCCCATCCTATGTACTAACATTAATTGCGGACAAGAATAGGACATGCTCTTTTTTGCGGGATAGCGGAACAGAGCTACAGATGAGGACAGCACACGGTGATAAAAATCATAACGAAAAAGTAAAAAACAAATGTTAAAAATCTATAAAAAAACGAAAAACATATTTAAGTTTAAATCACCCCCCTTTCCGTATAATAAAAAAATTAATACATCAATAACAAAAAATATAAACATCATGGGTATCACCATGACTAAAAACGCCCGTACTATTAAAATATAAAAACATTTTTCCAATATTGTGAATGGAGTAACGGAAAAAGGGTTCAAAATGGTCAATTTGCCATTAGTTCATAGCTTCTTTTACCCCCAAAAAGTAATAAAATGTGATAAAAAAGTCACACACTTCAAAATTGTATCAATAAAAACTACAAATTGTCCCACAAAAAATGAGCCCCCACATAGCTCAGTAGATATAACCATAAAAAAGTTATGGGTAGAGTTGAGCGAACCCAAACTGTATAGTTCGGGTTCGTACCGAATTTTGGGGTGTTTGGGACCCGGACCCGAACACTTTCAAAAAAGTTCGGATTCAGGTCCATTGTTCGGCGAGTTTCTTCCCGCTTTCTGAAGGGCTGCATAGCAGCCAATCAGCTAGCATTTTACTTCTTGCCCTAAGAAGCCATCACAGCCATGCCTACTAATGGTATGGTTGTGATTGGCCAAGTGCAGCATGTGACCAAGCCTCTATTTAAGCTGGAGTCACGTATCGCCACCCGTCACTCTGCTCTGATTGTTGTAGGGATAGGATGCAGCTGCTGTGAAGGCGAGATTAGGCAGGGAAAACTCAGCAAAACCACTTAATGAAGTGATCGATCTACAGCTGTGAATCATTCAACTTCTGTTAGTTCATTGCTCACTGGTTTTTCGGCTGCCCAGAGCAATTTTCTGTCACTTTTTTCTAGGGTGATCTTGTGATTTTGTGATCTTTTGGTGCACCAACACATGTTTTGAGCTGCCACCAAGTTCAACATACATTTTTGGGTTCAATAGTAGGCTTTTTTTTTGCAATATCCTACATCAGGGGATGTGCTTATTGTCACACCTTGAAACACAGTATAGAAATTGCTATATTTTTTTTGAGGGGTGAAATTCAATTGCCAAAATACCAATCCCCTAAATCTGGTGTAGCAGCTGTGGCTGGCTAAGTTTAATACTGTCCGTCAAAGAATAGATTTTTTTCTAAGGTGAAATTCAATTGCCAAAATACCAATTCCCTAAATCTGGTGTTCCAGGTGTGGCTGGCTAAGTTTAATACTGTACGTCAAAGGATAGATTTTTTTTTTGGGGTGAAATTCAATTGCCAAAACCCCAATCCCCTAAACTGGTGTTCCAGCTGTGGCTGGCAAAGTGTAATACTGTCCGTCAAAGGATAGATTTTTTTTGAGGGGTGAAATTCAATTGCCAAAATACCAATCCCCTAAATCTGGGGTTCCAGCTGTGGCTGGCTAAGTTTAATACTGTACGTCAAAGGATAGATTTTTTTTCTGGGGTGAAATTCAATTGCCAAAATTTCCAAGCCCCTAAATCTGGTGTTCCAGCTGTGGTTGGCTAAGTTTAATACTGTCCGTCAAAGGATAGATTTTTTTCTGGGGTGAAATTCAATTGCCGAAATACCAATCCCCTAAATCTGGTGTTCCAGCTGTGGCTGGCCAAGTGTAATACTGTCCGTCAAAGGATAGATTTTTTTTCTGGGGTGAAATTCAATTGCCAAAATACCAATCCCCTAAATCTGGGTTTCCAGCTGTGGCTGGCCAAGTGTAATACTTTCCGTCAAAGGATAGATTTTTTTGTGGGATGAAATTCAATTGCCAAAATACCAGTCCCCTAAATCTGGTGTTCCAGCTGTGGCTGGCTAAGTTTAATACTGTCCATCAAAGGATAGATTTTTTTTCTGGGGTTAAATTTAATGGCCAAAATACCAATCCCCTAAATCTGGTGTTCCAGCTGTGGTTAGCTAAGTTTAATACTGTCCGTCAAAGGATAGATTTTTTCTGGGGTGAAATTCAATTGCCGAAATACCAATCCCCTAAATCTGGTGTTCCAGCTGTGGCTGGCCAAGTGTAATACTGTCCGTCAAAGGATAGATTTTTTTTCTGGGGTGAAATTCAATTGCCAAAATAGCAATCCCCTAAATCTGGGGTTCCAACTGTGGCTGGCCAAGTGTAATACTTTCCGTCAAAGGATAGATTTTTTTGTGGGATGAAATTCAATTGCCAAAATACCAGTCCCCTAAATCTGGTGTTCCAGCTGTGGCTGGCTAAGTTTAATACTGTCCATCAAAGGATAGATTTTTTTTCTGGGGTTAAATTCAATGGCCAAAATACCAATCCCCTAAATCAGTGGTTTTAGCTGTTGCTGGCCAAGTGTAATATTGTGCGTAAAAGGATAGATTTTATTTCTAGGGTGAAATTCAGTTGCCAGAATACCAATCCCCTTAATCTGGTGTTCCAGCTGTGGCTGGCTAAGTTTAATACTGTCCGTCAAAGGATAGATTTTTTTTCTGGGGTTAAATTCAATTGCCAAAATAACAATCCCCTAAATCTAGTGTTCCAGCTGTGGCTGGCAAAGTTTAATACTGTCCGTCAAAGGATAGATTTTTTTACTGGGGTGAAATTCAATTGCCAAAATAACAATCCCCTTAATCAGTGGTTTTAGCTGTTTCTGGCCAAGTGTAATACTGTGCGTAAAAGGATAGATTTTAATTCTGAGGTGAAATTCAATTGCCAAAATACCAATCCCATAGAACTGGTGTTCCAGCTGTGGCTGGCTAAGTTTAATACTGTCCATCAAAAGATAGATTTTTTTGTGGGGTGAAATTCAATTGCCAAAATACTAATCCACTAAATCTGGGGTTCCTGCTGTTGCTGGCTAAGTTTTATACTGTCCGTCAAAGGACAGATTTTTTTTGGGGTGAAATTTAATTGCCAAAATACCAATCCCCTAAATCTGGGGTTCTAGCTGTGGCTGGATAAGTTTAATACTGTATGTCAAAGGATAGATTTTTTTGTGGGGTGAAATTCAATTGCCAAAATACCAATCCCCTAAATCTGGGGTTCCAGGTGTGGCTGGCTAAGTTTAACCACTACAGGACCGCCTAACGCACGGATGCATCCGGCGGGCGGTCCTGTAGTTCTGATACGATGCACCGGCGCGTCATCTCGCGAGATGCGAGATTTCGCGCCGATGCCGCCGCGCAGTTAGGAAAGAAGTTCAACTATAGGTCATCAGCCTGCCAGCCAATGATCATCGCTGGCAGGCTGATGATTTTTTTTAAAAACGAATCGCAAGCCATTTAGCACATTATATTTATAAATATAATGTGTTAAATGGCTTCTGTGCCCTCTCCTGGGTCCTTTTCGTCGGTTGGACCCAGGAGAGAGCACACCTCTACAGTGAGTACACCCAAACACAACACACTAGCCCCTGATCAGCCCCCCATCACCCAAATTAACCCCTTGATCACCCCTTTCAATCACCTGTCAATCACTAGTGAAAGGGAAAAAAGTGATCAGTGTAAACTGTCACATTTTTTTTTCACTAGTATTGACTGCTAGGTTTAGGTTAGTTTAGGTCCCTTTGGTAGGTAGTTAGCGTTAGCGCCCAGCCCACCGCATCGCAGTTACCGATTCGCTGATTAGCGTAGCGCTAATCAGCATTTGTACTTTTATAGTATCTGTAAGTGATCAGAACTGATCACGGTCAGATCTATAATAGTATTACTGTCACTTTAGTTCGCCCCCCACCCAAAACGCAGTGTTTGCCCGATCAGGCCTGATCGGTCGCCCACACGTGCGTTCACCCACGCCCACCCCGCCGCAGTGACAAAGATTTTTTTTTTTTATCACTGCACAATCACTTTCATCAAGCTGCATGCGGCAATGCAAAAAAATCAGTTTTGATCTTTTTATCAATCGCAGCGGCTTCTGTACTTGCTACACTCCCATTTGTAAGACATGCTTGCTCTTTTTCTTGGGTAGTCTCAGGGAATACCCCCTAAATTTAGTCGCCCAAATGTCAAACAAGGGGTATTCCTCTGAAAAGGCCTACAGGATTCTGACCCAGTCGGATGAGGAATAGGAACCCTCATCTGACGAATCTAGCGGGTCAGAATATGAACCTGTAGAAAGCAGTGGCAGTCTGACCCAAAGTTCAGACGAGGAGGTTGAGGTCCCTGATAGCACCAGGCGTACCCGGCCCCGTGTCGCTAGACCGCAAGTAGCGCAGGATCCGTTTCAAGGGCAGCAGAGTGGGGCTGGCGCTGCCGGATTACGTGGTGAGGCATACACCAGCAGCGCAGCCCATCCTGGACCTTCTACCAGCACTGCCGTACAACATGGTGAAGTGGTGAGCACCAGAAGGGCAGTTGAAGCTGGTACGGTGGCACGTGCAGTAATTCCCCCGTCGCAGCCACCGCGCAGACAGGCCCGTAGAGCCCCTAGAGTCCCTGAGGTGCTGGCAAACCCTGATTGGAAGCCCCCAACTTCAGCCGCACCATTAATTCCCCCTTTCACCGCCCAGTCAGGAGTTCGGGTGGAGACAGCTCAGATAGGATCGGCGCTGGGGTTTTTTGAGCTGTTCTTCACTGCGGAGCTCTATGAATTAGTCGTGGCAGAAACAAATTGGTATGCCACTCAATTTATAACCGCCAACCCGGGAAGCTCTTATGCCCAGCCTTTCCGGTGGAAACCAGTCCAAGTTTCCGAATTTAAAACTTTTCTGGGCCTTCTCCTCAACATGGGCCTAACCAAAAAGCATGAATTGCGGTCATATTGGTCCACGAACACAATTCATCACATGCCCATGTTCTCTGCTGCCATGTTCAGGACACGTTTTGAGACCATCCTGCATTTCCTGCACTTTAGCGGCAACAGCACCTCCCGTCCCAGAGGCCACCCAGCTTTTGACCGGCTCCACAAAATTCGGCCCCTCATAGACCATTTCAACCAGAAATTTGCAGATTTGTATACCCCTGCACAAAACATCTGCGTAGACGAGTCCCTTGTACATTTTACCGGGTGCCTTGGCTTCAAACAGTACATCCCAAGCAAGCGCGCCCGGTATGGGGTCAAATTGTATAAGCTCTGTGAAAGGGCCACAGGCTATACGCACAAATTTCGGATCTATGAGGGAAAAGATCAGACCCTGGAGCCGGTCCGTTGCCCTGACTACCTGGGGAGCAGTGGGAAGATAGTCTGGGACTTGGTGTCACCCTTATTCGGCAAGGGGTACCATCTTTATGTGGACAATTTTTACACAAGTGTGCCCCTCTTCAGGCATTTGTTCCTAGAACAGATTGGCTGCTGTGGCACCGCGCGACCTAGTCCCCCGGGGCTCCCCAAATGGCTCCTTACCACCCGTCTCGCAAGGAGGGAGAGGGCTGCCTTGTGTAACCAAGAACTGCTCGCGGTGAAATGGAGAGACAAGCGTGACGTTTACATGCTCTCCTCCATTCACGCAGACACGACAGTCCAAATTGAACGGGCAACCAGTGTCATTGAAAAGCCCCTCTCGGTCCACGACTATAATTTGCTCATAGGGGTGGACTTCAATGACCAGATGTTGGCCCCGTATTTGCTTTCCCGACGCACCAGACGCTGGTATTAGGAGGTGTCTGTATATTTGATTCAATTGGCTATATATAACAGTTTTGTTCTTTCAGGATCCTTCCTCAAATTTCAGGAAGAGATCATCGAGAACCTCCTGTATCCAGGAGGTTCCGTGGCCCCAACCACCAGTGTAGTGAGCCGTCTACACGAGCGACATTTCCCCAATGTCGTTGCTGGTACCTCAACCCAACCGTCACCCCGAAAAAGATGTCGTGTCTGTAGCAGGAGTGGAACACTCGCGTGACACCCGCTATTTCTGTCCTGACTGTCCTGACCATCCTGCCCTATGCCTAGGGAAGTGTTTCCGGAAGTACCACACTCAGGTACACTTAGGGACATAGGGACAGCACAACACAGGTAGTTTATCCACTCAGGCTCTAGGGTCTCTCAGGATACTAGGTTTTGAGAGACCCTAACACATAGGGAACGGTGCTGGTGTGCTACAGCAGAAGTGTGAAACGGTAGAAACCTCTCCTTTCACTTGGGATAAAGTGCATATGTACTTCGCACCATCTCTGTGTGATTTACACTTTACACATTGTCCCATGGGAAAGGAGAGGTTACTGCTAGGAAAATAAAGAGTGAAATGGTTAAAAAAATAATTAAACAGGTAGCAAGAAAAAAAAATCTTGAGTTAGTTCAGGTTTTAAAAGTTTTGATCAGGTTTGATAAAAAAAAGTTTTATGTTCAGGTTTTATAAAGTTTGTAACGTTCAAGTTTATGTGCCTGCTGCCTGTTTTTTCTTCTTTTTTTTTTTTTCCCCCTAACCACCCTTTATTTTCCAGGTAGACCAACGGTCCAACTGACGAAAACTCCGCAGCACTGATGTGAATTCTGAGAGAAGCATTGCGCTGCAAGACAAGATTTCTCCTATGCAGGACAGGTACGTTTGCCCAGGCATATGAGCTGAGGAGAGGTGTTGGAGTTCATATGCTTTGGCAAACACTTTGTATCAAAAATCTGGCAAAGATGTCTTCCTCCACAATGATCGATTGATCGATGTGAATGGAGAAATCACGTTTGCCAGGACATAGGAGCTGAGTGGGTATGGATGTTTGGGCGGAGCCCCTATGTCCTTGCAATCGCCAGGCCCCTCTTTTTCTTCTTGCTTATTTTTTGGCAGAGATTTTTTCATCCACATCGATTGATGCGAATGAGGAAATCTGTGCTGTTCATTTTTTCTTTTAGCCCAGAGGCTGAACGGAAAAAAAATCTCATTACCTGTATGCTCCATATAAGGAGAATAGCAGAAACTCCTAATGCTGGCCATACATGTAATGATTGCGGAGACCCTCAAATGCCATGGCAGTACAAAAACCTCACATGTGACCCCATTTTGGAAAGAAGACACCCCAAGGTATTTGCTGAGGGGCATATTGAGTCCATGAAAGATTGAACTTTTTGTCACAAGTTAGCGGAAAGGGAGACTTTGTGAGAAAAAACAAAAAAAATCTAATTCCACTAACTTGTGCCAAAAAAAAAAAAACTTCTATGAACTCACCATGCCCCTCACAGAATACCTTGGGGTGTCTTCTTTCTAAAATGGGGTCACATTTGGGGTATTTATACTGCCCTGGCATTTTAGGGGCACTAAAGCGTGAGGAAGAAAATGCGTAAAAACTCCTTCTCACGGCTTTAGGGGCCCTAAAATGCCAAGGCAGTAAAAATACCACACAAGTGACCCCATTTTAGAAAGCAGACACCCCAAGGTATTCCGTGAGGGGTATGGTGAGTTCATGTAAAATTTTATTTTTTGTCACAAGTTAGTGGAATATGAGACTTTGTAAAAAAATATAAAAAAAAAATTCCATTTCCACTAACTTGTGACAAAAAATAAAAACTTCCATGAACTCACTATGCCCATCAGCGAATAATTTAGGGTGTCTACTTTCCAAATTGGGGTCACTTGTGTGGTATTTATACTGCACTGGCATTTTAGGGGCCCCTAAAGCGTGAGAAGAAGTTAAGAATCCAAATGCCTAAAAATGCCCTGTGAAATCCTAAAGGTACTCGTTGGAATTTGGGCCCCTTTGCGCATCTTGGCTGCAAAAAAGTGGCACACATGTGGTATCGCCGTACTCAGGAGAAGTAGGGCAATGTGTTTTGGGGTGTATTTTTACATATACCCATGCTGGGTGAGAGAAATATCTCTGTAAATTGACAACTTTGTATAAAAAAATTGAAAAAGTTGTCATTTACACAAAGTATGGGTATATGTAAAAATACACCCCAAAACACATTGCCCTACTTCTCCCGAGTACGGCGATACCACATGTGTGGCACTTTTTCGCAGCCAAGATGCGCAAAGGGGCCCAAATTCCAATGAGTACCTTTAGGATTTCACAGGACATTTTTATGCATTTGGATTCCAAACTCCTTCTGACGTTTAGGGGCCCCTAAAATGCCAGAACAGTATAAATACCCCATAAGTTACCCCAATTTAGAAAGTAGACACCCCAAGGTATTCCGTGAGGGGTATGGTGAGTTCATGTAAAATTTTATTTTTTGTCACAAGTTAGTGGAATATGAGACTTTGTAAGAAAAAAAAAAAAAAAAAAGTCCATTTCCGCTAACTTGTGACAAAAAAAAAAAACTTCCATGAGCTCACCATACCCCTCACGGAATACCTTAGGGTGTCTACTTTCCGGAATGGGGTCACTTGTGTGGTATTTTTACTGTCCCGGCATTTTAGGTGCCCCTAAATTGTGAGAAGTAGTTTGGAATCCAAATGCATAAAATTGCCCTGTGAAATCCTAAAGGTACTCATTGGATTTAGGGCCCCTTTGCGCATCTTAGCTGCAAAAAAGTGTCACACATGTGGTATCGCCGTACTCAGGAGAAGTAGGGCAATGTGTTTTGGGGTGTATTTTTATATATACCCATACTTTGTGTGAGAAATATCGCTGTAAACGACAACTTTTTAAAAAAT